>CM054952.1:3094728-3341768 GCA_029168755.2 Tillandsia fasciculata
GCGATGTTGATCACGGACCAGGCACCGCTATTAGAGGAGATAAGACGGCTCGAGATAGAGGTTGTGTCCCCTGGGGACTCTGCTAGACTGACATCTTTAGTCTTGCAGCCCACTCTGTTAGAAAGGATCAAGGAGAAACAAAGTGAGGACCCCCACTTGACCAGGATTAAAGACCAGATTCCGAGTAATCAGTCAGGGGACTTTATGGTAGATGCCTCGGAAGTACTAAGGTACAGGAACCGAGCATGTGTGCCAGCGGATGCGGAGATCCGAGAGCAGATATTGCGAGAGGCCCATTATACACCTTATACCCTACATCCTGGTGGGACTAAGATGTATAAAGACCTCAAGGCACACTTCTGGTGGAATGGCATGAAAAGGGATATCGGGAGATTTGTGGCTCAGTGTTTAACTTGTCAGCAGGTGAAAGCTGAGCATCGAGTGCCAGCTGGCAAGTTACAGAGTCTCCCAATTCCCCAGTGGAAATGGGACCACATTACGATGGATTTTGTGGTCGGACTGCCAAGGGCACAGGGAGGAGCAGACGCTATCTGGGTAGTCGTGGATCGACTTACCAAGTCGGCGCACTTTCTGCCCATGCAGACTACGTGGCCACTGGACCGACTAGCCCAGTTATATCTGGATGAGATAGTGAGATTACATGGAGTACCCGCCTCCATTGTGTCAGATAGAGACCCGAGGTTTGTTTCGCATTTCTGGAAAAGTTTGCAAACAGCCTTGGGGACTGAACTCAGGTTCAGTACGGCCTTTCATCCGCAGACAGATGGGCAGTCAGAGCGGACTATACAAATCCTGGAGGACATGTTGAGGGCTTGCGTCCTGGATTTCGGCGGAGGGTGGATTCGACACTTATCTTTAGCCGAGTTCGCGTACAACAATAGCTTTCAAGCGAGCATTCAGATGGCTCCGTTTGAAGCATTGTATGGACGCAAGTGTCGATCACCACTTTATTGGAGTGACGTGGGCGAGAGGCGGACCTTGGGACCAGATGTGTTGTTAGAGGCAGAAGAGAAGGTCCGAGTGATTCAGAAGCATCTTCAGACCGCCCAAAGCCGACAAAGGAGCTATGCCGATGTTCGGCGACGAGACTTAGAGTTTCAGGTTGGTGATCATGTGTTCCTGAAAGTCTCGCCGTCCAAAGGAATCAGGAGATTCGGCATTCGTGGAAAACTTAGCCCCCGATATATTGGACCCTTTGAGGTATTGGAGCGTATCGGGCCAGTTGCCTACCGACTTGCACTTCCTCGAGGCTTGCTGGTGTCCGATGATGTATTTCATGTTTTCTTCTTTGAGGAAAGTATGTCTTCGACCCATCGCACGTCATCGACTTCGCACCGCTGGAGATTAGCGAGGATTTGAGGTATGAGGAGCGCCCACTGCGAATTCTGGATCGAGAAGTAAAAGAATTGCGCAGTAAGGCCATTCCCTATGTAAAGATCCAATGGAGCAATCATGACGAGCGCGAGGCTACATGGGAGCTCGAGTCGGAGATGAGAAATGCTCACCCCTACTTATTAAGACATCGGATTGAGAATTGTGGTTGAGTCTTGTTTCGAGGACGAAACTCTTTTTAGTGGGGGAGGATGTGATGATCCGGACTCCCGCAGAAGCCAAACAGTGACTAAGGGAGCTTGTACAGTGCAATAAAGCCGTAGAAACGAAATTGGATATTTTTAATTGACTCTGCGCGAAAATCGGAGCAAACGGAAATTTTCAGGAGCTTTTTACAAAATTTCGGATGAGAATTTGGCGAAACGGACGGCGGAATCGGACTCAGCGCGCGAAAACGGTCGAAATGGTATATTCGCTTTATTTTCGGCACTGGGTACTGTTCACCGGAACAGTAACGGCCGGAGTTACTGTTCGGCAGGCGGCGGCCGCCGGCGAGCGGCGGAGGGCGGCGGCGCACGGCGGCGGGCAGCGGCGCAGCGGCGGGGCAGCGGCGGAGCGCGGAGGAAAGCGGCGCGGGCAGGCGCGGGCAGCGCGGGCAGGCGCGGGCAGGCGCGGGCAGGGCGCTCGGTGCGCGGTCCATGGGCCAGGCGTGCACCGGGTGCACCAACTTTTCCCCGTGCCACGTGGCATCTCCTGATTGGCGGGCCGGCTTCTAGAAACGTCTAGATGCTTGACACGTGGCATCATCCTGTTGGCCGACAGGTTTCCGGAAAACCCGGAGCGCGGAGCTGCACATGGACCACGTGGAACACGTGGCAATTTCTGATTGGCCCTTGCACGGATGTTTCCTGTTTGGGTGACACGGGGCGCTTCTGGTTGGCCCGTTTCGGTGTTTCGTGTTTGGATCAGGATTTCGTGAGGGAATATTCCCTTTTGGCCCACTATATAAAGGATCCCCCACCCCCTCTCTTTGCACCTTGGAATCCGAGCCTTTAGAGAGAGAAACTGAAAAAGTGTTCTATATGAAAGTTGTTCCTCTCTCTCTCTCTTCTCTCTCTAGAATCTCAGGAATTTAGGAGTTACAGATAGAGAGATATCTGCGACGCGGCGCACTGCGACGATTTTTCTTTTAGGCCCATTTCCCGTCGCAGTTCCGTCGAAAATTCACTACGGGCTAACCAGGAGGAATTTTTGGACGATTTTTGCGACAGCGCGACCGTAAGAGGTAGGGCTTCGATTTCCGTATTGATCATTTTGCTCCATTTCGTGCTTTTGGCACAGTTTTTAGGTCCCTTTTGACCCCCTTTTTACTGTGATGATTTTTGGACAGCACCAACTTCTCCGATTTTTATCTTGACGTAGGAGCGTCAGATCGAGGCGTTTTAAGAGTCGATTTTGATCTACTCTTCGCGAGGAACGCAACCGTGATTTTTCTGGGATTTTAGGAGCTCATTTTAGAGGTGAAAAATTCCTCTTTTCTCGTGCTGTCTGAAAAACAGTAAAAAATTGTGCTTTTTGGGCTTTGTATTTATACCGGGAGCATTGGTTTGCAGGATTAAGGACTGTGGACAACCAGGAGACTACCTGGGGTGTTGTTGGAGCTGTTCAAGGTGGGCGGTTGTTGCTTACCTCATTTTTGACAAGCTCACTGGGATTACTGGAAATCCCCTAAAATATGATAATTAATGAGAACCATTGGGACAAACTAACAGGACTACTAACAGGGACTACTACAGGACTACTAACAGGACAATTAATGAGAACCATTGGGACAAATTATTATGACAAATGACAAGGACGCTGGGATAAACTCCCCTAAAATTTATATAACCCCACAAATGATATGATGACTTATATTGGGACACTGTGATTGAGACAAAAGCTATGATCTCGCATGCAAATGACTTTTATTCAGTAAATCAATCGTTTTAAAACTTTTGACTCTATTTTACAACTTTTAAAAATAAAGACAGTTGCATGCATGCCCGGACATCAGGTAAGACCACTATTCCTTGCTACACTATCATTTTGGGATTTGAACATGTTTTATTGTTGTCCTTTGCATTCATAGATGTTGTTGCTCAAGTGTGAGCAGGGGTTTGGGATAGTGTAGCCAGAGTTGGGCTAAATTGTGGACTTGTGGGGTATTGCGGTGACCGCGGACAGTAGGCGGTTGACCAGATGTTTATCCTTGCATCAGATCGGGTTGAGTTTATTTATTGCATCAGTTGGGGATTGGGTTTCTATAGTGGATGAAGTTTCCCACTTTGATCATGATTATGATTTAGTCCTGCTATATTGAGACATGTGCTACAGAGATGCTTGGATACTGATGACAGAGATATTTTACTCGTGTGGGTCGCTCCCCTCGAGTGCCACTCCGGAGTGTGTTATTATCCCCTATCGGCAACCCGATTTGGCCAACATTATCCCCTATCGGCATATCCGATTTGGCAAATACTATCCCCTATCGGCGTTATACCCGATTTGGCAAGGCACAGCAGGAAGTACCAGTTTTGCTAGTGACACCAGTTTGAGTTCATTCAGACAGGCATTTATACACTAATTCATACATTTAGTTATTCCATTGCTTGGCATTTAGAGGCATGGTGGTGGTAGTTTCCTTTTTATCAGCAGTCTTTATAGCTTATAACTGTTCTTTCCTGTTGCCTCTAGTAGTCCTAGTGGGTGCGTCAGAGTTGAGGTTTTACCCACTAGGGGAGGCTGCTGGTTTATCTGGTAGTTCTCACCCCCATTATTGCTTTCCGTTTCTGCTTCTTTTTTTGCAGAGTCATCTGCGGGAGCTGCTAGGCTATCAGCAGCTGATAAAGGTAAGGGGATCGCTGAGTAGAGGGATCTCCTGGAAGACTGAGAGCTGTAGATAGACGTCGTACCCTACTCTGACTGTAATATTCTCCTTTTATTTTGGGTCTGGCTTCCGCCAGCTGGATGTACTATTTTGGTAAACTGGGAGATTATTGTACTTATTACAGTTGTATTTGTATTTCCAGTCTGAAATACTATGTGGATCTTCTATTCAGCTCGATATTATGCTCTTGAACTGTTCATATGATATCAGAACAGGTTACCAGCGCTTCGTGTTCGCGGGAAATCCCGTGTGCACGGCGGATCTGTTGGCGAGCCCGGGTTCCGGGGCGTGACAGTATTTCATGCCACCTTCGACAGTACGTTGTCTGTAGCCAACGTACTTATCAGAGGAAGGCAAAATACGAGTCAATTGGTCGCCAACATCTCGTTGGAGACACGGCACACACCTAAACTCAATTGGCCCGCCTATACCACATCGAAGTGCACCATACATACCCAAAACATTGGTGTCACAAACCGACTTCCGAACCTCGCCTCAGCCATCGCCTAACCCACCAAGAGCTCCAACTAACTCTATGGAACTTCTCGGAGACAAGTTACGTGTCTTCACAGACCATTCGCTATTCCGAACACACCTAGACGTCCCAGCCATCTGAGCGACTGCTGCTGCAACTCTGGCTGTACAATGGTAGCCGCTGTGGCACCCGTGGCCATGGCTATAGCTGTGCCCTGTGATGCCTGCACAGAGAGAGTTGCACTTTTGCCGGTACCATGTCCTAGAGGTGGGACAAAAATTGCGGTGGTACCATCCTGCTGCTGTACCCACTGCCACACAAACCCCTCTAACTAGGTCACCTAGCCTGCAAGGGCCGCCACCTGGTCCTCGAGCATCTGGGCCCGACTCAAATCATCCTGTCGCCCAGTGTTGGCCAAGTCACTGTCCCCACCACCAGCTTCTGTATGAGTGCGCACCATCTCCTGTAGCACAAGCACAAGATAAATACAACAACCAAAACCTCAAGTCCAAACCGACTCGACAACCGCCGGGACAGTTTGAATCCCTATACTCTCATGTGTCTAAGGTCCTCCTAAGGTCGACCTATTCAGTGGTTCAATTAGAAACGGAATGTTATTGTAATTGTTATTCTTTTGCTTTGATACCATCTCAATTTGAATGTTACTCCCCGAGGCCCTAGTTGAAAATCTTTTTAAAATCAGAGTTGGGAAAACCAGGATTTTTTTTTTTCTTCAGCTTCACCTCGGAACATAACAAACCCGCCACAGATATAGAGTTGCCCCTATATCTGGATGGTGTACTGATCACTGATAACAATTACAATAAACATTCACAACTTATAACTTATTTAATAAAATTATTTAAGAATCAACTAGAAAATCTCTTTTTAGTCCATCACATAATATATATGAGTATCCAAATAAGATCTGATTCGATAAATACAAACCAAATTTATATCCACTCAAATAACTACTAACTGAACCTAAACCACTGAACGAAATAAAATATAAACAACTAAATCACTAGTTCTATCTGTCGTAACCTCGCGTCGTGCCCGTACCTGCATCACCGACCGCATCACCTGTAGAGCAACTAAAGACGAAGAGACTTCGGGCGACAACAGTCGGTGGGATTTAACTCATGCAGTCATTATTACAAAAGTATAACCGACGTGATCATGGCTATAGCACTTCCCTACTACATGAACCACCCAATAAACGCTGACTGACAGTAGATTGCTATAAATAGTGATTTCTAAATCTGTAATAAGGGTCTTACACCCCTAAAATAATATCACACTTATTTTTTCTACAATCTGTAGCTTTCGTAGAGTAGACTTATTTTTTTTCGCATTTACAATTTTATTTACAACTTTCCTAGAAATAGTTTACTTGTAATCTAAGTTTCCAGTTCTTAATATAATCGATTCAGCTCTTTAAGCCGAATCTTTGATAAAACCGAGTCTACTTATTTCCGATTTTCTTCGAATTATTTGATTAGAATTCGGTTGAACCAATCTATTCTCAGCCTAATCACTTGATCTTTTAAAATACGGTGCATTCGAGAGTCAAATCAGAGACCGATCCATCTCAATAAGACGAGCTAGACCTTAAGACGAGCTAGGCCTTGATCGCGAGACTCATTCATACCACCTTTCTATCCAAACAAGTATAAAATCAATAAAATATAGTAAAATTGAAATAACTTTATAGTATCTATATATATATATATATATATATATATATATATATATATATATATATATATATATATATATATATATATTCTCAATCCTCTTAAGCCACGTATACACTTTCTTTCTTCATCCTACGCATAGATTACAAATTTGAAAAATCGAAGAGAGACGGGATCTTTCTTCTTCCTAGATTA
Source organism: Tillandsia fasciculata (assembly GCA_029168755.2). Taxonomy (NCBI): domain Eukaryota; kingdom Viridiplantae; phylum Streptophyta; class Magnoliopsida; order Poales; family Bromeliaceae; genus Tillandsia; species Tillandsia fasciculata. The sequence goes on from CM054952.1 coordinate 3,101,378, forward strand.
CAAATTTCAAAAATCAAAGGGACGCGGGATATTTCATCATCCTACACGTAGATTACAAATTTGAGCAATCCTCAATCCTCTTAAGCCATGTGTCCACATCTTCTTTTTTCATTTTATGTGTAGATTACAAATTTAGAAAATAGAACGGACGCGAGATATTTTTTTATCTTATGCGTATGTTACAAATTTAAAAAATCGAAGGAATGCGGGACATTATGATTTATTTACGCCTAATCGAATTCCAAGGAAAAACGGAAAATAAATTTCAGTCATCATGATTACAAAGAGATAGGAAAAATGAACGGACGAGATTTAGTTTCAAAATTTATATTTTTTCTTTTTCTTTAAGAGTATAGAAAATTCTCTGAGCCAATATAATGCAAGAGGAGACTCCCCTCGCATCTCTTCATGGAGTCGCTAACTCATCTCTCTCTATCCATTTCCTTTCTCTCGAAATTGAATGATTTTTTCTTTTTTTGTCGAAACTCATCATTAGATGTCATCGATTTGGTATTACTCTATTCCCTCTCTTTCTCTCTATATTTTTATTTTATTTTATGTTATTACATATCGTCTATTTTATTATTTTTATAAATTTAATTTTATATTATGTATGAATTTTTTTTCATATTTTTTTATTTTATTAATAAATTCTTACGTTAGCAATATAATTAAGTCTTTTTCGAAATAAGATTCTTCTTTAATCCAGTAATTCAGAAAATCCTTTAGTTAGTGTTTGGTTTGGGTACAAAAAGGATTATTTCTCCTTTGTACCCAAACACCATAGGTATAAGGGGGGAACAAGGGGGAACTCTTGTTTCCCCCCTTAATGGGTTGTCTCAGGTTTACCTGGGACAGCCCGGTTTAGGGGAGGAAGGAACACCCCCACCCCAGAACTACTCAGAACTGAGGTTTTTTTTTTTTTTTTTTTTTTTTTTTTTTTTTTTTTTTTTGCACAAGTCTTTTTACTTTATTATTATTTTTAAATTGAAATTTTTAAATTTTAAAAGATATTTAAATTTATAAAATTTAAAATTTATTTTTTTTATAAATTTTAAATTTTTTACCTTTACTTTTTAATAAATTTAAAAATTTTATTTTATTTTTTTTAAAAAAAATTATTAATTTTAAAATTTATATAATTTTCTTATAAATTTTTTAAAATTTATATAAATTTAAAAATTAAAATTTTTGCTCCCACTTAAAATTTAAAAATTAACATTTTTGCTCCCACTTAAAATTTTTATAAAAATTAAAATTAATAAACTTTATTTTTAAAAAAAAAAACTAAAAGAAAAAAAAAGTATTTTAGCCTATTAATACAAAAGTCAACTTTCTATTCTTCTTATTCTTTAATTACTTCAAAATACTATTTTTCTATACCGGATACTAATCTAAAATTCATCAAACATAAATTTATAATTGTTCCAGCTTATTTCAAAAATTATATTTATCTACTAATTCTTTCTTCTAGCTCAATCAAACGAAGCCATATAGTGAGGCCAAACAGGAACACGCAAGGTTGAGACGTCACGTGGGTATCCATATTTATTTTTTTTATTTATTTATTTAAAGAAGAAAAAGAATAAGGTAACGACGCAACACCGAATGATAATAAGCGAATCTCGTGACACCGCGGCAGTTGGATCCGTGACGTTTCATTTCATTTATTTTGCCTATATATATATATATATATATTATATATATATATATATATATATATATATATATATATATATATATATAGTAACATAATAGAGTGTTATTGCATGCGTACGTGGCATTAATAGGACCACCACCCCACAGTGATCTTACCTCCCACCTCAACCACCGACTGAAGCAGTCGTTTGTCGGTCCTTTTCGGTTGGCCCAATGAAAGACTTGTGTAAAATTGCAGCACCAGTCCCTGTACTTTCTACTTCAGTTTGTGGCAATTCAGCTCGCTGTTCGAAAGTTCGCTCGTGTTCGGTTCGAAATGAGCACGAGATCAAATCGCTCATTTAGTAAATGAGCCGAACACGAGCCGAATTTTTCAGCTCGTTTAATAAACGAGCCGAACACGAGCTGGAATCAGCTCGCTCGTGTTCGGCTCGATAACAGCTCGAACAAGATTATATATATAAACTTTACCATTTATATTTTAGACCATCAATTTTTTATAAATTTTAATTATTAGATTAAAATTTTAATTTTTTAATTTAATTTCAACTTTACATCTAATAGTAGGAATAAAAATTAAATTTGTTGTTCGCGAGCCAGCTCGTGTTCGGCTCGTTAATAAACGAGCCGAACACGAGCCGAATTTTTCAGCTCGTATTCGGCTCATTGACACCCCTACTTCAGTCTCTCTTCTTTTTTCATTCTATTATGTCCCGGCACGAAATCAGAATTTAAATTTCTGGAAGGCCAAAAATATATTATACAAAATATATTAATTTTTAAAAATTATTAATAAAAAATTATATATAACTAATTTTTTTTTGTTCATTAGCTTTGGAGTTTTAATATATATTTTTTTAGAAAAATAATAGAATATAGTTGTCTTTATCATTAAAATAATAATATTTTAGATATCTATAAAAAAAATTATTTTAAAAAATTAAATATTAAAATTTAGTATAATTTGTAAATCAAGTATTACAATATATCAAAAAATTAAGTATTAAGATTTTTCATAATTTTCAAATCAAATATTACGATACGTTTGAGTCAATTAAATTTATATTTCGTGGCCCACAAGATAACATTAATTTTTTTAAAAAAAATTATTTTGGCCCCTAAAATTTACACTATTTTTATTTTTTTTAATAACTTAATAATATACTGTTATGTAATTTTAAATATATTAGGAGGATCATAGCCACTGTGGGTCTCCACATAACTTCCTCCTGATTATTCCTTTAACTTACCATTGGGATCAGAAAAATTAAACATGATAAAACGTGAGCATATACGTCACGTGCATAAGATATCTCCGATCCAAATGGATAGAGTCTAACGTATATAAGATATCTCCGATCCAAATGGATAGAGTCTCTTCTATACATGCACGACTAGACAATGTACAACAATATAATTAATTATCCAAAATTCACAATATTTGAACAATAATCTAACATAATCTAGCATCCATATAAACTAATAGTTGAAATTAATCTAAATCCACATAAACTGATAATCTAGATCAACATGATAAATCAAAAGTATCGGGATAAAAAAAATTGTGTTTGATAAGTTAAAGAGTAATAAGAATAATAGAGAGAATTAAATTTTTTCTTTCCCATTTCGCGCTTGGAGGTTTAAATCTAAATTAAATCATTTTGTAGTATATTAATCATTTCTATAGCAAGTTTAAAATTAATTAAAAATAAAACAAGCTGCATTAAAATTTATTTATTAAATATTTCTAAATGCTTATAAATGATAGTATATTTTTAAAAATTTTGAAACTTCATAAATTTTTAAAAATTCAAAATTTTGTATATAAAAATTGGTATAAATTTTAAAATTTTAAAAATTTGGTATAAATTTATTAAAAATTAAAGTTAAAAATTTTAAAAGCTATAAAAATTAAAAATTCTCTAAAGTTAAAAATTTATAAATGTTAAAATTTTTAATATTAATTGTCTTAAAAAATTATAAAAGTGGGAGTAAAAATTTTAATTTTTAAATTTTTATAAATTTAAAAAATTTTATAAAAAATTTTGTATAAATTTTAAAATTTTAAAATTAATAAATTAAAAGAAAATTAAATTTATTAAAAAATAAAGTTAAATATTTTAAAATTTATAAAATACAAAAAAATTAAATTTTATAAATTTAAATATCTTAAAATTTAAAAAATTTTAATTAAAAAAAAAAAAAAAAAATGGAAGAGCAAAAAGAATAAGGGGTGCCTCAAAGAACGTGCGGGGGCATGAAGAAGATAGTGCGAGATAACTATTCCATCCAGGGATGAAAAAAATAGTGTTTTGGAATAAGGTGGGGATAACCCCTTAACGCCCCACCCTTATCCTCCTCCCTTACCCACTTATCCAAACGGAGCGAAGTGTCCATAGTTGAGGGAGTCCCCATACATTTTTACCTAAAATATATATAGCAACGCTATTCATACACCCAAAAGGGATATATGATGCATATTCTGTCTATCCAAGAATAGAGTATTTTTTATTAGTCATTCGAGATGATCAGTAAAATTCTCTTCATTTTTAGATGAGTGATACGTAAGATATACACTTTTTTAAAATGTACACACAAAAAAAAAAAAAAAAAAAAAAAAAAAAAAAAGCCATTATATATATATATAATGCCCAAATAAATAAATAAAACCGTGAAGCCAGTCTTTTTCCGATTCCTGTTTCGTTTCACATAAATACCAATAAATAAATAAGAAAAGAACAATCATAATAATCACAATAAATAATAAAAACCCAAAAGTAGAAAGAGAAAAAGGAAGAAATAAAAAATAGGAAGCGCAGAAATCCACCTACTGCAAGAAGAAGAAGCGATCCCGCAGGAGGAATCAAAACAAAAGTAGTTTCTGAGATGGGGCGGCCGAAGTGCGCCTGCTTCAGCATCCTCGCTTGCACCGGCAGCGGCGGCGACGGCGGTGGCGGCGGCGGCGTCGGCGGCGACGACGTCGAAGAGGTATTCGTTATAGATCAGTTAGAGTAGGCTGGTTGGCATCTTATGAATTTAATTTCCAGCGATCTGAGAATAAGCTCATTCGGATGATTACGGGCAACATTTTATTGGATCTGTACTTGCTTTACAATAATTCGTGCCAGATCTGGCAGTGTATCTGACAACCAGCTTCGGAATCTTTATCCCGTTTTAGCAATTTTGATCAGCAGATCTCTTCGTGGAACGATGTTTAAACCAAATGCTTGTGGAAATGCTTACAGAGATGCGGATGATCTATGGGCGTAGAATCGTTTTAATTGTGACATTTAAGATGTTACTTTCGAGCTAATAGTTACAGTTGATTCCCGCCGAACATACGGCATTCAAGTCGGAATCTCAAATTGTCATAACTTTGGATCCGATTCGAAGCTGACTTGAACTTCAGACCACTTGAAACTTGTATGTGAATTTGAATTTTATAGGGTGCAGGATCTGAGATCTAAGTTAGAGAAATTTGAATTATGCATTCCGTGGATATGATTTATCGGTTTTGTTGTTTAATTGATTTGAATTGATGTGAGATGATGTTCTTTCTTTTGGGGCCTGTTTGTCAGTATTTGGGGGAAGCTGACAAAATAGTTGACAGATGCAAGATTTTGTTTCCCACTTGTTGGGCTTTTGATATATGATGGATTTGTCTTACATGGTTTGAAATATCCGTTTGGGCTACCGCCTAACCTAAAGACTGTTTAATATACGTTCGACACCCTTATGGATTATGTGAGTTTGGACTTTCATGATCTACCTGTAGGATCGTTGGCGCTAACCATTAATTCCAAAAGCTCGAGCTGTTAGAAATACGCAATCAATTCACTTAAAGCGTACAAACACAGCGCCCACGGGTCTCGACCGGACTCAACCCATCTGGACGTTGGGTCTATTGTTGGGCCTCTTGCCGTTAGGTCTATTGTGGACCGCAGCCCCACTCAACTTATTAGGCTCACCCAACTCAACTTATTAGTCTCCTGGGCCTATTGTCACGGGCAGGAGTTGGACCTATTTTTAACCCATAAATAAATAGCCAACACTACCCTCATCAACTTGCATCCTTCCTTGCCCATCGACTGTTGTTAAGTGAAACATGGACTGCAGCATTCTGTGGCATGTGTAACTCGGCTTCTATGCTTCTTCTCTAATGATGAGAAGCACATCGTTGTATGCTCAAGTATAGCTCCATCACCTGAGACGACGGAGATGGTCGGGTGGTTGTTCGCATGTGAAAAATAGAATAAATTTGAAGTTTTATTTTACCAAGAGAACACAGGATGCTAGTGGCATCATGTCGACTGCTCAAATTATCAAACATAGCTCTATTTAGTAGTAGCTTATTCTCACTGTGATATTACCTGTGGTATCACCTTATGCGGTGATTTGATTAGGAAGGTTTATATATTGTTTATTATTTCTTTTCAGAGCAACTCCCTTTCGGATAAATGCTGGTGTACATTCTGGAGGAGATCAGCCAAGCTACGAGTTTCTCGGAGCTCTGTGATCTCGGAACCTGTTTCTGTCAGCCCTAACAAGGACAAATCGGATCTCACAACTGACAATGCTTGCTCCCCACATTACTGTTCTGTTCCTGAAAAACTTGTCGAAGAAAAGAAACCCGATGAAACTGTATTATTAGCCCCAGCTGAAGCTGAATTTAAAGAAACTAAATTGGTGATAACTGATGCGAGTGGCACACCCAATGATCAAAACAACGATGATCTTGCTGCGACTGTTCTTCAGGCAGGCATCAGGAGATACTTGGTAAATTCTAGTGCCCAATCTCTTAAGATTTTCTTTTTTAATGATTTTTCCTCCTTTATTAATTATTGCAGTCTATATTTATGATTAGGCAAGGATAGAACTAAAGAAACTCAAAAGTGTTGTGATGATTCAAGCTGTTGCACGTGGATACCTGGCGAGGAGAGTGGCAGTTGGAACATTGCGTTGCACCCTTGCTATAATAAGAACGCAACGGCTTGTGCGGGCTTACCAAGCTCACCAATTAGTTGAAAAGTTAGCTGCGAAAGAGGATAAGGTATTTTAGGCATGTATTGAAAATCTATCATTCTGGTAATTCTGTAATCATTAACTGGTTCATCATAAGAAACTAGCTTTGAAGATTATATTACAAACACAAAAGGCTCTAATCGCTCTGCTCTGTATTTCAAAATCCCAAAGTACATAACAGACTTTCCTCCTTCTGAATTGGCTGTAAACCGATCACACTACAACCTTTCTTTTGAAATTTGATGCTTCTTGCTGCCGCTTAAATGCGTGGTCATTGCCATCCTATGCCCTTATCAATTGTGACTTTCTTTCTTTCTCGAGTTCAGGTGGAACGAAGTTCTTGTAAGGAACCAAGTAAAGCATATTCTCCAACAGAAATATTTCGTTCAAATGGATTCGCGCGTAAGGTATGGCCTATTGATGTCACATTATAGTGATGGTTTTTATCCTTCGTTATCAATCATGTAATGGTTACTTTTCTTGCAACCAAAACAAGATTATGGAGGCTGCGTCAAGGACCAAAACCGTTCACTTAAAATGTGATCCTTCAATACAAAATTCAGCATGGGAATGGTTGGAGAGGTGGACTGCCGTTGCTTCATCAAATTTAGGAAAGCAGCAGGAGAAAGATGTTAATCACCATTATGTTGGTCAGGATGATAGCACTGAATTGGCTGATAGTAAAGCTGTAGATTTGGTTCCATGTGGAGTTGTCGCTATGTCATGGGATTCAAAGATAGCTCCAAGTGAGCAAGCAGTGCCAAGTGATAGTGAGGGATTAGTAACAAATAGAAGTTGTGAAGCGGCAGATGTTCAAGCCTCAGAATATGCTACTGATAATTCTTCAGTGAAGGATAACCTGGAAATACAATCATCCATGGCTGAGGCTTCTAATATCATAGAGAATAATCACATGAACACCGAAACAGTTACTGTGGATTCCTCAGATTTTGCAAATGCAATAACAGAACCAATTCATGATACTTCCTATACTGACTCTGAACCTTATAATGATAACCTAAAGGACAGCATGAATATGGGTGCAGGTTCTGAACCGCTGGGAGAAAATTTAACTGTCAGCGAGCCCAGTTATTCCGAATCTCAAGATAATGTGAGCAAGTCAGAAGAGCTCATTGTTCACTCGGAAGCCGATGCTTCCACAAAGAATAGTGAAATAACCTATTCAGAGAGCATAGTGTCTCATGATCCAAGAGCTCAAATTGTTTCTTCTGAAGACGCAACGAACAATTCGACGAACAATTTGATCTCTTCAAAACTCTACTTGGCTGACAGATCTGAAACTGAAGCTGAGGAAGTGTCCCTTGAAATCAAAGATTTCGAGAAAGAGGATGAACAAATAAATGGTGAAGCCGAGAAGGAAACTAATCAAGAAAGTAAGCATACTGGAACAGAGGAGTCTTCCTATGAATTCGAAGTTTATCAGCTGCAAAGATTGGAGGAAGGTCATGGAGATTCAGCCGGCTTTACTACCGCTGTTGGTGAATTACAGATTGACCAACAATTGACTGAGGCAACTCCATTAAAATTTCTGCCACATGCGGGTGCTTCAACAGACCCAGAAGCTCAGTCATCACCCAAAGGAACTCCAATAAGCCGTTCTACAGTTGCCGAGTCACAAGGAACACCTTCAAGTGGCATATCTGTAAATTCCAAAGCAGGCAAGAAAGATAAGACTACACATACTCAAAGGCAAAGATCTCATACATTAATCAAGAGGGCACTTTCTAGTCCAAAGAATGATTCAGGAGGAACTAGTACTGCAGAGAATTTGCCCAAAACTTTAAAGAATACAAAGAAAATTAGTTCGCTTGGGGTGGAAAAGCGTGGTCATGGTGATCATGAGCCTAGGGTTAGCGACAGAGCTTCGCTTCCTGGTTATATGAAAACCACAGAATCAGCAAGAGCCAAAGTCCACGGAACTTCTTCTCCTAAATCAAGTCCAGATGTGCATGATGACTTTTTCAACAAAAGACATTCATTACCTGCTGGGGATGGGAAGCAGGATTCGTCCCCAGGTACAGAGAGATCAAAATCCCAAGCACAGAAGAACTCAAAAAGCACTAGCACTAATTCTCCTCAAGTTTCTTCTGGTAATCCTCCCTCGTTTACACTCTTGTGACTAATTGTTGATGCTATGATTTTAGCATCTAATATATCTATAGGGTTTTTGAAACCAAAACATAAATTTAGTAGAAACCTTCTTCTTCTTCTTTTTTTTGAGAAAAGATGAGTTTGCGAGCTAAACAATAGCGAGAATAGAAATCCATGTGCTGGCGCATCAATTGTGTAGAAGTTAAACTTTAAAGAAACAAAAGAGACAGAAGCGCTTTCAAATGACCTTGTTATGCAAGGCCATTTTAGTCTTGATCTAATGTGATTACATGTAAGTTTTTATTAACTGTGATCGTTATAATTCATATTGAGCTGGCAGGCAAGGTGATTCATGTTGATGTGGCTGCCTGTTTCACATGAATAATCTCTCCTTACTTCCAGCTCCATTTGCACTTTTGCAGTAACTGTTGTTACGTGCAGATGTCTTGAAATCTTTTGTCTTCTCAACTTAGATGTTAGATTTGTTACGCTTTCGTCATATGTGAAATTTTAACACCGAAAGTCTTGTTCATTCAAGAAAAAATTCTGCACTGGATCAAGGACTGTATTTAGATATAATATACTCATAATAAAGTGGTTATTTATTTTGAGTATTGGCACGATCCATGCAAAACTTTAGCTCTGTTTCACTGACTGTGATCTTTCGATTTGCAGAGAGAAGATGGCAAATATAATCAAAGCTGTAAAGAAGCACGAGATCAGAAAAATATTTGATGTTATTGACAGATGACTAGTATAACATATATATATGTTATGGTTTCTTACTCTGAAAATTATTTGGCAAGGATTTGCAAGAAGAGGAGCTTCTGCTTGTGATTAGTATACATTGTAAATTACTGGTATGCCAAGTGATGTGTGATATGTCTGATTTGTTGTGACATATTTGTAGGGTTTTGAGACGAGGAGTGGTCTTTCAGAGTGCAAGATATGTTTGAGTTGTTGCATGTGTTATTTGTGTGACACATTTGTGTTGTTTTTAAAATGGAATAGATTTGATTTATATATGTTTTAATATTTTCAGAAGCTAATTTGTTTGAACTCAAGATTTTCCTGTCTCTTGTTATTCCTACTCATGAATAATACTTGTCTTAATTTTTGGAATTTTTTTCTCAGCTGATTATGATCATGACTAACAACACTGTTGTTGTGTTTTTTTATTTCTTTTCGTCTTTTTTTTTTTTTTTTTCTTTTTAATTGTGTTTTACTGGTACTTCAGCTCTATACTAGCTAAGAAAATTTTGACTGTAGGATTGCCAATTTTCATGCATAAAATATTCACATTTTTTAGACTGGACTGGCGGTCGCACAACTTTTTGATAATTTTTTGGTTTTTCATTTTCGACTGAACTTTTTCTAGTTCGTGACACTTCGTATAAAAATTTAATTTTATTAATTATTATGGTTACCCTTCTAGAAATTTATATTTTTCATTTAGGACCCAGGATTCTACAATTACAAAATACAGTAAAATTAATTTTTACTGTATATAATTTTATATAAAAGCCGTTCACTGCATATAAAAAGGGCGAATCAATCACCATTTTTTTTGGCTTTTATAGAGCTAAACTAAATAGTTGAATTTTTTGAAAATGGCACATCATTCATCACTTTTAGTTTTTTTTTTTTGAAAAATACTAGTTGTACATCTTTTGTGGGGTGTATATCTCACACCACACCCAATCTAATGAGTTTGGTGTGGTGAGAAATCACTTCACAATTTATGAAGTGACCCCCCACATTGCCCCACCATTAAATGATAAGTGTAGGATGTACATCTTTTTTGGAGTGTAGGCATTGCCCTCTTTTTTTTTTTTTTTTTTTTTTTTTTTTTTTTTTTTTTTTTTTTTTTTTTTTTTCGGCATCCTACTTGGCATACTTGAGCCTACTTTTTTCGATTAATTTTTGTAGAAGGCTATTTTTTAATTATAAAAGTCGATAAAATAATTTTTAAAAAAATTCTTTGTAAAATGATATTTTTTTATTTTTTTAATTATTATCGGCAAAAAAATATATCGAAGAAAATGTAGCTTTTTAAATCCTACATTTTAAGAGATTATAATATTATATAAAAAAATTTAATTCATGTCACATTAAATTCATGTAATAAAATAAATATAATTTTATAAATTTAAAGTTTTATTTTTGGGCATGTTAAAAAATCCAATAAATTAAACAAACTCTGAAAAGTTTTGATAACTTTGGAAGTAAAATTCTGTGTGACATTTCAAAATATAGATTAATTTTATATATAAGGTATAAATAGAGCTAAATTTTTTAATTTGGCTATAGTATTTTGAATGGTAGCAAAATTCAAGAGGTTAAGAGAATTATTAAGTGTGCTAGAGCTAGAGTAGCTCTAGAATGGATGACCTTTTGAAAGTTGGGGCGTCACAATTAGTATTAGAGTCATTCACGAGCCGGAAATATGAAATGAATCTCGACTGAGCTAGAGTTATATAGCGGATAGAGTGCGACTCCTCGGTCTGGCGGGGAACATAAAAGGAAGAAAGAATGCGACACCACAAGATGGAGAAAGAATGTGACTCCCGCAATATGTGCATTAGTCCTCTATATATAATGTATAAATAGGGCTAACAACAAAAAGTAAAAAAAAAAAGAAAAAAAAAAGACTCCTGAGTTGAGAATTCAGCTGCAAAGCCGGAAGTTTTCGGACCGTAACTTGATCAGTTTGTAGGAGCTGGCAGCAGGTGAGGTGAGAGATGGTGGTGCTGGTGGCGCGAGGCAATTACAATTCCCATTCGCCGGCTGCCGACCCAGCCCTCCTCGGGCTTCTCCCGCGCTGCAAGAATCCTCGGGACTTTGGCCCTCTCCATGCCCGCCTCATCACGACGGGCCTCCTCCGCGACCCGTCCGTCGGCGCCCGCGTCGTCCTCCGCCTCTGCTCCTCCCCCCGCCCTCCCCTCCGCCGCCTCGCCCGCCGCCTCTTCTTCTCCCTCCTCGATTCATCCGAGCGCTCCGACCCCTTCCTCTGGAACGCCCTCATCAACTCCTCCTCCTCCCCCTCCCGCGCGCTCCTTACCTTCTCCCTCATGCTCTCCCTCGCCACCGTCGCCGCCGACGCCTTCTCCTTCTCCCTCGCCCTGAAGGCCTGCTCGCGCGCTCCCTCCCTCGCCGTCGGCTCTCAGATCCACTCCCTCATTCTCAAATCCGACCACTCCCCAAATCTCTACCTTCAGAACGCCCTGATCGCTCTCTACTCCAAATGCAGGCTCTGCGGCGTTGCCCGCCAGGTGTTCGACAGAATTCCCCTCAGGGACTCCGTCTCTTGGAACTCGATGATCGACGGCTACGTCAAGAACGGCGACATGGATGCGGCGGAAAACCTTTTCGACCGGCTCCGCGATGCTGAAAAGAATTCGGTGACCTGGAACACCATGATCTGCGGGTATGCCTCCTCGGTCCACGGGATCGATACTGCGCGTGCTCTGTTCGACCGCATGCCTGTGAGAGATTTGGTTTCGTGGAATTTGATGGTCGACGGCTATGTTAAGTGTGGGAGATTGGCGGATGCGGAGTGTTTGTTCGAGCAAATGCCTAAGAGGGATGTGGTATCGTGGGCCAACATGATTAACGGTTACATGGATGCTGGGATTATTGGCATGGCTCGGAAGCTGTTCGATGAAATGACCGAGAGGGATACGGTTGTGTGGAACGTCGTGATTTGCGGCTACGTGAATAACGGGAAATTTGTCGAAGCGTTGCGTCTCTTTAATGAGATGCGAGTGCATTGCGATGTTTCTCCTGATAATGTAACTCTAGCAGCTGCGCTCTCTGCTGTGTCTGAGTTGGGCCGCCTGTGCGATGGTATTGCTATACATGAATACATCAAAAGAAATCACTTACCTTTAGAGGGGAAGCTAGGTGTTGCCCTGATTGACATGTACTCCAAGTGTGGCAGGCTAGATGATGCATCGGAGGTATTCGAGGTTGCAGGAAGGAGCATCGATCATTACAATGCGATGATCAGTGGTCTAGCCATTCATGGCTATGGTGAGATCGCTCTCGAGCTCTTCTCGGAGCTGAGGAGGTGCTTGTTGAAGCCCGACGATATCACATTCATCGGGCTTCTCAATGCTTGTAGCCATGCAGGTTTAGTTAAGGAAGGTTTGATGTGCTTCGAAATTATGAGGAGAGATTACGGCGTGGAGCCTAAGGTGCAGCATTACGCCTGCGTGGTCGACATTCTTGGCCGCGCAGGCCATTTGGAAGAGGCATGGAGGCTGATTGAGAGCATGCCAATTGAACCAAATGATGTGGTGTGGAGGTCCTTGCTTAGTTCTTGTAGAACCCATGGGAACTTTCGGATCGGTCGAAGGATAACGAAAATTTTATTAGGATGGAGTGGTTTCGATTCAAGTTCAAATGTACTTGTGTCTAATCTCTATGCGAGTGCGGGGATGTGGGGTGATGTTAGTGAGATTAGAATGGCAATGAAGGAGAAGGATGTAAGGAAAGTTCCCGGATGCAGTTGGGTTGAAGTTGATGGCATTATTCATGAATTTGTTGTCGGGGATAGTTCACACTCGCAAGCACAACAAGTTTATTCTGTCTGAGCAGGTATATACAACTAAAATTTATAGTTGCCATGTTTTATGGATTGTACATACTAATTTTAAATTTTTTTCTTGTCTACATTGAATTGAGCTCAGGTATAATCTATAGAAGTTCAGTAGCATGCATCTAAATCATGCTCAAGTCGTTTTCCACTAAATATTTTCTATCTTGTGGTTTGCAAAATATTTTATTTCTATTATTCTATTTAACACCGGGTTTGTGCAATGAAACAAACAAAGTTATAGGATAGTAAAATAAATTTTTTTTTAATCCCATGGTGATGAAGTACAAATGTGCATAACCACTGGGGGGCTGATCGAAGCTTACTCTTTCTTTTATCATATCATATATGTAATTTTTAAAACTTTAAGCTACAATTTTTACCTAGCCAACTTAATATATCCTATTGTGATTGGGCTGTTACATCTACCACATGCTGTGGATACTCAGATGATTATTACTTGGAGAGAATTAATAGTCTGACAAGAATATTGATCTGACAAATACATGAGTCCTGAGTCTTCAACTTGCGACATGTCGTCTTCTTGCTGAGTTTCGTATTGTGCTGCTCTTTTGGATTACAGGCGTGACCGGTTACCTCCTTTTGGGTTACGAGTGCGATCGGTCACCTCCTTTGTTTTTCCATTTGTGCCCTTTTGGATTACGGGTGCGACCGGTTGCCTCGATCGCTCCTCTAGGTTTCCCTCTTCTTTCGATTTCTCTCTCAAATCTACCTGAGCTCTCTCTCTCTCTCTCTCTCTCTCTCTCTCTCTCTCTCTCTCTCTCTTGATCTCCTTGAGTTCTCTCTCTTCCTCAATCTCCCAGAATTTTCTCTCTAGGATGTGACAGGTTTTTATTTTGGTTTCCGTTTGTGCCCTCCTGTGTTGTGGGTGTGACCGGTTGCCCTATTCCTTCGCTCTCTCTCTCAGATCTCTCATTCTCTCTCCAATATCTTTTTCCAATCTCTCTTCAAGACAGATGTCTCTCTCTCCGTGTTTCGTACTGTGAGTGTGATCTTCGTAGTTGCCCGTGGCGCAATTACTGCTGGTTGCGGATATTTGGGTGATCTCCTAATAAATGCTTGACGGTATGCAACGGATCTATGGGTGATCTTCTCCTCATTAATGCTTGGAAAAATATGAGAAGAGAAGCTTCTGTTTTGGTTACTGTTTATGTTATATCATGGTTTTTCCTTCCGCCGATTGGTGTAGCTCGGTTTGTCCCGACAGCTGAATGTACCGATGGTATCTACCGAGGATCTCCCAAGTACAGATTTTATTTTTTAAAAAAATTTTATCTCGATTTTTTCCCTGTGGCTGAGAGCATTATTGATTTTTTTACTCCTTTTTTTGTTTTTCCTTTTTTTCTTTTGTGCCCTTTCATTGTTTGGGCTGTTCGGGTTTTCTGTTACTATACGTTTACCTATTATATGCACTTGGTTATTGTTGTTGATTGTTGTTGCATTTCCTTATATCAAAAGTGCCTCCAAATTTTTACATAATCATCAGAAAAGTTGTAAATATTTGGGATACAATAAGCTGTTACTATACTTTTACCTATGATATGCATGCGGTTATTGTTGTTGATTGTTGTTGCTTTTCCTTATATCAAAAGTGCCTCCGATTTTTTACATAATCATCAGAAAAGCTGTGGATATTTGGGACACAATAAGTTTTGTTTCTTTAAAGTAATTATGAAGTATTTAACAATAGGTTTTGGAGAATTTTGTATTGTTTTACATTTTTGTTTTTGTTTTACTTTACTTTCTCCAAATTGGTTTAAATAGTTTTTCTTTTGTTTGTTTTGCCTTCCTCTTGCTGCAGTCTTTTTCGTATTCCCTTCTTCTCCCCATCCCTCTTGCTCCCTCCCAATGTACACCTCCTACATCTGCAGTAATGCCGATTGTTGAGTTGTCGTATATTCGCTTGCTTCATGAGATTGCTGAAAAATTGAATATGAGTGTTCCTCAATGTAAGATGACCACGAATGCAGAGGAGAAATTTGTTACATACATTGATTTGCAAATTCCCTTCGAAGGACCTATTGCTGAGGTTGCACGTTGCTGGGGTTCTCCCTTTGAAATTGTCACTGTAGCCGAGCAGGATGCTGCTCATGTTGCCATTCAAAGATTGAAAGAAGAACTTGACTTGTATATTAAAGATGCTAATTATGAAGACCGCTCATATTACAAGAATATGTACGATCATCTCACTAACCAATATGTGACTTTGTTCGCAAAATATGGTAAGGTTAAATAGGAACTTGGCATGTTGAAGGAATGCCACAGTTGTTTAGTGGCACAAAAGGAACGGTTTGTTGCCGAACGTGTCAAAATCAGAGCTGCTATCGAGGAATGCCATGGTATTATTAACCGTCTCGATGTTGGCACAGGCAATCCGAACAACGACCCAACTAACTCCAGTTCGATCTCGACCCCGCCACTCTAAATTCTGATTCTGTTGTACTCCCTTCTACCTATATTATGTTTTTATCTATTCCATATTTTACGGGTTGATTACTATCTAAGACTTCTCCTTTTTTAATCCTTTTTCCTGGTATTACTCTGCTGTTGCGGCGGTTTTGGTTGTGTTTTATAATGTTTGATGATTTTATCTCATTTTGTTGTTGTTGTTGGCATCAATGTAATATACTCCGTGATACTCTACCCTTTTGTAAAGAGACTTTGACGAATATAGTCTCAAATGTAAGCCCATGATGTTACAATTAATGTTCTTATGGATCCTCTTTTCTACTGATATAACCAGTTGCGCCTGTAATCCAAATGAGATAATCGGTCGCGCTTGTAACTCAAATGAGCACAAAGCGAAACTCAACGAGAAGGCAGTGCGTCGCAAGTTAAAGACTCAGGATTCATGTGTTTGTAAGATAAGATTGTAAGATAAGGTTTGCGAAATTTATTTTCCTTTTATTTTTTCGTTTGCAAAGGTATGGCAATACGACGGATTATATGATTTTTACTGCAGCCGGCAGACATGATCGTGAAAATTATTTGATATGCTGAGTCGTATAAAAAGGTTTTCATAAAAAAGATAATATTCAATCTTACTTTCCTTCGGCGGCTCAGCTTTCGTGTATTTGTGTTAAGGGTTTTTTTTGTCCTGTACGATTATGGAAGCGATCTGAAATTAAACAAATAGATCGATCACATGTCACAAAGAACTTTAAATGACGTAAAAGTCAACGCCAACTAGCCGCATTCTCTTCCTCATATATAGCAAAAGTCAACGGGTACAATCCATTATTTGCATCTACACCCGTTGCAATCAATGCATGCCCATGATACTTTCCATACATATGAGTTTCATCAATGCTCAACAATGGTAAGCAAGAATAGAACACGTTAATTGACGGCCCAAACACCCAAAATAAGCATCCAAACTGCCTAACCCCATCTGGCAGGATCCTGGTATCTAGACGCCATTTAGTTTCAAAGTTCGCGTGCTGCAGCATGAATAAAAGCGACCATCATCGATGTACGATTCCTCCCAACCACCGTAAATGATCTGCAATGCGTTATTTCTCGCCTGCCACATCTTCGAATATGGCATGTCCACGTGTAATTCAATACGCACCTTTTCTTGTATTTCTGCCGACATTAAAAAAAGTTTGACTCTAAATGATGGAAGAATGTGTGTGCATATAAGAGATGAAGTACAGTTTCGATGTGCAGTTTTAAGCACCGGAAGTAAATAAGTATGTCGTGAAGGATCAAATGGCAACTAAGAGGGGGGTGAATTAGTTGAAAAATAAAAACTCAAGTAAATTAAATCTAAGATAAGAATTGCACAACCAAATTAAAGAAAGAACAGAAAGAGAGGCAAACTCAAATAACACAGATGATTTATCCTGATTCGGCCTTTTCGCCTACTCCAGTCCGGTCCTACTTCTCCTCGAGTCACCGCTTTAATCACTATCACTTGACCTTTTAAACAGGGCAAGACCAAAGCCACTTACAATCACACTTCACAATAATCTCTCAATAAATCTCATAATGACAAAATAACAATTCAAACTTAGAGAATTTTTCTCGATATCAAGTTGTGTCTCAAACAACAACCAAACCCTTTTTAAATACACTAGCCGTCACTTCAAAAATAGAATAGAAGCATGATTAAAGATAATTGATATTAATTTGAATTTCAACCATATTTGCAAATGTATTTGAATTAATTCCAAAATTATTTTGAATATATTCCACATTTGCAAAGCTCATTTGAAATGTTACTAAATTTGAAAAGATCATTTGAAATTATACCACAAATATAAAATCATTTTGAATTCATACCACATTTATAAAATACATTTCAAATTTACTAAATTCGAAAAGTTTATTTGAAAATATACCACAAATGTAAAACCATTTTGAATTCATACCGCATTTATAAAAAATTATTTATATCATATTTCGAACTTTTTGAAAATATACCATAGTAAAATCACATTTGAATTTATATCATATATCAAACTTCTTTTATACTATATTAAAAATAATAGCTAATTTTAGTTTAAACTCAAATCAAACCTATGTGATGGATTTGTCAAGACGATTCGATTGACGGCTCAAATCCGATAAAATTATAAAGAAGCCCTTCATAGTTTTGTTGTGGCACTTATATTCAATTTGGTACAATTTGATCTTGTCCGGACCATTTTGACAATTGAATCGATAATTTACCTTTGATCAAATCTAGTTCGGCTTAAGTCATTTCAAATCCAATTAAAACCTGAAAATATTAAATATAAATCTAAAATTTATTTGTTATCATCAAAATTATTATTGGATAAAAGCCAACATGTTGTCCGGAATATGTTTTGACTCTAAAATAATTCGCATCATTTGGTATCGAAGCATGTAATCTTTAAGGACGCGAGTCTACCATGCAACTCACTATATAAACTTTTGTGGTCGACTTTAACACTTTCATTTACACGTTATGAGAAATATGTCATTCCTCAAGAGTATGCAATAAACTTGATTTATCATGGAACATACGCCCAGCCCATGATCCATCAACAGTAGTAGGGGACTCTTTAATTTGCGCACGATCGAATTCACTATGATCGATTTCATACTGGTCCATCCATTCTGCATCATTTACAAACTGCTCTAGATGATTTATGAACTCGGCACCTTCATCTGGATCATCTACATATTCATTATTGGCAGTTGGATCAGCAACATCAGTGTATATGATATCTGCGATGACCCCTAGTCCGTCGTTATGATCCGCATCATAGTAGTGAACTTCCGCCACAGCATCATCATTCTCATGATCAGTATAATTTTGTTCTTCAACTATTTCATGTTGCACCTCCGTCTGATTTTGTATCCCATCAAACTCGGTTTCCGCATTATTGGATCCAAAGTCATGTAC
This sequence comes from Tillandsia fasciculata, assembly GCA_029168755.2. Classification (NCBI taxonomy): domain Eukaryota; kingdom Viridiplantae; phylum Streptophyta; class Magnoliopsida; order Poales; family Bromeliaceae; genus Tillandsia; species Tillandsia fasciculata. The sequence continues at coordinate 3,120,163 of CM054952.1, forward strand.
ATCTCCAAACGGATAGGATCCAAAGTCATGCACATTGTGAGAAGATGGATTTCTTGATTTATTTTTCATTATTAATAACTACCTAATGATATACAAAAAATATATAATTAAAATAATTATAATGTATATTCACCCATATTCGTATGTATTGTTTTGTTACCCACCAAGTGGAGCGTGCGGTCTGGATGTCGTGGCACGATCACTAGTACGTGAGAGAGGCGAAGGACCGACAACTACATTCGTAACTCCGTACTCTCTGCAATTGAATAATGAATCAACCTAAACATTTGTTATAACTAAATAATTATATAAGCCACAATTTGTAACACTAAACTATATGTATTTGCTCCACCTCCGATGTCATCACGAAATTGTTCTCTTTCAGCCATAGGAGATAATACATCTACGTCTAATTCACTATTTAATATTTTTAAAAAATAATCGTGAGATGCAACCATCAGCTTCTCAATGTAGATTATCAAACATGAACATTTTCGAGATAATGCCATCATACCACACAATGAGTCATTATCCGTAATTTCGATCACATCATATTGATTTTTCCTCATTGGGTATCGAAATTTAATACTTAGACGATACTCATCTCTTCTTATATCAGTAATTCTATATAATTTTTTCTCGAAATTCCTAAATGTAATATCTATTGGGATGCCACTTAATTTCTTACAACCTCCAATATACTGTTGATTACAATCTTGCATAATAAATTGTTCATTCCAATGAACACTAATAGCCACATAATTATGAGTCATCCTAATTTCAAAAAAAAAAATCACAAAAAAAATATAAATAAAGTTAATATCGCATGATAATCTTGAATTAATTTTGTATTTTTTTTTTATTGAATTAGACATTCTCTATATTTTTCTTTATTGAATTCGGTATACTCTATATTTTTTTTCAAAATTAAATTCTAACATCGAAATTACAACCTAAACCCTAAAAGTCCTGATATAAGATTATTTATAATTTAAATAATCTTGTATAATAATTCAACTAATATTTTTTTTTTTGAATATTAAACTACTAAATATATTTTTTTTAGTAATTCAGATATTATATAATGTATCTCATTATATAATATTTTTAAAAAATAATTCAAATAATAAGATTAAATAATTTTTTAAATTCTAAATACAATAAAATTAAACTACTAAATAATAGTGAAGGAGAGAACGCACTTGAAGGATTAGAGAGAGTGTGATCTTAGCTTGTAAGCGAGGTAGAGAGAGAGTGAGCTTGAGCTCGAACTCGATATGTGGAATGGGAGAGAGAGTGCAGTGCTGCAAGTAGAGAGAGAGAGAGAGAGAGAGAGGCGGAAGAAGGTGTGTAGAGAGAGAGAGAGAGAGAGAGAGAGAGAGAGAGAGAGAGAGAGAGGGTGTCTACATGGGGAACAAAAAATAAGAAGGGTTTGGGTCGGACGGTTTGGTAAAGTGTTTAAAAATGATGAATGATTCATCGTTTTATTAGAATTTTATAATTTTTAAAATTTATAAATATGATGAATAATTCATCGTATTTAAAAGCGGTGAATCATTCACAGTTTAAAATTATTTTTGTAAAAAAAAAAAATAATAATAATCAGAGGACTATTTTTAAAATTATAAAATTTTATAATATTATTTATAAAAAAAAAAATCTTCAATTTGTCCAAATTTTGGGCAATTGAAGTTCAACAAGATATATTTTCTCTGTTAGTAGTCGTGCCTACTAAGAAAATGCCAAATCAACCGAGCTGACGGTCAATCGTATTTTGGGAATACTGTTGTTATGTCATTTGTATGAAGAATATAAAGTACTCTTTAAACTGCGATTAATGCTCATCCCACACAATTACCCACTCCAGCTATTTTTTTTTTTAATTAGCATTTATTTTATAAAATTTTATTTATCTTGTTTGTTTCATGTAGCATTGCCATTTATAAAATTTTATTTACTTTATCTTATTTGTTACATGATTGGAATGAGAATGAGAAATAATATTGAATTTCGTTGGAATGAAAAATGGAATAGTTAAATCAACTAAATATATTTGGTTGATTATTGAAATAGAAATCAAAATGAATAATCTGAAGACGATTGGGATAGCTATGGATTCGGAGGATTTAAGTTACGGAGGAAGAGAGGGTACAATGTCCATTAATGGATTGGTCCATTCTCGTACCATATTAGAATGGGAATCGCCAAATTGGAATCCTATTTTTGTAAAAGAAATAATATAAAATAGGTGAACTGAAACTCTAAGCTACGGTTTGTTTCGGGGCTAGAACAGAAAATAAGAGGTTTATCCTCCTTATTCTATTAAACGCACCAAAAATTATTCGGTATAGTAGTTCTAGTACAAACAGAATAAGCTAGAACAACAGTTCTTACCTATTATTTTATAAATTTTTTTTTTTTACCAAACTACCCCTCCTCCCTTCCTTTTTTTTCTTCCCAATACACTCTCATCATCACAAATCCCTCTCTCCTTTCTCTTTTTTCCTTCCCAATGCACTCTCATCATCACAAATCTCTCTCTCTCCTCTCTCTCTTTTCCTTCCCAATACACTCTCATCATCACAACCTCTTTATTCTTCTTATTTCCCATTCTCATACCAAACACAAAATCTCTTATCCCTGAAACCGAACCAAACGCTTTTTCGCTCTTGTTCCGTACTTTATACCTATCCCCAAAATAGCTAGTTCTAGCTTATCCCGTTACCAAACGGTACTTTAAAAAGATAGTTAAACTGAGAAGCATCAGTCTCAATACTTTAGACAAACTCACCAGAAAACTTTGAACCAATGTTAAACCGATCTCTTCGATCAATAATTTTTAATTTTAGTTGAAGAAATCCCAATCCCAATGCCACCAAGCAAGCGCGAAGAAATTAAATTGAGACGAGAGAGAGAGAGAGTAAAAGAAGAAATACATTTCCTTATCTTTGCATGGTGAAATCTAACTCAGATTAAAAAAAAAGGAGAAAAATAAAACTACAAGAACAAGGACTTGGGTGGAAACAGATGGGGAAGATATGTACTGCTAAAGATGAATGAACATGGAGGAGCCAAAATAAATAAAAATAAAAATAAAGGGAGAAAGAGAGAAGAGGAGGCAAAGCTCATCCACTCCTGTCAGCAATTCCTCTATCCAATTTCATTCTCTTTGGCCCCTTGGAATTCTCATTCTGCTGTGGGACTGTCGACGTATCGTGCAGGTACAAGCAGCTAGCGCCATGCCGACACCCTCTCGGGCTGTTGAAGAAAACGCAAGGCTTTGGGATTCTGTTCTTCCCATCTCGTTGCTGTCTAGACCCGACATTCCTGACCGAATCTATATCAACTTTACCTATCGAAGAACTATCACTGTAACTTCCGAAATGCGTTGTACTCGACGCAAAAGCTTCTTGCTTGTCCCCGCCATGCTGCAGGATCAAGCTCTTGTAGTAGCTCACATCCTTCACCGAAAGAGGGATGCCCGGCGAAGAATTGGCTGCGACTGGAATGACAGCAGCAGCACTCGGAGACATCCGTCGATTCGCCGGTGGCGGCAGCACCATTGCTGGGGATGGCATTGCACTAGGTACGGTATATAAGTGCGAGGCCGGTAGTGTGGCCAAGGAGGTGGTAGAAGATGCAGCATGGATTTGGGGAGGGGGAGGGGGAGGGAGAGGAGGAGGTGGCGGCGGCAGTGCCAAAGACAAAGGAGCGACTTGTGGCTGCTGCTGCTTGCTATTCGCTCCGTACTCCGTGAGCAGCTTCTCTACCAAAGCAGGCTCACTGAGGATCTTGATGAGCAGATCTTGGTCAATCAAGCTGCCCTGCTCGTTGCTCCTCATTATAGCCGTGAACGCGGCAGAAGCTGCAGCCGCCACATCAGGTTCGATGGCCAGTCGAACGCCATTGACAGCCAGCTTTTCACCGCCAAGTGCAGAAGTGGCCGCTTTCTGTTGCAAATGCTCCATTATCAACCGTGTTGGATCTGGTAAACTACTAGATAGTGTTCTTGCTTCAGTAGTATTGTGAACAGCTGGCTGTTGGAACGTGTTGGATCCATTGATAGATAGCGAGGTCTCCAATCGATCAAATGCATCTTCATCTTCGATTGCAGTAATAGGGACTAGAGGAGTTTGGGAGTCATCATGGGAGGAGTCTTGTACCTCCGGAGGAACGGTAGGACTGGGCAGGAATATAAAAAATTTCATATGTAAGAATATAGAATCACGATAGCAGAAAGGACAAAAGATATCGCAGATGCAGCTAAGCAAGAAAGCTTTACTTTGGAGGGATGCTAGATTGGCGAGGATAAATTGCTTCGAGCACCGTTAATTCTCTGTGCGCCTCTGCCGACACTTCCTGACTTTCTTCTCCAGCGACCACAGACCATTGCGGATTCAAAACTACCTGCAATTAACCAAGGGAAGTTATAACCAACAATAGCTGAAGGCCAAACATTAACTCCAGAGTGAATTGAACTTCAGCTGACTTGAGAGGGCCATACAAAAAAATAAAAAATTTGCTTACACTAGGAGGACGGTTCCACTTGACTATAGGAATCTGCGAGAGATCTATCTTGAACTGGTAAAAAGGATGAGGGGCCTCAAAACCAGGAGGTAGAGAATCATCTGAGTCCAAGCCTGTCGCATGTGATGGCCATGAACCCTTTGCTTGAAGATGGTCTTGGGATCCCAGAGCAGAAAAAATAGGAGCATCCTCGGATAAAAAAAGCCTTACCTGCTCAATTAAATGCAAAAATTTAGACTGAAGTGCTAAGAAATTAGAGAAAGATCAAGAGAGAAAAAAAGAAAGTACTAAAATTTTTTTTTGAAGAGAATAGTCAGAATAAATAAGCCAAGTTTGGAACGAGCGCCAATCGGTAACAAGCTAAATATGAACTAGCAATTGGTGGAAACAAGCGATAAGATGGTTAAGAGACAACAAGAGCAAAATTTAGTATAACATTAATCTATAGCATATGCAAACTCGACGGCATGATGAGAGTAGAAAGAAGCCCTGTGGGGGCCAAATTGTGCCTGTCAAAATAACAGTTAAAATATCGCTATAGTCCCAGAGAACCAGAAACACTTGGTGGCTTTATAACCATTGGAAATTTCCCTAAATCAAGTCATCAGAAACATCTTACCGAACTATTGTATAAGCCACTAGCGAGAATAGTATCTGGTATATAGAAGGAATACTACAAACCATGAGGCATTATAAAAGACTTGCCTAGAAAGTAAAGAAAAGTGGCTGCTACTAGAAAGTTGACCTAGGAAGCAAAGAAAGCAGGAGAGTCAATGAGCACCCACTACTTAAAACATTCAATCTTTCAACACGTTCCAGCATCATTAGAAAAATATTAAGGAGACCAATTAAAATTCTACAAACGCCATAACTACCAAGAAGTATAAAATATCCTACTACAACTATCTTTGGCTTGTGAACAAAGATTTCGAAGGAAAAACTCAGCAAATATTGCAATGTCCATGAGAGGGGAAACTACTATAGTGCTGGAGATAACTTTACAACACAGCATCAAGCTATAATAAGGCCTCCTCTACTGGGGCAACAAAAGAGCCTTCACTGCCAGAATCTTAGTGTAATCCCTCGTAATAAATAGAAGCAGTTTTGCCTATAAGCTTATGCATTCATCGCACGGACTCATACTTCACGAAACTTATGATGAGTTCACTAGGCATACTAACCTATATTGAGGATAGAGTATGAGAACACTGTTATACAGCATGACAGGTGCTCATGACATAATCAGCTCAGCCAGAATCAAGGAAACATGCAAATCAGGGAAAATGCTTCTTGTACACCCCAAAAGGGGTGTACATCTTACACCCCACCCATCCTGGGGTGGTGGGGTGAATTCCCTTGGATGGATGGGATGTGCATCATACACCTCTTTTGGGATGTATGAGTAGCATTGCTCTGCAAATCAGTTTACAAATGCATATTAACCCAAAATGAGGAGAACTTCACAAACATATACATATCATCTTCATGTTCCTTATTATCTTTTTCCAACATATGTAACCAGCACTAAATTCTTATTCCATTTGCCTCTGTGCTCTATTTGATATACAACTTAATGGTTGTAGTATATTATCAAATAGACCAATAACTTATTTCAACCTGTGATTTGTAGAATCTATCAAGGATTTAAGTGCTCTGGCACGGAGTCGTGTCGAAAACTTACCGGCATAGTACGGCACAATGCGTGTTGGACAATGCCAATGCATGCTGGATCGTGCCAATGTGTGCCGGTCACAAAATATACATATGTGCCGACACATAATTGCATGAAATATTTATTTTCTTTAGCAATAAAATATTGTAATTACTTATTATACATTTTTATCAAGCCTTTTGAACTTTATTGAAAAAATTACTTCCTAATTTAAAAAAAAAAAAAAAAGTGAGAGTTTTAAGCTGTGCCATCAGCATAGGGACTGTATCGTGACGATATCTTGTTGGCACGATACGGCATGGTAGATACAGATTGTACCAATGAACACTTAAATCCTAGGTCTCTATCATATATAAACAGACTTATTGTTTTAGTACTAGAGCATTTTAATTTCAGAGTTAAAAACCCACCAATTTGTCACATAGGCAAAATAAGCAGGGAAGGGGAAAGATTGATCTTATTAAAGCAGTTCCTAGCATAGTAAAGCTTTTAAATTAATAATTTTTTGCAGAATGAAAGAGTAAGAGATGCTGCAGAAAAATATCTTAATCCATTCTGCACTGTAAGGAATGCAATGAACAGTGAAATATGTATTGACCAAACAATATTTTGAGTATCATTTGTTTTATATTTTGACATCTTATACATAAGATTTACATGATATGAATGCAAAAACAGATCTTATTGTGAAAATGGAATAGTTTAAGGTAGTTTAAGAGGCATGTGGCCTGACAAAAGCTCTTGGAGGTGTATTATTTGAGCACACTATTGGCTAAGCCAATACCCTTTTTAATTATATTCCTCAGAAACTTTCTAAAGCTAGAAACAGAAGCATCAAGCTTGAGCTTTTGCTTTTGAAACTCCACAAGCCCATAACAGAAGCATCAATCTATTCAGCTTCTACTTCAAGAGTAGTTTCTACTTCTAGAGTAGAGAAGTTATTCTATTAAGTTTGGGCCACGGAAACTACTAAGCATGGCTAAGAAAACAGAAATCGAGTGACTAGGATTTGCACCTATACTTGTCATACTTTCTGAAACTGAATCTACCTTGAATATGACAAAATCAAAAGACATTCTTACTTAAATTTCATTATCAACATTTGAGGCATAGCATGATAAATAAGGGTGCTAACAAACATACAAGTTGCATATAAATTGTTTACAGCTCAAAAATATGGCAACTGACATCAAATCTGAGATCCTATCTTACTTGAGCAACTCCAAGACAGCAGCCAATGTTAAATCTTTTTCTTGTAAATTCTTTACTCTAGTCCCCTTAATACTCTCTTCTGTCTTCTATTGTTCTACTACTAGAAACCGAAATAAAACCTTCAAACGACAATCTTTACGCAGAAATGGAGTTTTACCAGAGATATAGTTCGCTGTTGTTTACTAAATTTAGTGATCCAGATCAATCCAAAATGTGTATTGGATAATGTAGTCTCCAACATTGCACAATCTCTAGAGCAAGGAGATTGCAGCAGATAGGAAATTTGACCTCAGATTAATATGGTATAGTTAGAATGGTATTATTTATTACATGAAACTTTATTCTACCAGGACGCAACTCATCAGCACAGAGAAGAGATCCATGATACCCAAAAATGAATTATACCCATCTCAAAAAATGTTGGGAAGTCCGAAGATTTTTTTGAATGACAATTTCATTAGCAAAGTGGTTGCACTTAAGGTGACAAGTGTGGGATTCTACTTAAAGAAACTGATTTCATCACTACACCATGAAGCTAAGTGTCATAGACACTGACACGGAATACGGGACACAATACGACTTGGACAAGGCGACTCGGCAACATCCAAAAAATTAGGACACAGACACAGCATGAATACAGATAATAAAATATAATATTATTAATATAATAATATATATTTATTATATATAAAATATAAATTTTGGTAAAATATGTTTATATTTTTCATACGAATAAAAGTTTATAAAAATTTTCATTGATAGTTCATATATTTTAGGAAAAAAATTCTCCACCATACATAATTTATTTATATTGTTAAAAAAAATATTTATCATCTTACGCGCGCGCGCGCGCACACACACACACACACACACACACACACATATATATATATATATAGCGTAGGGCTACTATTATGAGTATAAACTTCTTTGTACTCATAACTTTTTCGCCCTTGGATGAAGGGATGTGCGGTTAGGATAATAGTGGTCCTCCTAGGGTTTAGTGGGTTGTTGGTGAAATAGTATAAATTCTAGGGACTACTATAATCCTAGCCGCATATTCCTTCATCCGAGGGCCGAAAACTTATGAGTACAAAGGGATTTTACTCATAAGAGTATAGTAGCCGGATATATATATATATATATATATATATATATACACTTTTAATTGTATGACCTATGGATTGACATTAAACGCACGTCCAAGAAGTGTCCATATCGGACACGAGTCCGACACGGACACGCGAGTGTCCGACACGGTGACACCGACACACGAGCCTTATAGAAGTGTCCGTGATACATAGCCATGAAGGCATATCTTCACATAATGGAAGTGTGAGATTGACAAATTCTTCCAGAGATTAATTAGAAAAACGACACAATAAAATATCTGCATAAGTGTTCTTCAGACTGCTACATATTTAATAGAAGCTGACATGTGGGCCATCCAAAGTTCATTGTTGATTTGATGAAGACATCAATGTAATTAATTAAGATAAGATCTCATGTCAGTCTTCATAATTAGAATATATTGTTGAATAAAAGTCTGAACAAAAATCATGAATATCAAAAGGAAGAGGTTTACAAAATGGTAACAAATAGATATAATTGTGATAATTAATAGTTAGATTCACCCTGATTTTTCTTTTTTCCTTATTCGAGAAACCACCTTATTTTGTCCTTGAGCCTAGTAAATTGAGTCTTCACCAGTTTAGGTTCCTGTAAATTAATTAAGAATCAATTATCATTGGCTTGTTAATGTATTGATTGAGTCAGTTGGTCTTGTAAACAAATGTCATGTTTCCATCCGTCGAGAGACAGAATCAGCACATTTGGCAATAAATGAGTGTGCAAGCTCCTTTCAAAACATTGTTTGGAACGTGCAATTGGTACTAGGTAGGGTTTCTCCGTGCCCTAGGATGCCCAGCTTCAAGGCATGCTCATATACTGTATCAAAGGAAGTACTCATCAAATACATCCTGGTATGTGCCAAATACTATTTATACAGTAATAAATGAGGTTTAAAAAGTTAATACAGCTTGGATAATTCTATAATACTCCAGATAAAATGGATCAAATTGTCCATTAATGTTGAAATCTTACAAAGATGATCAAATTGAAGACTATTATTCTAATGTCGCTAATAAGAAATAACCAAATCAGATGTATTGTTATTGCAACATCAATTTCCCAACTAAGCAAATATAAGCAGCACTGATTTCTTAACATGAACAAGTATGCAAGTATGTGTGCACTTGTTCAACTATGTGTATGGTATTATACCTTTATCTCTGTTTATCGATATGATCATTGTATGTATGGACACATGTATATACGCATGACCATTCTTGTATCCTTAAAATATAGTATCCTTGTACTGGAAGAGTTGCCAATTTGACTAAAAGTAATGATGAGAAGAAAACAAATATACTCCTAGCATCCATGATTGAAAATCTATATGTTAATGATCAGAAGGACCACAAGGTTTCTACTTAAAAAGCCTTATTTTCTAACATGTCCAGCTAGTTTATGGTGGTACCAATCTCCATTTATATCAGGCTATAGAAAGATTCGCATAAACCATACTCAAAGCAATAGCTCAAATATGCCTTTGATACAAGATAAAGCACCTATTTAATATCATTTCCACAGCATTTTCCAACACTAAGCCACTAAATTGGAAAAAGGCATAGCTATGATGGAATTATCTAACTATATCAAATAGAAAAAAAAAAAAAAAAAAAAAAAAAAAAAAAAAAAAAAAGCATAGCTAAAAAATTCACAAATGAAGTGCCGGAATGAAAGTGCAGATTACAAGCCAATATACAATTCAAGTGTTGCAATATCACTTTTATACTTAAGAAAATGGGCAACAGTTTTAGATAGGGGTGGCAATCCAGCTCGCTGTTCGCGAGCCAGCTCGTGTTCGGCTCGAAATGAGCTCGAGATCGAATCGCTCGTTTAGTAAACGAGCCGAACACGAGCCGAATTTTTCAGCTCGTTTAATAAACGAGCCGAACACGAGCTGGGGTGAGCTCGCTCGTGTTCGGCTCGATAATAGCTCGATATATATATATATATATATATATATATATATATATATATATATATATATAAACTTTACTATTTAGATTCTAGACTATTAATTTTTTATAAATTTTAATTATTAGATTAAAATTTTAATTTTTTAATTTTCTTTCAACTTTCCACCTAATAGTAGGAATGAAAATTAAACTTGTTGTTCGCGAGCCAACTCGTGTTCGGCTCGTTAATAAACGAGCCGAACACGAGCCGAATTTTTCAGCTCGATATTTAAACGAGCCAACCCCAGCTCGCTCATGTTCGGCTCGTTGACACCCCTAGTTTTAGATATAGATTATAAAGTCAAGGTTATAGTAACGATATACACTTCGATTATGATAATTTGGTGTACAATGTGTCTACGCTAAAATAACTTTTTCTTTGTAAGATGAACAAGATCCTTGCAGAACAATGTACGATGTTGGATCTCTTTAACTTCTCAAACATAGCAAGATTCTTAACCTAGTTTAACATCCCAACTAGCTCACTAATATTGGCAGCTTGTTGGACCTAAACCATAGGCTCAAAGTGCTTGTGCTTAAGCCTAAGTTACTGATATTAGTGAACTATCTTTCATATACACGATCAATTATCAATCATCTTCCAATGTGAGAATTAAGGTGCCACAAGCTTCTCCCGCTTAGGTCCAAACGTCCTCATCGGGCCTACTTCCATGATTCAGGATCACCAAGCAATTTTGGACTCTATAGATGTCTCCTACATATTAAAGAGGCGAATTCCACCATGTCCATGGTGCAATACCTCTGCCCCAAATAACACTAAACTCCCACGCTTCAGGCTAACAGTCTGCTCTAATACCATATTGAATGGCCTAGCCAACTAAAATTAGCAAGTTGTTCGGCCTAAACCATTGACCCTAATTGCTTAAGCCCAAGTTACTAAACTAGTGAAACAACCCTTATATAGCAAACCAAATACCCATCACCTTCATAAGTTTGAAGAGTGTCTTATCTAGCTCTCTCAAATATCTACCACGTATTGGATATTGATTCTCGCCCGTGTCATATACTCCGTATGAGTATCCTACATTTTGAAACTACAAAAAAAAAATAGTTCAAATAGTCAAGAGATACTTAATGGAGACACAAGCGAAAGTTACAGTATGTGGTTTGATTTGAAGCAAGAAGTCATTTAATTTGGGGCGGAATCACTTTTGGGTCACTCATATCCAAAAATTTGTTATATAGGTTATCGCACAAATGCATTTGAATGACATTCATATCATAAGATAACTAGTCAAGGGCCCGTTCGACGCATTAAACATAAGGATTTTATAGCAATAAAAAATAATTAATTTTCCTTAAAGAAGTTTTGGAAAAATAATAATTTTAAGAGACTTATCTAGTTTAGATCAAGATAATTCAAAAAAAAAAAAAAAAATCATGATTTCAAATTGTACTAATACATATAGATGAATATATTTTTTTAACATAAATATATAAAAATGTGAAATATGAAAAGTTATATCTTTAATTGCAGGGCTTTTTTGCATTTAGCCCACTCAAAAAAAAATCTTTTACAATGGTCCTAACAAATTTATATTTGCATAAATAACCCTTTCCTTGCCACGAGAGCGCCTAGGTAGCGTTTTTAAGTTGAACACGGTAATTGGATCAGTGTGTTCCTTTTTTGTATTTTTTATCACCCCTAAGTTAAAAATGAGGGATTAGAGTGTGGATATGAATACGGTGATTGAATCACCGTGTTCAACTTAAAAATACCAACGTGGCGCTCTCGTGGCAAGAAGAGGGCCATATATGCAAATATATTTGCTATGGCCATTTGTCAAAAAAAAAAAAATTGAGGGGGGTAAATACAAAAAATGCCCTTAATTTCATGTATCTTTAAACTTCAGTATATGTTGTGATTAGTAGGGATATGCTAATATCTACAAAAATTTGTAATGCTATATGTGAGAATTTAAATTTTCTAAGAGATTCCTAGAATTGAGTATTCTAAAAGGATGTGAGATATGTGATTAAAATTATTAGGCAAATTTATCACAATATATGTGAGGAAAACTTTACAGGAACTTACTAGCAATTCAATAAGTTCATAAGGCTATGTATGTTAGAAAAATTAGATATAAAATAATTTAAAAAATTATAATAAATTTGGTTAAAAAATAAATAAGAAAGATAATTGACTAAAGCTATATGTGTAGAAAATTAAAGATAAAGTGATCAAAATAATTTAAATAGATTAATAAAAGAAATTGAAGAGTGAAGACAGTGGAATAGGAGAGAAGGAGAGGGGACACGTGTCAACACATGGTTTCCCTGACCACCCTTTTATGTCATAATAATAGATAATAGATAGTTAATAAATGATAACATTCAAGATTAATGTTGGTTTGGTTAATTAGTTCTTCACGAAAAAAGCTCAACTATTTTATTAGCTCTTTTGTAAGGAAGAAGGTGAATATCTGAAAGCATGGAGTTATTTTGGTGTTCAGGGATACTTCACCAGCACATTGTGGTTAATCAGAAAGAGTTGTATGGCAAAAATGTCATAAACATGCTTACTAAAGTTAGACTGTACTAGAGATATTTTCAGGACATTTTTTAACTGTAATGCTAACCTAAGGAATTATTATGCCCAGCAAAGAATGATTTTAATGGATTATCATGTATACAACAAGAACTGAGAGATAAAGAACTCCCCAAAGCCTTCTACGGAGTAACATGCAGGATACACCTTTTCTAAAAAAACTCCAAAATTGAAGTAATTTCTCCCTGTTAAGGAGAAAAGGAAACTAAGAAATAAACCTACCTTTTCTTTCCTCGAAGAAACTACAACACCTGAACACCAACAGATGGAGTCCAAATAGGATGAAGAAGAGGGGTTATGGGAAGTCTCAGCCACAAATAAAGGACTCATCTTATAAAAAGAGTTTGTAGCAAGCTTTTAACAACAACATTCCTACTACAACATAAAGAGATCTATCGACTAACAACAGTTAGTACAGACATTTAAAGAGCACATTCTGAGGTTACAGAGGACAAATATGCATTATATTGGCACCTTGAATAAGGTTCAGATACTGATGAGATCACTAGAGCCTTTTCACAATTTAATCTAGTTTTATGTTGGCACAAAGGCAATAGATATCCAGATTTACCACTGACCTAACTTTACATTAGTTTGTCACCTTCAAATTTTTTGAGAAGTAAAAGCGTAAAATTATTGTCAATCATAAATCTATTCAGCTGTTGCACTGTCAAAAGAAAGCTCCCCACAACATATAATCTCATCTATTAAGCCCATCTTTAGGTTACATCTTCCCTAAAAAGAGAAAAGGGGAAAAGAGAACTCCAAAGCTAGAAGGTCTTAAATCGTTTAGTTTCAAATGGGGTAGATTGCTCCATTGTTCATTGAACTGATGCTGAAATTTCACTTAGGTCACCAAATTTCATATGTTACAATAGATGTATTAAACTCCAACTTATGTTCCAATCGGTTCACTGTGTCTTACCCCAATTTTCTAATGGCCGCTGAAATAATCTCCAAGAGATTCTGTATTTATCATGGTATGATTCAGCCGCTACGTCTTCCAAAATTATTGGAAGTCAAGTGCCATATTAGTTGCTAGAGATGTGTAATGATGCAGCTGCCACATTATCCCTCTATTAGGGAATTAAAAATGGAGTTTGACAAAATGACCTAATTGAAACAGAAACTAAAGTCAAACACTTGCAAGAAATTGAAGTTAGCGACCCAAGTGAAATTTAGCTACAAGTCCAGTAGATGCAATAATTTACCCGTTTTGAATGGTATTGTGGCTTGTACCAGGATATATTTCACCTATAGGACAAAATGGGAGTAATTGAAGCAAAGTAATAGCTTTAAATGTAGGAATAGCTCTAACATTAGTATCCATATAATATGTCGTCAAAGATAAAAACATTTAAAGATTTAAATGCTTTTCGCCCACTTCAGTCTCTTGATTATCCTATTATTATAATTGTAATTAGTACTAACAGACAAAACAGATGAGAGGACTTCCACGATTATCAAGGAAGCCGTCATCTTTGTTTTAGTTTTCTCACACTGTTATGTCGTAACATTCTCCTCTTTTCTTATGACAAGTAAAAAGGAAAGTGGACCAAAACTTTCAAAGCAAGCAGATACTCCAAAAGTTGATAAAATAAACCAAAAATGGGAGGAATCTTCTGTCATCCAAGAATGATCCATAAATTTTCTTAAGCACAACAAGTGCCACCATGTCTAACATGAGTAGCTAAGCATCTCAACTTTTGATGACTACGAGATTGCAAAAGTTCTACTCTCTAAGTACACGAATAGTAATCGGCAATATGTCATAAAGGTGACTTTCTGATAGTTACGCCAGGGTTAACATGTGAAACATGGAACTTCTAGATTTACAAAGCTTACGGTGATAGCTTTCCCTCATTTAGAAACTACGTTAAGGTAGAAACTACGTTAAACTTACTATGAAAAAATATCTTGTCATTACATTGTTCAGTGTTCACCATGCCTTTCAATCCGGAAAATTAAAACATTCTAAAATTTAGTTTGGTTTACGAGAACAACAAACGCTGTTCAAACTGCATCAAATCAATTGTGAGACATCTATAGGTGGCATCGTAAAAAATATGTAGTGTGAGCCTTCTCAATCTTTGCTTCAATATCATTAAGACAAACACACCAGCTTTCTTTAAGAGTAGACAAACACATCATTTTAGTGTTTAGGTTCCACAATGTTAACATTTAACCATTTGTTACTAGCAACTCCATAATTATTTAGGTTCCACATTTTTAAGAAACGGCTGCTGCTTAATTACAACCTCCATGATTTTATTACTTGTAATGTCTTTATAAGAAACTTTTTGAAAATTAGGTTCTTAAAAGTTGATAGGAACCTCTTTTAGATCAAAATAAATAGAACAATATGGTATTCGCAACACGATGAGCAAAAATGCCTCAGCATTCTTTTGTGCTATAATTTTGTTTCGAAGAGCCTGACACATCACTCTGGCCAGGTTGTGGATTTCAAATTTATTTAAATTCAATAGCTCAAAAAGTTGTAACATGTAGTTTGCATTCTGCCTTGAAAATTATGTTCTTGGACAATCTGTCACTGAGGACATAAAATCTGCTCATAAATCATCTGTATAGTCTTTCCCTGATTATCTACATTTTTTAGCAATCCCTCAAAATCAAGACTCTTCATTTATGATAGACAGGCAATTAAAAACCAAGGATTCTAGGTATGAAGGAGAAATTTGGTCATTTTGTGCATATGGTGTTATCATGTTATTAAGCAATTGCACAGTAAGTTTCTCTGACATTTAAGTCAACCTCAGGTAAGCATATCCAAGCGAAGTTATCCTAAAGCATATTAAACACCTCTCATAATCAATAATAACTCAAGATAGATTGATTTCTCCAAGGCATTACTTTCGATTCTTCAGCAATCCAACCACCCTCTAATCACTCATTATATGCGGCACTTCTACAGTTCTACTTAAATGAAATATAGGTGGTTCTGCAACAATTCTTTCCCCTAAGTCTTAAAACAGATTTGTGTTGCTTTACATGACTGGTATCATGACACCATTCTAAGGAGATTAATTATTATCTGGCACCCCTTCAGAATTGAAGACCATGAATTCCTTTAGATGATTCTCAGATATTGAGGACTGGAGGGGTTTCTCATTTGGCTAATTTCTGCAACAAAATGGTACAATAATTTACTGTTAATAGACCTTATAGCTTTCATGGCAAATTCCATTATAGTGTGACTTTGCAATGCCCAACAATTTCAAACAAGTTGGAAGGATTGATACCAACAGGGACGGAGCCATATGGAGACACAAAGTGGCCATGGCCCCCCCAACATTTTTAAAATTATATAAAAGTCCATTATTAAGTTATTAAAAAAATTAAAATAGTATATATTTTAGAGGCCAAAATGATTTCTTTTAAAAAAATATAATATTGCGTTGTAGGCCATAGGATGCAAATTTAATTGACTCCAACGTATCGTAATACTTGATTTGCAAATTATACTAAATCTTAATATTTAATTTTTTGATATATCGTAATACTTGATTTGCAAATTATATTAGATCTTAATACTTGATTTTTTGACATAATTTTTTGTAGATCCCTAGATCATTATTATTTTAATGGTAAAGGCAACTATACTTTATTCTTTTTTTACAGGAAAAATATTAAAAACTCAAAAGCTAATGAACAAGAAATTATTTATATATAATATTTTTTATTAATATTTTTTAAAGATAAATATATTTTGCATAATGTATTTTTGGCCCCCCTAAAACTAAAATCCTGGCTTCGTCCCTGGATACCAAGTCCACCAGTAGTCATTAATTTTGTCCGTTCTTTAGGGGTCTTCTTCAATTTGAGTTTATATTTAGAAGAGAGCACATTGCTATGACAAGGCTTGGAAGATGAAAGCGACAACATGAAAATTGATTTTTCACACAAAGCTTCAATTTTTACAAGATGGTCAAAATTACTATATAACATTATTATATTCCCTTCATCAGGTATGTTGCTAATATGAGTACGCAAAACACATTAAAAGATGATATCATCATGCCGACAACAGTGAGTGTAGACCTTTTACTAGATTAAGGCATTAAAAAAATTTAGTTTAATAGATATATATATGGAAAAAGATGATTACAGCATTCCCTGATAGGATTATTATTCGAGTTTCAATACAACAATGAAATTTGTTACAGTTCTGAGAGAATTATCTATCTGCATATTTTTCCCTCTTTCCCAATGAGAGATGTAAAGTATTTTCATAAGGTCCAATTGAGCACTACTCATTAGCTAAAGGCCAAATGGCAAATTAGACGCCTGCATCGATGGGAAGAATTGAAGATGAAAGATGAAAAATTAAAACATATAGTTATTTTCTCTTGTTTGGATTGAAATTTAAGGTAAAGATTAGAAGAAATGAGAGAAAATTTTTAAAAAAAAGTATTACACCAAAAGTGGGAATAAAGAGAAATTAAAATCTCTTTTATTAATTCTCAAATCGATATATGTTTTTGCACATTTTGCTATTACCTTGGCATAGTGCTTGGCTTTTCTTCTAAAAAAAAATCTATTTACTCAGAAAGTGGGGATAAACAGAAATTAAAATCTATTTTATTATTCTCTAATCAATATAGGTTTTTGCACATTATGCTTAGCCTTTGCATAGTGCTTGGCCTTTCTTCTAAAATTTGTAAAGATGATAGATACTATAGACTTATAAGAAATGGCTAGATACATGATTATCTTATCTTGTTTATAAGTGTTTAGATTGTAACTATGATGTAATTGTAAAATTTTTGTAAAATTACTGTACTACGATACTATCTTTTCTTTTCTCCTCTTAAATCATCCAGACAAAAGTAATAGTAAGGTCTCATTTGGTAGTGCTGTCATTTTATTAGTTTTCTTAACATAATTTCAATTTGGTTAGATGCACTAGTAGATGACTTCTGTATAGTTGTTATGGTTTGGGTAGCTTGTGACCAGTGAGTGCCAGATGCCGGTTTGACCAGTGCTAGCCGCCAACCGGCATCTTCTTCCCAAAATAAAAAAGAATAAACAAGAAAAAGTTGCCTCAAGTTTTTTGTTGCAAAACAAGCACCAAATGGATGCATGAACTGAAAGCAATCCATCATCTGTTGACAATCTATTGCATGGAATTTCTGTTAAAAAAAAATCAAAAGAAACTAGCAAAAAAACCAAAAACAACCAAATTTCACTCTTATTTCTTCTTTGTACATACAAAGAAGAGAGAAGATATTTATTTATTTCCTTTCATTTAATCTTCATGGTGAACTTTTACGGAACTTACCTGAGCTATGGTCCATTTTGATATGATTAGCCAACAGATCAACCTTTGAAAGTTTCGATTTTGATACCGAACCTTTCGATTCATTTGATTTGAGTCATTTGATGGCTCTTCAGTATAAAAGTTGGGCCCGGACTCATTTTCACGGGAATACAGCGATGTGAATCATACGAGATACTCTAATCAAGGCCGTTAGCATAATCAATGTAACCAAATTCTAGGGTGGAAGAGGAATCAAATGGCTCAAATCAAAGAATTAAAAAGTTCGTAGCAAAATCAAAACTTTTTAAGGCTTCGGTGGTCAGATCTACATAGGTCATAGTTCATTTAAGTTTCATAAATTTTTACCTTTTACTTCCTTTATGCATTCATTTCCTTTCTCTTCATTTTTCTCTTTCCACCAAGTTATTGTAGACACCGAAATTCAGGTAAGTAAGAATAGAAAGGATAATAAGAAATTTATCCTAATCTAAATAACCAGATGAGTGAGAAAAAGTTCGGGCAACGATCGGCACAACAGGATGACCAGATCAAGAACAGATAAAACGGCGTGAACTAAATTGAACAAATAAGAAAAGATTAATGAAATTTGAAGCAGTGAAATTGAAGGTGGGGATTCGCAAGAACCCAAAAGATTTCCAAGATACCTGACATAACTTCACATCCGGCGCCCAAGAAAGCTTCTTTGATTGCTTTGCCCTCGCCGCCCCTACCATTGACGATAACAAAGAAGAGAGAGAGAGAGAGAGAGAGAGAGAAGGGATTATTCTTATTATTATATTATTATAGGTGATGATGATGGTCTCTATACAGGAAAAAGCCTTAATGGCGCGGTGATTTGTTCTATGAGCGCCGAAGCTATTGATCGAAACCCTAGGGGCGGGGATTTATTAGGGTTTGAGGGATTCTCTACCGTTTTCAAAAGAGAGGGAGCGAGAGAGATTGAGGAAGGAGAAGGGAAAGAGGAAGGAGAAGAAGAAACCCTACGGAGTGGAGAACGGGCTAACTCTGGATTGCTCGCCTGGCAAAGGGAGCGTTTTTTTTTCTTCAACGATTTTGCATCGCGATTTTTTACTTTCTTTTTAGGCTAAATTACAAAACCCTCCTCTAATATCCCGCTTTTCCACTTTACCCCCCTGTCATTTAAAAGTCGACAATCTGCCCCCTCGTAATTACCAAATTGTGCAATAACCCCCCGCCGTCAGTTGACCATTAGTTGACCGTCAGTTTTTTTGAAAATATATTTTCATATACCCAAAATACCCTTGAAAAATATCCCTTAAAAAAAAAAAAAAAAAAGAAATAAAAACTTCGGAATAGAAAAAAAAAAAAAAAAAAAAGAAGGGCATAATGGTCATTTTACCCCATCTGTTAACGGTGTTGCCCCCTAAAGACATTTCTGAAATTACGAGGGGGCAGATTGTCGACTTTTAAATGACAGGGGGTAAAGTGGAAAAGCGAAATATTAGAGGGGGGTTTTCTGTAATTTAGCCTTCTTTTATCTTCGAGGCCTACTTTCGCAATCTTTATTATTTATTTTAAAATACTTTTTTTATATTCAATCCTTTCAAAATGTTTTATTTTTATTTTTTTTACATAAAATATTTATTAATTCTATTTTTTTTTAAAAAAAAAAAAATCGGTTTTAGAAATTCAGATTATTAAAAAACTTATCAATTTTTTTTTTCTTTTGTATTTTTTTCTTTGCTTGAGGTTCATTTTTCTCCTCCTCAGACATCATTTTTTTTGTTTTTCTTCGCTCGAGATTCATTTTTTTACTTATCATCGTTTCTTTCTCTCCCTTCCTCTCGTTCGCGGCGCACATTATTTTTTTTTCTTCGCTCGAGATTCATTTTTTTACTCCTCATTGTTTCTTTCTCTCTTTTTACTTTCTGCTTCCTCTCGTTCGCGACGCACATCATTTTTTTTTCTTCGCTCGAGATTCATTTTCTTACTCCTCGTCGTTTCTTTCTCTCCTTTTACTTTCTGCTTCCTCTCGTTCGTGGCAAGACGATTTTAGAGATCCTAGACTACTCATTCCGGAGCTCGGCGAGACGATTTAAAAAAGAGAAAGAGGAGAGGGAATGAAGAAAAAGAAAGAGAGAGTTGGGGGATAAGATATGACGTCCAAACTGTCGCCATGGACTTACCGGAGCACAACCCCTCGACGCCACGCCCGCTGTCGTTGCTCCCGCCTCCGCAGCTGAGGAAGACAAGGAGCTCGTCTCACCGAGCTACAGGATCTCGCTAACACAATTTTAGAAAGTACTTCTACATATATACTCGTGCAGAGACCCGCGCGATGCGACGAAAGATTAAATAAACAAATATAAATGTAAAAAAGAAACAGAATAATATAACTATCATAAAACACATGAATTGGGAACCATTTCCAGGCCCCTCCGCATTTTCGAGGTTCCGTGGGGACTTCGCGTCAATGGGCAGTGTTTCTCTCTCCCCTCCGCATTTCGGGGTTTCGTAGGGCCCTCGCGTCAGTGGCCAGTGTCTCTCCGTCTGTCCCCTTGGGTCCGCGTGCCAGTGGGCTCTCTATCACTCTCTCGCGCCCTCTC
The DNA here is from genome assembly GCA_029168755.2 of Tillandsia fasciculata. Taxonomy (NCBI): domain Eukaryota; kingdom Viridiplantae; phylum Streptophyta; class Magnoliopsida; order Poales; family Bromeliaceae; genus Tillandsia; species Tillandsia fasciculata. The sequence continues at coordinate 3,141,092 of CM054952.1, forward strand.
AGAATCCCCTCTTTTCCTCTCTCTCTGAGGCCCTCGTGTCAGTAGGCAGTGTCTCTCTATCTTCCTCCGCATAGGGTTCGCATGTCAGTGGGCAGTGTTTCTCTCTCTCCTCCGCATTTCTGGGTTTCGTGGGGCCCTCGCGTCAGTGGGCAGTGTCTCTCCATCTCTTCCCTTGGGCCCGCGTGTCAGTGGGCTCTCTATCTCTCTCTCGCGCCCTCTCAAACTCTTCTCTCTCCCTCTTTCACTAAGGCCCTCGTGTTAGTGGGCAGCGTCTCTCTATCTTCCTCCGCATAGGGTTCGTGTGTCAGTGGGCATTGTTTCTCTCTCTCCCTCACTCCCTCTCGATTGCCCTTGGGCCCGCGTGTCAGTGGGCTCTCTATCTCTCCCTCCCGCTATCTAGATTTTTCTTGGGCCCTTCGTGTCAGTGGGCAGTCTCTCTCTCTCGCGCGCACTCTCTTGGGCTCTCTCTCTCTCTCTCTCTCTCTCTCTCTCTCGCCCTCTTTATTTTCCTTTAGTTATTTCCTTTTGCAGGCTCTGTTTCTTTTCTGTCTTCGCGTCGCATCCGTGGCGGTGGTTTGCTTTCTTCGTCTTGCTCATCTCCGTCGCGGCAGTTGGCCTCTCCTCTCTCTCAAGGCTAGCTCCGCAATTCTCGCTGGGTTGTTCAACTCCTGCTATACTTTCGCTGTGTTTGTCATTAATACGACATTAATGTGTCGTCCGGCCGGCGATGTTGCGTATCCAACGGTCGTCCTCCTTCCGTTCCTTCTTAAGGCTAGCGCCGTATTTCTCGTCATGGTTGTTCAACTCCTGCTGTACCTTCGTTGTGGTTTCTCGGCACAGTTGTTCAACTCCTGTTGTACCTTCACTATGGTTTCTCGGCTCGGTTGTTCAACTCCTGATGTACCTTCGTTGTGGTGTGCCTTTAATGCGTTGTCCGGCCGATGATGTCGCCTATCCGGCGACCATCCTCCTTCGCAGTTCCCAACTCGTGGACTTGCGGTACTTGCCTTCTCCTCTCTGTCATGGCTGAGGTACTCTATTTCTTTTCTCCTCTCTCTCTCATAGCTCTACTCCATTATTGCCTTGTCCGGCGGGCGTCTAGTTGGTTGCCTCGGTTGCCTCCCTGATTGTGGTGGTTGGATTACCTGTTGCCTCGGATTGTCTCCCTGTGATTGTTTTTCCTCACTGGTACCTCATCATGATTACCTCATCACCGATACTTCATCCAAATGGTTTACAGTTCGTATGTTTTATGATGATTATAAATAGGGGTGTTGTTTTCCTTTTTTTTGCATCTGCCTCGTGCTGTTCTTGCATCTGCCTCGTGCTGTTCCTGGTGTTTTTTTTGCTCCGAGCTTTCCTGTTGTTCCTGGTGTTTTTATTGCTTGGTTGCCACTGCTGTTTTCTAAGAAGTTGATGCGCGGTATTTTTTTTTCTTCTATTCTGTTGTTCATTGTTTTATTCTATTTTTCTCTGTCTATTTTCCTGATATCTTTTTCTTTGTTGGTCGTGCTTTTCTGTTGTTTCTTCTCATCGAATTTTACTGTGGTTTTCTACACAACCGCTGGTCGCTATTCTTCATCAGTCATGGCGACAGTGTTTGTTCGCATTTCTTTCCGTGATTTGTTGCGCGAGGTCTGCCAGCGGTTTTCTATGGCGCTACCGGTATACGGTGTGCCAGTTGAAAATGAGGGCCTACTTAGTGTTTTTGTTGATGTCGAAGTCTCCATAGGCGATTCTGTGGCGGAAGCGATTAGGTGCTGGGGTGTGTCGTCTTCTATTGTTGATGAGACGAAGGAGAACGCTGCCCGTCGCACTATCGCTAGGTTGCGCGATGAGTTTTCTTTTGAGGTAAAGGATACTAACCTGGAAGAAATAATGTGAGGACCTGAATCCCCGCGATAGGTTTACTGTTGGATCAGCAGCTTCTGGAGGATTATGTTGGGTGATGGAGTTGTTTTTGCGCAAATTAGACACAAGTGGTGAACTTAGTGTGAGAAAATGGATCACGTGTGTATTTGGTTGCCCCACCGAATTTTAGGAGTGGAATTGGGCAAAACGGACATCGGATTTGGACTCAGAGCGCGAAAACGATGGAAATCGACTACTTGCTTGTATTTTTCTGAGTCCGAACGGCCGAAAACGGACACCCGGAAGTTTTCTGGTGTTTTTGGGTGCGCGGTAGACCGGTGGACCGACGGTGTGCCGCGTGGCGGCTTCTGATTGGTGCCGTACGCCACGTGGCAGTGCATGAGTGGCAGCGCATTGGGCCCGGCCCACGGGAGCAGGCGCGGGCAGCGCGTGGGCGAGGGCAGGCGCGTGGGTGAGCGCTGTGCACGGGGGCGGCGTGCCAAGAATGCATGCATGTTTAGGGTACAATATTTGTGATTAAGGGGTAAGCTTAGGAATGATAATTGTACAAGAAATTGCAAGTGAATGTTCATGTTAAATATTATTGAGGACTTGCATGATTTGGATATCCATGATAATGAATAGTAAAAGCTTACCAAAAAGGAATTTACCCTATGTGATTGTTAGCATGCATGTTTAATTGTACAATATTTAGCATCGAGATGGAAGCTTGAGGAATGGCCTAGATCATGCAGATTGATATACTATAGTAGTGATCTTTTAGCATGCCATGTTGCACATAGTCTTTTATGATATGATTACTCGATGTAGTAGGAGGCTATATCTATGTGCGGGTGTTATTCTGATCATTCTTTTTGATGGACTATGGATTATGGACGGGTATAGCGGATTAGTTGATTTGGCAGGTGGTGCTACTAATTGTTATATTTGTTTTATCTTCCTTGAGGACATTTGCATGCTTGTATGGACATCTAGATAGGCCATCATTTATTGCTACACTATCATATTGGAATGTGACTTAGGAGAAACCATGTTTGTTCTTTCTCCTTTCTTTCTATATTCAGGTTGCTCAGGTTCGAGCAGGGGTTTGGGATAGTGTAGTCGAGACTTTGGGTCTGGGACAGGTTGGTTTTGATTGTGGGTATTACGGTGACCGCGGATATTGGGCGGTCGGCCGAGTGTCGGTTGTACTTGATTGTGGATGGCAGGTTAGTGCGGCAACCACGGACATTGGGCGGTTGACCGGAGGTCGGTTATGGGTTTATGGATTGTGGGGCATTACGGCAACCGCGGATACTGGGCGGTTGACCGGATATTTACTTATGCATCAGATTGGGTATCAGATTTCTCTAGTGGACGGAGTTTTCCACTTATTGAGTACTATTGCATCTGTTTGAGGACCGGGGTTTTCTTTAGTGGGTGGATTTCCCACTTCGATCAGAGTCGTGATCCAGTCCTGCAATATCGTGATACTTATTACAGTGATACTTTACTCGTGTAGGTCGCTCCCCTCGAGTGCCACTCCGGAGTGTGCGACCGTGCCGGTCAGGAGCCGGTCTGTTACTTATTTTGGGATGCGATCGTGCCGGTCAGGAGCCGGTCTGTATCCCGCGGATGAGTTCTTGAGTTCGACAGTGTTTGAGGTAAAAAAAAATTATATATATAAAAAAAAGGGGGGGAAAGATTATGGTTGGTCTGTAATATTGATTTGTCTGTATAAACCCCGTATAAGCTCAAAACTTTTAACATATTAATAATTTGGGTCTAACGAATTCAATTTTTTAATAGGCCATTTGAGAACACAAGCTTAGGCCATTTGTGAACACAAGCTTATGGGTCTCATCAAAGCTCCGTCGATTTTTTAAGTCGGATCCTTTCTTTTACCCAACGGGCCTTACATTATAGTCAATTTCTTGTTTAAAGATTCATTTCAAAAATTATGTTCAAATTAAAATTAAAATTTTGAATTTCAAATTTTCAACGAAATTTTAAAATATTTCTCAAATGCCACATATTCTCAAACTTAAATTTTTGAATCCAATCGAAATTCCTCATACGTCAATTATCTCAAACACATATATCCAACTCTTCAACCACGTTTTAAAATATCTCTCAACTGACTTATCCAAACTCACCTATATCTTGTTTTGAATTTTTGAATCCAAACAAATTCCCTCGTTCGTTAACCGTTTAATTTTGAAATTCAAATACAAACATACGTCCTCAAATTTAAATATAATATATTTAATTTTGAAATTTGAAATTTAAATACAAACATACTTCCTCAAATTTAAATGTAATATATTTAATTTTGAAATGTGAAATTTAAATACGAACATACTTCCTCATAACATACTCAATTTTGAAATTTGAAATTTAAAATTTAATACAACCATACTCTCTCAACATATTTGAACATATCTTTTCAATTTTGAAATTTGAAATTTAAATTTGAACATATTCAATTTTAAATTTGAATTTTAAAATTTGAACATATCTTTTGAAATTTGAAATTTAAATTTGAACATATTCAATTTTAAAATTTGAATTTTAAAATTTGAACATATCTTTTCAATTTTGAAATTTGAAATTTAAATTTGAACATATTCAATTTTAAAATTTGAATTTTTAAAATTTGAACATATCTTTTCAATTTTGAAATTTGAAATTTAAATTTGAACATATTCAATTTTAAAATTTGAATTTTTAAATTTGAACATATCTTTTCAATTTTGAAATTTGAAATTTAAAATTTGAACATATTCAATTTTAAAATTTGAATTTTAAAATTTGAACATATCTTTTCAATTTTGAAATTTGAAATTTAAATTTGAACATATTCAATTTTAAAATTTGAATTTTTAAAATTTGAACATATCTTTTCAATTTTGAAATTTGAAATTTAAATTTGAACATATTCAATTTTAAAATTTGAATTTTAAAATTTGAACATATCTTCTCAATTTTGAAATTTGAAATTTAAAATTTGAACATATTCAATTTTAAAATTTGAATTTTGAACATATCTTTTCAAATCTGAAATTTAAAATTCGAAATTTGAATTTCCTCAAATTTGAACGAGGTTCCCACGTATTTTCCTCAACGAACTAACGAACGTCGTTTCTCAACGAAACCACGTTTTCTCGCTAACCCTCAACAAACCCAACGAATCCCACACGATATTTATCTGCCCCTCCCCACTATAAAAAGGAGAGATCTTCCTTTGCCCGGGGAGAACTTTCCATTATTTTTCCACCAAAAAAAAAAAAAACTGGTCTGAAAATAACCTCCCATATTCCACAAAAAAAAATATATATAACCTCCCGTATCCCACCACAAAAAAAGAGAACCTTTTTCCATATTTTTCCCACCACAGAAAAAAAGAACGCCCGATATTGTCCTATATTCCACTACAAAAAGAAAAAAAAACCCCTCATCCTCAAGCGCCGATCGCCTCAACCTCCTCCGGTCAACTTCTTCAACCTCCTCCGGTCAACTTCCTCAACCTCCTCCGGTCAACCCTCCGTCAACTTCCTCAACCTCCTCGGTCAACTTCTTCGACTCTTCCGGTCAATAGCCTCAACCTCCTCCGGTCAACTTCCTCGGCACCCGAGGTAAATAAAAAAAATAATAATAATAAAAAAAAAAAGAGAAAAAAAATTAATTTTCTTTGAAAACCGGTTTGGGACCTCTTCGGACGCCCCTTACTTCAGGTTGAAAAGAAAAGAGAAGAAAATAAAAGAAAATAAAAAAATTAATTTTATTTGAAAACCGGTTTGGGACCTCTTCGGACGCCCCTTACTTCAGGTTGAAAATGAAAGAAAAAAAAGAGAAGAAAAAAAAGAAGAAAAGAAAAAAGAAAAAAAAAGAAAGTCAAAAGAAAAAATATAATAATAATAATAATAAAAAAAAAAAAAAAAAAAAAAAAAAAAAAAAAGGGAAAAAAAAAAAAAAAAGAAGAAAGTCAACAAAGACCCAAACCGATTCGGATGATTTCTTCGGACATCCGAACTTAGGCTAAGTCAAAGTGGATTCGGATCCCAAATTGGATTTCCTTCAGATCCCAAGTCAAATAAAATAAGATAAAATAGACCTCTTCGAATCCCAAATAATTTATTTGACGGATCTCAAATAATTTCTTCTTCAGATTCCCGATAATTTCAAAAAAAATAGAAACTTTCTCGGATCCCAAATATTTTCAAAAAGGATCCCACATCAAAATAAAATAACGGTATTTTCTCCTGGCCCCAAAATAAAAATTAGTGGATTCATTCGGATCCCAAGTCAAATCATAAAATAAAAGGGATGGAATCCCGAGAAAAAAAAAGGGGAATTTATTCAGATCATACCATCAAAATAAAATAACGGAGCTTCGAAACCCAAGATAAAATAAGGGATTTTTGCGAATCCCAAGATAAATTAGAAAATTTTCTTCGGATGCAAAATAAAATAAAACAAAAAAAAAAGGGGATATTGAAATAAATGGGAATTCCTTTGAATCGAGAAAGAATTCAAATGAGTCCTAATCAACTGGGAGTCTAAGTCCGATTCAAAAAGGACTAATCATTCCAACCATATACGGATTTCAAATCCGATCCACATACGGATCTCAAATCCAATCCACATATGACATAGGCCCAATACACATACGGATCTCAAATCCAACCCACATATGACACAAATCCGATCCACATACGGATCTCAAATCCAATCCACATATGACATAGGCCCAATACACATACGGATCTCAAATCCAACCCACATATGACATAGGCCCAATCCATATACGGGTCTTAAATCCAGTCCACTCACAAATAAAACCCAAAATCCAAAACCTATTCGATCCACAAATAAAAATCCAAAAATCCAAAACCTATTCGATCCACAAATAAAAATCCAAAAATCCAAAACCTATTCGATCCACAAATAAAATCCAAAAATCCAAAACCTATTCGATCCACAAATAAAATCCAAAAACCCAAAACCCATTCGAGTCCACAAATAAAATCCAAAAATCCAAAACCTATTCGATCCACAAAAAACCCAAAACCTATTCGATCCACAAATAAAATCCAAAACCTATTCGACCCACAAACAAAAACCCAAACTCCATTCAATCTCATCGCCTTAACACATATAATTAAGGCAAAACTATATCGAAACCGACTAGATTCTAAAATCATATACTTAGAATTTAGTCAAATCAAACTCAATCGGGCTCTAACACATATACTTAGAGTTCATACAAACCAACCCAACTAACCCTAATACATATACTTAGGGTGCAGTTAATATTTTACTCTAGCACATATATCTAGGGTAGAACCAAATCAACTCAACTAATCCTAATACATACACTTAGGGTTAGTCAATCTCTCATTCTAGCATATATAACTAGAGTGAAAAACATATCAAACTCGGCCAATCCTAATACATATAGGACTTAGTCACCTCATACTCTCGAGTAGCATCAAATCCGACCCACCTCAATACATATCCTAGGGGTTTGGTCTCTCCATTTTGGAACATGCGCCAAATATGGAATCAAATATAATTGGACTCTAATACATATACTTAGAGCCAATTGAACCCAATTAAACTCTAACACATATAATTAGAGTTTAATATCGACTAATCCTCAACACATATAAGCAGGATCAAGTCAATTTCGAATCCATCTAAATCCTAACACATATACTTAGGATTTAGTCAATTATTAGGATACGATTTATTCTATCCTCCTCACAAAGGTCTCTTAATCGAAGGTGCCCCAATCACAAGGGGGTAATTAACAATAGATGCTTGCGTCTATTGGAAGTCATAGATCCGCAATACCTGATACCCACATACACCTATCATCCATACATACAAATATTCATCTGAATCGTGAATACCATCCCACGGGAAACCCCAGGTGAACCGCGCGAGATGCGTCATTCGAGATCGCAGACAGACAGCAGAGCAGGCAGTGCCGGGTTCTATACCGGTCTATCTGATTGGGTTTATTTCAGGCAGGTACTTTTATTGTTGCACTCGTGCCTGGGGGCCGAGTGGAGTCTAGTAGCTGTGATTAGACCAGTACTAGTGTCGTTGGGAACCGTTGGGTTGACGGTGGTCCCGTGGTCGTTGTGAGTACTTTGACCGTTGTGCGAGATGTTGAGGATCTTGAGTCTTTCCGTTCTGAGAGAGAGCGTGGATTTTGATTATAGCCTGCATGAGCCATTATTCGATAGCGAGTTAGTCCGTTTGGACAACCTACGTAATTCCTGCCCGGCAGTGGGAGGTGGTTGTAGGTGGGCGCAGGCTTGACTGGACCAGATATGGCAGTCAGCTCGATTGGGTCGATTGTGCACTTCATGTGCTAGTGGTTGCATACCTTTCTTTGGTTCTCCCCTTTTGAGCATTTAGATAGAGGCATGGTAGCTGTTGAGTACCTCCAGCTTTCTTGTTCAGTTTTTACATATTTGATGCATGCTTTAGTTATTGCTTTCCTGTCATATACTACTGTTATTTGTTCATACCAGCTATGCTAGTTTACTACTTTCATACCAGCATCACTATTTGCTATCACCTGCTTTACCGCCTTTTGATTATAGTATACCAGTAGGTACGACTTGCTCGTCTCTAGCTCGTTATACCCATTGGAATACATTCAGTTGTGTCTCATACCCTTTGGTGACCCTTTTTTCAAATCAGTCGGGGGGTGAGTAGTCGAGATCTTAATGAGAGGTTTTCGCGCTAGAGATGTTCAGATATATTATTACTCTGAGATTTGATTTACTGTTATGATGATGATTATACTCTGAGATTTGGTTTTTCCTATATCTGGTTATTTAGTTTCGGTTTATGTTAGATTGGATTATGATAATGTATCAGATTGGTAGTTGATAAATGATATTATCTATTGTTTAAATGTTAGTAGATAACTCTGATTGTATTTGCATGGTATAATTGTACTCACCAGTCGTGCGTGTATAGAGAAGACTCCGTCCGTTTGGATCGAAATTTTTTTATACACGTGGCCGACCTGCCCATGTCCTAGGGTTATATTTTTTAACTGTGATATATATATATATATATATATATATATATATATATATATATATATATATATATATATATATATATATATATATATAAAATTTAGATCACTTTTGAAGATCCGGGGCATGACAGTGCAGAAGGGAGAGGAGGACGTAAGGGGTCGCAATGGGGCTAGGTCTCTTGCGGCTAGGGTTTCCCAAGAGGAAACTGTAGAAGTGTTATATAATACTTGTAACAAAATGCCCAATAGTCCTTGAAACCTTAGAAATTCGAGTTGGGTCTTCTACTGTAGTTGAAAAATGCAAAGAGGCCCCTCCCCAAGAAGTCTCATCAAATTCCATGCATAAAATATAAGGCTTCATGCAAAAATACCCTAAAAATTGTTTTTTTTTTTTTTTATATATTTTTCGAGGCTTTTGGGTTGACTTACATAAACATGGTCATCGTTTGTTTATCTCGACAAGACCGTTTAAATAGTGATTTTGTTTCGTCGCAATAAGGCACACGTACGGTCGCATTTGTCGTTTCTTCAGTGAGAACTATTCTTCTACACGTTTTTCGATAACTTCGGCTCGCCGAACATAAAAACAAATGACACCACATCATTCAGCTCGATGAGACTGATCAAGTGGTGATTTTACTTCATCGAGTTTGGGTCCATTAGATTAGGTTAGGCATTTATTCAGGAATACCCTCGAAAATCAATTTTTCGAATATAGAAATTCTAGAAATTCAAATTCAAATTCAAATTCAAATTCTGAATTTAAATTTCTCAGATATTACATAGACACATAATTATGTGCCATCCTAACTTCAAAAAAATGTAATATTCAAAAAAATACAAATAAAAATAAAAATTATATGATAATCTCGATGACATTTTTTCTAAACCTTTTTTTATTGAATTCGGATAACTTTTGGATCTTTTAACTTCTCAATTAAAAGATATTTTTCTTCTGGAATCATTTCTTGAAAGAATCTAACAAAATTTTCGTAAACAAAGTCGGACGAATGATTCTTATCAAAAATTTCTTCAGATATCAATATGTCGGATTTGGGTCGAATTTTCACAATCTAATACCGAACAAGAATCCTTTTTTTTTTTTTTTTTTTTTTTAATCAATAGCGGAATCCGAATTCGAAACCCTAAATCCGTTTTTTAAAAAATAAAAATAAATAAATAGACGATTCCGAACCTTAAACCTTAAATCTGAACAGGAATCATTCACCATTTATCAATGACACTAATATGATAATATACAAACCATTACTCATTCATCAATAAGTAAATTTCATATAAATATTAATAATATTAATATACAAATAATTAAAAGGAGAGAGAGAGCACCTGCGTAGTTGGCGTTGGCGGCGTCGGCAGTCTTAAAGGTAGAGAGAGAGAGAGAGTGTGCGAGCTCAGGGATGAAAAATATATAGAAAAAAAATAAGAGAGGGAGTACGAGAGGTTGAGAGAGTGGGAGTGAGAGAGTGCGCTGTGGAGAATGGAGGGACCTACAGATAGAGGGGGACATTTGCTACAAAAAGAAGAGGGCGACATAGAGAGTGAGAGAGGGAGAAGATGAAAAAGAGCTCGGGCAGGGTTCTATACAAAAAAAAATGATTCACGTTTTTAAAAACGGTGAATGAACCATTTACTGTTTTACTAAATTTTACGCATATAGAATACAGTGAACCATTCACCATTTAAATCTACTTTTACAAATTAAATGTCAAAAAAATTATTTTTACAATATTAGTTTTAAATAAATTTAATTATAAAATAAAAAATTGTCTTTAAAATCTCACAAATCCATTTTTACAAATAAAATTTTTATTCTCGAAGTATAAAATTTGTTAGAAAGATTAGTTTCGTAAATGGCCCTCTACTATCGGTCCCGCTCCGCCGCCCTCGAATCTTTTCCTACCGTGGGCTTAGGCGCAGGAAACGCTGTTCGCCATGGCGTCTGCCTCGACCTCCACCGCCCTAGCCCTAAAAGAGTACCTCAAGAGGTACCAATCCGACGCCGACGACCCCAAGACGGCGAAGGCAAAGGCAAAGAAGAAGAAGCGGAAGCCTAAGCCCGACTCGACGGGCGGCGTCCTCGTCGTCGACGAAGATCCCGTGTGGCAAAAGCCCGTTCAGATCGAAGAGGACGAACCCGACTCCCCCGGTATACTCCCCAAGCCCTAATCCTAAACCCTAACCCTAACCCTAATCCTAATTCCGGAGCTTTTCCCTGATTTATTCGATTACCTTTTCTTGGAATTGTTGTTGCTTGGGTGAAGGAGAAGAGCAACCTCAGATCGACGAGGATATAGAGGTGAAGCGTATGAAGCGCCTCGAGGCTATCCGCGCGCGGAAGCCCTATCACACAATTGCTGAGGACGGGAGCGGCTGGGTGTCGGTGTTGGATCCTCCAAAGCTCTCGGATGTCGCCAATGGCAGCGGCGGTGGCGGCGTTGGTGATCTCTCTCCACCGCGGCAGCGCCGTGCGCGGTTTGACACCCCCTCTCCAGAGCGGAGCCCGGACCAACCGGACCTATCTCCTCTGCGACGGCGGCGAAAAGGTGATGAAAATGTGGAGGATGCGCCACCGCCGAGGAGGAGGTTATCTGAGGACTTAGCGCCTCCGAGAAAGGGTCGGAGCCGAATTGATTCTCCTCCCCGGCGGCATGTGCGCCATGACTCAGAGGAGCCTCCGGACATTTTTCCTTCGAGGAGAAGTCACCAGGGTGATGTCAAGATGGAGGATATGTCACCGCCGAGGAGGAAGTTATCTGAGAATTTATCTCCTCCGAGAAAGGGTCGGAGGCAGGTTGCTGATGGTGAGGAGCTCTCTCCTCCCCGGAGGCGTGTGCGCCATGACTCTGAGGAGCTTCCAGTCCATTCTCTTCCGAGGAGAAGTCACGAGGGCGATGGCAAGGTGGAGGATATGTCACCCCCTAGGAGGAAGGTATCTGAGGATCTATCTCCTCCGAGAAAAGCTAGGAGGACAGTAGCTGCTGACCTTTCCCCCGAAAGGAAATTTGGGAAGGGCCTGCCAGAGGACATTTCTCCTCCTCGGCGGCGCGGCTACCATGACTCAGAGGAGCCTGGGGACCTTTCTCCTGCAAGGAGAAGCCGGAAGGAACAGGCAGTCGACCAATCTCCATCCCGTAAAGCTCGTGGTTCTTCTGTGGCAGACCTTCTTGCTCTGAGAAGGAACCAGAAGGATTCTTCGCCAGATCTATCTCCTCCTAGAAGACGGAAGGAGGCGGCTTTGGGAAAGGAGGCACCTAGAGCTGGGCTATTTTCCAAGCAGGAGTTCAAAGAAGAGATCGACAAGAAGAGGGAGGAACAGAAATCCAGGTAACTAGCTAATCAGTTTGATCTATGTTCCTTCACTTTCCATGTTGGCCTGTTAGTGAAATGGTCGCTTTGGCATGTAATTAACTTGATACGTGTAGGTTTGCTTCCATTGATCCTTCGAAGAGTGGAAAAGGTGCAGAGCCAGTATTTCGCGATAAATCAGGTTTGATCATTTCTTTTTCTATGTCTAGTCATTTTTGCCTTTGCTTTAGGTTTTAGTACCTCAGTTGGTTTTTAGAATTTATGGTTATCTGAGTTTATTGCTCTTGTAGGAAAAATTATATCCAAAGAAGAACTGTTAAAATCAAAGGAAGATGACAAGCCAAAGGTATATTGTTGTTTATTTGATCATTTTCCCACTGTTGTTTCCTATTTGCTTCTGTATTTCATAGCTATGTTGTTACCAAATAATTACGAAAATCATCTGCTTTTTTTTTTTTTTTTTTTTTTTTTACTTTTTTTTTTTTTTCTATAGAACCAAACTTGTCACGATGTTCGGATACCTTCGTAAGATAACATTACTATGTGTCAATGAAAATAAAAAAAGAGAAAGCTAAATTTATTTCTTAGAAAAAAAACCCCAAAATTTGTGTCGTGGTGGTGGCGGGGGGAGCGTTGTGGGTTCAAGGAAAACTCCTAATAAAGTTACAAATATAGTCCAAATAGGAGAAAACTAAGTTTAGATACATTGAGAGATATGCCATGATAGTTGATAAGGTAGAGTAAGTTTTGAGTTCAAGGAAAACTCCTAATAAAGTTACAAATATAGTCCAAATAGGAGAAAACTAAGTTTAGATGCATTGAGAGATATGCCATGATAGTTGATAAGGTAGAGTAAGTTTTGAGTTCTTTGAATCTGTTTGTAATGTGGTGGCCCTTATTTTCCTTCCTCCTCTTTTCTCATCCTATTCCTCATTTTCTTATATTATATCTTCACAAAAAGACAGCATCAATCTGTTGAACGATGCTCTGTGACCTTCTTTCTCCCTCTCTCTTACCACTGAAGACAAGCAATCATCTATGATCATTCTCTACATTCCCAAGGTTGCATCAAATTACTATTAGAGCGAAAGATCTTGTCATTTGAGTCAAAAATCTGTTCATAGTTACATATTCAAGCCAACTATCAAAATTCAAACATCCTGCCCATCATAGCAAAGAATTTTACACTACATCAGTGGAGAAACAGATAGGAGGGAGGCTTATCGTGTTGATGGTCTGATCCAAACTTGCTTTTGGTATAAGGAGAACCCAAGAAATAAGTGATGAATTCGAGTCATTTCTTGAAATTAAAATACAAGTTACCCCTATTGAATCTCCCTTTGTTACAGATAAGCAGTATTAAGAAGTCTCTTGAGTTCTTGCTAAAGATAAAGAGGATGATGGAGTCGATAGATAAGAAGAACTTGACTGAAGAGCCGATCCAGTTTGTGATTGGAGATTTGCTGACTGTTGTTGATCAAAGAATTGTCGACCCAGACCGTATGATGAGATTGTCGAGTCCAATATATGAATACAGTAACACTGGCTACCAATATCCTTGAGTTCGGTAATTTTAGTCATGGTTAGTTAAGTTTTTAGGGAGGTGGTTATTAGATTTTCGGCATCTTGGGACAAGTTTTTGTCCATTCCTTATTGATAAGGAAGCAACCTAGTTAGTTGCAATTACCACTTAAATAAGATTCATAGAGGAAAGATGTCATGCTACATTGTATGGTTTGCATGCTGTCCTTGATATTTGCGGACCTTTCTCCTTTCTACTTGATATTTTTTGTAAATATGTAAAAAGCCATTTTCTTTTGTCCGTTGACGGTGTAAATATGCTTTTACATGTTAAATGTGTTATCTATTAAATGTTGTGTATGCAGTTTTTAATGTCTTAGCAAAGTGCCTTGTAATTGCCTAGCGGTTTGAATTGGCATGTCGCTGAACACTTCAAATTTAAATGGGTCCGTATTTGTATAATTATCCCTTTGTTTTGGGGGTTATATGTAAATAGGCACTTTAAAGGTACATTCATATGTTGACTAGTGTCTTTTTTACTCTAATCTTTTCTAATCATTGAAGTACCTCTTGAGGTCAAAAAGGAGATAAAAATGTTTTTTCACTAACTTAAAAGTTAATAGGCATTTGAAGAGTTATCATGAAATAACTTTTCTTTTGAGAAAAATGATCGGAAGATGGGATAGTGCCATATAGATGCTTGTTCTGTTTTAGTGTCATGTGGTGGATATAGATATATTGATGGTTACTGTAAAAGTAAAATAGACGTGGAAGGTGAAATATGGAAGTGCATGTGTAGGGAGGAGGAAATCTTTTTGGAATTAAGGATTGGAATGTGAAGGTTGCAAAGTTTGTCACCAAAAGATCTTTTTTGGTTCCAATTGTGTATAGCATATTGCATTTTGTTGAAGCGATGAAGAATACTGTTGACAAGTGGCTAATATGTTAACATTGTGCACATATAAGTGATCGAATTTTGCACCAATTTACTCTAATTGGAGACTGATTTCTAGCACAAAGATTCTGCTTATATGACTTTTATTAGTTAGGGACCAATTAATTTGTTTACCAGTTAAGGGTATCTATGTGGAGACGATGAGAATTAGTAGGTTTTTTACTGTATTGCTACCTGAGATGTTTTGGTTAATTTTCTCGTTTATTACTAACGGAAAACTACTTGCCCTCTTCTTATTTAAAATAATTCCTTTTGAGTTTCTTGCATGGGTTTTTTAATACGTTACTGTAATTTTAATGCATCAGTGTTAGAAACAGGCATGTGTTGGTCAAGTTGATTCACGTTGGACCTGATACTTGTTTCTACTGCATAATTTGTTAGCAAAACACACAGCAATATAGAATGCAAACATATTTAGGTAATTGGAATGCGTTGCTTTTGAAGATCCTAATATTTTAAGTAATATTTCACCCTTTACTCTCAGTGGTGAAAGTGGCTTCTACTTGCGATGAATGTGGAATTCTAATAATTGACATGTTTGGTAGTCAATTATAAAACTTGTGGTGGTTTAGTTATTTTATGGAAAATGATTACCTAAACTAGGAAGTTGATGTTTTACTATAGCAGTTTTGACTCATCATTAGTGTGGAGCTGATGTTTTTGAATATTTCACGCGTTTTAGTTACGGTCCTGATTATACAAGAAAGATACTTTACAGTTATTTTATGGTGATTACCTAAACTAGGAAGTTGATGTTTTACTAGAGCAGTTTTGACTCATCATTAGTGTGGAGCTGATGTTTTTGAATATTTCACGCGTTTTAGTTACGGTCCTGATTATACAAGAATGATACTTTAAAAAAGAAAGAAAAGAAAAATCCTTACAAAGTAACTTTTTTCACGCGCTGTTTATTAATTGCCATTTTTTTCCTTAGCGTACATTATCCTACATTATCTATATGATATTATCAATTGCTTTATGAAGATATCAATGTCATATGATTTTTATAATTGTAATGTTGTCTCTGCTGCATGCCCTATTGACATTTTGTTTGGACTTTCAGGAAGTGAAATTGGAATGGGGTAAGGGCTTAGCTCAGAAGCGTGAAGCTGAGGCTAGAGCACTACAGCTAGAGATTGAGAAGGATAAACCTTTTGCACGATCAAGGTAAGCATGAAGAATAATTGATCTCCAGTCCTCTACAATTTATAATGGTTTAATCAGTCATAATAATTTGGCAGCTTATAGAAATCAATTCTGATGAGAAAAATCCTGTTTAGTGTGATGCGCGAACAAACCCCCACTCAATTAACTGTTTCCTTCACCTATGTTTTCTGCATATCACAGATATGGAACACGTTGTTGATGAAGGATAAATTCAAATCTACTAAATTTTCCTGATTGGTATGATCAAGTGTATGTAGTTGCAACATCAAGTCTTTCTTGATCATAGAATAAAAGATTGTGAAAAGCTGATTCCAAACTTCACAATTTATGGAAACTCACACATTTATTATCTCTTCTCAATCTGTGGCATAAGAACAGAGGGGTGCACTACCTTATGTTATGTTACTTCTGTTCAACTAAGGACTGTTTTCCTACTTCCCTGTCCATAATGATAAGCACATTGATAATCTGTTACCATAAAAGGGATTTCTTCCCATTGTCTATTGAGCTTAAGCTGCAGCAATAAATGTCAGTTGTGGTGTTGTTACTTTAGATGGCTGATCTTGTTAGCAGGTATTCCTCTGCAATCAATTGCTCTTGGGTAAATTAAAACGTGGTCCCTGTTGACCTCCTGGATTTCATTGTCATTTTCTGAATTTCAATTGTAAAAATTTAGTACCTAAAGTTCGTTCTGTCTAACAATTTAGTCCTTCCTTTAGTTAATCTACCAGTTGCAAAAGTATCATGTTAGCATCATATTCTTAGACTTCCTTCAGTAAGATTGAAGCTCTGAAGGAAACCATTGAAAATTGAAACACAGGTCGAATGTTATTAGGGAGGAAATTCAAACCAAGAACAAAGTTTAGGAATAAAATTATTACTCTTGAGAATGAAACTGAAATCGAGGTCAAACTTACTGGACTAAATTGTTATAATGAGAATTTTGTGAATGAATTGAAACCCAAGTCAAACTTTGATTCGGCTCCTTTGCAATAAATAAATGTAGCTGTCATTAATCAGGTATCAACCTCTCATTCATGTAATGATGCATTTATTTTCTACCTGCAGAGATGATGCAGAACTCGATAAAATGTTGAAGGAGAGGATCCGATGGGGTGATCCGATGGCACATCTAGTTAAGATACATCATTTGGCTATGGGGAAATATCATTACTGTTAGCACCGTGATTAACTCGGTTATCTATCTATTGCAGCGGAAGAACCCGGAGCCTATTTTGGAAGATTTAAGTGCTGATGTGAAGATGAAAGAGTCTGGCTTTATAATTCCTCAGACTATTCCGAGTCACAGTTGGCTGAAACGTGGATTAGATTTTCCTCCGAATCGCTATGGTATAAGGCCAGGCCGGCATTGGGATGGAGTAGATCGTAGCAGTGGTTTGCCCTTCTCCCACCACAATTTTGGCATTTTCCTTTATTTCTTCTGCTTTTGCTTGTTTTCATAGATTGTAGTTGTTACTTTCTATTTACTTTCTATAGCTACAGAGAGATGATGTTTTCTTACATTCAGAACAGAAGGCCATTTCGTTTTGATGATTAGTTGTTGCTTCCTTCTGGACTTCCCACTTAACAGACTTTGTCCCAAGCTAGTGGTTCACCATCTGTTTGATTATGCCTGTTACTGTAATTCTGATCCTATATGCTGCTGGTAATGCATTTAGTTGATTTTTAATTTTGACATATTTCTACTGGCCATCCAACAGATTGTATCATCTTGGTGAAAATTTAGACAATCGGTTTGTCATAACATCTTATCACATGTTGGATCTATCGACATATCTGAGGATTAGTTCTTATACTGTTAGGTCTAAATGTCATTATGTTATATCATTAACTCCACATGTGTTCATCTCCAGTCCTTGTTGTCTTGACATGCAGTTTGTAAGATCTTATGTTGCTTTTAGTAAATAGGATGCCCCAAGTTAGTTCCTTTCAACTACTCAGCCTTCTATATCTTCTTAGTTCTTGACTTGCTTGTTTGATGATATATGTTTGATTTTACTATCTTTGTAGTAAGATCTGCTGTAATAATATGGAGTAATATCAATAGAGACTTGGAAGTATTGTCAGATATATGACATATAACATATTACAAGCTTTATTATTTGTTGTGAGATATATGTTTGTTTCTACCATATTTTTTTGTAATGTCTGCTGTAATAATATGGATAAATTTTAGCGGTAGAGACTTGAAGATCTTGTGAGATATATGATGTATAATATAACACTAGCTTTTGATTAAGAAATCCGACTTGCTATGCTGCCCTAAGGTTCCTTAGAAGGCTGAAATATCGACATCGGTAACTTTTGTACATTTTGTGGATTTTCTATTGAGTAATCTCCGCACGCAAGGTCACTGAAAATGTGTAACAGATGATAGAATTTTCACCTGTCTTTCATATAGTTTCCCTATGTTTATGATGAATTAGATGGTCAGAGCATCAGTCAAGGGGTTAGTATTTGTAGTTATATTTCATTTTGGTAATTAAACTGTCGTTAACCGTGATGTGTAGTACTTCTATAAAGTATATTAAGTTTTCAAAGAAGTTCAAAGAATTTTGGCCACACGCGTTGTAATATTGCAAAGAATGATGTTTGTGATATTTTTGCTTTCGCTGCTCGCAGGATTTGAGAAGGAATTGTTTAAGAGACAAAACGATAAGCAGGCAACCGTGCAAGAAGCTTATTTATGGTCCGTCTCTGATATGTGACACGCTCAGTATGCTTACCATTCTCACAAGTTTTGCTGTAACCTGGATGAGCGAGAAATGTTCTTCTTCCTTTTTGTTGATATTCACAGTCGCAGATTGTGTTTCTACACGACAGGAATCTCCTGGTTTCGGGATCCAAGAGGTATGCAAATTTTTTACTCTTCACGGTTTGCAAATCTGGATAACTACTATGTAGTTTCTCACTGTATGCTTAGATCAACTATATATGAATATAATAGAATATTTTGCTACGCTTATCACTGTGCTAGTAAATTCAGATTTTTTTTCAAGGATAATAGAATTTTCAACTTTCTCGTGATATTCAAGTCGTTGCCTCTTGTAGCATTGCAGTTTGGCAATTGAAAAAGCTAAAACTCAGGCCTGGGTCGGTATTATTATTGTTCTTCCTTAAGCTTTTCATATAAGCTAGTGTACTAGTGTACCGTCCGAGCTTTGCTATAGCTTGTTCTCTTTTTTTTTTTTTTTTTTTTTTTTTTATAAATATATTAGTACTAATTATTTTAAAAAGGTGAACCACAGATATGTTCAACAAATAAAATGTACATCATCAAATTCTTATAGAATTTTCATCGAAAAGCCAAATTTATTGTAGAGTACACTTGAAATACAAATAAAATTGAACATTTCAGTGTAAAATATTTTCTTTGTATGAATAAAAAATCTAATTGTTAGAAAAAAATAAAAAAAAAAATTATAAGGCTGCATAATACATAAAATGTTGCCTTTTCGCCTGTGGAATGACATCCAAATTATCTACGATAGGTGCAATATCAATTATTTATCAATTTTAAAGCCACAAAAAATATAAATAATAATACAGTAATAAGAGGATTTTCATCTTGGGTCAATTTTTTATAGTAAAATGGAGATCATCCTAAGGTAGCGTTTGGTTCGGATTATCTTATTAAGATTATAGGTAATTTTGTCAGGTTATTGTATTTGGTGTATCCAGTCTGTAATCCGTTCGGTAATGTAGTATTATAAATAGTGTATGATTATACTGAAAATATTATCGAGAAAAGTGCGGGTATTTCATATTACTTAATATTGCATATTATGTAAAATTATAATTTTACCCTTCAATATGTTATTTTAAAAATTTTGAATTGTCAAATTTTATATTTTAAATTTAGATTTTAAATTTTTAATTTTCAAATTTAGATTGTAAATTTTAAAATTTTAAATTTAGATTTTAAATTTAACATTTTAAAAATTAAAATTAGATATAAAATTTAACATTTTAAATTTTTAAAATTTTAATTTAGATTTTTAAATTTTTAAATTTATATTTATACTTATATTTTAAATTTTAAATTAAAATATTAAATTTTATATTTTTATTCAGATTTTAAATTTAAATTCAAATTTTAAATTTAATTATAAATTATATTAAAGTTATAGTTTAATAAAAATAATATTAAATTTGATCGTAATTTTGAAATAGACTATTAATTATTTTCAGTAATATTGAATTTTATAAAATAAATTAAATATAATAATTTTATGTACAATGTAATTTTATATTATATTACTATATTAAATCAAACATAGTAATATAAGAACAGTAGTAATATGATTCAATAATTTAAATAACTGATTATGTCGACATAATCTGTACTGCAATGCAGCGCGAACTAAACGGACCTAAAGTAAAAAAAAAAATCTGAATTATAGTTACCCAATGACGTTGACATTGCCTGTGCACAGTGATACTCAAATTTCTTTCATCCCATAATAGTGCACTCAAATTAGTCATTATTGGTCCATATATTTTGAGAAAAATGAAATCATTGGTCCATATATTTTGAGAAAAATGAATGTGTAGTGTTAAGTAGTTAAATTTTTAGTAAATCAAAGGCATATAGGAATTCTAAATATAACTGGAGTTT
Organism: Tillandsia fasciculata; assembly: GCA_029168755.2. NCBI lineage: Eukaryota > Viridiplantae > Streptophyta > Magnoliopsida > Poales > Bromeliaceae > Tillandsia > Tillandsia fasciculata. Next base: position 3,161,618 of record CM054952.1, read on the forward strand.
TAGTTCCAGAGTTTATTGCTGGACAAAAATTTATAATTTAGTTCACTTGGAAGTAGCTACAGATATAAAAACTATAATTTCTGAATAAAGAAAACAACTTGGGACATCAAAAAGGACTTAATAAAACTAAGTTTTTTTAGAATTTCAATGATTTTCACATACAACGACATAAAAATTGAAACTTCCGAAGAACAAAATAAGCAGAAATTTTGGTGTTATAAATTTCACAGAGTAGATAAACCTTGATTAATGGCATCGGAATCAAAATGAAGGGAGAGAGAGAACTCCAATCAGTTAAAAAAAAAAAAAAACTTTTTTGTTAATAAGCCACCAAATGAATTCAATATGCATTAATTTAGCAGAAAAAAAAGAATATCTCAGAAATTAAAGATAAAGGGGACAAAAAAAAAAATTTATCTGTACACAAGGAAAAAAAATATATATATATTGGTAATAGCTATTTCTATAACGATATTTATTTAATATTACTAATTATTTAAATACTGATAGAAAATTTATCAATACGAGTATAAGTGGCATTAAAAACTTAATGCCACTAATAGTTTTAAAAGTAATTTTTAGATTTTGTACGATAATAATAAAATATCTCTAAATAATAAATTTTTATAGTGAAAAAATTATACTTAATTATTGTATAGTATAGCACATTTTAATTTGCCATTGGTGCTTCAAAAAGTTGCAATTAATTATCCTGTCGTAGTGTGATTTACTTTTTACTTTACGACTTATGTGGTTCAAAAAGTTATAAATAGTTAACTACTCTGTTATTTTATTTTTATTTTATTTTAAAGGTTTAACTACTCTGTTAACCTATGTGGTTTAAAAAATTACAAATAGTTAACTACTCTGTTATTGTTAAATAAGGTGTCACTCTATTATTATTTAAAAAATTTACTCTACTATTTGACTATAAATTTTTTTATTAAAATTAAAATTAAATTATATAATAATTATATGCAACTTTTTGGATCACCTGGTTATAAAGTAAAAAAAGGGTACACTATAAAGAGAGCAAATTGAAGTTTTTTTTTTTTTTTTTTTTTTTTTTTTTTTTTTCTCTCTTGATAAAATTCATTGGATATTAAAGCCTTCGATGTACATGAAATAAGTATCTAAAGTTCTAACATTACTATCTAATTTATTGTTGTGGTATATACCAAAATTTAAGGCATGTGTTGGTAATGTTTTTATTTTTTACTTTTTTAGATATAATTTTGTATATTTAGAGGTAAAAAAAAAAGATAGTAAATTGCTTCTAAATTTTATTCAAAGTGTTTACTTAGTAGCGAACAAAAAATTTGAAAATAATACTTTTTCTACTTTCAAAACTTTTTTAAACATATTGTCATCTATTATTTAATAAGTTGGATAAATTATAATCCAATCAATTATAACAATAATTTTTTTTTTCTTCAACACATCATATTATAAAATCTTAGTATTTAAAAAATAAAAAAATAACAAGAATTCCAAATGATCCGTGTCTGATTTTATTAGAATTTGTAAAATATGTAATAAAATATATCGTAATATTACAAATACATTGATATTTAGTAAAAATAATTTGTTATAAACTTCACTGTGCTATAAAAAGATAGTAGATAAAGAAGTATAGATAAAAGTGAAATTTTTAAAATTCTATCCAGTAAATTTTCAGCATTTCATCCTCTATGACTTTTATAATTTAAACTTTTGAACGTAGCCGAATACATTCTAAATTTTAAAATATTTGAAATAGAAATTTATAAAGGGTTTTTTAAAATGATCATCTAAAAATTTATATTTATAAAAATAACTCTATGAGTACCAACTGTGCGACACGTGTGCTCGTTGAACACGTAATTTCAAATTTTCAGGATTAAGTTGAACACATAATTTAAAATTGCGTGTTTAAGATGTCCTATTTAATACATTAAGATCGTACCAATTAATTAAAAATGATGAATAATATTTAAAATAGAATTTTATAAAGTATGGCGCATTAAATGTACGGATACATCAGGTGCAGGCAATAATTTCGCACGGCACAACTTTTCGGACGGTGCACGAAAAGCGACTCCAATGCACTCCCCACGGACCCACACGTTCACCTTTCGCTCCCTCCTGTCCAACTCCAGAGTCCGAACCAAGAAGAGGAGGGGGACCTCGGCCAGGACTAGTCCTCAAGTTAAGCTACAAGCTGTGCAGCGAGCTGCCGCCTTCCCATCTCACCAACAGCACCTCCTCTTCCCCTCCCCCCTCAATTCGTGCGCCCGGCACTGCACGCTCCCTCCTGGGCCCCACCGACCAGCACTCCTTCCTTCCCCCTCCCTCTCTTCTTGACGCTCGACTCCATCACCTTCAAGCCCCACCCAACGCCCCTCACATTTATTCTTCTCTTTCATCTCTCTTGCTATCCCCGTGATATTTCGATCGATCCGCCCTCCTCTCTCTCTTTCTCTCTCTCGTTCCGCTTCGTCGCTGGCGAGGAGGAGGAGGAGGAGGAGGAGGAGGAGGAGAGAAGGTTGCCATGGCTTCTGGGAGTTATAGAAATGGCGGAGGCGGCGGCGGCGCTCCGAGGTTGAGTGCGAAGCTCGATCGGCAGAACTCCGGCGCCAACGCAACCCCCAAGGGCTCTGCAAAGTCCAGAGTGCCCGCCACCCCTGGGGCCGCAGCTGGCGGCTTCCGTCGCAGTAGCTCCGGGCCCCTCACCTCCACTGCTGCCGGTCGAGGAGATGCCGGAGGTTATTTTGTTTTGGTTTCGTCTCACTCTAATCTCCTTCTCTTGATTGTGCCCGAAAATCGACCGATCTCGTCGATAGGAGATGCGAAGGGAAATATATGTTATTCTCTTTGTGATCGTTAGATCTGATGGTTCTTGGAGGTGCATTATGCTGATGTTTTATGTTTACCAGGAAATTAAGTCACTAATTGTTGTGGGAGTATCTAATTTGAAAGTTTGGATTGTTCCTTGCCTACTTTACCCTGGAAATCTTGCAATGCCTAGGCTTACTAATAATGCGGAGAGGCATGAAATGTTTATGTTTTATTTACTGAACATGAACTCTCTCACATGCTAGTTACAATTTTGATCTACTTTTTCTTATCCAATATCGATTGTTGTGTTCGCAGATTGGTGATTGATTTTGACTGAATTGATAATTTGGATAACACCAGTTTATTGCTGTGTTTCATGCTCCAAACCTGAGTAATTTTTTTTTTTTTTTTTCAAGTTAATGGGGGCTGCTGACTCACTAGTTTTGTATCCATGGCAGTTCCGGGTAGAGTAAGAGTGGCTGTAAGACTTCGCCCTCGAAATGGAGAAGAGTTGGTAGCAGATGCTGACTTTGGAGATTGTGTTGAGTTGCAGCCGGAGGTCTGAACACCATCTTTCTTATACACATTTGACATGGTTATTCCGATATGAAGGTTTTAGAGCTTTCTAGTGGAAGTTCATTAGTTGTTTTTTTGGTAAACCAGCTCAAAAGGTTAAAGCTTCGCAAAAACAATTGGGAATCGGAAACTTATGAATTTGATGAGGTGCTTACAGAATTCGCCTCACAAAAGCGAGTTTATGAAGTTGTAGCAAAACCTGTTGTCGAGGTACAATCTCTGGAAGTCTCATGCTTGATTCTGTTCATTTTCTCTCCCATCATTGGTGCAGATTAAATTATGTTAAACTATCAACTTTATGGATGTCAATTTTGCGTGTGTGCTTTCCTTGCTCGTTAAGTTCAAACATCGGTTGCTATCTTATTAGCTTATTTAATAATTTGGTGCTTGCAAAGTTCCATTGGTTGTTTTCTTCTCTACCCAAGAATTCAACAACATTGTCCTTCCATGATTCCATCATAACGGGAAATGTTTGCTCTACAACTTCGGTAAAGTCTTAACACATTTGTCCAGTTATTGTATCCTTCTCTGACAAAGACACTTACCTCGCTAGTCGCTAGTGGTATTTCAGCTACTAGTTTTGGCTTTCTCAAAGATGTATGTAACCATATAGTGCTTTCTTTGACCTTGTTGGAGTTGCCATTGCAGGAAATTGATTTCCTATATTGTTGCATATGGAGCATTAATTTGTATTATCCAACCAACTCTATTGCAAACACTACTTGCCGTATCATTTTCCAGAAAGTGAAATTCATCACTACACGCTCTCTTATTAGACATTGCTAGTGACATGTTTTCAACTCTACTCCTTTGTCCATAATATTGTGATAGTATATGCTCAGTTGTGTTCATTGTAGCCTGAAAATTACTATAAGATAAAAGTAACCTGGTCAACATTTTGTTTGCTTGTTTTATATAAAATTCACCCTTCAATTCTCAGGATGCAATAAATCAATGACAAACTGTGAACTTAAGAGTAGATAAATTAAATGGTGCTGACGTCATGACTTAGTATTTCAATTTGTTTGCTTGTTTTATTTGAAGTTTACCCTTCAATTCTCAAGATGCAATAAATCAATGACAAACTATGAACTTAGAGTAGATAAATTAAATGGTGTTGATGTCATGACTTACTATTTCAACATTGAATTAAATCATAAATAAGTTCTTATTATCCTTTAGGTCCTGTATTGTGGAGCCTTCTGTCTCTTGATTTCTTTTTTTGTTGATTTCTAAGTGACATGTTTCTTTTGTCTTGAATTGGGGGAGAATTTTAGTTAGCATATAAAAAATGGATTAACGTAACAAAAGAGCAAATGGCTTATAAAGTTGCAAAAGAAGGTAAAATATTGGAGCTTCTATGCAAAAATGCCTTGTTAACTTTGTAAGAGAGGGGCATTTCAAAAATCTTCAGCATGCTTAGTATAATGTATGTAATTTAGGAAACACGATGAGGTTATTTGTCATTAGCTTGCTAATTCTGCTAACTACCAACCTATTGATGATGACAAAATAAGCCTTTAATCCCAAATCTAACACCTTACCAACAGAGGGTATACTTATTCTTCTATATTTCTTTCTTAAATACGGTGCTATGGCATTAATTTGCTTTTGTTTGATTGATTGATTATTTTATTCCATAATGTTCTAAATGTTTCTGTCCTATCCTAATGTTTCCTTTTGAGTTCCACTTTTACTCTTTTAGCTTTTGATGAACTGTGATATGTTCTTGCAGAGTGTTCTGGAGGGCTACAATGGTACAGTTATGGCTTATGGGCAGACTGGTACTGGGAAGACTTTTACCCTCGGAAGGCTTGGAGAAGAAGACACTGCTGCCCGTGGAATTATGGTTCGTGCAATGGAAGATATTCTTGCAGATATATTGCCAGAGGCTGACTTTGTATCAGTATCCTACTTGCAGGTTCTCTATGCTTTTTTAATTAGTATACTAGCATATGCCACTTTATAAGTCAATAGTTGATTTCGATATTATTAGCTATCTAAATTACAGCCATCTCATGCTTAGTATGCATCATTGCATGTGATTTTGGTGTTGAGGTTTCATATTTTCTTTCTTTTTTATTTCTTACAGTTGTATATGGAAACAATCCAAGATCTTCTTGATCCTGCAAATGATAATATTGCCATAATAGAAGACCCAAAGACAGGGGATGTTTCTTTGCCTGGTGCCACAATAGTTGAAATCAGAGATCAGAAGAGCTTTGTGGATCTTTTAACATTAGGAGAGGCTCACCGCTTTGCTGCAAACACTAAGTTAAATACAGAGTCGTCTCGAAGTCACGCGATTCTCATGGTAATCATTCTTTTTTATGTTTGGTGTCTTTTCTCCATGGTTTTGGTTTTAATTTGATCTTCAGTTTTAAGTGGAATGAGCTTCTCATTCACTCACTTTTTGTGCAGGTACAGGTAAGGAGAGCTGTCAAGGGTAGGCATGACATTGAGCTAAATTTTCAAGGTGAAAATGGTCATACATCTCCCCCCGTGTCATCTTTTAGACCGCCAATTGTCAGGAAAAGCAAGCTTGTTGTTGTCGACCTCGCAGGATCAGAGCGAATAGATAAGTCAGGTCAGTTTGCATAGTTTGCATATTGATTTACGTATTTGTATATGGGTTTTCCATGGGAAAATATCTTGCTTTTATTGTAGCTTGATATTTTCTTTAGTAGAAGCATTCTCTGCCTACTTAGCTAACATGTAACTATGCACGATATCTTCTGATAGAAATTACCTAACCTACTAATTTATCCTATTATTTGGAGCAGCTCATTAAACCAAAATTTGTTTCCTAAAACAGCTTGTCACTGAAGCTAACTATCGTTCATGTTGACAAAATAGATGATATAATTCTGTTCTGCATAAGTTGTGCATACTATCACTTTATGATGGGATTGTATGGTCTTAATTAGTGAGATAATTAGGTTTAAAGTTTAAACATATTTGATTTTATTGAGCACTATTACTCTTCTAATTTTTTGACTGTCATTGGTACAAAGCTATCTGATTCAATATGTCTCTAGAGGCGATGCAAAGTTGCACACATAAAGGTGCATTAATGACTATTTAGGTGGGGCTGGAATGCGCCCTTTTTGTGTTTGGTGGTGTGAAGGAGGAGGTTGCATCAGCTAACCCCCCGTTGAATCTCATGTTTGACAGTCGACCATAGCTGTCTCTAAGCTCTCTCTGTTATTTTGCCCTTTGCTCAGTTGTCTCTTACCGATGACAAAGGTTAAAATGGACAATTGACCAGCTCTCTCCATATCCTATCATAAGCAAAGGATCTTTATGACAATAGAATTCACCATACTGAAGCATGAATATTATTTCACCTTTGCATAAATTTTACAGATAATCTTATCACAAGCCAAGGACATATCACAAGCCAAGGACTAACTACATTAGTTCGCACTATAAACTACACTGATTCATATCACATATCACCTACATGTTTGCTTTGGATTCAAGTGTGTTTGCCAATAATGGTATGGTTTCTATAATCAGAATTATTGATCTTTCAGGAAGTGAAGGGCATACGTTGGAAGAGGCAAAGTCTATTAACCTATCACTAAGTGCTTTGGGAAAATGCATTAATGCACTGGCTGAAAATAGTCCACATGTTCCTGTTCGTGATTCAAAGCTTACAAGATTGCTTAAAGATTCGTTTGGAGGTGAGATTTTTGGTTATTTGCGAATACACTAAAATTAGTTTACATAACATATTTATTATTCACAATTTTATGCTTGTAAAAAACTTAGTGATGCAGCCAAGCAATCAACTACAAAAATCAAAATTTTTAATTTTTGAGTTTATTATTTTTGTTAATATTATAAATTTAGAAGTGAGTATTTTTAGATTTTTTAGGATTTGTCAATATGGAATAAATCCCTAAAAATTAGGGATATGATTTTGGAAGCTTTAAATGAGACTTGTAGTAAGAAAATTTCTAAAATCTTGGGATTTGATTAGGACAAGGATTGGGGACAAAACTTATGGAGAGATAGAGAGTTTTTGGTTAATAAAAATTTTATTTTAGATATGTGTGATCTTTCTCAGTGCCTATGTGGCTTATATTTAGGCTCTGTACTTATTCTTTGTATTCCTATTCTTTTTTCCCTCCCTTCTTCAATTCTTTTTGTTTTCAACCTACATCGGTTGGTATCAGAGCATTCGAATAGCAACCTATTCTTATTTAGGCATGCGCTAATTACTATCAAAGCCTCCAAATAGCGCCCTATTTCTATTTAGGCCAGCATCAATTTGTATTAGAGCGGAAAGATCCTCCATCAGAGCTGAAAGATCCTCTATTAGAGCCATAGGATTCTCTGTTAGAGTCGAAAGATCCTCTATCAAAGCAAGTTCTTCTTGGGCCTTGTAATTTTACCATCATGGTGACGAGCGCAGAACTTGCGAAAATATTGGAGAGCTTTCAAGCTACAACTGAGGAGTGTTCCTAGCAACAAGAAACTCTTAATGCGGTGATCCTTAAAAGGCTTTAGGAGTTAGTGTAAGTAGCTACAGTGCTAACGGCTGAAAAAGTTCCTTTACAAGTGGAACAAAATTCTACTACTCCGAAAGTGATAGATTCTAGTGTTCGCAGGCTTCTACCATGCCGCAAGAATCACTAATAGTGCAACAATGCAGAAAAGCGTTAGTAGAGAATTCGGGAACTCCGCCAGCTTATCAGTGACAACCACCTCAATGAATTATTGAGGCTCTCGTCATCCCACCACCATTACCACTATCAATACCTTTGACAAAGGAGCCTCTTCTGCTGTAAATTGAGCTTTAAAAGACACATGCTAATCGTCCTTTTCATGCTACCGCAATCTAGAAGCCATTGCTGAAGATTATTCAAGATGCTGGCATTGGACTACATCATATTATGCCAAAAATTCAGTCTCTAACTTCACTCTTGCTAATCCTGTTGATCTCGAGGATGAGATTATATCAAGGTTTTAAGTATCCATCGGCACGGGCCGTATCTACTGTGCCGTACCGTGCCAACAAGATATCGGCACGATACAGCTCCCGTGCCGATGACACAGTTCAAAACCCTTTTTTCTTAAAATTACTGAGTAATTTTCTTAATAAAGTTCAAAATATTTGATAAAGATACATAATAAGCAATTAAAAAATTTTGTTGCTAAAGAAATTAAATATTTCATGTCATTATGTGTCGGCACGCATGTATTTTTTGTGACCGGCACTCATCGGCACGGCTCGGCACGCATCGTGCCGTACCGTGCCGGCAAATTTTCGGTACGACCCCGTGCCACGGCACTTAAATCCTTGGATTATATGCAACGGAAGTAATGTAGCCAAGAAATCAAATACAAAAGTTTATTTTTTTAATTTTCAAAAAAAATATTTTTGTAAATTTTATATGAGAGTACTTTTAGATTTTAAGAATTTTTCTATATAGAATAAATCCCTAAAAATATGGATATGATTTTGGGAGCTTTAAATGAGAATTATATATATTTATATTAGGAATTTTTTTGAAATCTTGGGATTTGATTGAGACTATAATTAGGGTTTTTTCAATATAAATAAGGACAAAACTTATGTAGAGAGAGAGAGAGAGAGAGAGAGAGAGAGAGAGAGAGAGAGAGAGAGTTTTTGGTTAATAAAAAATTTATTTCAGATCTATGTCATTTTTCTTTGTGCTTGTGATATGCATCTAACTTGTGTGGCTTATCCCTCTTATCCATAGTCTTCTTTCCTTCCTTCTTCTATTCTTTCTGTTATCTTCCTCTTCACTGCATTATCTAGCATGTATGATTTATTCCTCTTATCCCTATTTTTCTTTCTCTCTCTTCTTCTTCTATTCTTTCTATTATCTTCCCCTGCGCTACATTATCTGCAGCTAAGGCACTTGCTACAGTACTTTCCAGCCTGCATCACTTAATAGCAAATACATTCATTAAATGACATTGATGATTTGTTTGATTTCAAAGAAATATGCAAGGTGTAAGCAAGTAGATATGGAGCTTTCATACTAGGTATCAAGATTCTAGAGATGTTTTGTGGTACTGTGAAATTGTGATGTTCTACGTCTCTTTCCCCTATTTATAATGTTGTTTTTCTATTTTTCTACTTAATTCTCCCATTGATATATTCAAGTACTCGATCCGCCCTGAATGGGGCGATAAGTGGGAGCTGAAAATAAGAAAAAATAATCCGCCCTGATTTGCTAAAAAATTTAGCGGGAGGCGGGTGATCCCTTTTGTCCGTTGATATGTTCCAATCCGCCAAACATTTGCCAAAAACCAATTTACGCTCCGATTTGCTCAAAATAGAATGGTTAGTAAGGGTAAAAAATAGGATAAAATACAACCCGTCCCGAATCTGTCTCGACCCGCCAAGGAAACGGGGCAGGGGGTGGGGGGGACCCCTCCCGCCCTTGGATTTGCCTTGTTTGCATCCCTAGGCACGGGTTGTGTCTGCCGTATCGTATAATACCGACAAGGTATAATACACGATACAACTCTTGTGTTGATGACATAGCTCAAAACCATCTTTGTTCAAAATTAGCAAGTAATAACATTAATATAGTATAAAAGATTTGATAAAAAAATTTATTTAAAGCAATTAGAATATACTGGTGCCAAAGAAAATCAAAACTACTGCAAATTGTGTTGGCACATAGGTATTGTGTCGATGGCACACTTCGGCATGGAACTCATAACACCATGACTTATTGTGTTGGCAAGTGCTCGACACAATCCCGGACCTTGGCACTTAAATCCTTGGTTGAAACACAATCTCCGTTGATGTGTCAAATTTGTTCCAAAAAGGTACAAAATATCTATTGAAACCCTTATAAAGCATTTTTATTGAGAGGAAAAATTCATGTTTTTGAAAATTATTTTCTAGCGCATCAAGTGACCACAAAATGGACATTGGAAATTGAACAACATTAAACTTTAGGATAGAATCCTTTAACTAACGATCAAGAGTGTTGATCTTGGTCTAGATAGTTCAAAGTACTTTTCTAAAGAAAATTCAACTAGTTTGGATTCTTCAGCACCATTAGACAATAAAAACCTTATGTCCTCCGTTAAATTTGACTGTTCTAACACAAATTGATCATTAGATATACAAATGTCTATTGATATACTGTGTCATTCTTCCTTTTCGTCTTTTTTACAATTTTTTCTTGTTATGCCATTTTGTATTATGTTGGAAAATCTTGTGTGAAGCCCTGCTTCCCAGGGGTCTCACCTATCCTAGAATTACTCTAGCCCTAAGCTCACTCAATTCTCCTAACCTCGTGTGTAGCCATCGCCCCAAAATGCTATAACCAGGTTAAGAGATTTAGCCCTAGTATACCTTATATGTAGGACTTTTCCAAATCATGTGAGTGTCACATCTTGTATGAGCGTCTTATTTAATTGATGTTTGTCATATGCATAGACCATGGAGTGACACATTTTATTCTGCCATGTGATCTCTCAAGGATTTGGGCACCATTTTTTTTCCGGGAGTTGATCTACAGGTTGACAGCAAATTGTGACTCTTGTTAATTTGAGTACTAGTAGAATATCTCTTAATTTTGAGTTTGTCCCTTGTCAAGCTCATATTGTTGGCAAGGGTGGGCTTGTATGACAAAGATTATAACACGTAACTTATATTTTACTTTTCTATTATTGTTTTCTGAAGACTCTAAAAGATGCTACTATAACAGGCACTGCGAGAACTTCATTGGTTGTGACAATTGGCCCATCTCCGCGTCATCGAGGGGAGACCGCAAGTACCATAATGTTTGGACAAAGAGTAAGTTCTAATGTGATGGTATTATCTGGTCAACATAGAGATTAATTTTACGATATAGGTTGCTTTGTATTTCATTGTAGATGTTTCTTGAAGCAATGCTTTGTACATAATAATCTAAAGACGTTGAAATTCGAAATGGTTTTCTCCACATCACTCTTTTGACTATAGCTAAGCTCTCTCTGTACTCTGGTATCCACCTCTTTCGTAAGATTAGTAGAGTTACAAATTGTTTTTCAGAGATGTTTTTAATTAGTAGGCTTGAGTTCTCTTGTCTTAAGCTTCTAAGATTCATTATACTAGAACTCTAGAAGTGTGTTTTTGTTGTGTGATTGATTAATTGTTTTTTTTAGACTGGCGTCTCACACCAAAGAAGTTTTAGAGTGGAAATGAATTCTCAAAATTGGATCTAACTATGTGTCATCATTGTGGGGTCGAGATTCTCTTAACTGAAAATTGGATGAATATGGTGGGCAAGGTGGGCGGGCAGATATTGATTACTGAAATTCTTCATAAACGATTATTGAAATTTATGGAAGGCGCAACATCATCATAAGTATAGGTATTGTGGTTTGATGGTCTTAATTCTTGACTGACAAAATACTGTCCTTATACATAAATACATAACATACCTAACATCAAGGAATCAAGTACCGGCCGTGCCGCTCGGCACGTACCGTGGGGTATCGCCCCCCTCCCCCCCCCCACCCCCCCCGGCGTCTCGAGCGATACCCATGGGTATCGCCATGCCGAGCGGCACGGCAGTTTTTCCCCTTTTTTTTTTTTTTTTTTTTTTTTTTTAAATCACATGCGTAGAGTATTTATTTCTGTTATTTTTTAAAAAAATCACATATTGTATGGTACATATTTTTTATTTTTTTATTTTAATCTTTAAGAGATTTATGTTATTTTGTTCACTAACTAATTTAGGTTGTTAGTAAATGTGAGTATCTTTAAGAGATTTAGATTATTGTTAGTTACTAACTAATATAAAAAGTAAAGAGATAAGATAAAATGAGAATGTGGTTATAAATCAGATTTTTAAAAGATTTAAGTTGTTATTATTTACTAACTAATAGCAATCTAAATCTTTTAAAGATTTAGGTTTTATGATTAAAAATATTTTTTATCTCTTTTCCTTCTTATATTAGTTAATGAATAATAACAATCTAAATATTTTAAAAATCTAATCGGTACCCACATTCTCATTTTATCTTATCTTTCTACAATAACAACCTAAATCTCTTAAAAATCTGACTCGTACCCACATTCTCATTTTATTTACGTATCTCTCTGTAATTTTATTTGAAATTAACTTAATCATGAAAATTATAGTTAAAGGCGATCCACTGTCTTTAGAAGGCGGTGAGCCTTCTGTATGTGGCGCTGATATGACAAGCTGATATGGCAAAAATAGGGTTAGTTTTACAAATAAAATTTTGATAAGATTATTTCGCAAATTATAAAATTTTAGAGGGTTATTTTGAAAAAAAACTCCATTGTATTTTATATATAAAAAAAAAAATCAATATGTTAATTGGTGAGTATAGTAAGCTATATATAGCCAATATTCATAATTTTTTGACTAAACATTTCAAAACAATGTTATAAGAGTTTATTGGGAACAAAAAATATAAAAAAAAAACGTGCCAGAGCGTGCCACTGGGAGGTCATGCTTATCCATCGGCACACAAGCGTGCCACGTGTCGGCACGCAAGCGTGCCGGTACTGTACCGTGCCAGGCGGCGAGCTGCACGCACCCGTGTCACGGCACTTCGAACCTTGCGTAACATGTGAAGAAGATAGAAAATTTTGTGATTTAGTGTTGTGATTCTTATAAAATTAATTTTCTTGTGATATTCATATAATGAGACAAATTAAATAACTTCCGTATCGAATTTTGGAATGCACACTGAAGAGGTATGTTTTTTTCACTGCAATGCAGCTTACAAAAAATTCACGTTGTTATGTTTCATACTATGGTTAAACAATCCATATACTCTATAGTGTTTCTTAAAATTGGTAAAGAATCCTTCATAGTACAAGTATATATTCATATTGAGTGAGCAGTTTCCTCTTTCCTATGATGCCCATACAGGCCATGAAAGTGGAGAATATGGTAAAACTAAAGGAGGAATTTGACTACAAAAGCTTGTGCCGGAGGCTTGATATTGAGTTAGATAAGTTAATCGCAGAAAATGAAAGGCAGCAGAAAGAATTTGAAGATGAGGTTGAGAGAATAAGAATAGAAGCTCAAAATCGCGTTGCTGAGGCCGAAAGAAAGTATATAAATGCTCTAGAGGTATGGTTGTTTTACTTCATTTCCTTAAGCTATTCACGTGTGTTTTGTACATTAATCATCTAAGAGAAATTCTTTTATATGTTTACAGTCAAAAACTATCTATTATTAAGTCGTGATACTTGTGGCACTATGATTGCTTTACTTTTGATCTACATATGTAGATGTTATGTAAGCTCTAATTTTGTTGTTTCCTAGAATCACTGCATCATTGCCTTGTCATGTAAGGTTTATTTTCTTTCTTCTATGGAGACTTGACCTTTTCCCTGTTATAGGGATAGCTAATAAATTATGTTTTCAATCTGTTTGTATGGCAGTCGTTGTTGTTTCAGAAAATTTCTTTTGCAGTTATTGTTTGGCAACATAACCGTTTGTTTGACAAATATGCTACTTGCCTTTCTGAACTGCTCCCTCAGATAGTGAATTCCGCTTATCAGAAATCCATATTTTGACAAAACTCTATGAAATTTCATATTTTAGATTTTGTTCTTTGAAGGTTTCAAGATCTAGACAACTAGACCTTGAAGAGAAAATTATTGCCTGGACCCATTGTATATTTACATCTCATGCATTTCACTACTAGTATCCTACCATAGAGGCCGCAGAATCAGAGATGTGTTTGATGAAATCCAAAACGCCTGCATATGAAAAATCATAGGTTTCAGACACCTGTTAATTACTAATAAAATGATGATCCATTCTATGCTGTTGAGTTTTAGTACTTCTTGATGCTTAGGTAAGAGGTTCTTAAAGCTTGCAATTTTTTCCAACAGCTCTTTAGTTATTGTACATAACGTCTGATAGATTAGATTTTGATATTGAGATATTGATCATCGAATATTGGGTGCAGTGCATGAAATGTAAGGATATCCCGCGTGCAGGCAATAATTTCTCTACCTTGAGGATGGAGGGGTTGATAGACTGTATATCAAGAGAACATGCTATCTGTAGTACTTGCATTCCCACAATTTTTGATACTTTGTGCAACTTGGGTACTGTCTTATACTCTCTGCCTAAAAATGCCGGGCACAACGCAATATCAAAATAAACCACAACTACATATGTCAGAAGTGTAAGTGAAAAAGGTGGGCTCACGTACAAAACTTTAAAAAGGAAAAACTGAAGGACATTGATAAAAGGAAAACTTTTCATAACAGAGTATAACGCTTACTGACATATCATGGCATCAACTTGGGCTAGTCTTGTTTTAACACCTCTGTGATCGCACTTACGATGTATCGACTTCTTTTCGACCAAACCCTGTGATCTCTGTAAAAATTGATTCCCACCAGAATTAACCTGCTGCTTAAATTCAGGAGCAAAGATCATTCCATTCATGGTACACTTGAATATATGAGCAAAGATGCATGTAAGATGCAAGATGATGGTGGCTAAAGGATGTCTTTCGCTCAGGAGATGGAAAAATCAAGTAGATGAGATCCAAGTGAAGAAGAAGAAAGAAATTTCACTGAAATAATTTCACTGAAGTCTTAAAGTTTCCGTACTCTCGTAAGTTTAGAGAGTTTTTTAGCTCTCAAGATACAAGATTGTGCTTAGTGAGTGCTGGAAAATCTCTGGGAAAACCTATTATATGTGCTAATTTACCTCTAAATCAACAATTTATAGATGGTTTAAAATAAGGTTTAAGTTTTACTTAGGAGGTTGTAAAAGGTTTATATGTCAACTGGTCGATATACAAGTCTAAAAGTATGCTCAGGCTCTCAAGAACAGAAGGAAAATATGTCTCATTCATACTCTTAAGCATTTGGATAGGTGGCATTGACCAATTGAAATTTAAATTAATGCTCAGCTATTTTGATATTTTGTATCTTTGTTATTTTGTTTTTCTTCGAACTGCTGGTACTAAGACACTGTCATTTGTTATCTCTTTGTTGGCAAATTAGTATCATTATTTGTCATTTGGCATGTCTTTGCTGTTGTGGATTACTCTTTATCTTTTTTTTCACTGGCTGATAACAAGTAGTTTTTCTTGCTTTTCATTTGTTTCAATTGAGACAGAATGAGAAATTAAAGTACCAGCAAGACTATATGATTCAATAAGGAAGCTTGAGGAGAAGTGGATGGTAACCCAACAATCCAGTAGTAATAATAAGACTAAAGCTGAGCATCATTTCCAGTTAGCAGAGAAAACATGCGATAATAAGGTATATGTTGGCTAATTTTTTGACTGTTGTGAGCTACACGTGGCAAAGAGGTTTTACTTATTGCTTTTGGTATTTCGTTTTCTTGTTTTATATATGACTGAAAGAGAAAAAGAAGTAGCTTATCAAGATATTTAGATTATTGTTTCTTTTTAGGATGAGAAGTTAGGTTTTTGAGCTGGATAATGGGCACCATCTCTTCACCTTATAGTAGCTTAAAGCCCTACATGTCAGCAACCAACTTGCATATGTGTTCGACTAAGGTCTCTAAGGACATCCACATTGAAATTATTTTGTAACAATGACCTAACAA
Organism: Tillandsia fasciculata; assembly: GCA_029168755.2. Lineage (NCBI taxonomy): Eukaryota > Viridiplantae > Streptophyta > Magnoliopsida > Poales > Bromeliaceae > Tillandsia > Tillandsia fasciculata. Next base: position 3,177,577 of record CM054952.1, read on the forward strand.
TATTTGATATGCCTCTATAGCTTAGCTTAATTGGATTGAAATGTGAACTTTCACCTAATCAAACTCGTACAAATTCAAACCTAACATCAGTTGAAAACTTCTAATAGACTGCTACATGGCTCCACAAAACCTAATTTTTGATTTTTATTACTCTCTACAATCAGGTTCTATCTATCAATAATTTCCCTGAAATTCAACTGCAGCTAATAATTTTTAAAATAATGCGATTGAGCAGGTGTGAGAAAAGCTTAATATTCTTGGCAAACAAGAGTATCACAAACTAGAAAATTGAATAACTTTACCCTAAGATACATATAAGCTTCGAATTGTTGGCGATCAATTGTCTTTTTGGCAAGACGGTGACATTCTCATATTCACATTGATTTCTTATTGGGTTTCCTTGAAATTTTATGTGTTGTTGTCGTCTTGTTGATTGATTGTTTTTGTGAATGTATCTATATTACTGGTTACAATCCCCATTTGGCACTACCTATAATAGAGTTAATATCGGTTTCACTTACATGTTCATTGTCACTTCTAATTATTTGCTTATAATCACTTTCAACTGCAAGATCCTCGTTATCATTTGCATTTCTCACTTCCCAATCAGTACATTCTCGAGCACTAAATGATGGACCTTCATATAGATTATGATTGATAGTTGACCTGCAATGGTAGTTAGGATTAACTATTTGTATCGATTCAGATTTCGTATAAGTAAATCATGCAATCTCTTACCGCTCATCAAGTCCACCAAATGAAGATGGATCCACAGTAGTATATGGTAACGATGCACTCATTGGCACACATGGGACTTCAGACACTGTAATATTTAAAAGTCCAAATGATTCATTTTTCGCACCTAGACTAATAAAAGACAAAGAATGAAACACAAAATTAAGTTGAACAGTACTTTATACGTTGATGTACGAATTCGTTCGAGATCGACATAATTTCTTTGATAATCACTATTGCGCATTCTCGTGGAGTAAACAGAGGTTGGACGGTTTTCTGTCATCAACACTTGCTTCTCCATATATACTTTTATGCAATCATGAAATGGAAAAAAACTCATCACGCCTACAATCCCATAGTCACTTGATATGACAAGTAATTCCTATTTATTAGCTAATTTAGCTTCTATTAGACATCGAACTGTTATGTGGAGATGGACTTCCGCTCGATCATAATTAGTGACCTTATATATTTCTGTTTCGAAATCCCGAAATGTGATATTGCGACGGATGCCGATCAATTCTTTATGGCCATCAATGTATTGTGGTATATTATCATTCACGACTAAATTTTCGTCCCAATGGATATAAAAGGGAACACATTCACCAGATATAATGATCTACTAAAAAATAACATTATACAATATTATACAATATGACAATGCAGTTATAAAATTGACTATTATGTGAAAACTAAATTTACCGAATTGTGGAGAGCGTCGACGCGAGTTCTGTGTCGCCGGAAGACTCTAGAAGGGGGTGATGACAACGAGATAATGAGAGAGAGTCGGAGACTGTGAGAGAGAGAAGCAGAGAGACACAAAGAGAGAGACAGAGAGAGTGAGAAATAGAGAGAGAGAGTGAGAGATAGACAGTGAGAGAGAGAGAGACAGAGGAATTCCTTTTTGTCTGAGATTGAGAGAGAGAGCCAGAGAGAGTGAGAGTGAGAGAGAGAGACGGAGAGACTAAGAGAGACAGAGTGAGAGAGAATGTTGCCGGGGGTCAGCGATGCGGCGGCGGGGTACAGAAAAAGAGAGAAAAATGTGGGGCCCAGGTGGCGGGCGAGAGAGAGAGAGAGAGAGAGAGAGAGAGAGAGAGAGAGAGAGAGGAAAGAGGTGAGCTCGGGAAGAAGGGTATATTGTGAGGAACACGGTGAACAGTTCATCGCGTTCGAACACGGGAATTTGTTCACCGTGTTTGAACGCGATGAACTGTTCACCGTGTTCAACTTGAACACCACACATGCCTCCCCGGTGGCGTGGCGCTTACATGGCACACACGTAGCATGCATAGGGCTGTTTTTGCAAATTCAAATTTCGCAGGACTATTTATATATAAAAGAAATTTCAGGGGGCTAAATGCAAAAAAAGCCCAAAAATTTTCGAATAATTTTTAGATTTTTCAAAATTATTTTTAGATTTTTTTTCAGAAATTAGGAAGAAATATTCGTCGGCGCACACGACAAGAGGAAGAAGATAACTCGACCACAGTCGAAACACGAAAAATTAAATTTTATTCCATAATTCTCTCTCTAAAATTAGAGGTCATAATCTATATTTATAGCCGTCAAAATATAAACCTACTCTAAATCAAATCCCAAGATTTTAGAGACTTTTCTAATTAGAATATGACTAATCCTAATTTAAAACTTCCAAAACCATATCCCTAATTTTTAGGAATTTGTTTCATACATAAAAAACCTAAAAATATGAAAAAAAAAAATCTCTAACATAAATTAATAAAAATAATAATTTTGAAAATTAGAAAAAATAAATTTTAAATCCTAATCATTTTCTTGTTTGCATCATATTGATCATTGCTTTCTGTAGAAGGGTTTGCAGTATTTATCAGACAAGTTGATTGATTGTCCACTTACTGCTAAATTATTGATTGATATCAAGAAGATGCTCCTAACTGTTCTCCGGTGCACAGGCGCCAAGTGAATCTGATGCAGATGAGATTAATGAGGTCAAAAAGTTGCTCCAGAATGAAAAGCTCTTGCGACAGTCCACAGAAGAAGAAGTTAATGACCTCAAAAACCAAGTATTGCACTGGAAAAAGTTGGAGGTATGGTTGTTGGACAGTATGTTATTAGATATTGCTTCCCTATTCTCGGACTTGATTGTCGTGATGACATATAATTCTTCACTTTCCTTTAGGCAGCTGGAAGTGCTGAGATTTCAAAGATTCAGAAGATGCTGGACAACGAAGCCAGCCAGAAAGAGAAGCTAGAAGAAGAGATAACAGCTTTGAAAAGTCAGTTGTTACAGTTAAGCTTTGAAGCTGATGAGGTTGGTTTTAAGAATTGTGCGAGTCTCTTGCCCCTTTTGAGCAGACCCATACATGCATTTTTGCACCATGTACTTGTGTATTTATTGGTGTTGACGGTGGACAAATGATGTGCTGACATTCTGGCAAACAAGCACTTGCGCAGAACTGTAACTGAAGGAACTTGAGTTATGGAACTTACTAGCTGATTTCCACCAACATCTTGTTAAATAATGCGAAACAACCATTATTCTGCTTAGGCTTAAGCTTTTAGAGAACAACATATGTTTCGTATACTTTAGCATGGTATCATAGCTGGAGATCCTGAGTTTGATTCCCGCCAAGTTCCTAGTATTGTTAATTTCCTTCCATTTAATTAAACTCCAGATCTTGGGCCTATAAAAAACTATTGAGTATAGACATGAGGGAGATTATTGCATATTAAATATAGGAACACCGCTGTCTAGTAGCTTAAGCTTTCGGAGAATAATGATTGTTTCGCTTTATTTAACATGTGTTGTAGGTGGTTTTTTAATGTTATTTTACAAAATTAATGGCACTAAAGGAAATTGTTCTTTACATAGTCTGCTCTGCCAATGTAATGAACCTTTTTTCTCAAAAAAATTTCATGTATCTTGAAACTATTGGGGATGCTTGTCCAAGCAAACGGAGCAAACATATCTGCTGTGATACATTAATTCAATGTGTGAGGCTTTTGTGGGTGCATGCATGTTTCTTTCTCACATTTTATGCTTTGTACTTGTATTTAAACTAGGGTAAGCTAGTGTAATCTTGTTTCTTGTTTATTGATTAGACAGAAATAAGAAACTCTTTAACTTCCTTTCATCAGACAAGGAGGAGTCTTGACAGAGGTGGGTCTGGGAAAATATTCCCTGGTTTGGATTCACTGATGTCCCAAGCTAGGAATTCACAACTTAGAGATCAGGGAAATGGACCTAAGCCCCCAGTTGCAAAACTCTTTGAGCAAGGTACTACAGCAAACTTTTGTTACTTGTGAACTGAGATTATTGGCTTGATAGTGCTATACAGATGTACTAAATCCAAACCAATAACCATGCCTTCACTTTCCAACAATTTGGAGTCAGCTAAATGGTGGATGTTGTCATATCTAAGTTTTCCCTTAACATGGCAGTGGGATTGCAGAAGATATTATCATTGCTTGAATCAGAGGATGCTGATGTACGTGTTCATGCAGTTAAAGTGGTTGCCAACCTGGCTGCTGAAGGTATGTTAAAGTGATATATTCAGTTTCTGTTGGAAAATTTATGCTAATAAAAGATTGTGATTAATTATCTAACTAATTTCTTGATGAAGATAAAATTAGACTTATAGATAAACGCTAAATAATCCAAAATATTTGATTAATCCAGAAGCGTGCGTAGCATTGCCCTGAGGCATATTCTTGTCTTTACGTGCGGGATTAACCGAGAATACCACCCTAAGGTACGATCGGAATTCCTCCTCTTGTGAGCACGATCGTGAAGGAGGTTGACGAAGATTCTTTCAACACCCAGTGATAAAAAAATTCATTCAAGAAGAAGAAATAAAGTATCATCTCTCCCAAACAGTTGAAAAAAATGAAGCAATAAATAGAGAAGAGAGAGTGAGAGTCGAACGTCGACTCCACGTTGCATGTCATGCGCGATTTTCGTGGAAGAGGGAGTGCGGAGCAGGCCCACGCAAGGCGCGTGGAGCGGACCGCGCAACGTCCGTAAATAAGATAAAATGGAATAAAAAAAAAATAATAATAAATAAAGATTTTAAATTTTTCTCCAACAATCCTCCACAAAATTTAAAATTTTCGAAATAAGAAAAAAAAGATTAAAAATAAAACCATCAGGTGTTTATACTATGCAATAGGCAAGGTGACTTTAAAAGACTTAACCTCACTTAGTATAAGTAATTTTCATAAGAAGGAATCGGAGTGAATCAGGTCTTGAACTACGTTTCTTTGACTCTGACTTCAACTACCACACATATAGTACAAAAATTTTCGTCGCGGATCTGTGCGTTAATAGCCATGCACAGTACCTTGATTTTTCTTTAGAGATTTTATAGACAGCCCACATCTTATAGCCGCAGCTATATACGGATACTCTTGTATAGGTGGTCTCCTCCAGGAATGTATGTAGAGTCATATCTCGTAGAAATTACTGCCTTGGATTCCTTTAAGAGCTATAAGCTCAATCTCAATTACTGCACAGAACACTACTCACCATAGGGATGGGTTTGGAGCTAAAGCTCCTCTATAAAACTGTAGAAAATGCTTTGTGGTCAACCTGACAGCTTGTTTTTACTATATTGAATTTTTTTCAAGGGATATCCTATCATAAAGGTTGGGTTTCCATTGCAGGAAGGCCCTTTATAGGCAAAGCTCCATCCCCCTCGATGATTCCAGGACCTTAGTCCTATTCAGGGCTTTCGTCAAAAAATTTGCTCGATTTTACTCAAATAGATAAAGCTCAAAAGAATAACAGCATGAGAAGTTAGTTATCTAATAAACTTTTGTCTCAATTTAATATGTCTACTAGCCTTAAAGTTCACCAATTTTATTTTATAGAAAACAATTGCAGCTCGAGAGTAGAACCGAATAGAAATAGGTGGAAAAAGAGAATGAATCAATGAAATTGATGACAAAAGGTTCTTGAGCCGCTCGGCTTCAAGACAAGTAATATCAAAGGGCAACCAACTCAGGCTCCATAGTGCTTCTGGCTATTATGGTTAGTTTGGTGGATTACTAAGAAACTGCACTACCACCAAGAATAAAAATATAACCAGAAGTGAATTTGATATCCAAAAAAAAAATTAGAAACCCAAATTGGTATCGCCATATCCCTCAATTACAGCAGGATAGCCAACAAAACTGAGAGCTGAAAAGAGAGCACCTTTAAGATTACGAAATACTCTTTTCAGAGCAATTCAATGAGTCATAGTAGGATTACTTGTTTATCTACTCAATCTCGATATGACATAGGCAATATCAGGTTTAGTCCTATTGGTTAGGTATATCAGAGAACCAATGATCTGGTCATGGCTTTTCTGATTCACATGATTACTTGTATTCTTCACAAGTTGAACACTGGTATTAAATGAAGAAGAAACAAAAGAGCAATTAGAATACCCAAATGCATTAAGTTGATAAAAGAGCCTCCCTCCACAAGTTCTGAGGTACACTAGAACTTAAAATCATGTCATTGACCATGTCTAATAGGATTCGGTTCAATCTCCTTGAGTCGATATTGGTGTTCTATTCTAATAATTTGGATTACCGACCTAAGTTTAAGAGTTCCCTGGGTTCTTCTAAGCCCATGAGCAAATTCAGATCAGAAAGATGGTAAAAATCCAGTAGGCAAATATCTTGATAGTCATTATTTGAGTTTGAACCATTTTTTTGAATCTCCTGGACAAAATTTTGAAATTGGTGGATATAATTGTTTATAGGAATATTGTCTACCATTCTAAAATTGTTAAAATCAGTAATGACAAATCTAACAGCGATTTTATTATCTCTATTGTAGGTATCTTTTAAAGCATACCATAAATCTTGGCAGTTAGGTATTTTTTATAAGTTTCATAAAGTTCATCAGATAGGCAGCTAAATATCCTAACCTACAGTGAAATTCAATTTTCTTGGGGGATCTAATAGGTTTAGGTTCAGTCACTGAGGTAACAGCAGATTTAGAAGAATCTTAAAAGACCATTTTAGATAATCTAGTCGAGAGAATAAAGAAATTAAGGATGATAACAATGAGCTGCAAAAAGTTAAAGATTTTTTTTTTTTTTTTTTTTTTTTAAAAAAAAAAAAAAATGTTGTTTAAGGTTTTTTACCCTAATCAACCAGAATATTTTAGGGTTCAAGTTTTAATAGGGGTAAATAATTGAAGTTGGTTCAGTAGCAAATAGATGGCCCGAATTATAATATTTGATTTGAATTAGGTATTTTAGAGCAAAATATTAATGCAATCAAACAATATACCGCAATCAGAGATATAAAATGTTTTAAAATAATAAATAACGTAAAGATAAATATTGGGTGTTGTAAATTAGAGAGACTAATATAAAAATTTTGGTAAGTAATTATGGTTCAAGTCCTATTATGAACAAATTCTCTCTCTCTCTCTCTCTCTCTCTCTCTCTCTCTCTCTCTCTCTCTCTCTCTCTCTCTCTCTCTTTTGTAATAACAGCAGAATGATTTTTTAAAAATAATACAGAAAAAATAAAACCCCCTTTTTTTATTATTATAAAAAAATTATTTTCTTTTTTTTAAATTTTTTTTTTAACAATGCAGTAATGTTGCTTTTTTATTTTTTATTTTTTTTTAAGCTAAGTAAAAGTCATTTTTTTTTTTTTCAAAAAATGGCATTTTACCTTTTTTTTTTTTAACAGTAAAAATCAAACCTTTTTAAAAAATATATATACATATATTTTAAACAGCAGTGCATCACAAATTAAATTTATATATAAACTACAGTAAAATATATATATATTTTTTTAACAGTGATGTTTTTTTTTTTTTTTACTTGAGCAAAAAACAATAAGCAAAACAGTATATATATTTTTTAAACAAATCGTAGTACACCCAAAATTATATATAATTAAAGATTTACAATTTAAACTATATAGATATCCAATTCAAATTTAAAATGCTAATCCCAAAATATGTAAATTATAATGTCAAACATACAACCAAGTTATCAGGCAAAATTATATGCAATATATAATTTTAAGGTGGGTTAGCACTCGTTAGAATTTTAATCACAATCAAATTGGGAACTATGCCTTAGATTGTTGGAAAATTTTTGCTAATAAAAGATTGTGATTAATTATCTAACTAATTTCTTGATAAAGATAAAATTTGACTTACAGATAAACGCTAAATAATATAAAATATTTGATCATCCGGAAGCGTGCCTAGCCCTGCCCTAAGACGTTTTCCCGTCCTTATGTGCGGGATTAACTGGGAATACCACCCCATGGTACGATCGGAATTTCTCCTCCCGCGAGCACGATCGTGAAGGAGGTTGACGAAAATTTTTTTAACACCCGGTGATAAAATTATTCATTCAAGAAGAAATAAAGTATCGTCTCTCCCAAACAGTAAAAAAAGAAGAAGAAGCAATAAATAGGGAAGAGAGGGTGAGAGTTGAATGTTGTAACGTTTGACTGCACGTTCCATGTCGCACGCGATTTCCGTGGAAGAGGGAGTGCGGAGCGGGCGCACGCAAGGCACTCGGAGCGGACGCGCGTAACGTCTGTAAATAAGATAAAATAGAAAAATAAATTATTAAAATAAATAATAATAATAATAATAATAATAATAATAATAATAATAAATAAATAAATAAAAATTTTGAATTTTACTCCAACAGTTTCATCCTAGACATTTTCTCTCCATCTAAATCTTTATATTTTTTGAACAACAAGAATTCTGGAATAAGATGCTTTCCACATATTGTGTTTATGGTATAAGATGCTTTCCACGTATCCTGAATAGCAGCTTAGATATGGACTCTTTTTTTGTGTTTTTTCTAGCCTCTACAACTGGATATCACCTAAAATGATGCACAGAAATATATCTATTCACTTGATAAGCTTAAATAATTGTAGCATATCAAAGTACCAATCTTAATCTGTCTAGGACCCCAAACTCCTATTTTGTTTATCTTTTGTATTGAACTAGCTTTGAGATCAGAGTTTGTTGTTTAAATAGTATCATCAGTTTAAACTCCTATTTTGTGCAAATTGTCATGAATAAATCCACCTTATATTCAGAGGCAAATCAAGAAAAGATTGTAGAAGCTGGCGGCCTCACTTCATTGTTGGTGCTTCTGAGAAGCTCAGAGGATGAAACAATACGAAGAGTAGCAGCAGGGGCAATTGCCAACCTTGCAATGAATGGTATGCAAGAATTTGAATTCACTGGTGTTTTCATCTTATCACTCCTGAATGTAAGACTTTATTTCAAAGTCCTGACATATTAGATGCATAGAATATATGTAAATTTGCATTTTGTCCAAATGCTACTATGTTCATATTTCTAATCGTTTTTATCTGACCAGAAACCAACCAAGAGCTTATAATGAGTCAAGGCGGTATAAGTTTGTTGTCCGTGACTGCAGCTGATGCTGAGGACCCCCAAACTCTACGAATGGTTGCGGGAGCCATAGCTAATCTATGTGGCAATGGTAAATTTTCCTAAATATATTGATATTACCAATGGTGCCTACAGATGCTACTTTATTTCAATTGCATTTCAATCTCGCCTTGTTTTTGGGAAATTCAGCTATTCAGATAAAGAACACTGCAAATTTCTTAGTTGTCTATTTAGTGAAAATGGCTTTTACAGAAGCATCAATTAAGGACATGAACAGAAGCATCGCAGTTTTAGGGACTTCGGTAAAAGCAGTTTGTGTTCAGCTACCCTATTAGTTTCTAGGTGTACAGAAATGCTCTGGTGAATTTCAACATTAAAAGCAGAAGGATGTCAGAGTAACATGTGAAAACTACCACTCTATCTGTCTGATTATTTAATCAAAGTAAGCCTGTCTTTCTGAAAATAGATCATGGTAGTTGTATATAGTCAAACATGGAGAATACCAAAGACCATGGCAGCTGTATAGCTTTTGCTATCCAAAATTTTGGACTCACGATGGTGGTTGCTGGTGCTTATTTATCTGCTAAGTGCTAACATGTTTTGAGCTCTAAACCTAGCTCCTATTGTGTTAAGAACTAGAAACGTTAGTCATTCAGAACTGCCCTTTATATCCATTGTTTTTCCAATTTAAATCTATCGAATGCTTAATGAAATGGAGTAGGGGAATCTAACATAAAATAAAATGGCCAAGCATCTGATTGAAGTCGTGATTTTGGAAAGAATTTTTATGTTACACTAGTTCTTTAATTTTTTGTTATTTCTCCATATATTCTATATGAAAGCAAATGCACTTAACTTGGAAGAGTATTTTGGCCTGAATTGGCTTTTTATGAAAGATGTACGGTGGAACTTCAACTAAGGGGGTGTTTGGCTGATTTTTCTTTCAACAGAGCGTTTGGCAACCTGTTTTATAAAATCTGATTTTGATTCTTAGGATCAATTTTCTGATTTTAAAAGTCCAAAATCAGAAGTAACCTAAAACCTACTTCTTGAAATCTAATTATAATTTTGGACTCAAATTTTAAATTTAAATATAAATTTTAGAGTCAAAATTTTAATTTAAATTCAAATTTTAAAGTTTAAATTTCAAATATTAAATATTAAATATTAAATATTAAATTATAAATTTTAAGTTTTAGATATTAAATTTCAAATTTCACTTATAAGTTTGAAATTTGAAATTTGAATTTAGAAAATTTTAAAATATAAAATATAAAATTTTTAAATTTAAAATATTTAAGTTTAAAATTTTAAGTTTGAATTTTTCAAATTTCAAATTTCAAATTTAAATTTAGTTTTTTATTTTAAATTTCAATAAATTTTAAAATTTAATTTAAAATTAAAATTTAAAATTTTCAAAATTTTAAAGTTCAAAATCTTAAATTTTAAATTTTAAATTTATAATTTAAATTTAATAAAAAATTTTAAATTTTGGGTCAAATTTAAAATTCAAAATTTTAATTTTTAAAGCCAAATTTAAATTTTGTATTCAAACTTTAAAATAAAATTTACCAAAAGAAATATTATTTGCAAACAACAAAAAAATTTTTACCAAACAGTTTTATAAAATTGCTTCAGAAAAATCACTTTTTTGATAGACTCAGTTAAACGCACTACAACTTTTAATCAAAATTAATTCTTCAAACCAAAATCAATTCTGCAGAAATCACTTTTCTAGAATTTAGGCCAAGTAGCCCCTAAGTCAAAACAAATTTTGGTTGTAACATTCATGGATTTTCATGGCTCCAAACCAAAAATGATTTTAATACGGTACAAAACCTAATTCAGCTCCAAAGACTGTAGGCAAAATATTACGGCATTCCGAGCCAGAACTATCTATCGCTACATTACCAGACACATAGTAAATTTATCCTCTGAAACTCTGAGCACATCTTTAAAGCCCTTGATTAGTACGGAACAAGTTTTCCTGCGATACAATAAGTTTTGGCAGTAAACACTGATCTGAAGTGCTAATTGTCTCTGTAGTCTGTAGAGTTTCCACATCCATTAATCAAAAGAGGAATTATAATTATAGCAATCAGCCATACTTTGCAATAAGCTAAGCCACCTACATTTTATAATTTGGTTACTACACAGTTGATTGGAGCTAAATTAGGAATAATGCTATGCCACATCAGGAATTATAACTTGTATAGGAATATATATGAAACCAAATCCATATTAGTGCCTTCAAATTGTGGATTGCTATACTCAATTATACTCTGTCAATTCAGTTTCATTAATAGGAATATTAGTGCTACCAGTTTCATGCATTTGGTTACCAGGTGTTTTGGACTAAACAATAACATGCATGGCTTTGAACTATTCGATAATTGTCTTGTTTCTTTGATAAGAAACAGTGCGGGCAGATTCCCTATGCTGAAACAGATTAAAGGAAGCATTTTTTAGGTCTATTCGTTTGGCCAATGTGTCTTTGTTTGCTACAGATAAGCTACAAGCAAGACTAAGAGGAGAAGGTGGCGTTAAAGCATTGTTAGGAATGGTTAAGTGTGGGCACCCTGATGTTCTTGCCCAAGTTGCACGTGGCATTGCAAATTTTGCAAAGTGCGAGTCTAGAGCGGCAACTCAAGGTAAAGATATCTGATACATTGCATTTGCTATTTACATAGTTCTGATTATGCACATGTTTTTCCATAAATTTTATGGGTGGAATAATATTGGACTAATGAAACATGAGTGAACATAAGTTTCAAATCATTTTGAATGTGTATTTTGTTTATCTTGCTCTCTCTTACTCTGATCCACCGGTAGGCGATGCTCTATATAAGTGATATCTATATAAGCCGATAGAATTCTTACAGGTTGGTGATCAAACATGAATTAGGTCCAAGTTTTAAGTTTTAACCTTACATAAGAAGCAATTCGAATTCCATAATGCTAGAGATTGATAATTCAGAAGAATCCTTAAAAAAATTCTAGTCTAATCTAGCAGGAAAAGTGGAACCAAAATTTCTCTCTGGCTTTTATTTGGAGTTTATTCTTATCTGGCTTGTTGCCTTATATTCTTACTTCGAGAGTAGGAAAGCTCCTTAGTTCATAAGTATTAATCTTGATCTATTTGTACTCTTCAAAAAGGAGTTTCAGATGGTTGTTACTTTGTTGCGTGAGCAACGTTGCTTAAGGCAGGCGAATTATACTGCCAACTAATTTGACATATTTCTTTTAACCTTGTTTGACCTCTCTCTCATATGATTGTTTCAATTAGAATTTCATTCGTATTTTCTAAAGACTTAGGGATAGGTAGTTGTGGCGGTATAACTGTCGTGTATACCAGAGATCCCCAATTTGATTTCTTGTCTAACCAACTCCCTATTGTTTGGGAAGGCTTGAGAGGTCATGCTGGTGGTGATGATGAATGACTTGTCGAAAGTTCCCTTATCTAGTTGTGCTCATCTAGCCTTCGTGTAGAATTTTAATTATCATCTCAATTATAGACCTATAAGTTACTCTTAGTTTTGAAATTCTTAAAACTGATTTGAATTGTCTTTTGACTTTCCTAATAATTTTAATAGATCTGAACAGAACCTACAATAAGTTTCTTTCCAAGAAGGATCAATAGAATTTACCTTAGAGATTAGAGAGAAAATCAAATCAATTCGCATGTTCAGAAAATAGTTCTGTACTGAAACTTATAATGAATGATTACTAGAGAAAAGTTGAGTGAGAGGATTTGTACAGATAAGTCATATAAAATATTAGAAAGCAATTGCTGTTTAAATGTGCTGTAAAGAGTCTTATTGCACTCCATGTACGAGAAACATTCTGAGTGCTTTATGGTAGACATATTACAAAGAAAATAGTGCAACAACTTTACATATTTTACTCGATAATATTTCACTTTCCCCTAAGCATTAGCTAGTGTCATGATGCTGGATTTTTTTTTTTTCTGTTCTGTTCAGTTTGGAATGGTTCCTGCAGTGAAAGATTTAGTAGATAGTTTGAAAAATTCGATGTTCAGCAGAGCAATGTTGTAGTCTTAAACAAACTTTCGTGGACATTGTTTCAAAAAGCTACCATGGCGGTCGCAATGGCAGAAATGTACCTTAGCTGCTAGTAGGCAATGGCCCAAGGCACAGAGGATCAAGGTAGCAAGGCACAGAGGATCAAGGCAGCCTCCATGCTGGTAGTAAGGGTTTTCCCACATAATTTAATTGATCTAAAGATCCCTAAGGAACCCTAGATAGCTGTCAAATGATACAAAAATGGAGGGGGACATCACAAGTCTGACCGGAGCGAATTGATATCGATCATTGACAAGCAGACAACATTCAGTCATTCACATTTTGCTCTTCTCGTGAGCAGACAGCCATTACTAGTGGATGACGACTCTAGGTACCTGTGGCAGTAAGGTGGCATGATCTTTCATTTTTGTTATCCCATTAGTTGTTGTACCGAAACCTTATGCGCTGGCTAACCCAAAGTAGTGGTTGCAACCTGTTGGGCCATACCAAGTGTACTAATACTAATGTCTTAGTCCTTACATGCCTATCCGCTCTCCCTACATACTCTTCCTACATTATCTTTTGTAGAATATAGGGGTCTGACCAACTCTGTTCTAGCCAGTGCATTCACTTATATCCCAGTTTTCTCCGAGCATACGTCCTTATTGATCCAGAGCTATGGTAGAAATCTGTGCACTGTTACTAGTATTTAGTATTTACAGTTTCCTACCCTCTAGTCTAAGTGTCACACCCCGAGCCCATAGCGGAAGTCTTCGGGCGAGCGAACAGATCCGCCACGTGTGTGAGGATGCATCCCACACATGCGAAGCGTCCGACCCAGCCTGCTAGAACTCTAAAAGTCTACAACAAAGTATGTAACAGAGTATAAAATAAAATGAAACTACATGCTATCACTCTACAATAATCTAGACATAAAAACATCTCCCAAAATATAAATAAAACATAAAGGGGATTGACGATTCGCCAGTCCCGATGTACAGTGTAACTCCCAAATCTATGTAGCTGGTGGTCCATCACTAATAAAATTGGGTAGGAGAAGCTATCTACTACACAATTCCCTTATCTCGATCCGAAGCTGGCTCTAAAAAATAGGCCACAAGAGGGCATGAGAACTACTAAACAGTAATTTCCTGTGGATATGGTCGGCAATAATCGTGGCAAGGAATAAAGTGCCGCCCCATGCCGCTCGGCACGGGGCAGCACGTACCGCGCCCCTAATATAGGGGCACCGTACAAGGGGGGTGCCAAGGCACCCCCCGTGCCGCGATACCCTCGCGGGTATCGCGTGAGACAGCACGATACCCGCGAGGGTATCGCGCGAGACGGGCGATACCCCACGGGGTATCGCCGCTCCTTTTTTTTTTTCTGTTTTTTTTTTATGCAAATCCTTTTCTCTCTCTCTCTCTCTCTCTCTCTCTCTCTCTCTCTCTCTCTTTCTCCCACACAGTTAGTTTAGATTTTTTGTTACGGTTGTTTTTTTTTTCTCTCTCACAGTTAGTTTTGATTTTTTTTGTTGTGATTGTTTTTTTTTTTGGTGAGCTTTTGTACCTTTTATCCGTTGTTATTATTATTATTTTTTAATAAATTTTTTTTTTGGTAGGTTCTTATGTCTTCCATCCAATTTTTTTTGGGATCATATCAGTCACACAACCATAACCACACAGCTCGACCCAATCAAACGAAAGCCTGGAAGGACATTTCTTTTCTTCTGCGATATTATGTCGTCTGTAGCCAACATAATCATCCAGCAAGAAAAGACATCTCCTTCGATCACTCTTCATCGTCCTATGAAGAGTTCATATAATTAATCCATCGACTTTCACCACAAATAATGCCTCTCACATCTTAATTCCGAAGGTCTGCCAAAAGTATAGGGTTTCCTAAGTTCACATGACCTATTTCCTAGGCTCTAATACCATCTAAATCTGTTACACCCCGACCCCACAACAGAAGTATCTGGGCATGCGAAAAGATCTGCCACGTGTGTGAGGACACATCCCACACATGCGAAGCGTCCAACCCAACCTGCAAGAACTCTAAAAGTCTACAATTAAGCATGTATCAGAGCATAAAATAAAACAAAACTATATGCTATCACTGTACAATAATCTAGACAAACATCTCCCAAAATATAAATACAACATAAAGGGGATTGGCGACTCGCTAGTCCTGATGTACAGTGTGACTCCCAAATCTATGTAGTTGGTGGTCCATCACTAACTCACAAAACCGGGTAGGAGAAGCTATCTACTATGTAATCCCCTTATCTCGATCCAATGCTAACTCGGAAGACCTTGAAAAGTAGACTACAAGGGGGCATGAAAACTATAAAACATTAGTTTCCTGTGGATACAGTCGGCGATAACCACGGCCTACCCACTAGGTCTACGAGAGGCAATGATAGAGAAAAAGCTATAGAAAAGCGAGTAACAGATCATAATATGATATAACCTAATCTATACTATTCTATCATGACTCTACACAAATACTAAACAACTTTGACTAACCCTATCATGCATCAACTAGAATACTAATAAAATATAAAGTATTCCCCACTCATACTCATGTAGTCCAATCCAATTATACACTGACCGACTTAACAGTCTGGTCAAGCTTACGCCACCTAATGTTAGTCATCACCATCCCCAAGATTGAGGCCCGCTATATGAGTTTAATGTCATCTGTTTGTCTAGCCTATGCCAATCGCCACACCTTCGGAGGGGTACTCGAGAGGCGCAACCCCACTGAGTATCAAAGTACAACTGTCAAGCTCAATGTGGCTAGCAGGCTATAATTAATGCAATGATCAAATTGATCATAAAACCTCTAACACACCGCCCCAGGCACAATCACACCATCCCACAACTCATTAAAAGTCTGCTAGCCTCCGAGCCCAAGATGAGGTAGCACATATATCATCATAGATAAGGTAGCACATATATTATTATCTTGATAAAATCCCAACCGACATAACTAACCTCACATAAAGAAACGAGACCCCTATGTCGACATGCATCACAAAAAAAAAAACCCTAAACATTGAATACCTGGTACCCAACCAAAATCCGACGGTCAATGATGTCACATAGATTCCCTAAGAATAAAATATTAATTTTCTACCTCCAACCCCTACAGTCAAACAATTATATTGCATGCTAAATTATTATAATGCATATCCAACCACTAGAATCATCCCAACCCAACAATCAAAACACCCACATGCAGACATGTAGACATGAAAGGTAGTACGCTGTTCTCGGCAACACGGAATCCACTTGGATCACAAATCCTAGCAGAAAACGAAAGGCGAGATGACGATGCGCTCGGCGGCAACCTCTGCACTCGTACGACACCAACCCACGAAACCGAAACTCTCTTTCTTTCTCCTCTCAACTACCCTCTCTCTCTCTCTCTCTCTCTCTCTCTCTCTCTCTCTCTCTCTCTCTCTCTCTCTAGTACAATCCGAAGAGGAAAAAGATGGAGTAGAAGAAAGGGAAGGCCCCCCCTAGCTGCCAACCACTAAAAGCGCATAATGCCATTTAGTCCCTCAAGTTTCAACAACTCACACATTGGCCCAAACACAAGATTTCGGAGTTCGTTTTCACATGTAATTTGCTCTAAAACGGTTCCAACTTGGTTTAACACTCCCAGACATGTTGACAACCCACTCACACTGCAACCTTGCCTAATTGCGAAAGTCCAGTATCCTACACTAAGTGATGATAGCACATATGGTGCAAAATCAACTGGGGTCGCACAAGTAGCCAATTAGTACTAGTTGTTGAATGCTTAAGCCCAAATTGTTAATACCCTTCTCCTGTTCCTTATATCTGCCCCTTCTTCTTATTATTTGCTGTGAGAAAATTGGAATGTCAAAACTAGTTTGCGTTGACTTTTATTTCAAAATCTTTGCATAGTCCACCAATATGAGTATCAATTAGGGTGTCTTAAGACTTGCATATTTCAGAAATTTGCCAGGTTTTGATGACGGCGACAGGTGCTGATTATGACAGTAATGATCAATGTTATGTCAATATTTTTTCCACTCAGGTTATCTTCGTTTTTTCTATGATTAGCATAGAGTGGTCTTGCGTAACATCTTGATGTATATTATTGTGGTTCTCTATGATGGTCATCACAGGAAACAAGGTAGGAAAATCGCTGTTAATTGAAGATGGAGCACTCCCTTGGATTATAAAAAATGCCAATAACGAAGCTTCACCAATTAGACGCCACATCGAACTTGCATTGTGCCACTTGGCACAACATGGTAAGTTTGCTTTAATCTCTCACAGCTACCAATTGCAAATTAGCTACCAATTGTAAATTTTACATGCTTCTAGTCTCATATCCTCGATTATTGCTTGCAGAAGTGAATGCAAAGGACATGATCAGCGAAGGAGCCTTGTGGGAACTTGTGCGGATTTCACGAGACTGTTCGCGAGAAGATATTAGGATGTTGGCCTACCGGACTCTGACTTCCAGTGCCACCCTCCAAGCAGAGATGAGGAGATTGCGCATTGAATGTTGACGAACCAAGCTTTTCTGTGGGCTTCATGTGTGGAATAGTAAAATGCAGCTACTTGAGGTGCCATTTTGGGAGGATTTTTTGGTTGAATATATGCAGAGGCTTGATATGCCTGGAAGGGTCCGAGTTTATCTGATCTCAGAATCTTCTGACAAGGCAAAATTATTGGGTTCTATTATTTTTTATTTGGAGTAGTTGAAGAAATATTTCTCAACAATTCTTTTGTTCATGGCTAAACTCCCTACACAAAGGACCTGTCAACTTGCCTCTGTTGTAAAAGTTTGTGTATAATGTAGAATAAGTTAAAAAGATGATGGTTACAGACTTTATCGGGTAATACTGATATTTATCTTATAGAACTTGCTTGGCATTTTTAATGTCTCTATCATCATGTGGGATTGTATATTAAACCTATGACAGGCAAAGTGATATTGACATATTTAAAGAAGAAAGATACCTGCTTTACGTTTGAGTTTTGGCATGTAAAGTATTATACTGCTAATTTTTTGATTTTGTAATGGTTAAAACATGACAGGAGAAAGAAAGACAAATGGATTATCCTGTTTCTTGCTGCCCAATCTGTTTGCTGAGAGAAATTTCCTAATCAAGTGTTTTTCAGTTTGGTGCAAATTAGATGCCAAATTTAGATTAAATTGATGGGTAAGAAACCCTCTTGTATGATTCGTTGGTGGACTCAACAACTCTGTTTGGATTTATGACGATTTTTCATTGGATTTGGTAGGTTTAAATTTTCAAAATGTGTGATCTCTCTGTACCTTTTCCCTTTTTATTTGTTATTGTTTTTTTTTATTCTTTGTTGCATGAGAAATATTGGGAGTATTTACAAAACTAATCCTCGTCTTAATTTTTATTGTAAAAATAGATCTATAAAATATTTATTTGTAAAAATAGGTTCCGATGAGATATGTATTTTAAAGGCGGAGAATCATTCACTGTTTTTCATTAAAAGCGGTGAATTAGCCTTAAGAATGCTTTTTACATAAAAGCGGTGAATGGTTTACTGCCTTTAAAAACGATAAATTAAATAAAATTATTATTTATAAAAAATATAGTTGAAACAAAAAATATTATAACCGATTTATCACAATATATATCATAACAAAATAGGTGTAAACTATACACCGTTATTAAATAAAATTATTATTTATAAAAAATAGAGTTGAAATAAAAAATATTATAACTGACTTATCACATACATAATGCGATATTATTTACGAAAAAAATATTTTTTTTTGTCATACTGCATAATATATTATAACACGCAATATGAAATGCGATATTATATACGAAATAAACATTATATTTTCTCATTACATGTAATTTTTTGTAATCCAAATAACATAACGCAATCTAAACAACTTAACACAATCTCCCTGTAATTCCAAATAAATTCCAAACGATGAATTTCAAATCGTACAAAAATATATAAAGACGGTGAACCATTCATCGCTTTTGAGCCTACGAAAATTTTATAAAGACGGTGAATGATTCGCCGCTTTTATTGAAAGCGGTGAGTGATTCACCACCTTTAGAATACTATTTCCTCCGAGCCTATTTTTACAAATAATTTTTTTATAGATCTATTTTTACAATAAAAATTATTATGAGATTAATTTTGTAAATACTCCCTTTATAAAATTTGCCTTTATAAATTTTTCATAGGCTCATAAATATTTAATAGCGGTGAACTTTTTTAAAAACGGTGAATGATTCCTCGCATTCTTTAGACTATTTTTTTTTAAAAAATGATAGAAGATTATTTTTAAAATCATAAAATTTAATAAGATTATTTATAAAAAAAGTTTGAAATATTGGCTAAAGTAAAAACTCAATGTTGTTTGATGATTCATTGGGATAAGTAAAAAACCTTAGATCTTAAGGTTAATTGTATTGGAATCCTAGTACTTGCATGCTTTTTAGTCCACAACTAAAATAATGATCCTAGGAGCCTACAACTTAATAATGGGCACAAGTATTAGAATAAATAGAACAACTAGCTATACAACCACACTGTACAATATACAACCATAAGGTATATATAATACAACCATAAGCTCTACAAAACTGGCAGGTCTTAAAGGTATAATACTGTAAATATAAAGCTCCCTAGCTTGGGTTTTTCTAGAATCAACTTAGTGGTAGGAGACACTATTTAGTTCGCGGTCTCCTTATCTCACTAGCAGCCTGCACTGAAAATTTTGAAATAAAAAGAATAAACAGAGGGCATGAAAATTATATAAACAATAAACCCCAGTGGGTAACAATCGCCAACTATGACAAGCTACACCACTAAGTCGATCAGAAGCAAAATAGGAGAAAGATGAACTGAAAAAAAAACAATAATATAAAACTGAAATGAATCTACACTATAATGTCTCTACTAACCTACTAAAAGTTGTAAATCATGCTCATATAATTCGTGCATCAACAGGATACCCGAACTCAACATAATAATAATAACCCAATTATAGGGACTGACCAAAGTCTAGTCCAGTTCGCTGCTCCCCACATCAGCAGCTTCAGGATATTTAGAGCATCCAGAGTCACCTCCATATTTTTATGATCCGGATGATATTCCCTCCACCTCCATGCCTGCATACGATTTTTCATCCGCATCTGGTCCGATTCATTCATCTGACATTCCTTCAACATCAGACATCCTTCATTTTGATTTTCAGTCAGCATCAGTTCCTCATGCGTCGACGTCGATACCTTCATATGATGTCCCATCTACATCCGAGATATATCAGTTTGATATTTTATTTGCGCCAATCTCTCCATTGGACGTTCCATCCACATCAGATGTTCGTCCAGTTGATATTATATATCGACGGAGGCGACGACGCCACGATCATATTTCTACTGAGCCTATACCTGAGACGCAGGAGGAGATGCGGTCATCAGTACTTAACACGAAGAGGATGGATGTAGTTGTCGAGGGCATTTCCATCGAGCATATTGATGAGATACATGACATTGAGCCTGTACAGCCTGAGATGGAGGATGATGATGATGTTCCTATTCGAGCATTGTGTCGGCGGCGCGGATGCGAACGCAAACGCGGAGGTAGAGGCGAACGCGAATGCGAACGTGGAGGTAGAGGCGAACGAAAACGTGGACGGTGTTGAGGGCGTGGAGAGTAGTTAATTTTGTTAGGACATCTTGATATTTTGATACTTATTTTTTTTTTTGCATATATAATTTTGATATTATTATATTCATTCTTTTATAATTTGGATATTTATTATTGATATTGAAGACATTCAGAGCATTTGATGTTGTGATTGACATTCACAGCATTTGATGTTGTGATTGATATATTTATTGTCGTGAATTTTAAGATTGATATATTTGTTGGTATTTATTGTTGTGATCGATATATTTCTTATTGTGATGTGATTGATTTTTTTATTGTCAAATATTATAATAAAAATATATAAAAAATTTATAATATGTATTGATGGTTTTTTTTAAAAAAAACACAAGTGCTGTAGGAATGAAAAGGTTAAAAACGGTGAATGGTTCACCCTAGATTTGGATACCTAAATGCGGCGAACCATTTATCGTTTTTTCGCTAAACCATTCACCGTATTTAGAAAGCGGTGAATAATTCACCATATTTAGAAAATTTAATAGAGTCCAATCAGAAAAAAAAAAAAAAAAATGATGAATAATTTATAGATATTCAAATCTAGACCTATTTCTACAAATAAATTTTCGAGAGGCTATTTTTATAAAAAACTTTGTGAGCGGATTTAGATTTGTAAATAACCCTTTGGATAAATACGAGTCTACTACTGAGTCCTAAAAAAAAAAAAAAAAAAAAAATCCCCTCGCTCTCAAAAAAGAAAATTACCCTCGACTCTCACCCCCGCCTGCCCCCCCTCTCCCCACCCCCTCGCCCCGGCTGCGCACCGCTCGCCATCGGAAACCCCCCTCCGGGCTGCGCGCCGCTCGCTATCTTCCTCGCCACCAAGCAGTTTGTGACTTTGTGAGTTTGTGATTTCGTGAGTTTGTGTGCTAATTTATAAATTTTGTGAGTGAAATTAACATTTGCTATTATCTGCTTGTTCAACTCAAATACCAAATTTTCATTTCTCCCTTCTTAATTTTGATCTTTATTTATAACAATTTTCTCTTATATATATATGGTTAATATGGTTAATAGATTGTGTTTTTCACGCAAAACATCTTTCTCTCTAATTAAGTTGTTGTTACATCCATTAATTTGCTTGCTACTGTGAGAACCAATGGAGAGTGGTTAATTACTTAGGGTTAGTGTGATGTTTGATGGATGATTAATTGATGGGTAATTCGTTGCGTCCCCTATTGTTGGTAGATGGTAGTAGCATAAATCTAGAGAAAAAAGTTTAATTTAATAGCCGAATTTTTTATCCTGAATTTTTAATCGGTGAACCTATAATTTTCGTATAAATCGCGTATCCGAATAATTGACGAATTCGTCTTTTAAACTGTATTTTTCAACGAAGCTAAAAATTAGGATATGAATTTTATCCGTATTATATTCATACCGAATTTTTGCCGAATCGGAATTAACTAAGGGTTTATCCTCTCACATCCTTCTCTGCCGCCCTTCTCTCTCCTCCCCTTTTGTAAGCCCCCAAAGCCTGCCTATGGCAGTCTCTCTGCCTTCTGCCAATCCTACGTCTTTTCGACTTCTAAGCTCCGACCCCAAGCCTCCTTTGAGGTACAAGCTCTCTCTCTCTCTCTCTCTCTCTCTCTCTCTCTCTTTGCATATTTTGGATATTAATCGTTTCATATTTCTGCATTTCTCTACTTCAGCGTGTCTACTAAAGTTTTCGTGGGGTTGCGGTCCCAGTCCTCTTCAGGTATGCACATGCTTGCGCTTGATAGGCATCAGTGAGTGTTCTCCTTGGTAGATTGGGGACAGAACTCTGTAACTTTGCAATTAGGGTTTGATTCCTATACCTTTTTGATTTGTATCTTTTGTTTCGATTTGGGTAGGTTCTCTTGGGTCTGGATTTCCAAATATTTGTGCTGGTTTTCACAGTAAGGTCCATCAGAGCCTCTCATTGAGGTAACATAATTTTTGGGAGAAAGATAACTCAAGATTACTCCAATAATTTCACTAATTCTTGTTCTTGGTATGTCGATTGAATTGTGAAGTTGTTGTTTTTGAGAACCATGGCAATTATTGTGTAAGCATGTTCACATAGACATGAATGAAACGGCATATTATGCTGTTTATTTGTTCATCACTTATGTGTAGTTAATCTAAAAACATGGAACATCTTACATTAACAGTGTACAAGCGTACAAATTGATAAGGTATATGGTGCTTTCTGGCGTTAGCAATGCCAGTGAGAACAAGCTGACTTTATTTTGGGTATCTGTCTAGGTCCCTCAATCAATATTTGTCTTGTGCTTCATACTTCATTCAATGTCTATCTTGATTTTGCTATGTCTAGAACCTAGTTCCTTTATTCATTCAGACGGTTGTTGACGTATGCTGTTTTTGTATATGTATAAATGTCTAGATGATTTGTTTTTGTTTTTTGTTTTTTGGGTATTGGAATTGTAATTTGTGACAAAAAAAAACTTCTAGTAAAGTTGTCAGAGCGATATTGGAATTAGTAATTACTAAGATTCAAAAGAGGAAAAAGGATTTACATATAAATTAGTAAGGTATTGTAGGATGAGTTTCAAATTCAGCTTTCCTACAAATCTATTGATGTAACTAACCAATAGTAGTTTTATATCTGTACAACTTTTTCTTCAAATTTACTTATATTTTTGGACTAATCATCCCTAGTAGACTGACAACGAAGGAGCTACACAAATTGAAGTTGTGAAGTAGGGCTAAATGACAAATGTATATATGATGTAGAATGTCATGGCTGCTGTAATAGAGAATAGGATAACAAATTAGATAGAAAAAAGGGAAGAAAGAGGATATGAGATTCAAATGGTAATAAATATAGGATAGGGGGGAATGTGATAATGGCTTTATTCACATATAATTTTTCAATTACATATCTGCCTTGAACAATGCAAACCTATGATTCTTACTCCCTGGAAATCATACTGCTAGATTCAATTCAATTACATCATATATCCTAGCAGTAACCTAGAAGTATCAAGTTGTATTTGTATCTGTAGAGTTTCAGGTTACATAATCAGACTTTTGGAAGATTAATCTGGCACTTTTTGAAGCATCCACCTTGCACAACAGCACAACACACCAAAACAGCTACAATGTTGAAGTAACCATGCCATATGGACATCTAGTATAACAGTCAATATCTGTAGCAATAAGTAAGCAGCATCTTGTCCAAAATCAGTTGATTTAGTGATTTGGCAAGGAACAACAATCAAGTCAAAGTGGGTACTTATAACTGCATCTTGAGAAGGGGAATTAGATTTTGGGTTAGCATGAAGGAACGTGTTTGACAATTCATAAGCACTTGGAGGTTATTGTGGTTGGCTGATAGATTTACATTTTCTTCTTGTCCTAACATAGGTATGATGATAAAGAAGTAGAAGGCTTGCTGTAGAAAGCCGAATAAGAAGCCGTAGGCATTGGTATTTTGAATTACAGCTGCTTTGATAGAAGACTTATTGTGTTCTTGCTTATGGGATTCTGGTGGCTGGTAATGAGAAGTGTCTATGCAACAAGGGAGAGTGATGGAGGTGGTATAGGGTATGATATAGATAAGGCATGTTGAAGTTAAGAAAGGATAGAAAGGAAGTTGTGGGTGAAGAGATAATGTATAACAATCAGTTCCTCTAGTCTTTTGTGTGTCATTGTGGGAGTTGATATGGACTCACATTTAACGAGAGATAGGAAAGGATGTTCAACCTTAACTTTTAAGTAGAAAAGAGTGGAAATAAAGAGAAAAAAAATTCTGTGGTGTTGGGGCTCCAACAAAACAATGTTTCTGGAGCCCTAGGCTCTAATAGTTGTTGGTGCCTATTCGGTAAGGAAGTGCATGCTCCTTTCGCTGATGGTTTTGTTTTAAGGAATATACGTAGAAAAATGAAAAAATATTCAAAAAGAATATAAAAATTGCTCTATATTTCCTTAAAATTTAGTCGAAGATGAAATAGTTTCATCTATCTCTCATAGTAATTAATTAATTCTTTCTTTTAGGTTGTAATCAAACCCTATATTTCTAGAGACTCTTTTTAAAATTTATTCTTCAATTAAAAGAAAATTGTAAAATATATATTTTTTTTGTAAATTTTATTTTATTTTTTAACTTTTATCCTTTCAAAACAAATATATTGGGAAGTGAGCTCTTTATGCATGCACTCTCTCCTAGTATTCCATTTTTTTAATTTTTGTATTTTTTCACTTTTATTCCTTAAATTTTTTTTTTTGGGTTTTTATTTATTTTCTCTCTCTCTCTCTCTCTTTTTTTTTTTTTTTTTTTTTTTACTTATATTCTTGAAAAAAAAATTAGAAAAAAAAAATCAATTGGAGGGGATCATAAGGGAGTGTGTCCTCCCTACCCAGATGGATACCATGTAGGCAGGTGCTCGTGTGGCGCCCATCCGAGCCCGAGGGCTTTCAACAATTTTGTTTTTTTGGAGCCTCAACTACACAACATTTTTTTCCGTAACAAAGTCTTAGGTTTGCGAAGAAAGAAACTAGAAGAGGAATCAATGAATCAATTATGGATAGCTTTTGTCTTGAAATATCTCCAACAAGAAAATGATTGGCTCCTTACCGTAAATATTATTTCTGAGCAAATTTAATTAGAAAAAGACCAAGAGACTATGAACGGACTTAGAGCTCTATGCCAAACTTGATGATTTAGTAATTGTGTGATCACATAAGCTTATAGCATGTTTAAAACTTTATACTAACAGTAGTAATGTCTTAAAATCTTCCGCAACTTATAACATGACTTGGGCCTAATTGGTATTCCGCAACTTATAACATGACTTAGGCCTAATTTGGTAATGCGCTTCCAAAAAGCGCCGCCTTATACTTTGAAATTTCAAATAGTCCAAAAACGCTTTCAATCTTTCCTCCCCAATGCTATAAAATTGCCGTAGCAACCACCACAACAAAAGGATGTGGTTACATGTACATGCTTCTCTGATGGCGGTAGCCTCCGCAACTATATAGCATAAATGGAGGGAAGATTGAAAGCATTTTTTGGACTTTTTGAACTTTCAAAGTATAAGATGGCGCTTTTGGAGGTGCATTACCAAACTATGCGTTATTAAATTACATTCGAAAGGGTATGTTGGGGTGAAAAAAAGTGGCTTCGCGTGATCGGCCCCTGGGAGTGACCCTTAGAGAAGTCGAATGCGCCACGTGCCAACAGATCAAGCGATCGGGCCGAGGAGGGATCTGCTCGGCCGGGTTCTCCTTTGGTAACTCTCGCGACCGTTCGGCTTAAAGTAGCCGAATCGGGATTATGGAGGTAGAGAGGGATTGCTGGGTTCGACTTAGAGCAGTCGAACCGAATACAAAGATAAAGATACGGCTAAGGAGCCGATTATAATTTTAAATACAGAGAGACAAATATAATGACACGGCTGATGAGCCGATTATAACTTTATATTGTTTGGGAAGGGGATACAAGGAATAAGGTAGGGATAGAAATTACAAGTAAGTCTACTCCTAGGAAAGCGTTAAAGGAAAGTGGTAAAGGAAAGCAGTACAATTAAGTTAACCTACTTCTAGATATGAAGAAGCTGGGGTGGTACCGGGCTTACGAGGTTGTCGGACCCCTTTTCCTTCGTCGGTTTGCTTATTTATACAGTTTCGAACCAAGGTGCATAACCGCCGATTTTAGAAATCGGCGTAAACAAAGAATTATTGAGAATAACTCAACTCCTTCCTTTTGAGTCGATTATCCTCAATAGGATAGTAGCCATTTTCCGTCTAGATTCATCCCTTGATTGTTACGCCGGAGCGTAATCCTCAGTGTTTTCCAATGCCGAGCGTTGCTTGCCGTTTTGGGTTGGTTGCGGGATCTGCGCCTAAATCTCGCACTCTTTTTCAAAGTCTTCCTTTTTCGGCTTGAACATCCGAAAGCTGACTCCGATTCCCGCCTTTTTCGTCGATTGACTGGAGAGGCCGGGTGGCCGCCTTCAACCGAATTTGATCCTAAATGAGGCGCGATTCCTTTCGTCGGTTGTTTCTCCTGTCGGCTGATGCCCTCAGCCGATTGGCGCATGTCATGTGCTGCATTTTTTCGCGCCTGAGGTTGGTCTCAATCGAGACACGAGTCCCTCTTTGTTGCCTCAAAACCCTCATCGGCTGATGTCTTTAGCTGATGATAGATGCCACGTGTCACTCCCCCAGTGGCGAAAAAATTCTAGTCTCAACAATTCCCCCTCGGCAATCATCTGACGTGCCGTTCGGGTGATTGTCGAAATTGAGTCTAGGACCTGGCGTACATCTCGATGTCCACGATTATCCCTATACCCTGGCAAGAGATTTGTTCACTACCCGAGGGATTCGCGAATAAGTGTTAATCTTTTTTGATTTTCGGTGAAATTGTCCTTTGTCGTTTTTCTCTCTGTTGGCACGGTGCTATTTTCCAGGGCGGCTATCATTATTCCTCCCATCTTTTCTAATGACGAGCTCTATACCATTGTTGCGCCAGTGTTCTGGTTGTAGCTTTTTGATCTCTGAGAACATTATTGAGGCAACCTCTCAATCTAAAGTTGGCGGCGTTTCAATGCTGGCCGATAAAGATTCCTTCTACCTCGGAGTTCCAAGAAGGTCTCTCTTGGGACAACCCCGGTGTGTGACTTGCCGATCCGAGATCTTAAGAGCGGCGGTCTAGCAGATTTTCGGCTATTTACGGCTGGTTTTTACTAAGAAAATCCTTCCGAGGAAATGCGGACCTTTTGCCTCCATCATTCGCAGTAGGAGGCGTTGAGCCCTTCCAAGTCTAGTTCCCTTCCCCAGGAAGTTGCTGTTTCTCGCTTCGACTGGCCTTTTTGGGAGGTCGGCGACCTTCTCCCCGAGAAGACTATGCTGCCTGTCACCTGTCGGTCTTGGGAGTTCGAGAGGTTTGAGACTCCTCGACACTAAGGTGGTCGGGTGTCACAATTTCCACAGGGTGGTACTTAATCCTCCTACTGTGGCTCCTCTTCTACCTCGATTCATCAACCACGACCTTCTTTTCCTTGAAATACTTTTGTATTTACCCTGTATCGGTTTACCTAATGTAAAGTTTTCTTGTACTTCACACCCTTTTAAATCGGTGTACATTAACGTTCTAGATGTATCGGCCTATTAAATGAAACTTTTGTGTTGTCTCTGTCCTGTATTTGCTAAGTCGATATTTACCTGTGTTTTAACTTGACGATCGGCTAACTGCCTTCCGATCCGTCGTATATTCTAAACTCAGCTGTGGTGTGCCCGCATACCGTCGGATGCTTTCAACCGTAATTCGCATGTCATACCTGATGCTTTGATTAATCGGGGTGACTTATCTTCTGATCCCCTCTGTCGGAATCACGACTTCTCCCTTCGGCCCTCTCGGCCGAATTTCCGGTCTATGGTGCGATGGCTGATTTCACTTCTTCGCCGGCTTCTTGTGCCGGCTCTCTTCCGGAGGCCTTTATGTAGCCTCGCTGAGGGGCTTCACTTGCCCTCCCTCTCAATTACCCGGACGAAGGAAGTCTTGCCCGGGTTTTCATTGACTGATATGCCTTCGGTCTTGTCTTCTTAGGCCTCCGTTTCAGCCGAAAATGGGGTCAGGCTCTCTTCGTCGCCCCATCTTTTGCGCGGGGCTACCTTTCCGAGGTCCCGCCTGCCGGATCCCTCAGCCTCCTGCCATTCTTCTGGCATTTCTTGGCTGCGTCTCATGGCGGCCTCTAGAGCCTTCAAACGATCCTCAAATTCTAGCCGGACGGCTACATCCGATGGCTTGATCGCTACCGATTGAATTATTGGCAGCTCCTTCTGAGGTGACATGGTTGACCTCTCTGTCTCTTGGTCATAGCGTATCGGCGCCAAGGGGTGTTGGCGCGTGGGCCGTTCCTGTCTCGGGGTCGGCCGCGACCACTGACCTGCGACGCCATTGTTACGGGCATCAACCTTCAGCCTCTGAGCTCGAAGCTTTTGCGTCTTAGTCATGACCGGCTCTCGCCCTCGGGCCGGTCCTGTCGCCGATGACCATTCCTCCACCGGCCTGTCCGCTGGCGGGTTCCTCTCCCTTAGGTGCCTCCTTAGGATTCCTCTCCTTTGCCAGAGCTCTGGCCATGGCTGGATCTTGAGCTCCTGGGCCAGCTGAATGCCCAGGGTCTCCACATCTCCTTTGGTTAGCCAAAGGAATTCAGTATTGGGACTCGTGGGGGCTTCTTCTGCCCCTGACGTTCCTCGGTAGAGAGGCCGTAGTACTGGCCCCTTCCATTGGTGCTTAGTCGGGCCCCTCTGGGCCCCCTGCGGTCCGGGTCTCTGGTGGGGCCCGATCCGTTCTGGGCGTTGCGAGGGCACATATGTTGATATTCTTTCGGCTCTTTGGTCGAAGGGTCTTCGAGGTGCCCCGTGGACCCGGCTATCATTATAGCGGCAGTGGGGACCTTGCTACTGCTGCGGGGGTCGTGGCCCCTCGTGGCCGACTGAGATCGGCCTTGGCCTGTCACGGCCGTAGAATCTCTGCCCAACCTTCCAGATAGGTGGGTCTCGCCCTCCTGTCTCGGCCTCTTCTCCAGAGGACTGCCCGTTGGACACTTCGGCCGAACTTGGGCTTGACAGGTGGTCGTGGAGGGGCGCGCCTTCGCTGCTGAAGGCGAACCACCTTTCTACCTCCTCGGGTATGTCGGCGAGGAGGGCATCCCAATCCTTCTTGGTCATTTCGGCTTTACAGCGGATGCAAAACCAAAGACTGTTCCGGGTCGATCTTTTCTCCGCGCGAGGCTCGGGCTCCCGCATCGACCTTTTCCCTTTGGGGTCGATCATGTTAACCTGCGGGAGGAAGGAATTAGCTTTCAATTTATTCTCGTGGTTGGCAAACATAGGCCGACCTTCATCACTTTGCTTCAAACAACTGACTTTAGCTTTCAGCCAGTGCTTTATCGCCATTTCTCAGCGTCTTCTCATCGAAGTGTTCTAGTAGAACAACTCCGGCTAACCTGCCCACTTTCGGCCTTTCTGGCCGATCGTGGCATTCTAACCCAGGACCAATTTATTCTCGGTTAGTATGTCCGACTGTATCCTCGGTTACTTCTTCCGAGAACTTGTCGAACATCGGTGTTTTCCAATCGGCCGAGTACGGGTACACCACACCTGGTCTTGCGGAACATGGGGGTCCGCGGGCTGGCCGCATATCCGGCCTGGCCTTTTCGTTGAAGGTGTATTTTATTTCTTTTTTCGGAGCACATGGCTCAGTGCTTCTTGCCGGGTGAGTCAGTGTCGCCGGCTGCATCTTACTTGCGTCTGCAGGCAACAGTGCGTCTGGGCCTGCCTGCTTTTGGGTAGATCCCGTATTCGGGGCCTGCCTCCCAATTTCCCTGCCTCCAGCCATTTTAGCGAGCCCGGCCTAGGATATTGGGGCCGCCGGCTGAGCCGAAGGAGGTGGTGGCCCTTGGTGGTCCGCCTGATTCTGAGGCGGTCCCTGTGGAGGAATCTGCCAGACATCCCTGCCCCCAACCATTTCGGCGAGTCCGGCCTGGGGTACCGGAGTCGCCGGCTGCGCCGGAGGGAGCGGTGGCCCTTGGTGGCCACCCTGCTATACCATTATCAGCACTTGACCTGCCCCCAGCGACTGGGCCACGTAAACGGGTGCTGCTGGTTGCGCAGCTCTTAGGGGTTGAGTTGGTGGTATCGCTGGCGCCATTGGGTGCGGCGGAGTGGATAAGAACTGCTCGAAACGAGCGAAGTTCTCATCCGAGGCCACCGCGTTGGCGTCTCAAGCTCGGGCTCTCCTTTCGAGAGACCTCATTATTTGGGCCAACTGGCTATATAATTCTGATAGAGACGGCTCCGGTAGTGCCGACTCCTCGTATGGCTCCGGAATTTCTGACATGTTTACGGTAGGAAGATAGGTAAAAATTACCTTAATGTTCCGCCGGACGTGCCAAGAAAGTTGTCGGCAAAAAAGTGGCTTCGCGCGAATGGCCCATGGGAGTGACCCTCAGAGATGTCGAATGCGCCGCGTGCAAACAGATCAAGTGATCGGGCCGAGGAGGGATCTGCTCGGCGGGTTCTTCTCCGGTAACTCTCGCGACCGTTCGGCTTGGAATAGCCGAATCGGTTTTATGGAGGTAGAGAGGGATTGCTGGGTTCGACTTATAGTAGCCGAACCGGATACAAACATAAAAACACGGCTAAGGAGCTGATTATAACTTTATACATAAAGAGACACAAATAATGACACGGCCGATGAGCCGATTAAATTTTTATATTGCTTGGGAAGGGGATAGAAGGAAGAAGGTAGGGATAGAAATTACAAGTAAGCCTACTCCAAGAAAAGCGGTAAAGGAAAGCAGTAAAATTAACTTAACCTATTCCTATATATGAAGAAGCTGGGGTGGTATCGGGCTTACGAGGTTGCCGGACCTTTTTTTTTTCGTTGGTTCGTTTATTTATACAGTTTCGAGCTAAGGTGCTTAACCGCCGATTTTAGAAATCGGCGTAAACGAAGGGGAATTATCGGGAAATCCTCAACTCCTTCCTTTTGAGTTGATTATCCTCAATAGGATAGTAGCCGTTTTTCGTCTAGGTTCATTCCCTGATTGTTGCGCCGGAGCGTAATCCTCGGCGTTTTCCAATGCCAGGCGTTGCTTGCCATTTTGGGTTGATTGCAGGATTTGCGCCTAAATCTCGCACTCCTTTTCAAAGTCTTTCCTTTTCGGCTTGAACATTCGAAAGCTGACTCCAATTCCTGCCTTTTTTGTCAATTGGCTGGAGAGGTCGGGTGGCCGCCTTCAACCTAATTTGATCCTAGATGAGGCACAATTTCTTTCGTTGGTTGCTTCTCCTGTGGGCTGATGCCCTCAGCCGATTGGCGCATGTCGTGTGCTGCATTTTTCCGCGCCTGAGGTTGGTCTCAATCGAGACAGGAGTCCCTTTTTGTTGCCTCAAAACCCCCGTCGGCTGATGTCTTTAGTCGATGATAGACGCCACGTGTCACTCCCTCAATGGCGAAAAAATTCTGGTCTCAACAGGGTATAGATTTTTCTTTCGACTCAACTATAACCTCAAGTGAGCCACAAAGTAACGGGCTACGAGATTTTGTGCCCTCAATCTTCTCAAGACTTCAGATATCTTTCCAAATTCTAATGTTCCAAAAAAGAGCAAGGAGAAAAGGGTTTTTTTTTTGCTGCAGCGGCGCGGGGGGGGGGGGGGGGGGGCGGGGCGGCGTGTGGTGGGGTGGGTCGATAAATAAAAAGGCAAGAAAGATCGTGAGAACTAGAATCTAGAAAGGTGTGGTAAACTAATATTATATATCCTAATGAGGGAAAATCTATTACTTATGAATCAAGTTTGTGTCGTGACGTGTGTGGATCTACTAGTACCTTTGGATGCTTCTATTATATTCATGTGTAACCATTGCTAGAACTAACAAATTTAAACTGGGTTAAATGAAAAGGCTGTTAGGTGCTTGACTTAACCACGAATTTTGACTGGCTTCATCATTCTTATGACTTTTTCTTGGACAATACCACTTAGATTGTTATTATCACCATTGGACTATAAGATAGCGGCAATCATTTGAAGACTGATCAAATTCTGCAGTTTTCCTGTGCTTTCGATTTCTATTTGTTTTACTTGAAGTTAAATTTCAATATTTCAAATGCCTGGAGCAATTCTTTTACTTGAACTTTTCATTTGAATGCAGGTATTGCATAAAGCATAACATGCTTTTCCATGCTTTTATAAACAAAGTAGATAGCTCTTGCAAAAACATTAGATGATAATCACAGTGATTCTAAATTACTCAAAGTTAGGGAACTTTAGAAGCTTTACACTAGTTTAAGCCAATTTTCGTCAACTTGGTTGGAACTTGTAGGGTTTTCAGCTTTTTTTACCATAAACTGATCATTGAATTCATTTGCAAAAAAATTTAACTGTCTGAACTCATTTTTACATCATTCCAATTGATGATTCACTTTGTTGATTTTGAAGTACATGAAGCAAACGATAAAGATATTGAACTTGTTAATGTTCGGATGCCACCTTATTATGCATAATGCAGTCACAAATATGGATGCTTAGTGGAATACTGATTGTTAAATAATATGAAATAATCATTGTTATTCAAAAGCTTAAGCTACTTGAGAATGGTGTTTTTATATTATCTAAAACGCTCCCCCTCACATCTAGGCTTGTTGAAGATATTATAAAAACACCGTTTTCTTATAGCTTAAGTTTTTGGAGAAAAATGATTGTTTCATATTCTTTAACATGGTGTTGAAGTGCAGGAGGTCCTGAGTTTGAGTCCCACCAGGCTTCTAGCTTTATTTAATTTCTTCCCATTTAATTTAAGTCCACATCTTGAGCCTATCCAAAAAAGTTTTGAGCCCAGACGCGAGAGGGAGTGTTGAATATAAATATTAAAAATACTGATCTCTGGTAGCTTAAGTTGGAGAAAACAATTGTTTCTTATTATTTAACATCGAGACTTTTTGTTAGATCCAAGATGTGAACTTGAATTATATTGAAGGAAATTAAATGAGTCTAGGGGCCTAGCAGGATTCAAACATTGGGCTTCTTGTTCTAATACCATGTTGAATAATATGAAATAATTATTTTTCTAAAAGCTTAAGCTACCAGAGAACGGTGTTTTTAATAGTTATATTCAACACTAATGTTGTAATGCATGTAATTGACCTTCCAATTTTAATTGTGATAAAACTTCCTTATGCGTAATTATACATCTATGCATGCCTGTAATTTGCTTAAAGAATGGTACGTGTACGGCTGACTATGGATCAACATTAAAAATGCTCAAGTGGTGTGTGCAGAAAGAGGGACATAATAGCCATCAACATGCATGAAAGAACATTAAAGCTGTATATTCCTAAATAAGGCTTCAGAAGGAATCTGATGACTTGAGAATCTTTAATATGTTTGGGATTGTGATCCAGGGAAATGGTGTCGCTCATTCAATTTGTTTATTTAAAATACTCAATTTAACTTGACTAGTCCAATCTGTGTTTGGCTTAAACTGGTCTCACTAAGGGTAGGTTTACTTCAGTCAATTTGTTCATAGCTATTGTGCCGGTTGAATTGGACCTTAGTTACCTTACTTTACCTACAATTTCCTCCTCCTTCGATCTTATTTTTATTAGTTGTCCAGTATCATGCACTATTCTGCTATCTAGGGAAGGATTACCTCAATGATTATTGGCCATACATCATGAGAGCAGTTACCTGTTCCTGATGTTACTCTTGTATTTGACTGCGGTTTGTTGGTCCTTCAGAGCTCCTACCATTAGCAGTGCGACTAATGCTCCTAAAGAAACAGTGATCAGCTGTGACCCTTAGTAGCCGCCACTAATCCCTAAGTACATCAACCTTCAAGCCTGTTAATGTTGATCAGTTGTTGGCAATTTCCTTTGCTTGTTGAGGAACTTTAGAGTTTTGTCATATACCCAATTGTAGAATGAGCTGCAGCTATGAAAAAGAACAAAGGGCTTCAATCTGCATTAGTTGATTGCAGGCTTGAGTTTCTAGCTATGCAAGTTTTCTGGACTTAATCTGTTTTACTGAAATGTTTGAATCAAGCTAAAACTGTAGGGTGTGTTGCTATGCAAGTTTTCTGGACTTCATCAGTTTCCATGAAATGTCTGAATCAACCTAAGACTATAGGGAGTGCTTAATTTTTTTAAGTCGCTTTAGCATGTCTAGTTAGTTTAAAAAGTGGTTTTATTACTATCTAGTCATTATTTATAAAATTGGTTCTTTGTGTTTTGAATGCCACATTTTGTATACTGGAATACAATATTCATGTCCTCTTCGATAAAAAGGATCTGGTTGATACTTCTTCACTAGAAATCTATTGTTATCGGCACTTATTTCCCATGTAAAGTGATAACTGATTCTTTTTTCTTTCATTGTTGTTTTAATTGTGTTATTTTTCTTACTAGTTCTTTTTCATTTATTGGTAGGCCGTCAAACAGGAAAGCTACATGTGGGCGTATATCTATGATGCCCATTGGTACACCAAGAGTGCCATTTAGAACTCCTGGTGAAGGAACTTGGCAGTGGGTTGACCTGTGGAATGCTTTAGTAAGATTTGAAAATCTATAATAGAATATCTGTTAGTTATCTAAGCGTTAATATGCATCAATGTGACTAAAGATCTTGATGTGCAGTATCGAGAACGAGTTATCTTTATTGGGCAACATATTGATGAAGAGTTTAGCAACCAAGTGTTGGCAACGATGCTGTACCTTGATAGTATCGAGTCTTCAAAAAAGATGTATATCTACATCAATGGCCCAGGAGGAGATGTGAGTACTCCAGTGTTGTCTTAATTCTCCAATCTGATTTTTTTCTATCCATTGTTTGGATACTACAGTTATTTGACTTCAAAATCCTTCTAGTGCTTTCAACATGCCACTTGCAAGCTATGGGATGTAGTTTAACTAAATCTGTATCCTAAATTTTTACCTTATGTTTCCAGTTTTTCTCCATGTGCGAATACTCTTCACATGTTTTCTATTGCTAAATCCTCTTTGTAACTTATATAGTCAGATTTCCTATATTTTCAGAATATTTGAATCTAATGCTGTTGAATTCTCAGGATCTAAATTTTGACTATATGACTCAAATATACTAACATCTAAGACATCCAAGATGATTAACCGTTGAGTCGCAAAATTAATATAATTTAAGTTGCCGGCCACCAATTTAGACTTTGGTCAGTCGGCTGGAGGATATATAACACTGACGAGGGTTGTTTGGAAATCAACAAACAACTACAGTCTGCTATTTTTGAATCTGCTTACATTTTAATCTAAGACATCAGTCAGATGAGAATTCTAGTCTAAGAAATGAGTCAGATGGCAACTTGCCATGAAATCCATACATGAATAGGAGGCTCCTTGCTAATTGGACTTGTAACCAAGGTGTAATTACTCTAAATATGAGATTAATCTAGGTGGGGAAGAAAGATGATAGCATTAGTGTTGCTTGCTCTGTAGCAAAAAAAGCGCCAAATAACCAAATATTTATTTTTATATTTGCCATTTTGATTTTCTCTGTTGAAGATCATACCTTTGTGAATCTAATCATTCACTTTGCTTCACATAATAATTTTGTAGCTTACACCAAGCATGGCTATCTATGACACCATGCAAAGTTTGAAAAGTGCAGTCGCCACCCAGTGTGTTGGCTATGCATATAACCTAGCAGGATTTCTTCTCGCAGCTGGAGAAAAGGTTTGTGCTTTTCAATTTTGTATGTAGACCTTGTGCTAACTATGCTATCTTATTTGAATCTATCATTTCTTCGAATAATATACTTTTTTCTTGCGTCATATCAAGGGTAGCCGTGTTGCTATGCCTCTTTCTCGGATTGCACTGCAGTCGCCTGCTGGAGCAGCTCGTGGCCAGGTTTTGATTCTCAACTTCAATTATTGACCTGACTCTTTCACAAGTTGCAGTGTTTTACTGATCATTTCCTTTTGGATGCACTATATGGCATGCCTTTTTTCCGTAGGCTGATGATATTCGTAATGAAGCAAATGAGCTACTTCGAATTCGAGACTACCTATTTGGTGAATTGGCAAAGAAGACCGGTCAACCTGTTGAAAAAGTATGGTTCTGTAGTTTTTAGTCCTTGTTTGGTATTGTTGCATTGTTTTTGCTTTTATAAAAAAAAATTATTTACGATGTGATGTGTCGGTGTGGACTTTGCCTACACTTGCCATTGGTGGTTAGCTTGGAGTTGCAGTGCAATACAATCAGATGCCAAGAAGCAAAAGAACAAAAATTAAAATAAATTAAAATAAAAATTCCTAATACATTTTTGTTTTCTATTGCCAAACATGTCCATTAGATGTAACATGCACCCTTACGTAGATATGTGTTTTAGATGAAGAGTAAAAAAGGTGCAGTACCACCTTATATTATTATGTTAGTTTCTTCTGTATGCTTTTCTATCTTCCGTCTATCCAGTGCTCATGAAAACCGAGGTTGTTTGGTCGTGCCTGGTTCTTGTTCAGCATTGTTGATTCACCATTAGGGCTTTTGGTTCTAATGCCACTCCACTGTTGTTTCGGTAGCATTCGATTCGTATTCTGACAACTGTTCATTAGATTGTCTTATACTATGTTTCTGATCTTATTACCCTCAGCTTTTAATCAACATGTATGTGCTTGTGATGCAGATCAACAAGGATCTGAGCCGGTTGAAGCGATTCACAGCTCAAGAAGCCCTCGATTATGGACTTATTGACCGTGTTCTACGACCTGCTCGTATCAAGGCTGATGCCCCGCGCAAAGAGATAGCCGGGGATGGCCTTGGCTAGTTTAGTTTTTGCTGCTGCATAAGCTCTCTTGATTAAGATAATATTACTTTGGCACTGCCGCCGACTGCGGTCGATGAACTTGAGAGGCAGCATGTTTTACTTGCATGTAATTGTTTTTTTGTCCTTTGACTAGTTGATGTAATAACTGTCCTTTAAATTTCGAAATTTGAATAAAATTTTTTTTTGTTTTTTACTTTGAAAATTTATAGGGTGCTATTTTCAGCATAAAGAGATTAAATTTTCGGTTATTTCTTCATCGGTTTATTGATGAAGTTGCGCTGAAGGAAGTGGTCAAGATTGTTTTTAAATTCGAATTGGGCATGCTTTTTGATAAATATTGAGTTTTGAAATTTTAAGTTCTTGAAATTTTGAAATTTTGAAATTAAAATATAGGCTAAGGAGGAAAAATATCTAGTTGGGGAATGGGGGTAATTTTGGTGAATGTTAATTAAGGGCGGAGGGATTAGGGTATCATTAGCCAAATCCCCTGTTCCCCTGTTGAAGCACGCTCCCTCTCCCCTTCCTCTCTGCGTCCGTACACATCCCCGCCGCCGCAGTTGGAGCCATGGAGAACAAGTATCCAGGCTCTTCAATGAAATTCGGGCGCCCAGACCTCGTCGCCGCCGCTGCCGCCGCGCGCCGCATGTGGAGCCAGCCAGCGCCGCCCGCATGCACGTGCGCAACCGCGTGGAAGCGCCGCTGTCAAACCACGCCCGGCCCGCGCCTGCCTTGGCCGGCGCCAGCCCCTGCCCCGGGCGCCCGCACTTGCGCGCCAGCACCCGGCTAAGCCGCGCCCAGACTCGGCCCAAGCGCACGCCCGCGCCTTGTAGTGGCCGGAGCCTTGCCCTAGCTGCATAGTGCCGCCAGCACTGCCCCTTTCCTGGTCAATCCGGGCGCCCCTTGGTTACTGTGCGCGCCCGGTTTGTGCCCTTGCCTCCCTTGACAGCACCTTTAGCTCCGGGATGTTTGCAGCTTTTGGGGGTGATCCGACCTTGATGGTTCTTTGTTGCCCTCGAGCCTCCTCGTCCCCATCCGTCGCATCGGGGATCATCGGATAACCATTTTGATCATCTGGAATCGACACGAACCCCGATCCAACGGTAAATTGTCCTGGTGACACGGTTGCTGTCCGGTTCTTATATTTTGGACAGCGGTGCACCGTTTTGCATCCCAGATATTCCTGCAACCACAGATCCCTCGACTGTGAAGCATGGTACACCCGGAACTTCGCCCGTGCTCATAAATTATCTTTTTATGCATTAAATCGCTGCAGTAATTTATTGATCGTGTATATGCATTGTTTATGGCTCCGGTTGATCCAGATGTAGGTTTTCGGACTCCGAACGAATCTCGAACAGCGGTACGATTTTTGGGACATCACTTGCTGCCCAAAATCGGCATTGGACTGATTCCAAGTCCCAGGATCAGAGGTATGAATCGTTTTCTCCATGTAAACCCTTAATTTTTGTAATTTCCGCATCGATAGGTTTTTGTCGCACTTGTGGGATTTCTGGACAACACGATCGTCGCAGGAGGGACCCGGGGACTGTTTGTCCTTATTTGAACAATGACAAAGACGTTCGGGTCATGTTTTGGATCGAGAAAACCGATCGGTGCGATGGTTTGGGGATCGAGAAAAATCGTTCCGGCAAATTAGAACAAAGAGAATTTTGGCGAAGTGATTAGGACTACTAAATCGCAGGTTATTATTATTTGATATATTAATTATTATTGGATCTTGGTTAGGTCCGGGCGTCTACGGGTTATCATCGGGTGAGCCGCATGGTCGGTAGATCATCAAGTTGAGGTGGGTACTCCGATCCGAAGTCGAGAATGTCGTCGACCTGGTTAATTTGACCCTTCTCTTCTTCCTTTTAGTATTTCATAATTTCGTCCAGTAGTATGTTTTCTTCTTTCACGACTATTGTGATTGTTTACTTTTCTTCACGGTCATTGTGATAATTCGGTAGTTTTTTTATATAAGATCTTTTGCCGTAGGTGTTCGCTAAAC
Source organism: Tillandsia fasciculata (assembly GCA_029168755.2). NCBI lineage: Eukaryota > Viridiplantae > Streptophyta > Magnoliopsida > Poales > Bromeliaceae > Tillandsia > Tillandsia fasciculata. Next base: position 3,216,732 of record CM054952.1, read on the forward strand.
ACGGTTACTGTGTTGCTTAGCTAACTCTCTTGGGTTAGTATAAGCATTAAAGTGCACTTTTACGGTGGTTTAGAATTACTTGACGGATTATGGTAGGATAGGGACGTCTATGGACATCTAGGTGATTTAGATGTTTAGTCTTTTCTTAGACATTATTTTTGACCTCCGGGTCGATTTTATTTACTTATTATTATGCGATAGATTATTGCGGTTTGATTGGATCTTTTACGTCACGCCCCGTCGTCGAAACTGTGATCCGGGCTTGCTAACATATTCGCCACCCATACGGAAAGCCCCGCATAGATGAAACGTCTAACCTGCAAAAGATATAGTCTAATAGCTAACAAATATCAGAGCTAAAATAAAAACTGCTATAAAAACACAAATTCACTGTACAACTGTAAACATCCAAAAACAACAAACACTTCTCAAAAGGGTAAACTAAAAGATACAATACAAAGTACATGACTACAACCCACAATTCGGATATAAAGTACATCTATCTCACCAAAATACGAGTAGGGATCTAGCTCGCTACCTTACCTCGATCAGAAGAACTAGCCGTTGCAGGGATAGAAGCTGAAGTCTCCGCAAAAGGAACACAACTGTGGGTGTGAGAACTACATCAACCAGTAGTCCTCTGTGGGTACCGTCTTCAAGACCAACGATATACCTACTAAGTCTACTAGAGGCAAGATACACTATGCTGAAAGAAAAATATATAAGAAAGCTGGAAAGAAATCTACAGGTATCATGTCTCTATCTACTATGCTCAAGAAATGACAAGATGAATAAACTACAACCACTTGCTCTCGAGGTGCTAAGTTAATCCAATCACACTGACTGCTACATAGGGTCCAGTCAAATCTGCGCCCATCTACTAACATTACATCCACGGAGGACTGGAATTACGTAGAGGTAAGATACACTATGCTGAAAGAAAAATAGATAAGAAAGATGGAAAGAAATCTACAGGTATCATGCTTCTATCTACTATACTCAAGAAATGACAAGATGAATAAAATACAACCACTTGCTCTCGAGGTGCTAAGTCAATCCAATCACACTGACTGCCACATAGGGTCCAGTCAAATCTGCGCCCACCTATTATCATTACATTTACGAAGGACTGGAATTACGTAGGGCGTTCCACACAGACTGCATCGACGTTGCGCAAAGAAAAAGTAACAGGCCCAGCTCTGGAGCGGCACTTGAGGGAAGCGACCTCACCGAGAAAACAACGCATCACAGTCGAGCTCAATATAGCTCGTGTAGGCTATAGTCCAAATCCAAGATCAATCATATTGACAAGCTCACAACTCACAATAAGCTCACAACTCAGGCAGGAAACACTCAACGGTCTGGGACCACCGTCAACCCGAACGGCTCCCGATACTAGAATAAAAACTACTCACAGCTGACAGACCCCAGGCATGATCGCAACATACAACCTACACTATTCCGACCACTCAACCCACTAAAAGGGGCGAGGAAGAACCACAAGTCAGGAGAAATGCATCATAGTGTAGAGAGTGTTAACATCCTTATCTTGGAACAAAAAGTGTTCTGCTATAGGTACACTCCTGTTAGGGGTGTACATCATACACCCCTAACAGGGACGGCTCAGATTAATCTGAGTTTTTTTAAATAAAAAACTCAGATTAATCCGTGGCATTCATGCCTCAGGTGTATGATGTATATCCCTAAGAGAGGTGTACAGATAGCTTTTTCCTATTCTTAATAAAACCGTTTGAGTTTTATGTAGAAAAAATTATAATTCAACGAGTAATATTATTTCAAATATAAGATAAAAAAAATAAAATAAATCCACGACACAGATGTACAGGTGCACTAGTTGTACGCAAAAAATCACCATCTAATAGAAAGAGAGAACAAAGGAAAAATGTATAAAGACCCCCAAACATCAGCAATTTTAGAAAGAGATTCTTGAACTTTTAATTTTGTCAATTAAATCTCTAAACATTATCAAATAATTAATGGGTCTCTCTCATTGAGTGAATTTATTAATTGAACGGTTGTTTTGATCACATTTCTTGTACATAATTTTCTATAATATTTAAACAGAAGCAAACCTAGCTTTTCTCTTCTAATTCTGATAGTTAAGCATTAAATTGAATAATATGGTGATCAATCTTTTTCAATCTGTAAGTTTTTTTTTCATGTGAATAGAAGAAATAAATTTCTTTGCATTTTAAATCTTTACAAGATTATATGCAATACAAGCTGCGGTCAAATGGCAACGGAAGAAAATGAGTGAATTAGAGTACTAAGATAAAGCGTAAGCTAATTATATTTATGAAAAGAAATTAAGATAAAGTAAAAGAGATGCAAACATAGTAAGCAAGCGAGGATTTGTTTTGAGCTTTGGCTCTTTGCCTATGTCTTCGCCAAATCACCATTCTCGATACAAGTTGTTAGAAATTTGATTAACCGTTCGTTATGAGCTACAAAAATAAATGCACGAAAAATAATAAAAATCAAAATTTTGGTAATAATAATAAATGTGGAAAAAAAAAATCAAGAATTTTATATGGTACGGCAACTGCCTACGTACACGGGGAGAGCGAGAGAGACGTATTCCACTGTAGGAAAGAAACGAAATAAATATAAACGTATTCCACTGTAAGAAAGAAATGAAATAAATATAAATTTATATTTTATGTCTTCTTCGGATATTCTTTAGATAAAAAATAAAGAGTCTTATGGTGAACCCCACCTTCTTCTTGTTTTAACGAAAAATTCTAAGAAAATAATTCGAAGAAGATCAAATTAGAGAAGTATATTAAATTCTGATCAAAATTTTTTATACCGGTGCTTCGAAGAATTTGGACCGCTCAGACAATTAGTCGAGAATCTCTGCTCTGCTGCCGAATCTAACACCGCGAGCCACCTCGCTTCCTTCTTTAATGCCATTGCCGTGCGTGCTTGAATCCCCGGCCACCTTTTAATTAATTAGGGTGCTAATTAATTAGTCTCTATCATACCGGACAATCATAAGAAAATTGATGTTCTTAATTAAGTCGTACCTTCCAGCATCTTCATCCACTAATTAATTAGTCTGAGATGTACCTAATTAACTTAGTTGCATGCTGCGTAAAGCTTCAAAAATCATCGGCTGCCCCTCTCTCCGTTATTCGCTTAAGTGTACCCATATATATATATATATAGAGCACCAAACAATTGGTACTATCAAGTTTTCAATCGTTGGATGAAAAAATATGCGGTTGAGATTATAGTGGTCCCCTAAGATTTTTACTATTCAACCAACCACCTAGTAAACACTAGTTGACCATTATAATCCCAACCGCATATTTTTTTATTCAACGGCTAAAAATTTGATAGCACCAATGGCTTGGTGCTATCGATAGTATTCCAACCCTAGAACCCTAAAAAACTCTAAATCCTAAACCCTAAAACCCTAAACCCTAAACCCTAAAACCCTAAAAAATTCTAAACCCTAAACCCGGACAAAATAGGTATATCTGATAGTTTTCAACTCTGATTATTATTTAACTCTAGTTTAACCTAGTTAACTTAACAAAGGAAAACGGTAGGGGTATTTTTAATAACGGTGGAACGTATGAAGGGTATATTGGAAAGAAAAAAATAAAAGGGGTAAATTAGATATTTCTTTAGATTTCAGGATTATACAGGTAATTATTCCTATATATATATATATATATATATATATATATATATATATATATATATATATATATATATATATATTGACATAAATCTTATAATAATAAAAATTATTTTCAAGATCAAATAATATATTTTATACATCTAATCTATATTATAACCAACTTAACCGGTTAATTAAATTATACTCAATCCAAATTCAAAAGAAGGCATAAATTCGTAACACAAGAAAATTCTTCTCTCAACGAGACTGTTAATTTTTGAAGTACAAAACACACTAATCACTGTGAAACAAAGCTTGCTTGAGTATAGAGAAAGAGATTAAGGATTTAGGCAATATGTCGACAGAGATTTTTATATTGCTCCCTCCTTTACCTAACTTCTAAGCCATAAAATCATCTATCTATATATAGCCATGTATATATAAAAAAAAAAAACTAGCCGTTATTGCCATTTCACCAAATCATCTTGATTTCGGGCATGACTAAAGAAACTAGTTGCCCGGTTTCCTCCCATGGCTGCTCATAAAGCCGGAGTCACCAATGGCTTTGTCAGGTGATTAGAGAACTTCTGTTGTGAAACTGAGCCGGATTCACAAAACCGGGCACTAGCGATTCTAAATCGGGCATCCGTTTTTCTTCAGCAGTGGTTTTTGGAATCCAAAACTGAGCCTGCTAAGCAAAGCCGGGGCCGAGCAGCAATACCGAGTGCAAAAATTTAAGCGCTTGATTTATTTTCGGCTGATCTGTTTTCTCTGTCAGCCTTAAAGCTAGCTGTCTGTCACGGACTTAAGCTTTTCGCTTAGCAAAAATTCGTGCGGCGCCTGTCTTCCTGCTCGAAGAGGGCAAGTTTTGCCGTCATGCCCAAGGAATTGCCAAAGCAACTTCCACCTAGGCGGGAGGTGGATCATGCTATCGAGCTCGAGCCAGGAGCCAAATCGCAAGCAAAAGCGCCATACCGAATGGCCCCACCAGAGCTCGAGAAGTTGCAAAAGCAATTGAAGGAACTCCTCGATGCAGGATTTGTTCGACCGTCGAAAGCACCTTATGGAGCACCAGTTTTGTTCCAGCCGAAGAGCGATGGAAGCCTGCGGCACTTAGACTAAAATTTTCTAAGTCCCTAACATGTCGCTGGATTGGATTGACGCCTTTTGTAAATCGCCATATCTCAGTCATCTAATATTGAATTCACACAATTCAAAAGGCGTTGGAAATTAAGCTGAGTCTACAAAAAAATTAAATGATAAATGTTTATATTAATTTGATGTAGTTTCTTATCAAATCAGATCCAACTTCATGACATATTTTTAAATAGTATATGAAATAATATTTTGGTTCTTGTACTAATTTAGTAAAGTGTGCTTAGGTGGAGAAATAAAATATGAATATTTGTGTCCACCTCTATTATAAATATTATTACTGAGCTATTTAAAAGTAAGCCTATAGAAGCTTTGAGCTTTTGTAAAATGCTCCAATTAAGTAGCTTTTAAGCAATATGCCTCTTTCATTTGATTGTGTTGAGGTGTTTAAGCTGCTTTAAATCTTTGTCCTATTAAAATTAAGCTTAAATAAAATATTAGATCAAAATCACAATAGTTTGTTATCATCAAAACCATATGAGATGAGCTACGGCCACCAAATATCTAAGACAAACGACCAAGATGATTACTTAATAAGTAATTTTGTCCGAGGAGAGGGTTTTTATAAAATTTAAAAGTTCAAATGTTTGTTTGCAAGAGTGCTAAAGCTCATAGGGTCTTTGTACAATTTTTTTTCCCCAAAAAATGGGAAAAAGTGTTATGTGTACATTTTAAATGTGGTGTTGTGCCTTACTTCGGGGGTTTAGAAAACTCTTTCAGTTTTTTTTTTTTTTTTTTTTTTTTTGAAAAAATACTTGACAAGATAAAGGCTAATTTTTTATCTTTGGATGAGAGGTATAAAATGTAAGTGCTCAAGAAATAGGTAACAATTTATGGAGGCCCCCTCGAATATATAGGCCACTTGACCTTTTCTTTTTATTTATTGAGACCTTCTCAATTACTAATTTTTTTTCCTAAGACATTGTATAGCTACATGGTAAAGAAAAGAAAATGTAATGACATTTTGGGTTGTATTTGGATAAAAGCAAAATGAAATGTAAAGTGTGAATGCAAATGTGACGAATATATGTAATAGAATAGTTGTTTTATATTTTTGGTATTATCTTTATGTAATTCTTGTATGAATTATTTTTCTATTTGGAAAGGTGGCATGAGACTTTAGAACGGTAATCTACAAGAATCTAGACTCGTGAGTAACGAGGATTTGTGAAAAGTGGCGAAAGATGAATCATTTGGATCAAGTATAGTATGTCTCTAATTGGATGTTAGAGGTGGACCCAAGATGTGATTTATTCTTAGCCGAGGGTGTTTTTGTTGGCAGCCAACAATATAAAATCGAGTGATGGGAATAAATGCCCTTGCGTGACTTTTGCCTGATTTGAATTCATTGTTTAAGTGATATATAGGTGCTTGATTCGACGTGTTTTTTTTACGTATGCGCAGAGAAAATTTCTTTTGCTACGTATAAAGCAATAAAAGGTGGAAAGGCTCTGATGGGGAACGGGATGACGTGAAACGTTTTTGGAGTCAGCACAGTGAAGATCCGGATGTACGATGGGGTCATAAGGACGATGACAGGTGTGCGGCATGTCCCTGATTTGAAGCAGAATTTGATTTCGCTAGGTGCATTGGACTTGAAAGGTTGCAAATTTTCGGCTTCAGGTGGAGCTAAGAGAGTCCAAAAACGAGATCGGGTCATATGCGAGGCGAACAAGCGTGGGAACTTGTATATTCTGAACGGGAGTACGGTCAGAATAGAAGCAAAAGTAATTTGGGTTCCAAAAGTACGCAAAGGTGCAGCTACTCGAGATAGAGCGGTGGATGCGGCAACATCGAGTGGCTGAAACAAGCTCAAGGTGGAGCTTACGTGTTGAGTTCGGCGCAGCGGTTGAAAATTACAAATCAAACAAATGTGGAGATTGTTAGGTTTTGGTTAGATTTGTTATTAAATCTTAATTAGATTATGATTAATATTTAAATTTGTTGAAGATAAATTAATTTAGATTTAAATATTAATTAGAGTATAATCCTAATTTATATAGATTTGGGCATTTTTGGGTAGAGTTTTATATATAACTCTAACATAGAGAGCTTTTATGGGGAGTACGGGTGAAGTCTTGGTGTGAACAGTACTTGAGAAAAAACCATATAGATTGTGTTCACGTTGTGCACGGGTGCATGTGAGAGAGAAAAGAGAGAAGTCTTCTCATGTTATAAAAGACGAGAGAAGGATGAGATAGATTCAAGAAGAGAGGTTGGATTAAAGCTATTCTATTGAAAAAGAAGAATTAGGTGCAATTCTTTTTTTGGTTAACAAATCTTATTTCACTCACAATTTCTGCTTTGATTTTTTCTCTCTTTTGTAGTTATGTTGGTTCTAGTTTCTGTTAGGGGGACGGGTTTACGGTAAAAATTTGATTTGTCGCTTCTGTTGCGAAATCCCAACAATCGATACTGGAGCGGATTGTAGATTCACAAAATCTTGTATCGGGACGAGTATCGAATTCTCAACAATTCATTTCTTAGTTAAAGGATACCGATCTTCAGGAGAGATCGACGGAGATGGCCATGAAGTTTGAAATCGAGAAGTTCGACAGCAAGAACAATTTCGGCTTGTGGCATATTATAGTTCGAGCTGTTTTGGTACAACAGGATTTGGACCAGACGTTGAACGAAAAAGAGTCAAAGCCGATAGAGAACACAAATGCGACATGGGAGAATATGGAGCGGAAAGCGTTGAGTATACTTCATCTATTGTTAACATATGAAGTTCTTTACAACGTAGCTAGCGAGTCGACACCGCCGGAGTTGTAGAAGAAATTAGAGGATTATTACATGACCAAATACCTAATGAACAGATTGTATCTAAAGCAGCGAGTGTTCACGCCGCAAATGCAAGAAGCGGCTAGCCTACATGAGCATCGGTACGAGTTCAATTAGGTGGTGGCCCAGTTGACTAGTATCAGAGTCTATTTGGATGATGAGAATAAGGCGTTGATTTTACTTTTTTCGTTACTGGCGACATATGAGCATCTGGTGACTAAGTTGTTTTATGCTAAGGAGACCATAAGCGTGGAGGCGGTCACTGTGGCACTTCTCTCAAATGAGATACGAAAGATGATTTAGGAGTTCGACTTGCAGAGCCGTGATACATGTCACGCCCCGACGTCGAAACTGCGACCTGGGCTCGCCAACAGATCCGCCGCCCATACGGAAAGCCCCGTATAGACGAAGCGACTAACCTGCAAAAGATCAAACTACACTATACAGATATCAGAGCTGAAAAGTAAACTACTAAAATAAAATATATACAACTCCTCAAATAGTACATGCCAGGTCCTCACAATACATAAGTCACTCCAAAACTAAAACTCTCAAAATGTAAAAAGTACAAGATGCCTCACAAAATCACTGACAGTACTAGTACATCACCAAAAAGGAGGGTGCAACTACTCTCTCTGGAAGAAGACTGGTAGGGATCTAGCTCGCGACTCCCTTACCTCGGTCAGCAGGATCAGCAACAGAAGCAGAAGGAACCGGAGTAGAGGTCCCTAGGGAAAAGTCACCACAGCGGGTGTGAGAACTACATGCCACAGTAGTTCTCAGTGGGTACCGCCAACAAGCCCGACGGTCTGCCCACAGTAGAGGCATAAAGTAACAAATGCAGTACTGAAAGTAAAAGGGCTGGAAAATAACTCTACAGCTACTATGCCTCTATCTAAATACTCGAGGAGTGATACAGATGGAAACATGATGAATCTACTATCTCTCAAACACAATCACCCAATCTATACTGACTGCCACATGGGGTCCAGTCAAATCTGCGCCCGCCTACTGCCGTTACATCCAAGGAGGACCGGACTTACGTAGGGTGTCCGTGACTGCCAAAACTGGCCCAGCCAGAGGGACTGCGTCGACAAGTCGCGATAGCAAAGTAACAGGCCCAACTCCGGAGTGGCACTCGAGGGGCGCGACCCCACCGAGGAAAGTATTCGCGCATCTCTGTCGAGCTAAAATACGGCTTATGCAGGCTATAGTCCAAATCCACGATCAACAAGATCGACAGTAACCAATAATACCAACTCTCACTCACAAGCTGGAAAACCACACAGCCGGGACCCACCGTCGACTCAGACGGCTCCCAGAAAAAATACTGATCTAAACACTGCTACCAGACTCCACTCGGCCCCCAGGCGCGAGTGTAACATGCATCCCACAACAACTCGGGCGAGAAAACTCTAAGTCCAAGTGAAAGAATGAATATAAGTGTGGGAGTGTCTAAAGCATAAATAAACTAGCCCAAGTTGGAGTTTTCTACAAGTCTGGTTGACATGCAACATATGACGGGGTACTAGGTCAAGTTCCAATGATAGCATTTAATTTAACGTAATAAGGAAGCAATAAACAATATGATCATAATAGCAACACAAGGAGTATCAACTCTCTCTCTTTAACATGCTTCCTAATACCTCTCATAATCATGCATGTTCACTATACAACAGAATTAATAAACCGTCCACCGGTTTTGAAGACGAGGCAACCCACCTGGAAGTGCAAATCGATCCAAAGTCCAAAAGGCTAAAACTGCACGGGAATAATCCTCGGATTCCCACGATTCTAACAGGCCCAAAAATACCCAAAAACTCCTCTTGGGTACAAATATAAGGTCCAAACATTGCAATCAACAAAAATTCCCAAGATTATAAGCTGCTGAAAAATCAGTCCAAAAGATGCAAAAATAACACATGCGAGATAAACTTCAAAAATTCCAATAAAAATACGATGGGATCCTCGCGAAGCTTAGATATCAATCGAGTCCTCACACGTCGAAATCCGATACCCGAGCATGGAGATAAAAATCCGACAAGGCTCTGCTGTCCAAGAAAACCACCAGCAAAATAGAGGCTTGAAAATGTACCAGAAACCCCAATAAAAACTCAAATCTGGGAGGAGGAAAATATGAAAATCATAGATTTACCTCTCGTGAAACCGACGCCGCAAAAATCGTCCAAAAATTCCGTCGGAGTAGCTCTGTGGACCTCGTGGACCGAAACACGACGGAAATGGGCCACCGAAGAATGAACGTCGCACCGCGCTAACTCGCCGAAGACGTCGATGCCGCGGCCTCCAAAAAATTCGAGAATCCTTCGCAAGATGTAGCACAAGATGATGATCAAAAGTGCAATAGGGCTCAGTAACTGAAAGGCTCGGAAAAAGGGTCAAAAGGCTAAGGAACCAGGCCTATTTATAGGCCTCAACCAAAAAAGGCCAAAAAACCAAGTATAATGGGCTTTCGGCCCAGCTAATCGGGCGCCTGGGGGCTTTCGGGCGCAAACAGTGCCCGAAATTGCCCCTCGGCCCGGCCCGCGACCAACGCCCGGATCGCCCAGCGCCCGACACGTGTCCCGACCCGGGGTCGTGGGGTGGGTGGCGCCCGCCAATCGCCGGGCGGCACGTGGCGCCCCGCATACGGCAGTCACCTGCCCCCACCTGCCCCGCCTGCTCCCCTGATGTGTGGACCGCGCGCGCATGCATGAGCCGGCCACTCACAGGCCACCATATGGCCCGCCCCGGTGCATGCGCCAGCCCGCGCGCTCCGTGGACTGCGTTGCGTGAGCCCGCCAATCCGAGGCTGCCACGTGTCCCCCACGCCCGGTCCATGCACCAGCGCAATTCTCTGTGGACCGCGCCGCGTGCGCCGGCCAATCAGCGGCCGCCATGTCGCATCCGGCCGGTCCACGACTTCCCTCATGCACTAAAATGCGCAGAAAACTTCTGGGTGTTCGTTTTTGGGCATCCGGACTCAGAAAAATACGAGTAAATAGCTGATTTTGGATGTTTTTCTGCGCTAAATCCAAATCCGGTCTTGGATTAGCCTGAAACCCTTTCTAAAGTCTAACAAAAATAGCCGAAAGGCAGGCTCAATCCAGAAGCCTCACAGAGTCCGTCCAACGCGTCCAATTGACGCGTTGCGGGTCCAACACACCAAATAATAGGTATTCCATACCGTGGGTCATGGGGGGGAGCTACACAGGGATCGGGGCTACTACAATACAGCTCTGATGGTAAGAGTGAAAATGGAGGCAAAAATATCGGCGACCGAAAGTGGACACAGAAGAAGTCGTTATATGAGGTGGAGTGTTTCTATTGTCACAGGAAAGGTCACAATAAGTGCAATTGTCATAAGCTTAAAAATAATCTGAATGAGCAAAAGTGGCATAAAGGAAAAACTGACGCAGATCAGGACGTGGAGACTCCAGTGATGACGCAAGCGGTAGAGTCGAAGATGATCGATTTTGATGTGCTATATGCGGCGACCGATGGTGCTAAATTTTCGGATGATGCATGGGTGCTCGATTCGGCCTATTCCTTTGACGTTTGCCTATAGAAAAAATCTTTTGCTACCTATAAGGCGATAAAAGGTAGAAAGACTCTAATGGGGAACGGGATGGCATGCAAAATTTTAGGAGTCAACACAGTGAAGATTTTGATGCATGATGGGGTCGTAAGGACGCTGACAGGTGTGCAGCATGTTTCAGATTTGAAGAGGAATTTGATCTAGCTAGGTGCGTTGGACTTGAAAGGTTGCAAATTTTCAATTTCAGGTGGAGATACGAGGGTCCAAAAACAAGATCGAGTTGTGTGCAAGGTGAACAAGCGTGGGAACTTATATGTTCTAAACGGGAGCACGGTCAAAATGGAAGCAAAAGCAATTTGGATTTCAAAAGTTCGCAAAGGTGCAGCTATCGAGATAGAGTGGTGGATGCAGCAATATCGAGCGGCTCAGAAAAGCTCAAGGTGGAGCTTATGTGGTGAGTTCGGCGAAGCTATTGAAAATTACTAATCAACCCAATATGGAGATTGCTAGTATTTGGTTAGATTTGTAATTAAATTTTAATTGAATTATTATTAATATTTAAATCGGTTGGAGATAAATTAATTTAGATTTAAATATTAATTACAGTATAATCCTAATTTATATAGATTTGGGTATATTTTGGGTAGAGTTTTATATATAGCTCTAATATAGAGAGGTTTTATGAGGAGTAAGGGTGAAGTCTTGGTGTGAACAGTATTTGAGAAAAAAACCATATAGATTGCGTGCACGTTGTGCATGGATGCATGTAAGAGAGAAAAGAGAGTAGTCTTTTCCTGCTATAGAAGACAAGAGAATGGTGAAAGAGATTCAAGAAGAGAGGTTGGGTTGAAGCTACTCTATTGAAAAAGAAGAATTAGTGTAATTCTTTTTTTGGTTAACAAAAGTTATTTCACCTATATTTTTTGCTTTGGTTTTTTTTTCTATTTTATGGCTGTGTTGGTTCTAGTTTATTTTGAAGGGACGGGTTTATAGTAAAAACTCGATGTGTCACTTCTGTTGTGGAATTTCAATAATTGATATCGGAGCAAATTTCGAATTCACGAAATCTGGTATTAGGACGAGTACTAAATTCCCAACATGGTTAAACAAAGATAGAGAGTTTGTCAACAAGAATATTGCAATTCCAACATAACTATGGAATTTCCGTTGTTTAATATATATATATATATATTATATATATATATATATATATATATATATTAAGACGGGCAGTTCGTTGTGGATTTCATTCATCTTTGTTCTTAGGGATGGGTGTTCTAAGGGGCATTGCCATGAATTCAAATTTCACAAATTTTTGAAAAAAAAAAATACTATTATTTTACATTTAGAATCTTAGGTGACTTCTGATCTCATTTTAATTTCCTTCTATTTAATTTTACTCCGTCTTTTCTGGAAAGTTGATCAAAAAGCCTGAAGTCCACCAATTTTATCCTACTTAATTGATGTCGGCATTCTATTCTATAAAAGTTGGTTAAAAAGTCAAACAGTTGCTTTTCACAAAATGACTGCAGACTATATTCATGCACACGTACGACCCGCTCGGGTTGGGGATAACGTCCTGGCAGGAGATTGTGGAGAGGTTGTGGTGCCTACTAAGTAATTGACATATGCTATAGGGGTGGTAGAACAAATTAATGTTCATGACAAGTGACGACAGAGTAAGAAAAAGACCATTCTCTCTCTCTCTCTCTCTCTCTCACGCTATCTCTCTCTGACCCCAGTTTCTGCATGCTGTATCTCTACTGCTGCTGGAGCGTGTGCTGGTGCCTTATCTCTTGACTTATTGGTCATAAGTAACAAACTTTAAAGCCCCCCCGTGTCTTCGGTCAAGTTGTTGCTGCAATTTATTTGCCTCGAAAAGGAGCTCACCAGCAGCAAAAGATCAGCTCGGAGAAGCGCGCGCACGTTCGTGACAGTACTCCGCAATTTGCATTCATCACAATCCCTCCCCTTCTCAGTCGCCCATACCTTCGAATTTGGTTCCTTTTTATTTGAATTCTACCACCAGTCCTCACACTTTCCGACCAACTTTTAAATTCAAAAATAGAGTAAAAAATTATTGCCTTCGCCTATCACGAATTTATTAGCTTATTTTATTACTTTCAATCTTTTCTTTATATAAATATTAGACTGTTGAACTGATAGTTTAAAGATGGAAAAAAATCAAATGCATTAGCTTTTATTCTAAAAGATAAAATAAAATCTTTTTGAAAGATCATAATAATAATCATTAATAATGTCGGAAAAAAAAAAAAAATTGAAATACCCAAATGAAACTTGACTTAACAGTTCAGGACTAGTAGTCCAATTTACTTCCGCACATCCCCTACTATCTATCTCTTATTCTATATGACAACTATATAGGAAGGCTATAACGACGACAAAACCAAGATGCATATGATCAAAGGAGGAGCATTAAAAATATGATATTCCTTTTAGGAAAAGACGTTAAATTAATAAAAGCTACATAGAAGTATGGAAGAAACAAACTGAAGTTAGAAGAAGGTTACATTTCTGCTAATGGTTCATGTTTATTATGTTGGGTTTGTTGTTGGATTTTTTTAAAAAATAATTCTAAAAATTTTTATAATTTGCAAAATGACTTTTTTTTTTTTTTTTTTTTTTTTTTTTTTTTTTTTTTTTTTTTTTTAACAAAACTAATCATCTTTTGCCACAGAGGTTTGACAAGTTGAAAACGATGAATCGTTTACCGTCTTCAGTGTTTATATTGAAAGCGGTAAATGATTCACCGCCTTCACAATAATCTTGTGAAGGCGGTGATTCACCGCCTTTAGTGCTTTGCCAATTTTCGTTGAAAATTGGCTAAGTTCTTTAATTATATTAAATGCGGTAAATCGTTCACTGTCTTTAATAGAAACACTAAAGACGGTGAACGATTCAATATCTTTGACAGAAACACTGAAGGCGGTGAATCGTTCACCACCTTTAATACAATGAATAAGGCGATAAACGATTCAACGCCTTCAGCATAAACACTAAAGGCGGTGAACGATTCATCGCTTTTAGCATAAATACTAAAAACGTTAAATCGTTCACCGCCTTCTACATCACTAACCCCCCGAGCGGCACAGTTCCCTCCCTTTCCTTTTCACAGTGTTCCTGCACATTGCTCTCCCCCTCTCCCCCTCTCGCCACTCTCTCCATCATTGTCGTCGCCGGTGAATCGTTCAACGCCTTTAGTGTTTCTATTAAAAACGGTAAACGATTCACCACCTTTAATACAATTGAACGATTCACCGTCTTTAATACAATTGAAATGCTGGGTAAAGCACCGAAGACGGTGAATGGCTCACTGCCTTCAGCACAGACTTAAAGGTGGTAAATCATTCATCGCCTTCAGCATAAATACTGAAGGTGGTGAATGATTCATCGCCTTCACAGGGTTATTGTGAAGACGGTAAACTTTCAGCATAAACACTGAAGACGGTGAACGATTCACCATCTTTAGCTTGTCAGGCCTCAGTGGCGCCCGACATGGCAAAAAAAAACAGAGTTAATTTTGCAAAAAAATAAATAAATAAATAAATAAATAAAATTGAGAGAATTATTTTGCAAATTATAAAATTTTTAAAAATTATTTAAAAGAAAAATCTTTGTTGTTAGAAAAGGGCCACATATATGTTAGTGAGAATTTGCTTTTGAGAATTAATGTTTGGTTCTGAATTTGCTTCTGTTTTCATTAGCATCAGTTTTCAAACGAAGTAGGTTTAGAAGATATAAAATAATTTTAACTTATAAGTACAGTAGAAAACGCAAATGAGATTTTGAATTTTAAAAATAAATACTTTAATTTAGTTTCTTTTTTTAAAAATAACCCTCCCGAATTTTAAAATTTGCCAAATAACCCTATGTAAATTTTTTTTGTAAAACTAACCCTGCTTCCGCCACGCGGGCGCCATGTAGCCTGCCACCTTGAAGGCGCTGAGCGACTCAGTGCCTTCACAAAATTTCTGTGAAGGCGCTGACTCAGACAGCGCCTTTAGGGTAAAACACTAAAGGCGTCGAGCAACTCAGCGCCTTCACAAAAGTTCTGTAAAGACGCTGAGTTGCTCAGCGCCTTCAATGCGGCTAGGCACTTAGCAAAATTTTCTGAAAATTGGCAGTCCTCATGCCATATATGCGCGCGTGTGAGGTGTTGCACTAAAGGCGCTTTTAGGGTAAAACACTAAAGGCGCCGAGCAACTCAGCGCCTTCACAAAAGTTCTGTGAAAACGCTGAGTTGCTCAGCGCCTTCAGTGCGGCTAGGCACTTAGCAAAATTTTCTGAAAATTGGCAGTCCTCATGGCATATATGCGCGTGAGGTGTTGCACTAAAGGCGCTGAGTTACTCAGCGCATTTGCTGTAAAACATTAAAGGCGCTGTTCTGCGCAGCGCCTTTAGTGCCATACACTAAAGGCGCTGAGTGGCTCAGCGTCTTTATTTAGACTAAAGGCGCTGACCCGCTCAGCACCTTCGTCTTGGCTATAAACCCCGCACGGGCTACAGTGCCCTCACTTTTCCCTCTCCACCTATCTCCCTCTCCCGCCCGCTGTTGATCCCTCTCCCGGAGCACAGTACGTGCCGAAGCACATTTTCGTCGTCGCCGTCGCCGTCGCCCATTGTCGCCGTCGCTGTCGACGAAGCCGCTGTCGCCGTCGCCGAAGCCCGCGGTTCCGGTCGCCGTCGCCGTCTCTCTCGCTCTCTATATCTCATTGTGAGCCTCTCCCCTCCCCCCTCTCCCCTCTCTCTCTCTCCTTTCTCTCTCTCTCTCTCTCTCTCTCTCTCTCTCCCTCTCACTGTTGTGAGAGATTCACAGTGAGAGTGTCTCACTGTGAGAGTTTCTCTCTCCCTCTCTCTCCCTCTCCCCCTCTCACTGTTGTGAGAGACTCACAGTGAGAGTGTCTCACTGTGAGAGTTTCTCTCTCCCTCTCTCTCCCTCTTTCCCTCTCTCCCTCTCACTGTCACAGTGAGAGTCTCTCACTCTCACAGTGAGGGATCTCTCACTGTGAGAGTTCTCTCACAGTGAGAGCTACTGTGAGAGAACTCTCATAGTGAGATATCCCTCACTCTCTCACTGTGAGATAGATCTCACAGTGAGGTTTCACTGTCGCTTTTAGCACTGTCCGCGCGAGATTTCACAGTGAGAGGTTTCACTGTCGGTCTCCGACTATAAAGTTAAAATTAGTATTTTGAAGTGGTTAATTTTGTTTTGTAGTTGAAATGGCTAATCGTCGCATGCCCATAAGTGTTCATTGGGATGGACAGTTAGTTATCGATGAGAATGGTCCAAAATATATCAGCGGTCGAAAAAAGTTAATCGCGATACGTTCTGATTCTACATATACTAGTTTCGAGATGAGAATGCATCGTTTAGTAAATTGTACAAGAGAAGAATTTCGTTTAAAATTTACTATTCGTTGCCCCACAATCGGTAGTGAATATTTAGCTCACAAAGTAGTAGATGATCAATCATTGGAGGGAATGATTGGATTATGTGAACATCATGGTGTTGTGACGGTATACATTGAGAAAGAGCTACATCCATCGGATAATTTTGAACCGCAAGGTTATTACACGAGAATGCTCCACAATTATATTGATTTGGATCCTTTCGCCAATATAATGGGTGATCAAAATATTCCACACGAAGGTGGTGTCAGAATGACAAGGTTAGAAAAATAACATAATAATTTGGTAATTTGTAATCTTCTTTAAATGGACTTAATCATTGTATATATTGCAGAGAAAGTGAGTATGACCCTATTGAGAGTGTTGTACCTTGCTCGGTTAGTAGTGTGCCACCAACGACCACATGTGCGCTACCTACGACCACACACACAAGCCACGACCTCACGCGGACACTGCACGACATCACGCGGACAATGCACGACCTCCAGTCTAGAACCAAGTATGTCTCATTTACAACTAAAACCTTATGATTGGGGGTAAGTACAAATCAAATTAAATGTTAAGTTTTAAATTAATGGCAATGTTGAAATTTTAATTTTACCAAATTTGCAGGTTATCTAATTCCTATATGAACATTGGAATCCAACTGCTATTAATAAATTTGATACTAATATTGAGGAAGGAGGTGATAATATCAACGAAGGAGATTGTAATGTTGACGGGGGTGGTGATAGTGATATTAATTATGAGGATTCACCAATCAATGATGATCAGAATAGTAGTGAGAATGACGAACTGGATGTTTCATTTTCAGATATAGATGATAATCATGATGGAGGGTTAAATGATCTTGCAAATGCAATTTACAGTGAAATGGACTACCCACAAATAAGCAATGATTACGTAGACAATCCTGACGAGAAAAATGAATTTATTGATCATCCGGAACGTTTTCTTTCAGATACTAATTGGATAAATCAGTATGCTGTAGATCCTACAGATCTTCATATTCGACAAATTAATAGTGGTCTCCCTAGCATCGACGGGAGTTGGGCTGGACGTGTCTTTCAAGATAAGGCATCTTTATTGGATGCTCTAGACCGGTGGCATATTGAGTATAATGTACAAATAAAAGTATTGAAATCTACAAGAACGACTTACACTGTCAAATGCTTGGTAGAGGGATGTGCATGGAGATTACATGTTTCAGTACATAAAGATACGACATACTTTAGGGTAAAAACATATGCTGGTCCACACACATGTGTAATTCCAATGCTGAACGCGGCGCACCGTAATTGTAATTCGACCCTCATATGTCAATTGATTCTTCCGACATTAAAGGTTAGACTTAATATGACGCCAAAAAAAATTCAAGATACGGTGCGACCAACTTACCATGTTTACATAACATATTGGAAGGCTTGGCAATTAAAGAGTAAAGCATTACAAATTATTTACGGGAGCTGGGAGCAATCGTACACAGACTTGCCTCGTTACCTTACTATGGTAAAGGATTCTAATCATGGTACTTTATGGCGTCTGGATCATAGGTGGCCTGCTGATGGCATTTTTCGCTTTGGTCGTATTTTTTGGTCATTTGGACATTCGATTCATGGATTCGCACATTGTAGGCCGGTGGTGAGTATTGATGACACACATATGTACGGCAAATACGAAGGTCATGCTTTGATAGCGACGGCTGCAGATGCAAATGATGGATTATATCCTTTGAAATTTGTAATTTGTGAGGGAGAGAATACCGGGAGTTGACGATGGTTTTTGCATAACTTGCGTCAGTATGTTACCCGTGATAGAGCCATTTGTTTTATATCTGATCGATTTTCTGGATTGAGCGAAATAGTGGCTACTATCTATTCTCCAGCACAGGGTTACTCGTATCATTGGTGTCGTCGACATATGAAAGCAAATATGAATAAGCGCTTCAAGAATGACATTTTGTTAGATAAATTCTGGCAGCTCGATCAATTAGCAGCAGTCGGGCATCTCGATGATATACCTATTATCGATCTTGTTGTTCCCCGTGGGCGTGGGCGTGGGCGAGGGCGTGGACGCGGGCGTGGCCGAGGACGTCGAGGTCGAGGACATGCTCAAAATTGAACTTTTGAGGTCGAGGGTGTATTATTGACATTTTTGTAATATTTATTTTTGGTTGTTACTCAACTGTGATTTCTGAATGTCATGAATATTGTGGAATTTGGTGTTTGTGAATGTTGTTTTAGAATTCTGAATGTTAATTCTCATTGTTTGCAACTTGTTGTACAAATTTTGATTTTTTTTTTTAAGTATAATAAAATTCTGCTATATGTTCTAGCTCTCAGCGCTTTTAGTGTACAACACTAAAGGCGCTGAGCGCGTCAGCGCCTTTAGTGTTCTACACTAAAAGCGCTGAGTTGCTCAGCGCCTTTATTTTTTTTTGTGAAGACGCTTAGTGAATAGGCGCCTTTAGTTCAGTCGCACTGAAGTCGCTGAGCAACTCAGCGCCTTCACATAAATTTTGTGAAGGCACTGAGTCGCTCGGCGCCTTTAGTATTTAACACTAAAGACGCTGGTCTACGCAGCGCCTTTAGTGCAACTTTACAGCCTGAGGATTCGGCCAATTTCCAAAAATTTGTCAAGTCGCTGGCCGCAATGAAGGCGCTGAGCGACTCAGCGCCTTCACAGAAATTTTGTGAAGGTGCTGAGTCGCTCGGCGCCTTCAAGCTGGCCATCCGACGTAGCGCCCGCATGGCGAAAGCAGAATTATTCTTACAAAAAATTTTTTTTTATTTTGAAGAGTCATTTCGCAAATATAAGAAATTGGGAGGGTTATTTTAAAAAAAATACCTCTTCTGATTATGCTGCAGAACTATATAAATTAAAGAATGGTGAGAAAGAACCAAGAAAACACTACTTTGATAATATTTAAGCAATATTACAACATACGGTAGAAGTTGTAGTAAAACAAATTAACCTGTGGAGAGAATCTTTGCTGTGTATCTTGTAGAGTCGCACTGAGAAAAATGATTCAGCCATATGCCATGTTTCGAATGAAGGAATGTTGTTATGTGTTTCTCCTCCTCCTCAAGCTTGCATGCATGCCCATTTTTACACAATCATTCTGCTCATCATTTTATTCCGTACTAATTTTATTGCTCTTTCTTTTCTTCGCTTAGTCGTTTCTGTTGGCTTGAACCTTGTACTTTTTGTTGCCCTATATCATCATTTTAAGTTAATTTATAAGCTCATGGGGCCTCTCTAGAGGTTCTCTCGCTACTCTATATATATATATATATATATATATATATATATATATATATATATATATATATATATATATATATACACACTGAAGAAGAACTAAAACGGAATGCAAGTCGACATAAATTAATTTATCTGATGATCTAAAGGTTCAGTGTATATATATGTAAAGTTCCATAAATTAATGGAACTTATAATTAAGCAAGTGATCGATATCGTCATTCTTCCTGCGTCTTCTTTCCTACGTTCATTAATCAGGGGATATCCCTTAAGCTTTTCTCATAGTTCACAGTGGAAACCGCAAGAATTAATAACATAGATTTACACAACAGAGACAATACATATTTATAAAGTCATCCTATTAGCTAGTAACGAAAATGAAAAACGAAAGCGATCAATCACACAAATTAGAAAAAGAAAAAAAAAAAAAGGAAAGAGAAAAAGAAAGCAAGATGGAAATTAAGAAACCGTTATCGAAAATAGTTTCCGATGGATTGATGTCTGTCGGTGTCCTATTTCACCTTGTTACTGGGAGACAACAAGTTGCTAGAAGAGAAAAGGAGATCAATACTGCGCGGGACGACCTCCGCCGCCGCCTCCGGAGGCCCATTCGTAGGCTGCTTCGGCCGGCAAATGGATGCTGTTCAGCAGATTCGGCGGGAGGCCCTGGAAGAGCTGTGCCGCATTTGGATCGCCCAGCAGCTGCTGATGCTGATGCTGCTGATGCTGCTGCTGCAGCGGCGGTGGCGGCGAATGTCCGACCATTTGAGGAGGCGATCCGAGCCCTCCTTGCACTTGCAGCCCTTCGTCGTCCTCCAGCGGTAGCCTCTCGTAGGCGGCGTTCCCGAACGACGCAGCCATTATCACCACCGGCCCCGATGCTATCAGCGAGCCCACGACGCTGCCCCCCACCACCTGCCCCTGGCCGCCCGCCAGGTACACCGTCAGACCCGTCGCTTCCGGCGGCGCAGGCGGCGGCAGGAAGGAGCCGGCCAGGGAGAGGATTTCGAACCGGCCGTGCAGAGTCACAACGGCCCCCGGTGCCGCCGGCTGGCGTAGGGTGACGTTGGCGACAGTGCCGCTGCCGCTGAGGATGCAGACCCCGCGCTGGCGGCGCCGTGCGAAGGCCGCCACGCTCTCGGCGACGTCGCACCCGCCGGCCACTTCCATCACGTGCGACCGCAGCGCGTTCGCGCTGTCCCGAGTGATGATGATCGGCGGCTTCGGCTTGTTCTTTGACCCCGTCGGCCTCCCCCGCGGCCGCCGCCCCATCTCGCCTCCCCCATCCCCACCTCCACCTCCTCCCCCGCCGGATTGCGACGCCGTCTCGGTACCGTTCGGAAGATCGTTGATTCCGTTGTTGTTGTTGTTGTTGTTGTTGTTGTTGCTGTCGTCGTCGTCGTCGTCTTCGTCATTATTGATGTTATTTCTGTGACCGGCGGTGTCGGTGAATTCGCGCTTCCTAACGCGGCTGCGGTGCTCGTCTTCGAGCTTCATGGGTTGCATCAAGGGCTGCTGCTGGTGATTGAGATGGTGGATGGATTGCGGGGTGAGGAGGTGATGGAAGTCTCTGCTGGCGTGAAAGGGAGGCGGGAGGTGATGGTGCCCGCGATGAGCATGCTGAGATGCTGCTAAAGGATCCATCTCATATATGTATATATATATATATATATATCCACTCTCTCTTTCTAAATTACAGCAAGATATGATGCTCCAGCTATTGAAGTAAACAACAGGAATGAAGGAATATATATATATAGAAACGGTGCAAATTAAGCAAGTAATGGAAACTAGCTAGTAATCAAATTAAGAAGCAGCTTGCAAACGAAGATGTAGAAAGCGGAGCAATTAAACTACTTTCTTTTAAGCTTAATTAGCAAGAACCAAGTCGGTCCAAGAAGGTAAAATCGCGCCCTCAGCTCCATGAATTCTTTCCCTTTCGTTAACCTTTTCGAGCATCACCCCGAACTCGCAGCCGGATCTCGCCGCCGATCTCCTCATTTTTTGCGCTTATGATTGTTGTGGGTTGTGTTTAGGATTGTTGTTTGGATCTTTTGTGGGGGATGATGGGGGAGGGGGGAGGGGGAGGGGGAAGGAGCTAGGTAGGTGCGTTTTAGGACAAGGTTAGGGTTATGGATTGGTCAATGGAAGAGGGGGGAGGGGGGTGGGGGAAGAGGGCAAATGGCCTGATGAGGGATTTTGGCTGGGTTTTTGATGATGGGAACACAGCGTGCATATGGGGTGGTGAGTGGGGCCCACCAACCAACCCTCTAACCTCAACCTCAACCCCTCCCCCCTCGCTTTTGTCCTTTTCTCCTCCTCGGCCCCCGGACTATACCCACCCCCCACGTTCTCTCTTTTATCTCTCTAGAAAATTTTTTGCATACGCCTGGTCCACCATGCACCGTATTCCTAAACTCTCACAGTCATCAGAGTTCCAATATAATAATTTAATATTTTATATTGTGTTTCTATAGTATTCTCAGAAAAGCAATAATAATA
This sequence comes from Tillandsia fasciculata, assembly GCA_029168755.2. Classification (NCBI taxonomy): domain Eukaryota; kingdom Viridiplantae; phylum Streptophyta; class Magnoliopsida; order Poales; family Bromeliaceae; genus Tillandsia; species Tillandsia fasciculata. The sequence goes on from CM054952.1 coordinate 3,239,048, forward strand.
ATAATAATAGATTTTATAAATTTTGCTCACCTATTCTTTTTATAAATTTAACAAATATCATTTAATTTTACTATAAATCTGCCATTTAAAGCACATGAATTTTTTCTCAAAATAATAATAATAATAATAATAATAATATCCTTTCTAATGTGTTTATTACTTTGGAGACCATTTGATTACATATTATATTTTTAAAATTGATACACATAAAATTTTTAAATGTTAGTGATAATTAGGAATTTATTACTTTATATATATATATAAATTTTAACGCATTAATCATTAAACTTTCATGGCCACATAGTTATATTGTAGGGGTCCGATATATAGTAATCATTTATGTAACTTCAAACAAAAATGCTGCCTCATCAGCTCAGCTGGCTGTAGCTTTCATCCTTTCACTCTCAAGATTCTCTCTCTCTCTCTCTCTCTCTCTGTGCGCCTTTCCTTCCGTCCAGACTTTGCGGCCTCCTTTTCCGTGTCCTTGACTTCGCCATCCATCGGCTCTTCCCGCGCACTACAGGCCCATCAGTTTGCTTAGACGTCGCTTTACTGGAGCACGTTCGAAACCGCCCCTCCCTCTTCTCACTTATTACGACGCTGCCAGCGGCCGGTCAACGGCGAAGAGGCGCCGGGACGCGAGGGGGGAGGGGCAGTGGGCAGCACGACGTCGAATGGCATTTTGGAAATTATGTGAGGAAGCGAGGGGCTCTTTGCGCAGCAGAAGGGCCAAGAGAGGGGGGTGGCATGTGGGTCTGGGTCAGGCGTTGTCGCCATGGGGGAAGGTGGGGGGGGCTCGAATCTCGGAGGAGGTCATGAATGGAAAATTCAGCAGGGCCCCACCGGCTGAGCAACATGCGACAGGTGGCGAGGAATGAGCCGTGGGATGAGATCGAACTCGGAGTGCCGGGCGGGCAGAAGAACCGACGTGACGTCTCGATCACAGCCGTCCGACAGCTCAGAGGCCCACCTCACCCCCCTCAGCTGGGTCTCGGGGTTTGGAACGTCTGTAACTACTACAAATGCATCACACGCACGCTCACTCGCTCGCGCTAATTACTGACCTAGGTAAAATTTAACGGACAACATATCTATATTGATTTAAAAATCAGGTTGGCCCGTTCAACTTGTGATCAAATTTATAAAATAATTTAAATTTAATAAATTAAATAATTATTTTAAATTATTTAAATCCACAATTCAACCGGCAGATATATTAACTAGTCCGATTTTAATCAAACCGACTGAATTTGTTGATCAAATCATATTAAAATTTAAGAACTTAATTAGAATTAATTTATATATATATATATATATATATATATATATATATATAAAGAGAGAGAGAGTGCTAGGCTGGAATGTTATTAATAGCAGCAAGTCATTTGTGCTATTAAGTTTTTAATTCTTGGATTAAAAAATATTTGGTTGAGATGATAGTGGGCCCTTGGGTTTTGATAGGTGGTTGGAAAAATAGTAAAATCTAACGGTTGGAAATGATCAAAATGGTTACTCTAAGGGTAGAAAACTTGATAGCACCAAATGCTTGGTGCTATCGACGGCATAATAGCCGAACTATATATATATATATATATATATATATATATATAAAGAGAGAGAGAGAGAGAGAGAGAGAGAGAGAGTCCGGCTACATATATGCTATCGATAGCACCAAGACATTTGTGCTATTAAGTTTTTAGTGCTAAAATTAAGAGATGTGCGGTTATGATGATATATACTGGGCTTATAAGGTTTAGTTGGTGGTTGGTGGAATAGTATGATTTAATGGATTGAAATAATTAAAGGGGTTGTTTAATGGTGAAAATTTGGTAGCACCGAATACTTGGTGCTATCGATAGCAGAGTAGCCGGACTATATATATATATATATATATATATATATATATATATATATATATATATATATATATATATAAAGAGAGAGAGAGAGAGAGAGAGGCAGGAATACTATCAATAGCAAACGGGCTCCGTTGCCACCCATTTGTTTTCGATGATGGAGCTTCTAAGACGACGATTGACACCGTTAAATAGAAAATTTAAACTATTTGAAAATTAAATTTTACTTTTTTTTTGTCAATTATATGAACAAAAATTGAACGACTGAAAATGAATACCCTTCAAAAAGTGATGATAGAAATCTTAAAACAAGATCAAGAGTATATATATATATTTAAATAGCTAAAAAAAATTTCTAACTAAAATTCAACTAATTTAGAATTCTTACACCGTTAAACTAGTAACAAACTCATATTTACCATTAAAATTATAAATTTTACAATATTTTGATTAATAGGTTAAAGATGTTGAAAAAATTTAAAATTTAATTTCTAAATATTTTCGGTGGTCTAGATCATATTCAACCGTACCAATCATCGATTCGAAAACTCTCTCATCGAAAATAATTGGGTGGCAACGGAGCCCGTTTGCTACTGATATCATTTCAGCTCAACTATATATATATAGTAGGACTTGTGTGCTTTTAAAAGCACGGAGGTCTCCGTGCTCCCAAGTTGTTTTCAATGTTAGGACTTCCGAATGGACGATCGGTTCGTTAGATTTGATCTAGAATATTTGAAGTATCTAGAAAATAAATTTTACGATTTTTCAATATCATTTACCTAGTAATCGAAATTGCTGAAAATCAACGACTGAAAATAAAAATCTCACAAAATGTGATGATATGATACTAAAATTTTAGATCAAATATATTGATCTTATTTTATATAGTATAAAAAAAAATTATCAAAATTTTACGTGATTTTAATAATTCTACACCGTTAAACTTGCAAACGGCTCACCACAATCATTAAAATTGTTGATTTTGAACCTTTTTATCGCTAGGCAATTGATATCAAAAAAACACAAAATTTATTTTCTAGACATTTTAAATACTCTAGATCAAGTTTAACGGAGCCGATCATCTATTCGAAAGTCCCAATACTGAAAACAACTTGAAAGCACGGAGGCCTCCGTACTTTTAAAAGCACACAAGCCTATATGCTGGTAAAAGTACCAAACAATTAATGTTTGTAAATTTTTTTCTTTTAGATCTATTGTTTAATTTGACTAGTTTCACCCTTTAGATCATACTATTTCAACAACCACCCATTAAACTCAAAAAACTCACTATCATCTAACCCCACATTCTTTCATTTAAGGGCTAAAACCTACCAGCACTAATGACTTGATACTTTTAAAAATATAAGAGTTCAATTCTATACACACACACATACCGACTGATTCAATTATTTGCCGACCCACTCGTTGAACCAGTAAATCTTACTCTATTTATTAATCACACAAATTAACTAGCGAACAACTTCTTTCCTACTATGGGCAGGATGCATAATTTAGGAACTTTTTTTTTTTTGCATTTAGCCTACTAAAAATATATTATTTTGTAAATAATTTTATTAAATTATGAATATAGAAATGACCCTATATTATACAAGTAGACGCCATAAGAAAAACTTTAAATTATCATATATAATGATTCATTCACCGTCTTTAAAATATAATAATTTTTTTTATCATATTTAATTAAATAGTATAATGTGTTTTTGAAAAAAAGAATGAAAGTCTTTTACTCAATTTATTATCTAAACACGATGAGAAACACGATGAATTAATCATCATGTTCACTTAAAATATTTCTTTCTTATTCCACGTGGTGCCTTGTATATACATATAAAATTATATTTGTATTTATGATTTTGGTAGAGTTATTTGTAAAGTACAATTTTTTAAAAAGGTTAAATGCAAAAAAAAAAAGTCTCAAGATTTACACCTCAAAAATTCTATTTTGATGGTTTTCCAAACGGACCTTAGTATTTCTCTTCTATAATATTTATTTGAATTATATTTTTTTAAGCCATAAACTTAATTAGACCATATTTTGCATCTGTGTTGAATATTTATTTTTGAGAAAAAAATTATATAAAAATTTAAAAAGGGATGATGTATTGCTTGCATTATTTTCATGTGAGTTATTTGTTTGCCAAAGAAAAATACAAATTTGAAAGCAACATTTTCTAGTTCTAATTTTTTTTAACAATTTATTATCTATAGCTTGCTGGAGTTCGTTACAACCTAACCAACAGTGATCATAACAAAAAAAAAAAAAATTCTCGCCTTAGTTAAAATAATAAAAAATAATGATAATACCATACAAGGTTCTAATTTTTAAGTTTTAGAATTGAGTAATTTTAGCTAAGTAACTTGTGGATTTTACTATATTGATAAATAATTATATTACATGTACTACTTTAGACTATTTAATAGAAAATAAAACTAGATTAATTAACTGCTAATAGCTGATTGAGCCATGCAATTTGATAATAGTTTTTAACTTAATTAATTGTAAGAACTTAAAATAAAAAAATCTAGAAGTCATAGAGGGGTCAATCAAAATATTAAAGTTGAAAGGCCTATTTCAATGTGGGCTATAATTGAGGAGGTCTCAATAAACTTTTACTGAAAATGTACGCAGAGCCGTAATTATTGACTATTTTATTTTGGATTGGTCCTCTTAAATTTTATTTTTTTTAAAAAAAAAATAATATTTTCTCCCTTTCTAAAAAGGATTTTCGTCTACAAAACTAGAAATCAAGTATTTCAAGCCCCCATCTGAAAAAGATGAAAAAATCGCTCCTACAGCGCACTCTCTAGCTCCCAAGTGGGAGTACGTAGATGTATTTTTTTTGGTGATGTATTAGTACTGTCGGTGATTTTGGGATTATATCATGTATATTTTACTTTAGAGAGTTTTAGTTTTGGAGAGACTTATGTATTGTGAGGACCTGGCATGTAGTATTTGAGGAGTTGTATATATTTATTTTAGTAGTTTATTTTTCAGGTCTGATATCTGTATAGTGTAGTTGATCTTTTACAGGTTCGTCGCTTCGTCTATACGGGGCTTCCCGTATGGGCGGCGGATCTGTTGGCGAGTCCGGATCGCAGTTTCGACGCCGGGGCGTGAGAAGATAGATGTTGTATGCTACTATAGTAAATTTAATTAGGCTAAATTACAGAAAACCCCCTCTAATATCCGCTTTTCCACTTTACCCCCCTGTCTTTTAAAAGTCGACAACCTGCCCCCTCGTAATTACCGAAATATGCAATTACCCCCCTGCCAGATATGAAAGTCCATCCATGAGCCTCTAATGGATGCATTTACCCTTTCCCCCCTGCCAGATATGAATTGGTTTCTTACCAATTTGTTACAAGCAATTGGCTCATTAGAGGCTTATGGATGGACTTTCATATCTGGCAGGGGGTAAATGCATATTTCGGTAATTACGAGGGGGCAGGTTGTCGACTTTTAAAAGACAGGGGGGTAAAGTGGAAAAGCGGGATATTAGAGGGGGGTTTTCTGTAATTTAGCCATTTAATTATTTGATAGTAATTAGTAAATTGTGGAACTCTTATTAGTATACTAGGCATATGTTGCATGTTTGAGATTTTGGACACTAGAAAATTCTTAACATTGGTTTGTTAACCTATTTTTGACTCTTTGTACTTTGGTTGCATTCTTCCTGACTTAGTGGATTTTTTTTTCACCCCGAATAGTGGGCTGAGTAGTCGAGGTAGTGTAGTATGCATGTTGCGCTCGTGTCTGGGGGCCGGGTGGAGTCTATTATCAGTGGCTAGGTTATGTTCTAGTGTCGAGAGCCGTTCGGGTTGACGGTGGTCCCAGACCGTTGAGTGTTTCTGACTTGTATTGTGAGTTGTGAGTTTGTCGATCTGGTTGATCATGGATTTGGACTATAGCCTGCATGAGCAGTATTTGAGCTCGACTGTGATGCACTGATTTCCTCAGTGGGGTCGCCCCTCTCGAGTGCCACTTCGGAGGTGGGCCTGTTATTTTGTTCTCGCGCGACGTCGATGCAGTCCTTGTGGGACGCCCTACGTAAATCCTATCCTCGGTGGATGTGTGGTAGTAGGTTGGCGCAGATTTGACTGGACCCTATGTGGCAGTCATTGTGATTGGGTTAATTTAGCACCTCGAGAGCGAGTGGTTGCATTTTATTCATCTTGTCATTTCTTGAGCATTGTAGATAGAAGCATGAAGACTTTAAATTTCTTTCCAGCTTACTTACCTACTTTTCTTTCTCCATAGTATTATCTTGCCTCTAGTAGACTTAATGGGTAGATCGTTGGTCTTGAAAACGATACCTACTAAGAACTTCTTGTTTATGTAGTTCTCACACCTGCGGTTGGTGTTCTTTTTGCATAGACTTCAGCTTTTGTCCCTACACGAGCGAGTTCTTCTTATCGAGGTATGGGAGTCGCGAGCTAGCGAATTGTTGGTTGTTGTCCTGTACTCTATATTGTATCTTTTAGTTTCCCTTTTTGGAGGTACTTATTATTCTTGGATGTTTACAGATGAACAGTGGATTTATGTTTTTATAGCAGATTTTATTTTAGCTCTAATATCTATTAGTTGTTAAATTCTATCTTTTGTAGGTTTGACGCTTTGCCTATGCGAAGCTTCCCATATGGGTGGCGGATTTGTTAGCGAGCCCAGATAGCAGTTTTGACCTCGGGGCGTGACAGATTAGATTGGTATTAGAGCCTATGTGACGCCCAAACTTTCCAGGGGGTTACCTATCCTAGAATTGCTCTAGCTCTAGCACGCTCAACCCTCTTAATCTGTTGGGTCTTGCTACCATCCAAAATGCTATAACCGGATTAAAAGATTTAGTCCTATTATATCATTTATATATAGAACTAATCTAAATTTCAGAGGTGTCACATTCTTTCCCCCTTTAATCCGTGACGTTAACGTAAGGCTCAAGCACACACTCACAATTAGTACCAGGCGATGTGAGATTCGTCTCGCTAGTCTTAGTTGACCTTGTGGGGAGTTGCACTCCATCCACAACGGTCATTAGCCGGAAAGTCGTGCTCTACTCGCTATATAACCCTGGCTCAGCCAAGACTCATCTCGCATTTCCGGCTGATGATTGGCTCTGATACCAACTGTGACGCCCTAACTTTCCAGGAGGTCACCCATCATAAAACTACTCTAACTCTAGCACGCTTAACGCTCTTAACCTTTTGGGTCTTACTACCACCTAAAATGCTATGGCCAAGTTAAGATGTTTAGTCATATTATATTTCATATATAAAACTATTTCAAATCCTGCAAACATCCACAAATAAATTCGTCCATTCCGTTACAATTTCTGAACAAAAAAATAAACGAATCAAACATGCCCTCACTAAACACACCAAATAGTATAGTAACCTGGTTTCTCAAAAATTATTTTCACTTACCTTGAAACAATATTCTAGAAAAAATAGGTGAGCCAAACTTCACGTGCCCATTTTATTGACCAACCATTTTCTGCCCTGGCATATAAATAGTTTTCTTCCTTTAAGACAGATTTCAATTTTGGAGGATTTTCTTTTAGAACTCACTTCTTCCTTTCCCAAAAATGTTTAGCTCACTAGAGAGGAAAACCCTAACTATATAATCTTAAATTTATAGTTTTTCTCTCTAATCACCCATCCTACATCTCCAGTCATTTAGATAATCACATTTTAATAGTGATGCGGAATCAGCTAGCCTACTTCGTTCTCTCGTATCATGCCCTGAGGACTTGAGTGTTTGGAGGCTTGTGGATGCATGCGGCCATGTACGTAGGTGGCGGAGTTGTGGATGCAAGCGAGGATTCGGACTAAGTAGTCCACGGATAGCATATGATTTCACTACGACGAGGCATAGAGAAAGTGGTGGCACGCGGATATATATATATACACACACATGTCTGTTGACTATCGCTGTTGGACAATGCATGGTGACTTCGTAATAGAACCTTTACCGTCTCTTGTAACTTCTTTTGGTTGTTTAGTGATTGTTCTCAATTTTGCTCTAGTTTTCTTTCTCGAATAGTTGTTTTGCATACAAAATTCCGTTCCTTTTTTACTGTTTTGCTTATGTTATTTCTCTTGCGATTTGTGCATTTGTGTGTGGTTTGATATTTCTTCATGTATTAGCTGGTGTTCTGTTTTCAACCGCTGGTTAATTATCTTGCATTTTCCTTTTTTTCCTACTACACTATTTTAGCATCCATTCAATGTCTCGGTTGAATTGCTTGTGAGAACTATTTTTCTTTTTAAATATCTATTCACGTACCCCCGGCACTCTAGGTTTTATATGCTAGGTACGTAGATTAATAATTTGAAGCTAATTTGTAAATTTTAAATTTTATAATTTTTTGAACATCATAATCTATATAATGATCAAACAAATTAAAAATTAATAATTATGATGATTAGCGTGCAAAGTTTGCTATTATTAGAGCTTCAATTTTTTATATTTTAATTTTAAAAAAAAATTAAAATTTTTAATTTATGAATATAAGACGTACATCCTACAAACGAAGAGTGTTCATGTAATTTTTTAAAATATTTTAAATTAAAAAATATTTAAGTATACTTTTAATTTGGACCCTAAGGACTATTTGGTATTGGAATTATTTGGGAATAAGGGAATATCCCTTATCCCCAAACACATCAGGAACTACGAGAATATTTTGTTCCAGTACAATTAGAATAAGTAAGAATTACTGTTCTCACTCTTTCCAACCACCCTCTTACTTTTTCTTTAAATACCATCCAGGTCTCCCGAGACATCATCTCTCACTTCATTATTATATAATAAAGCTTGAGAATAAAAAAATTTATTTAAAATAACTAATACTTTTTCTTTTTCTTATTGCTCATTATCATACCAAATATAAAATTTTTTATTCCTGTAATTATCTCAAACGTTTTTTTATACTAGTTCCGTATATTATATTTATTCCTGAAATAGATAGTTCTGTTTTATTCCGTTACCAAATAACCCTAACTATACATGTTACTTATTCTAGTTAGAGGTGGATAGATAGAATTACCCTTTTGGATCAAATTATCTACCACATGTACTATTGTGGCGTATACATCGGCCGCGTGCATGCAAGAGCATTGTCTAATAAATGCTATGAGCATGGAGTCGATCAGTTGGACCAGATCTTGTCATCCGTCACGTGACAATGATTTGATTGTAGCTGTTGGCTCCCTCTCCGCCCCGTCTCTCTGTCTCTCTCCCCTTCTCCTATTTAGTGCTTTCACTTCAGTCCTCTCACACGTGCCGAGGCACCCGTGCAGTCCGTAGTTAGATGAATGTGGGGTTATCAAGATGAGTGCTGCTAGGGGTGCCTCACTGGATGAAGGGGGGCTTCAAATTTAAAGAGAGAATTTTATACGTAGAGAACATTTAAAAGTATGGTAAATATTATATGTATATTTTATTTAGTGTGTATATTTTATATCTCATTTATTTAAGAATAGGATAAATTTTATCTATCACTTCTAAGTGATGAGTGAAAAAGCTTCTATTCTTAAATAGATGGGGTGTAGAATGTACATCTATTTTTGAATGTACATGTAGCATTGCTCTAAAAGTATTAGGCTATTTTTCTTGATAATTGGTAAATAAAATCTATGATGCATAAATTTTTCAAAAAGTAAATTTTGTAATTGTTCTCAAAATTTTTAAAATATATATTTAAAACTACTTTTGTAATCGCCCATTAAATAATTAATATAAAAAATAAAATTTGCTTTGAAGAAAGTTTAACTATAGTAGGTCAATTTTTAACCGTATTAATTATTGATTATGATATTTCATCATCGAAAATGATACGAAAATATTTAAGGCTTAATACTTCAAAAGTATTCTAGCTACCTCAATTCTACATGTATTTCTATAAAATTTTGAAATTGTACATTTAATTATATGAAAACTTAATTATCAAATGTATTCTTCTAAATTATTAAAATATTGTTGAGCTCAAAATTGTCGTCACGTGAAATGCGCTGCGATCAAGTTAGAAGACGACACGTGGCGCAAACCATTGGCTGAAGATATTAGCCAATAGAAGGAGGAGCCGATGAAAGGTGCTCACGTCTTGACCAAGGCTGACTCTTGTTGGTTGTAAATCGTCATTTGTCTCAGCCAAACAATGATAAAAGACGAAATCAGGATCTGGAATCAGCTGCTCGAGCCGATAAGGATCGTATGCGAATACAAAAGGAAAGATTTTGAAGAAGGTAGGTACGAGATTTCAAACGCGGATCATGCAACTAACGCAAGATTAGCAAACAACGCCATGCAACAATGAGCGCCGAGGATCACGCCTCGGCGCGCCAATCTTGGGGATGAACGTGGATGGAAAAGAAATACTATCCAACCGAGAAAAATCAACTCAGAAGGAAGTAGTTGAGAGATACATGATCATTCCCCTTAAATTATGATATACACAGCTGTCTATATGGTTCGGACGAGTATAAATAAGCGAACCATCGAAAAAAAAGGGGCCCTCCAACCTCGTAAGCCAGTGACCACTCCTACTTTTCAATACCTTCAATACCTGCATCTACAGCTTTCCTAAATAGATTTTCATACTAGTATTTACCGCTTTTCTTTACAGCTTTCCTATGAGTAACCTTACTTGTAATCGTTCCTTATAACCCTTTTCTTAAGCAATACAAAGCGAACCGGCTGCTTCAGCCCTGTTGATCAATACTTTGTCGCTCTAGTTTGGCTCTTCCAGGCTGAACTTTATTAAGAGTTCGATTGAGAAGAACCCGGCCGAGTGAATACCTCCTCGGCCTAATCGTTTGCCACGCGGCGCATCACATCAAAAGGGTCAATTCCGAAGCCGATCACTTATCAGATCAGGTCAACGGTCAGTGGCACTTTTCGACCCAAACAACTTTTTGGCACGCCCGGTGGGACCCTCCAGTAAACTCTTACCCTAATCCTACCGAAAAATATCAAAAAACAACAACCTGAATCTCAGGAATAGAGTCGTTCCCGGGCATTCAGGGAATGACCAATCTAGTAGCACCGGACACGCGGATAATTCGCCACCGACGCTACCAGAGATTCCGGAGACCAATAGGAGGTCGGCACCACAGGAGCCGACCCTATCAAACTTGTTCGGGCAAATGGCCCGAGCGTTAGAATCTTTCGAGAGAACACAACTGTCTCTCGAGAGGAGTAACCAGGCGTACGACGCTCACCTGGATTTAGTACTAGCCACAGTATCGACTTCAAATGACAATATGGCTCAAATCGGACAGTTTTTAGCCCGAAACGAATCATATAATGGATGATTCGCCACCACACTACCCCAGCCGTTGTCGACGCAATCGATTCCAATGGCGCCGGCAATGCCTATAGTGCAACCACAGAGAGTTGTACTGCTGGCGGCTACTTATCAAGCGGCGCAGCCGCTGGGGTCAGTGCAGCTACAAGCAGTCTCGTACCAGATGGAAATAAGGCCGATAGGGCAGAACATTGGCCATCATTAAGAGAACTATTGCGGGACCCATCTGCAGCCCCCGCAGCTAGTATTCCAACCCCAGGCTGGGAGCAGTAGGAGCGGTGGACAGGTCCTGGTGTAGGAACCTCCTCAGAACTAGGCAGGTCATTGTGGGCCGCCACCTCCACCGGCTCAGCCAGTGGCCCCGTTACCTCAGGTGGGGCTCGCCGAAATACATGCCCAGGTAGAGAAAATCATCCGGAATTCTTTCGGCGCAGAAGCCATGCCAACAATTCGGCCAATGTTCAGGTCATCGTATCCTGCCAATATCGATAGGGATCACCTGTACCCGGCCAACTAGAAGATATCGAAATTTAACAAGTTCTCGGGAGAGAAAATCGAGAACACAGTCGAGCATATCGCTCAGTTCATGGCCCAATGTTTAGAGGCGGCCGCGGACCCATTTTTGAAATTGAGACTGTTCAACACGTCGTTAATGAAGACGGCGTTCTCGTGGTAACCGAGCCTGCTGGAAGATGCCAAAATTTGGCAAGTTCTCGGGAGAAAATCGAGAACACAGTCGAGCATATCGCTCAGTTCACGGCCCAATGTTTAGAGGCGGCCGCCGACTCATTTTTGAAATTGAAACTGTTCAACACGTCGTTGATGAAGACGGCATTCTCGTGGTACACGAGCCTGCCTCCCAACTCCCTCCGCGACTAGGGCGAACTATAGGCTAAGTTCCACGAGCAATTCTATCGGGCTGTGCCCAAATTGTCGGTTGCCGATATAACATCATATTGGCAGAACGCTAGAGAAACGGTTGAGGAGTACCTCAACCGCTTCAAGATGACAAGGAACCGATGCTTCGTCAGGATGCCGAAGATCGAGTTCACGAAAATTGCGTTCAACGGACTCCACTTCAAGACTCACGATCATTTTGAAGGTCGCCACTTCCCCAATCTCTTTGATTTGGGGATTCGGGTTGCTCAATATGAGCAATTCAGGAATGACAATAAGGAAGAGCGACCGAAATAAGACCGCGGTAAAGACTGGAAAAAGTCGAAGGAGTATAATGTCTCCTTTGTGGAAGATAGTTCGACTCATGAGGAACCAAGCGGATCTAGTGAAAACAAGTCTTCGGATGAAGAAGCCGAAGTGTACGCGGCCGAGATAGTTTCGGGCCGCCAACTCTACACGTGTCAGATGCTTAAGCCGAGCAAGACCCGAGAGTTCAAGGCTCGGGCATCGATTAATGCCTTCACCTTCGACACGTCCAAAACCGATCAACTTTTAGATCAGTTGTATAAGAACGGTTGAATTAAACTCCATGAGGATCAATCGATCCCTCCATACGAAGAGCTCCGGAGGCGGAAGTACGGTAAATGGCACCATTTGTTTAGCTACGGAATAAACGAATGCATCACTTTTAAGAAACAAATACAAAAAAAAAAATTAATGAGAGTCGGTTCACTTTTGCCGACCAAGAAAATAAAAATAATATACAAATCGACACTAATCCCTTTCCCCGCAGGTGAACACTATTCCCTTTCCTCCACAAATCAACACTAATATATGTCAAATTGTTTTTCTGAAGAGTTTTACTCTTTTAAAAAAAAATTGATGAATGTTTTTATTTTTTATTCCTCAAGGGAAGTTGGTTCGAATGCAGGCATTCTGATTGGCCTAAGCTATTATCGCCTTTGCTGGGTGGTGTACGCCTATATTGTATACACTGTACGTACCTTATATTTGATGATAAATATTCTAAACAAAAATTTTGATTTGATATATGTAATGTATATTTTTAAAACAATTGTACATAAAAAATATTGTATAGTTTTTAAACCAATTACCAAGTCATCACATAGTCCCAAAAATTAACGGTGAAAATAGAGCTATTATTTGATTTAAAAAAATTTAAAATTTATAAATTTTAAGAGAAATGCAAAGTTTTCAATCCAAAAAGGGTTGTAAAGATTACAACCCTACGATCTACCTTGGGATTTAATATTTTTTAAAAAAAATTAGTATTAAACAAAAGGAAATTGACACGACTAGTGGAGGGAAGGCTCTTGGATAGTCGGGATGTATGTTTACAACCCAATTTGGATTGTAGGGTGATATAACTAATTTAACATTAGAGTTTCTGAAAACGGTGACTCAACCAAGCTGCATCAAAAATTTCGTTGAGTACGACAAATTTTATAATTAGTGTTAAAAAATTTTAAACGGTCATAACTTTTTGTTCGAATGTCCATTTTAAATATGCAACACCAATTCTTCGATCGAGTTTGGGGCCCAAATTTAAATATTTAAGCCTTCGTTTTTATATTTTTAGGTTATTTTAAAAAGTTTTATATTTATTTTTTTTTAAATCTGGTTCTTTAATTATTTCTAATCAGTTTAGATTTAGAAATATATTAAAATTTATTATTTTCGATGATAATAGAATTCGAATATCGACTCTATGTACACATAATGTTTGGTTAATGTAATTAACTTTTAGAATTGATTAATAATATTTGTCTTTATCAAGAATTGTGTATCGAGAATTGTGTACTTCGTCTTTCTCTCTCTCTATGCTTGTGTTTTTTGAGAATTGTGTACTTCGTCTTTCTCTCTCTCTATCCTTGTGTTTTTCCCTCTCAATGCAGCTTAGGCTTGCGTTTTAGGACTAGCAAACAATGCTCAATTTTTAATAAGAAAAATATATAAACTTTCACTTTTAATCAAATGTATAAACTTTTTGAACTTTCACTCTCTTGCAAACAAGCACCTAAACTTTCAATTTTGGCAATTATATTTTATAAACTTTATGAAATAATGTAATAAGCCCTTCTTTTCAAGCCAACTAATTATTAATTACATAACTGTTTTAATCAAATGTCATGTATATATTTCCGTAAGACTTCAAAAATGTAAAAAATGATAGTTTTTCTCTTTTAATTTTGATAATTAAGATGGCGACCAAAAAATAGGATGAAATGAGCTTCTTTTTAATTTATTGTTTTTTTTTACATGTAGATAGGAACATAAAAAATTAATTTTTTTATATTTTGAAGCAGCTTTATAAAACTATATACAATACATACCACCAAAATGATCGTATAATTAATAACTTTAATTGAAGAGATAATTATGTTGAACTATTTGAAAAAGTTTAAGCGGTTTATTTGTCAATATTAAAAGTTCAGATTTTCGTTTATAAAAATACTCAAGTTGAAGGGTCATTATACATTTTTCACTTTTAATTATGTAGGTCATTTAAATAATGTAGAGTATGTTCGAAGATCGAGATTGTAGTTTTGAGATTTCTGTCATATGATTTTAGAAATGCATACATATGTGATGTATATTCGATGCAGATTGTAATTTCCATGCACATTGGCCATGGGAAATATTTTCATCTCAGATATGTAGTTCTGTTTGGCCGCCACGATGGTTTTTTGAGAAAGCTCCCCATGGGGAGCTGTCTGAAAAGGCCATAAATTCACGGTAGGTGAACACCGACGTTATCATGTTCATCGACATTATCATTCCGGAGAAAGCACCAACATGACTTTGGCAAGTACGGTAATTAATTCTGACGATCCAATTTCTCAGAGGGTCACTCATTCTAGAACTATTTTAACTCTAGCACACTCAATTCTTTTAATCTCTTGGGCCTTACTACCATCCAAAATGTTATAACTGAATTAAAAATTTAGTTTTATTATATTATTTATATATATGATTAATCCAAATTTCGGGGGTGTCACATTCTTCCTCCCTTTAAGCCCTAAAGTCCACGTCAGGCTCAAGCACACTCACAAGTATCAGGCGATATGAGACTCGTCTCGCTAGCCTTAGTCGATCTTATGGGAAGCTGCACTCCACCTACAATGATCATTAGCCGAAAAGCCGCGCTCTACCCGCTATATAATCCTGGCTCAGCCGAATCTCATCTCACATTTTCGGCTGGTGATTGGCTTTGGTACCAAGTCTGATGCCCCAACTTTTAAGGGAGTCACCCATTCTAGAACTACTCTAGCTCTAACACGCTCAACCCTCTTAACCTTTTGGGCCTTACTACCATTCAAAATATTATAGCCGGGTTAAGAGATTTAGTCCTATTATATCATTTATATATATAACTAATCTAAATTTCGAGGAGATCACATTAATGGAGTATGTCCTTCGGCAGAAAGAAACCGGGAGCAAAGAAGGGGCAAAAGAGTGCACTACTCTCTGATCTTTAGTCGAGCTTCAGTTTGGAGCTTAAATTTTTAATTTTAGTGTGAATGTTCAAAATTTCAATTTATTCCTTAAATTTTTAATAGTATTTTTCTTTTGTTCTTATCTTAAGTATTAAAATTTATTACTCACATCCGGTTTATCTTTTTCTTCTCATATAGTATGATTTAATTAGTTTTTCATTCATCTCGTACTCTTAATATCAGAAGTCCAACTTTTGTACGAAAAGTTTTAACTAAATAAATAGTGAGGATATCAATTGTTCCTAGTGCAAATGATAAAGAATTTGATGGTTGATATCCGAAGTTTCGAATTCGAATCCTAATTTTTTCATATTTTCAGCTAAATTTATTTGAAAATAAACAAAACGAGTAGCATGAAAAACAATAAATAGCTAGGGTGAAACATGCGATATAGCTAGATATATAAATGTATTGTGTTAGCCTTTTTTTTTTTTTTTTTTTTTGTCTAATAGTAAATATACATAAAGAATCAAAGTAAAACTCTTTTAATTACTTAAAAATTATTAATTTTGAATTTAAAAATTTAAAAATCAAACTAAAAAGTTGATTTCAAATTTTAAAACTAGTGCGGTTCAAAAAACAATAAAGTATATATATATACAGATGTATTAAAAAAAATCTGAAATATATTAGTACTAACAACCACGTACGTAATTTTTTCTACCGATCAAATTAGAATTCAACTGTCCGGTCGTAATATCTTTAAAAAATATATCATAAATTTTTTGAAAATAAAAAATTTGATCGATTTAAAATATGGATAATATGGTGGAAATGCTACGTCTCTATCATGTTTTGACTTTCGTAAGAAACGGGGCGTACGATATCATATCTGCATGGCATTTGTTATTGTCCAAAGGTTTTTAAAGGACCATACAATATCTGGCGTAGTATCAATGAACGGAATGTGATGGACGTCAGAAAGGTCGGGGTAGGTTGTATAGGTACTTTCCTAGGACTGATCATAGACTGAAAAGTGTGGATTTGAACTTGAAAAGTGAGCGGGCGGGAGTGGCTCAAGGTTGATCTTTGGAGAGGGTTCACGTGTGGTGAAGCTGACATCAGGGCGTCGTCCAAACTTGGTACACTGATGCACTGCATGCATGACAGCAAGGTAAAAGAGATATGTACGAACGTTGCCCCGACATTGATACGATAGACTAATAATTTCAAAGTCGAGTGACGAGTCAAATGATATTCATTTTAGAATAAAATGGGATGTAGAATATACACTTCTAAAAGAGTGTACACCTAGTATTTCTCTTTAATTTGGGTATATATAAATATACACTTTTTTAGGGGTGTATATCTTACACCACATTCCATTCTGGGGTGGAGTGAATTTCACTCGTCATTCGATATGACGAGTAGAATAATATCCACCCCAGAATGGAGTGGGGTGTAGGATGTACACCCACTCAATGTGACGAGTAGAATAATACCCATTCCAGGATGGAGTGGGGTGTAGAATATACACTCCTAAAAGGGTGTACACCTAGCATCCCTCTTTTAACTTTCAATTTTTTCTCATATTTTTATTTAAATATTTGATACCACTTCTAATATAAATTTAAATAGATAAATTATATTTTTTTTATTATATTCTAGTAAGATAATATGTTATTTAATTTATTTATTTAAAAAATAAATAAATTTAGTTAGAAATATAGGATAACGGTTTTGAATATTGGCACTTTGAATACCAACCACAAACATATTCAAAAGTTTGATATTACTAGTCCCTATAAATGCTTGAAAGAATTTTATTTAATTCCATATGGATATTTTTATTAGAGAATAAATTATTACTTATAGTCCTTATATCTTTACACTGTATTTATCCATTTTTTAAAATTTTATATTTCAATCTAACAATTCCTAAAATTATAATTTTGTCTATGTATAAAAATTGTAACATTTCGGCATGGTTAAAAATTTAATAATTTATATTCGAGATTTGAAATTTGAAGCCTAATTATTTTATATTTTTAATTAAATTTATTTTTAAAAAATAAACAAAATGAGCGACATGCTACCTTTCTATCTATAAAAGAAAAAATAGTAAAGAATGAACCTATAAATTCATGCAATACGAGTACATAGAGGAATAGTGCAAGGAACAATTTTTACTTTATCATATGGACTAAAAGGAAATATTATTAATAGTTTACGGACTAATTGAAATCTTGTTGAAAGTTTAGAATCTTGAATATCAAAATCAAAAGTTCAAGGACCAACATGGAACTATACTCATAGTTCTGGGGCTAGCAGTGTAATCAACCCAAATTTAAATGCACGATTGACTTGCTTTGAAAAAATCTTTTTTTTTTTTTTTTTATTTTGAGAGAGAAAGGTAGTATACTATCCGTTTCGTTCATTTTTTTTTAAGCAATGAACTTAACAAGAAATGTGAAGCAACTAGACTTTAAACTCGAAATCTCGGTACCAACCACCAAACCTTTTGCCCTACTTCAAAGAAACTTACACACGTGAATCAGATAATAAAGATATCTAAGCAAGCTAGTGAAGTAAAATAAATAATGCAGTCGTTTTACTATTAAATAGTTCAAATCAAATAAATTAAATAATTAGGATAAAAAATTAGAACCTTTAAAATTTAAAATTCATCCTTGTCACGCCTGAATCACAGCGGAAGCTCCGGGAGCGCTAACAGACCCACCATGTGTATATACAAGACTTTTCTACACATATGAAGTGTTCGAACAAAAATCTGTCTCTAGATAAACAATTTTAGAAGTCCACAACTAGAACAATGCCCCTAGAAGACTACAACTACACAGTTTTAAATTATATTTTTTCAGATTTGATTTTTGTTTGATCAAAGAATTTTCTAAAGTCTTGGCTGCGTTTGAAGATGCTCCGTGGGTTTGATGACTACGGTCGAACTCCGATAACTTCCGGAGATTAAATCGGGGATTTTTGGGGATCTGATAGATTAGTTTTTGGTCTTTTCGGCTTTGGTACACATCTAATTGTACGTGGCTATATCGATACTTAAAAACGAGTGTTTCGGAACAGTAAGGGAGAGCCGGAAGGTTTTGGAGTGTTTCAAAATGTTTCGGGGCAAAATCGGATCGTAAAACATAAAAATTAGGTTTTTCGGTGCGCAACTTTCGGTCACGCGGTTTGCTGCAGTTCGCAGCAGTATAATGACTGTTTGCTGAAATTTTTGGTGGTTAGATGCCTCTAATTACATCATTAAAGTCATTGGTTGGTTTCGAAACCAGCTATGTATCTCGGGAATCAAGTTCGGCAGAATTTTGGAGTCCCAATTTTTTGGTTTTGGGGCATGATTGGTGCGGTAGTCCTAATGATTTTAGATTATATACTTGGCACAGCGATTGAGTTGTTGGGTATTGGAGTTGTTGTAGGTCCGGACTTAGACAAGGAATGCGGTCAAGAAAGGAATTAAAGACCTAAGTTTTGATCAATTGAGGTGGGTATTTCATGCCGGTAGTAAGTGAGTTGTATCATCTCTTCTTTCTTATATCAGTTCTATTTTCTTTATCTCTATTATCATATGACATATAGATAGGCTGATTTCAATACATATGGTGGTTATTATTAATTGAGCATATTTGGATCTTTGGGTCTGATGGTTTTGCATATATCACATTGCATTCATTTCGGCTCTGGCCGAAAATCTATTTATTGGTCAGGAGCATTTGAGGATCTTCATGAGTACAGTCGGTTTGGCCACCGATAGAAAGTGCACTATCCAGATAGATCATCGGTATAACACATAATTTAGGTCAGTGCGGCATTGGCTGGCATTTGTCGGAGGCCGACAAGCCAATGGCAGTTGTGGGGTATCCTCCAATGGCAGTTGTGGGGTATCCACGGTACAGATTTGGCAAGTTCTTGTGCATAGCATGTAAAGGACAATTGGTATCATGGCATTGCAGTAGTGGTATCTTTTCTTATCTTCATTACTATACTTGATTTTACCGTTTCTTACATTATTTTTTGTCTTCACTATATTTCTCTCATATTATTGTCACAATCATATTTCTTTTTCCCGGTGAGCACGACTTATATTCGTGGTGGGTTGTTCTTATTAGAAAACCTTCGATTGGTTTCTCATATTTCCTACTCCACAGGTGATGTGGTCAGTGATGCGGTACGAGCAAGACATGATGTATACGGCAGTTAGAACTAGCGACTATCCGGTTCAATTATTTATATTTCGTTTAGTTCAGTGGTTCAGTTAGTCGTAACTTGACTTGGATTTGGTTTTAGGTTGTATATTCATTTGATCGAATTTGGTTAGGATATTTATATATTATGGATAAATTGATTAGAAATTTTTGAATAGATTTTTAAATAATTTTCTTAAAATAATTATGAGTCATGAATGATTACTGTGATTGTTATTATTAATCGATATGCCGTATAGTTATAGAAAAAACTTTATATCTGTGACGAATTTATTACATTCTGAGATAAAACTGAAAATAATAATAATAATAATAATTTTTTTATAACTTTGATTTAAAAATTGAATCCAGCTAAGGACTTCAGGCGTGACAGAAACCGGTGCCTCCAAAATTTTTATTGGATATGTCGCAAGCTCGCATTAGTTGGTACCTTAATTGGCAATGTGGCTTGCTTAAGAGCTATATATATTTCTGATGTGACGAACCGCCGCCAATTCATGTATTCCACTATAGACGAGTCATAGGCACCACCTAAACAAATCTATTATTTTAACTAAAATTATTTCCACTTCCATTGACTCTCGAGAGTGAACATAGTTAGTATTAGTATTACGAAACATCTGATTTTTTTAAAAAAAAAAAAGAAATCTGAGAACAGTTTCAATATTTTTATTTTGATAAAAATGTATAAAACTTACCTCTGCTATCAATCATTCATTTTGACCTAACTACTTAATTTTAAAAAATATATATATATTTTACTATCTAATAATATTAATCTTTTTTATTTGAGTTGATTTTTTAAATTCAAATTTTAAATCCGTCAGTAATCTTTATAAGTTAAATTAATATATTTTATAAAATTCACATGATAATAAATTCGTTTAAGTTAACAATCAGCTTAAATTTAATATCTGAAATGTCATCAAATCAATCAAATAAAAAAAAAAAATTAACAAATTAGATAATAAAACGATCTATATTTGAGGAAAACTTATACATTTTTCTATCTTCTCTTGTTCGAATGCTATAAAATTACAACGGCAACAGCCTGGAAACCGTGTCCTCTTTTATTTATTTTTCGATGACAGACGGGCTAATTCAGAACAATAAAAAGCACAAAGAAAAAAAACAACAAAAACAAAAACAGAGATCTGCTCCGCAAATGACTAATATACATTAAAATATCAGCTGGAAACTCATCCAGATTAATAATCAGCTGAATGCACCTGTATAGAATTACAGTAGTGAAAAAAAAAAAAAAAAAAAAAAAAAAAAATACAAAAAACAGTTCTACGTAATAGAGACTTGTCGGATCGTTGGCGCTAACCATTAATCCCAAATGCTCGAGCGGTTAGAAATACGCAACCAATTCACTTAAAGCGTACAGACACAGCACTCAATCCACCTGGACGTTAGGTCTATTGTTGGGCCTCTTGCCGTTAGGTCTATTGTGAACCGCAGCCCCACTCAACTTATTGGACTCACCCAACTCAACTTATTAGTCTCCTGGGCATATTGTCACGGGGCAGGAAGTTGGACTCTATTTTAATCCATAAATAAATAGCCAACAAGGGACCGGTTATTACTATGATGACATAAGTGTCCTAGCAAACTTTAGACTGCATTCTATGAGCTCAATCTCATCTCGGTATCTCTTTTTCGCTTGTCTACAGCCTGCCCGGTAAAAGAAAATACTGTGAGAAAAAATAAAAATACAGATGACGGCAGCATTTGACTAAATTTAAGATTTTAATACCTTGTGGGCTTCAGTTGTAATGGTCCCTTCTTTTCCTCTTGTGACATGCAACTTTCCTCTGGCAAGGTGATTCCCTCCCGGAGTTTCTTCTTTGCAGAAGAAAACCAGTTCAGCTTGTCAAATGACTTTTCTTGCCCTAAAACCTGCAAATGTCAAAAACTCAGAAGAGAAAAGAAAATCTATTTGAAAGATGAAATAGGTCGAAGTAGCTAATGAAAACTAGAAAATAATGGGAACTAATTGCAGTTAAAATGTCGAAGTTGGATCTGCTATGGAATGTTTGCCAACGTTCTATCAGAAAAGTATGACAATTGACTTGTTGCACAATCAACTTGTTTCATAGGCTCGAGAATTCATTTCTCAATCTCACAAATCAGTCTCTCAATATAAGAGAAATATATTTCTGTACTCGGTGCATCACTGTGTCCATGCATCTCCCCATGGCACTCCATCCCATGTCATTCTGTAATACCAACGCCATACCATCCGCCGATTTTGGAGTGTCTAATGCACACCTAAAGAGTCCAGGGGACCAAACTGAAACTCCTATAGAAGTTCAGGGTCTAGCAGTACGATTAACTCTCACGAAAGAAACAATAATAATAATAATAATAATAACTATTGTTATTATTATTATTATTTTGCTCTAGTGGTGTTCGGTGTGTATAGAGGCATTGACACAAGCAATAATTTCTCCTTCAACAGAGTATAACAGGAGGGACTAATATGAAACAGTACAAAAAGGTTCAGGCGCCTACACTTTTAAAAATTTTAGGGATCAAACTGAAATGCCACTAAAGTTCACATACTAGGGGAAAAATCTGAACCTCACAAAAACCAGTACAATTTTTGTAAGAACAAAACCAGCAAACAGAAGGAAGAACACATTCATATGCACCACAGCTTCATTAGCTCTTCCAGACAATTAAAGGAGGAATTCTACTGCAAGAGAACCATTTATGGAGAAATCACGCATGAGTTCTACTGAAAGGTGAAACTGAGGAGTCTGTCGCATACTCAAATACATGTATATTTAAATTTCCTAGCAAGTAGCATGAGTTAACAAAATAGAACACCAAATTGATTTGAAGTCAAGTTAATGTGAGATACCTTGAGAACAAATGCAGTTCCCATGATGAGCCCATCATTAGTACTGACAATGCTTCTCATTTCGCGATCCCCTCTTACCAATTTATCCTTCTGAAGAACTCTACAGTCCACCAAGTTGGCAATAAGAGATGGAATTATAAGGAAGAAATCCTTAAGTTCACGAACTTCGCTAAATTGAAGCTTCTACATGCAGCCAAGAAGAAAGGTACCAAATACAAATCAGTTCAAATCAAACTGCGGGCAACAAAGGATGCATAAGTGCAAAAGCAAAATTTTCATTATAACAAAATGATGAGTACAATAGAACCTTAGTTTTTATTACACATTTGCCCTGACTTCAACAAATATTAAACATTTTTAAGTTAGTTAAATTATAAGTTACCCTACACCAGTGGAGATGCTAATATTGGTGCTCAAACTATTGCTGTACCAATCAAGTCACTAATATTGAAGCTTCTATCAAGTCACCCTGATTTCAACAAATATTAAACATTTATTAGTTAAATTATAAGTTACCCTACACTAGTGGAGATGCTTATATTGGTCTATCGCTGTACCAATCAAATCACTAATATTTTACAAATTACAAATCTATTTCCAATAATGTCAAATAGGTTAATTTCCAATGCCATCTTACTGTTAATATATCATCAGTGAAAAGCTAATAAAATTGAAAAAAAAAAAAAAAAAAAAAAAAAAGATGAACCAATATCCATGTGAGTTGTTAGTGTAGATCTATTTATGTTAATATAGTATACACTAATATATATTTTATATACCTAATTTGTATATCCTTTTTTTTTTAACCCTAACTGTACATAGCTATTATGCTCTAATATATTCAATACAAACCCTAAATGGGTTCTTGCAATTTTGCCAAAACTTTCACAAGAGAAGTGATTTATGAGGAAAACAGCAGTCTGAATCGCATCACCACAAAAACTAGCAAGCATGCATGATTGAAAAGGGTGGCTTTGAACAACATTACTGAGATGTTTGTGTTGCTGTTTCGCCACACCATTTGTTAATCTCCTCATTGGGTGCAAGTGGGTTTTTAAGGTCAAGAAAAAGGCAGATGGTTCCTTGGAACATTTCAAAGCTCGTCTCGTAGCTCAAAGCTACAAACGATGACACAATATCAAATTTGATGAGAAATATCAACCATGTTGTCAAACTACTACTATTTGTATTGTTACTTTGGTGGCTCTTTTGTCTGGATCAGACCTTCGACAATTATATATCAAAAATGTGTTCCTTCAGTGTTCTCTCTGAGGATGTCTATATGAAACAATCACCAGGTTTTGTGCTTCCATCCTATCCTAATCATGTCTGCTGGTTACGGAAGGCGATTAACAGACTTAAATAGGAACCCCGCACTTGGTTTCAACACTTTACTTCTTTCCTGTCCGAGTTAGGGTTGCGCTAATCCATCTATGTTTTGTTTCTCAGTCTTCCCATAGCATTCTTATACTCTTATGTTACGTTGATGATATCATTGTGACAGACAGTTCTTCCTCATTATTGAACTCTTTAATCTCGACACTGCAATTGGAATTTGCTATAAAAGACTACAGGTCTCTTCATTACTTTTTGGGAGTGGAAGTTACCGCCTCTGCTAAAGGTCTTTTTTTAACACAACAGAAGTATACTCAGCGGCTACTTGAGCGTCATGGCCTGTCTTCGAGCAAACCTATTTACACTGCTCCTATAGCACTTAACTGTCTGCTCACAAGGGTCGTCTGTTTGAGGATTCTTACACTTACTGTCAAATGGTTGAGGCCTTACAGTATCTCACTAGTACTCAGCCAAACATTCCTTGAGCTATCAATTTGGTTGCCCAATTCTTGCATGCGTCTCGTGACCCACATCTACAAGCTGTCAAATGCATTCTTCGTTACATTCGCACCACCTCATCATATGGTCTACAATTCTCCCACTGCATTAATCTTTCTCTTATTGCCTATTTTGTTGCGGATTAGGCAAGCTGGCCAGACACTCGTCGTTCTACTTCTAACTATTGTATCTTTTTTGAGCCTAATCTTACCTCGTTGTCTGCCAAGAAACAATCTACTATTTCTCGGTCAAGTTCAGTAAGTGAATATCGTTCTGTGCCGTACAATTTAGCTGAAACTATTTGAATTTGTCTCCTTTTTCATGATCTTGATGTCCCACTGCAACGCCCAATCTTCATATACTATGGCAATCCTAGTACTACATATATTGCTGCCAATCAAGTCCTACATGGGTGCGCCAAGCACATCAAGCTTGACCATCATTTCCTACAGAAGAGAAAGTTCATGTGGGTGGCCTTCCCTATTTCATATCTCGCCTGAAAAACAACTTGCAAATATCTTTACCAAGTAGTTGACCACCTCACGTTTTTCTACACTTCGTTCCAATCTTCACATCTGGCCGCAAGATGCTCAGATTGTAGGGAAATGTTAGCGTAGATCTATTTATGTTAACATAATGAGCACTGATATTTATTCTATATATCTATTTGTATATCCTTATTTTGTTAACCCTAGCTATGCATAGCTATTTTACTCTATATATGTTCAATACAAGCCCTAGATCGGTTCGTGCAATTTTACCAAAACTTTCATGAGTAATAAAGTAGATTTATTGATCAAAAAGAATAGTAAAAAGGACATTTAATAATTGGAGAGGATGAATTTGATAAATCAAAGGATGCGGCAACTTTGAGAGCTCGGTAATCAAATTGGCAGCTTGATAACACATAATTAAGCTCCTTGCGAGAAAAACAAATTCTATCTTGGCATCTTCTTCCCTCAAAAGGAAGGGAGAAAGGTAAAGGACAAGAATGACGCAAGAAAAAGGGGGTGGAAGGGGGAGAGGAAGAACCATCAAAATGCTATGCTTTTTATGCTGACTCAGCACACTATTTTTAAGTTTCCATTAAAGATAATCCAAAATAAAACTTTTGGAACTACAGTCCCATTAAACCATAAATATACACTACTATAGAGTTAGACAAGAAGCAAAGTGAAAGATAAAGTTGATAAACAAGAAGTTATATACTGCATAAAAGCATTACTACCTCTGAAAACATTGCAATGAGAAAGGAGAAAGGTTTGATCGTATCATCCAGTTTGCACTTATTATTTGTAATATATATATCCAACATTCTTCCAGCCATCACAGTTTCATCACTAAGACCAAGATTCTTGCAACTCTCCAAGAAGCTCAAATCACGGGTGAATCCTTTTGTATACCTAAAGTTCAAGGCACGAAAATTTGAAGAGCAAAATTTGACTACCGTGAAAATAACTAGATAGAGATTGACTCGGAAATCATACCATGAATTGTTGCAGCATGCAGTAACGGGACCAACCAAATAGGAGAATCCTCATCAGATCTAAAACATTACCTATCCTAGTGATAACAAAATGTATTTGTTCTAACAAGGTGACTCCACGATCTCCAATGGCCAGCTTCCCTAGAGAAAATTTAAGCTCCTGTTGTTGTAAAGAAGGACATGCATTCAGCGCAGCACTGTTACTCTGCAAAAAAAATCCAAAATAAATAAATAAATAAATAAAGATAATCCACAGCTAAATAGATATCATAAATGAATACGAAATATAGGAGATATAAGCTGAAATTTCATTTCCTTTCTCAAATAATCATCATGCATGTATCAAACCATAAATAAGCATGGACAGACATTATCAATAAGCTAACCAAAACACTGATTCCATGTTTGATGATCTGCAATGAAAATCGTGGAAAGAACTATAAATTTAAAAATTTTCTCCATCCACTCATTTTCAAGATAAACTTCAGTAAGGAGAAAAGAATTGCAAATTGGTTTTCATGAATGAAAACCAAAAGATGCTATCTATAAAGATATACAAATCCAATTTTAAGATACAATGCAACCAGCATGCAATAACAGCAAGCAAACGAGATATAACTGCTTCATAGGCAGAAAGAGATGGGTTCTTTTACTGTTGCCAAATATTTTAACTACTGTGAAAGCAATAGTGTTATAAGCAATAAATGAACAGTTTATAATTAGCTGCTTATAGTGCAAGAAACTATATATAATGCCACAATAAAGGAAAAGAGGGTAGAGAAGAATCAGAAAAGAAACAGGAAAAACTGGACAAGAATAGCACTGCAAGATAAAAGTCCAACTTTTGAAGCATTGCTTATACTACATAAGAGGAAAAAGTTCATAGGACTTGCAGCAAAGAAAGAAATTCAAACAGTTCTGCATTTATCCTATAAAATACTTAGGATGGCACTCAAAAAAGTTTAAAAGATTTACAAAGATAAAGATGTCTACTCACTGCTAGATCCTGGTGACTAAAAAGGGTTGCAGATCATTGTTCTAGCGGTATGCCATGGTTCAATCCCTAAAACCAAATGAAAAAAAAGGGGCCAAGATAGACTTCCAGAATGACTGGATGACTTTAACACCCAACAGATCCAACAGAAATTTGTAACTTTTTAGTCCCAGAAAATAAAAAAATCCAAGATGAATTCCAGATTGAACAGATGACATCATTTTGATCTATGAATCCCACTATGAAACAGAAATAATCAGAAAAGTAGCAGATCGTATATCAGCAATTCAGCATTAGTTTAGAAAAATAGAAGTTCACTTTTCTGCTGTACATTTACCCATGATTTTTTTAAATTTTTCATGATAAAAATAATCTCTTTAATGCAAGAACTTCAAACCATGTTAGGATACCAACCTTCTTATCATCTATTGCTTTTAAACCTATCATATAAAATTAAACATGCTTCACTAATAATAAGCAGTGATAATTGTCATTCCAATTTTTTGGCACCATAGTCTTGGATATTATCATATAAGACATGCAATTTCAAAGTAAAAAAGCAAATGATGTATATCTACATTTTCTACACAAATATTCAGGACTTCAGTTTTCCCTCTTGACCAGAAGAGATTGTTTTCAGAACTACTAAAGTGTATCTCCTGAAGTTTTCCTGTCAACTTTCAGGATAATATACTCTACATCATACTAGCAACAAAGTTGGCAAAAGTTATGTTAGGCTTCTAAAAAACCACTTTGTATGCCATCTTGTGGTGTCAAGGAATAGTATAGTAGACAAACAAGACCATAATTTTGTCAGAGGGTACAAGTGAATTATTGACTCAACCGAAACTAGATTATTTTCAATATGGCAACTAACGTGACAACAAACACGACTTATGAGAGGAGCAACTAGAAAAGCCAGCATGACTATGCAAGGAATGCTCTCTTCAGCTAGAGGAGTTCAAGGATTCGCATCTCGTGAGGATTGCAAGTGAGTTTTCAGTTCACCAAACATGGACTAAACAGGGTAGGGGGGCCTAAATCAATAACTTGACATTCATAAGATTTCTAATTAGCTTAACTATCAAAAATCACATACATCATTATTGGTATTAATTAATTGATAGACCCATAATTTGATGAGACATTTCCAATAATCATAAAGAAAAAAAAGGATTAAAGAGAGCTAATAGAAAAAAGAGGTGCTTAATCAAAATTACTACGCTACATAAAACTACTGCAAAGTATACATAAAAGAACAAGCAGCATATCCAGGTATATTAAAGTAACTCATATACCTTAGAAAATGTAGGACTCTTTCAATGGACCAACTTCACAATCACCTTGAACCAACTCACTTAAAGCTGTAAACATCTGATTTAAAAACATTATGACAGAATTTGAAGCAACAGAAACTGGTTTTCAACCATGTCTAGCCAATGTAGTTGCAACATGCTCCATGCCTATTACTTTTAAGTTCTTCCGACCTTGATTGTCAGGGTCATTCTCAATGAACATCTGCAAGCAAAATCTTTTATGCAATTAGCAGCATCTAATGTACCTTTTACTCTAGTGTTTAAGCATTAAAAATGATAAATAGCTAAAATATCCGCTTGCAACCTAAAAATACCAGAGGAAGCCAATCATAAACCACACAAGCAAATTAAAGTAAATCACAATAGATGAAATAAGCAATTTTCTTCAACAATAAATTGCCCTAAAATATTAATGCAACTAAATCAAGCTGATAAGTTAGCTAGAGGAATTTGTGATATGTTTCACAAGATGTGTTCAATTTGGAGTTCGATGACCAATGCTAGCCAAGTCAGTTTATCCAGAATACACGTTATGCAACTATGAGCCCCCAAAAAACAATGCAATTTGGAAACATATCTGAAAGATGAGTTTGGCATTTTATACTCGATATAAACCAGCACAAGCTTTGCTAGGCTACTATCGGTAGTAAATGGCACGGTTTTACTGATTAGTTTTCAATGAAAGAGCTTCATCGGCGCTGTTGAACATGATCTAGACCATTTAAACTATCTAAAAATCAAATTTCATGTTTTTTCGACATCACTAACTGAACGATCAAAGGATAACAAAATTTGTAATTTTAAGGGCAGGTATAGTACGTTTGCTCTTTTAAAGGTACAGAAGAATCCAAATTAGCTAAATTTTTGAAGATCTAGAGTCTAGATTTTGAATACAAAAATTATATCATTATTTTTTGAAGGATATTAATTTTCAGCCATTTATTTTATGTCCACTTGATAGACAAGAGAACAATATTGGTAAAGTATATTCCAAATAGTTTAAATGGTCTAGAGACTCTAGATCATGTTCAAACAGTGCCCATCGTCGATTTGGAAGGTCTATCATCGAAAATAAATCAGTAATAAAGTAAGCCATTTATTACCAATAGTATTCTAGTAAAGTTCAACCAGCACTATGTACTGAACTCTGATAAAAATTGCCAAACATGCAGTAATAAATCATGGCCTTTCACATATTGATTGAGAAGAAAGCCCACTGAAAAACATTTTCAAATTGAAAAGGCAAGCGAGAGAGAAGAATATGATATCCGTCCTAAGTGCAGGGATCTCAAAGTTAGTCATATAGTGCGTAAGTGCAAATATATACACCAAAGTAGTACATTTTCATACTGGTAAACAGTTAGGAATCCTGACAGAATAAAAAACAAATTTAACTTAAAGAGACCTTAAGAAAATATCTCTAACCATTACCCATATACAGTGAAGACTTGTTGCGGACCATGCTGGATAAATAGAAAAGGTCAAATGTATGAAGACTCCTGAACTATAGGCTGTTTTGAAATAGACCCTCCAACTTTATTTTCTCTAATGACAACCCTCTGCTCAGGGACGAAGCCAGGAGTTTGATTCTGGGGGGGGGGGGGGGCCATTATATAAAATATATTAATCTTTAAAAATTATTAATAAAACAAATTATATATAAAAAATTCAAAATACAAAAATGCTAATGAAAATTTTAAAAAAATTGCTTACCATTCAAAAAGTTAGAATAGTGCTCGACGCTCCTTCAAGTCACGAAATCCATCAATGATTGAATCAATAGTAATCTGCATGAGAAAATTGCAAATGATCTACCAACTATGAAGGAAATATAACTAAAAGAAACATAATGAAGAGAATAATGGTATGGCTGAGTCCTAAAAAATTTATCTTACATAGCAACATAATGTTGTTGAACTATTCCATATTTGACAAAAGTTAGGACTAAATTGTAGTGCAAGGACCCAGGGACGAAGCCAGGAGTTTGATTCTGGGGGGGGGGGGGCCAAAAATATATTATATTATATAAAATATATTAATCTTTAAAAATTATTAATAAAACAAATTATATATAAAAAATTCAAAATACAAAAATGCTAATGAAAATTTTAAAAAAATTGCTTACCATTCAAAAATTAGAATAGTGCTCGACCAGAGTTTAAAGTGCCGCCTGTGCCGCAGCGGCACTGGCGGCACGTACCGTGCCCCTCAAATGGGGGCACGGTACAGGGGAGGTATCGCACCCCCCCTAGTCTCAAGCGATACCGTTGGGTATCGCTCGAGACATAGCGATACCCAACAGGGTATCGCGTGCCGTGCCGAGCGGCACGGCCTTTTTTTTTTTTTTTTTTTTTGTAATCACATGCGTAGAGTATTTTCTTTTATTATTTTTTAAAAAAGCACATATTGTACGGTACATATTTTTTATTTTTTTGTTTTAATCTTTAAGAGATTTAGGTTATTTTGTTCACTAACTAATTTAGGTTGTTAGTAAATGTGAGTATCTTTAAGAGATTTAGATTATTATTATTTACTAACTAATATAAAAAGTAAAGAGATGAGATAAAATGAGAATGTGGTTATAAATCAGATTTTTAAAAGATTTAAGTTGTTATTATTTATTAACTAATAGCAATCTAAATCTTTTAAAGATTTAGGTTTTATGATTAAAAATATTTTTTATCTCTTTTCCTTCTTATATTAGTTAATAAATAATAATAATCTAAATATTTTAAAAATCTAATCAGTACCCACATTCTTATTTTATCTTATCTTTCTACAATAACAACCTAAATCTCTTAAAAATCTGACTCGTACCCACATTCCCATTATATTTACGTATCTCTCTGTAATTTTGTTTGAAATTAACTTAATCATGAAAATTATAACTAAAGACGGTCCACCGTCTTTAGAAGGCGGTGAGCCTTCTGTATGTGGCGCTAATATGGCAAGCTAATATGGCAAAAATAGGGTTAGTTTTACAAATAAAATTTTGATAAGATTATTTCGCAAATTATAAAATTTTAGAAGATTATTTTGAAAAAAAAACTCTATTGTACTTTATATATAAAAAAAATATCAATATGTTAATTGGTGAGTATAGTAAGCTATATATAGCCAATATTCATAATTTTTTAACTAAACATTTCAAAACAATATTATAAAAGCTTATTGGGAACAAAAAAAAAAAAAAAAAAAAAAACGTGCCAGAGCGTGCCACTGGATAGTCATGCGTATCCATCGGCACGCAAGCGTGCCACGTGTCGGTACGCAAGCGTGCCGGTACCGTACCGTGCCAGGCGGCGAGCGGCACGCCCCCGTGCCACGGCACTTCAAACCTTGTGCTCGACGCTCCTTCAAGTCACGAAATCCATCAATGATTGAATCAATAGTAATCTGCATGAGAAAATTGCAAATGATCTACCAACTATGAAAGAAATATAACTAAAGGAAACATAATGGAGAGAATAATGGTATGGATGAGTCCTAAAAAATTTATCTTACATAGCAACATAATGTTGCTGAACTATTCCATATTTGACAAAAGTTAGGACTAAATTGTAGTGCAAGGACCTATCCAAGAAATGGGGACGCCCATAAAGTCATCACTACTAAGGCAGCTACAAAATAGGAAAATAGAATGTGACCACCCGGAAAAAAAAAAAAAAAAAAACGCATACCTCTCTTTTTTTAGGATATATCTCCCAGATCATGATAACACCATCAGCACTTCCTGAGAGCAGATAATGCCACTCCATATCTTGAACTGTCAGATAAGAGAGTAATTTAGCCCAAGAACTCCATATCTTGACTTGAGTTCTGCCAGATAAGTTTCTCCTTACACTTTTCTCTCAAAAGTATAATAACGCATGAAAAAATAAGAATTCCTTTTCAATTATATTATATTATATAAAATAAAATATATTATATAAAATATATTAATCTTTAAAAATTATTAATAAAACAAACTATATATAAAAAATTCAAAATACAAAAATGCTAAAGAAAATTTTTAAAAAATTGCTTACCATTCAAAAGTTAGAATAGTGCTCGACGCTCCTTCAAGTCACGAAATCCATCAATGATTGAATCAATAGTAAACTTCTCGGCAATTTCTCTTTCAATATACACGATCAAAGAATTAGTGAGAAAGTCATCATCCATCTTATTCCGGAGATCGGTTTTAATAATGTTCATAGCGGAAAATGCCCGTTCGGTAGTTGCAGTTGAAACTGGAAGAGTTAGGACAAGTTTAACCAATCGATAGAGAAGGGGATATATTTCTGATTTTCTTGTTGCCACCAACCATTGACAAAACTCAGAAATAGTTGTCAATTTTTGCAAATCGAAATGTCGCGAAATTTCAAATTCATAGTGACGAAGCTCTATTCTCAACTCTTCTTTTTCTAACTCCGTAAATTCTTGAGGATAAAATCTTTTCGCAAGATTACAAATGTCATCAATATTAAAAGATTTGCAACCATTTTTAGGATCCAAAGCACAACTCAGAGTAAGTAATTCTATCATATTGTCACTAAATCTTGTACTCAACTCTTGTAATTGACAATCTATTGCACCATTAAAAATATCAACTCGATAGTGATGCTCAAGTGTAATATGATCTCGTTGAGGGCGAGCACGACCTCCTCTTCCCACATAAGGAGCAGACATAATTGGAACTTCTATGTCAGAGTTCGCACAAAATAACTTTACTTTGTCAAAAAGTGAACTCCATCCTTCATCTCTAAGCTTTTGAATAAGTGATTTTGTTGATGTCACAAGATGCATAGCATTAAGAATATCTTGAGATTTGCGTTGCAAATGTTGACAAAGAATGTAGGTCACTTCCGTTATTTCTTTAATGAGATGCAAGATAAAGACAAATTCAAAAGATGTCATTGCCTTATGAGCTAAATGTGCTTCACCGTGTTGAAATGCATTAGATCCTTCGTCAATAATATTCTCTAAAACTGCACATGTTGCCTTAAACATTTTTAGCAAACTAGTAATAGATCTGAAGTGTGAACTCCAACGAGTATCACCGGCACTTTGCAAAGTGCCAACTTGATTGAGTCCGGTTCCCGTCTCAAGCTCATTATTTTCAATCATTTCGGCAATTTTAAAACTATGGAACTTTTTTAGTTCATCATTTCGCTTGGTAGAAAATCCAACAATGTTGACAATAGTACTTAATTTTGAGTAAAATTCATAAACCTCAAGAACATCCTTAGATGCCGCAACCAAAGCCAATTGGAGACGATGGGCTAAACAATGGATGTAGTATGCATAGGGGCAATCATTAGAAATTAGTGCTTGTAATCCATTCCATTCACCTCTCATATTACTCGCCCCGTCATATCCTTGGCCTCGAATATTTTGAACATCAAGATTATAATGAGAAAGAATGGAATAAATTGCATTTTTCACGGTTAATGCTTTAGTATCCGAAATGTGAACAAGACCAAAAAATCTTTCTTGCACCAAACCTTGTACATCAACAAATCTCAAAACGATAGCTAACTGCTCCTTTTTTGATTTATCGCGTGCTTCATCAACCATTATAGAAAATTTTGAGTCACCAATTTCATCTCGAATCTTTCTTCTTACTTTCTCCGCTAGAACTTGCAAAATTTCTTTTTGTGTATCCGACGAAGTATAAGAAGCATTTTGCGGAGCATTTTCTAAAATAACTTTTGCAATATCTTCATTAAGAAAAGAGAACACTTCCAACATTTCCAGAAAATTACCCCGATCAATAGATTCTTTACTTTCATCCCGACCTCTCATAGCACATCCTTGGAAAGTAAGATATCTAACTGCAATTATTGATGCTTTAAGGCGTAAATGATTATTTGCCTTTTGCTGTGATGTATGTCTATGAAGCACATTTTGAATGTGCTGAGATTGTTTCATCAATTCTTCGCAAGCTCTTTCGGCAACTTTATGAGATGAGTTTAGTTCTCTAGCTATATGATTTAGAAAAGCACAATTTTTTCCATCTTTAACTTTTTTCCAATTATGAAAACCGTCAACAGTAAAGGCATTTTGTGAAGAATGCCCATATGGTTTGTTAAAAACAAAGCATGGAAGACAAAATGCGGCATCTTTGGTTGGAGAATATTCCAACCACAATTTGAATGACTCAAACCATGAAGGTTGGAAGCGACGTTGATGAGAAAGAGACCCACTTTTTGGATATTCCAAAAGTCTAGGTTGATATGGACCATTAATTATATATGCTCGTCGAACTTCATCACGTTGTTCAACGGGATAATCCCAAATTTGGGGTCGTAATCCAGGATCACGCTCAACTGGCAAGTCATCAGCCTCTTTAATTTCTATTCTTGGATATTTCAAACGACAACTTTGGGAACCCGAAGCTTCATCTCTATAAATAACTTCTTGTTCATTAACTTCTGATTTTTCAATATTTTTTCTTTTAAAAAAAGAATCGAGTGTAGTTGTCTTTCCCATTAAAATAATAATGGTCTAGAGATCTACAAAAAATTATGTCAAGAAATCAAGTATTAAAATTTAGTATAATTTGAAAATCATGTAGAATTATGTAAAAAATCATAGCACACTAATAAGTTCAAAAGACTACAACACTAATTAGTAATTACACTACAAGTCTACAACAGTAATAATAATAAAAATATTTTTAAATAATATAAAAAAAAATAAGAGGATTTGAAAGAATTTTTGATCTTGGCTAGTCGTACAAAGAATTTGTGCTCGCCGGCTAGGCGGCTACCGATTGGCGATTGCTAGTATCAGCGACGGACTGTCAAACTCATCAAACAAGTTTACTGCTGCATCAAATAATTCAAATCAAGTTTCAACAATTAAATATTCATTAGATAAAATAATATATTTATAATTAAAAAAAAAACTAAAAGCATAATTAAAGTGAAATTTTTTTCATCCAACAAGACAACAACTATCATTCATTCATTCTATTTTTATCAACTATTAACTATCAAATATCAATATTTAACAGTGATAAAAAAACTGTAAAAAATATTAATTAAAAAAATGAAAAAAATTATTTGAGTTTTGATATTAAGTTCAAATATCATAATAATTTTTTTTTAAAAAAAAAATCAAGAGGAACAACAAAAAAAAATAATAATAATAAAAAAATTAATAAAAATACTTGCCTAGGCGAGAGGGCGGCGCTGAGCAGCGGGGAGAGAGAGAGAGAGAGAGAGAGAGAGAGAGAGAGCCCGAGAGGCGAGAGAGACGTTTAGGCTACCTGTTGCCTGTTGCTGTTGGCTGGTGCACCCACGTGCTAGGAGGGGCGCAGCAGGGAGCGGGCCAGCGGGGCGCAGCAGGGAGCGGGTCAGCGGGCCTTCATTGTATTTCAAGTTAACTTGCCCACAAACTAATATAGTCTTTTAAATACAAAACAATATTTCAGATAACTTTGCCCACAAAATAATATAATTTTAAAATTTCTGGGGGGGGGGCCATGGCCCCTGTGGGCCTATATATGGCCTCGTCCCTGGTGGCATATATATAGGCTGGAATACTATCAGTAGCAAGAGGGGCCATGGCCCCTGTGGGCCTATATATGGCCTCGTCCCTGGTGGCATATATATAGGCTGGAATACTATCAGTAGCAAACGAACTCCGTTGCCACCAGGGACGGGCAATGGCCCCCCCCCCAGAAATTTTAAAATTATATTATTTTGTGGGCCAAGTTATCTGAAATATTGTTTTGTATTTAAAAGACTATATTATTTTGTGGGCCAAGTTAACTTGGAATACAATGAAGGCCCGCTGGCCCGCTCACTGCTGCGCCCCTGCTGGCCCGCTCCATGCTGCGCCCCTCCTAGCACGTGGGTGCACCAGCCAACAGCAACAGGCAACAGGTAGCCTAAACGTTTCTCTCGCCTCTCGGGCTCTCTCTCTCTCTCTCTCTCCGCTGCTCAGCGCCGCC
Source organism: Tillandsia fasciculata (assembly GCA_029168755.2). NCBI lineage: Eukaryota > Viridiplantae > Streptophyta > Magnoliopsida > Poales > Bromeliaceae > Tillandsia > Tillandsia fasciculata. Next base: position 3,275,263 of record CM054952.1, read on the forward strand.
CACTCGCCTAGGCAAGTATTTTTATTAATTTTATTATTATTTTTTTTTTTTTGTTGTTGTTCCTCTTCATTTTTTTAATTAATATTTTTTACAGTTTTTTTATCACTGTTAAATATTGATATTTGATAGTTAATAGTTGATAAAAATAGAATGAATGAATGATAGTTGTTGTCTTGTTGGATGAAAAAAATTTCACTTTAATTATGCTTTTAGTTTTTTTTTTAATTATAAATATATTATTTTATCTAATGAATATTTAATTGTTGAAACTTGATTTGAATTATTTGATGCAGCAGTAAACTTGTTTGATGAGTTTGACAGTCCGCCGCTGATACTAGCAATCGCCAATCGGTAGCCGCCTAGCCGGCGAGCACAAATTCTTCGTACGACTAGCCAAGGTCAAAAATTCTTTCGAATCCTCTTATTTTTTTTTATATTATTTAAAAATATTTTTATTATTATTACTGTTGTAGACTTGTAGTGTAATTACTAATTAGTGTTGTAGTCTTTTGAACTTATTAGTGTGCTATGATTTTTTACATAATTCTACATGATTTTCAAATTATACTAAATTTTAATACTTGATTTCTTGACATAATTTTTTGTAGATCTCTAGACCATTATTATTTTAATGGGAAAGACAACTACACTCGATTCTTTTTTTAAAAGAAAAAATATTGAAAAATCAGAAGTTAATGAACAAGAAGTTATTTATAGAGATGAAGCTTCGGGTTCCCAAAGTTGTCGTTTGAAATATCCAAGAATAGAAATTAAAGAGGCTGATGACTTGCCAGTTGAGCGTGATCCTGGATTACGACCCCAAATTTGGGATTATCCCGTTGAACAACGTGATGAAGTTCGACGAGCATATATAATTAATGGTCCATATCAACCTAGACTTTTGGAATATCCAAAAAGTGGGTCTCTTTCTCATCAACGTCGCTTCCAACCTTCATGGTTTGAGTCATTCAAATTGTGGTTGGAATATTCTCCAACCAAAGATGCCGCATTTTGTCTCCTATGCTTTGTTTTTAACAAACCATATGGGCATTCTTCACAAAATGCCTTTACTGTTGACGGTTTTCATAATTGGAAAAAAGTTAAAGATGGGAAAAATTGTGCTTTTCTAAATCATATAGCTAGAGAACTAAACTCACCGCATAAAGTTGCCGAAAGAGCTTGCGAAGAATTGATGAAACAATCTCAGCACATTCAAAATGTGCTTCATAGACATACATCACAGCAAAAGGCAAATAATCATTTACGCCTTAAAGCATCAATAATTGCAGTTAGATATCTTACTTTCCAAGGATGTGCTATGAGAGGTCGGGATGAAAGTAAAGAATCTATTGATCGGGGTAATTTTCTGGAAATGTTGGAAGTGTTCTCTTTTCTTAATGAAGATATTGCAAAGTTATTTTAGAAAATGCTCCGCAAAATGCTTCTTATACTTCGTCGGATACACAAAAAGAAATTTTGCAAGTTCTAGCGGAGAAAGTAAGAAGAAAGATTCGAGATGAAATTGGTGACTCAAAATTTTCTATAATGGTTGATGAAGCACGCGATAAATCAAAAAAGGAGCAGTTAGCTATCGTTTTGAGATTTGTTGATGTACAAGGTTTGGTGCAAGAAAGATTTTTTGGTCTTGTTCACATTTCGGATACTAAAGCATTAACCGTGAAAAATGCAATTTATTCCATTCTTTCTCATTATAATCTTGATGTTCAAAATATTCGAGGCCAAGGATATGACGGGGCGAGTAATATGAGAGGTGAATGGAATGGATTACAAGCACTAATTTCTAATGATTGCCCCTATGCATACTACATCCATTGTTTAGCCCATCGTCTCCAATTGGCTTTGGTTGCGGCATCTAAGGATGTTCTTGAGGTTTATGAATTTTACTCAAAATTAAGTACTATTGTCAACATTGTTGGATCTTCTACCAAGCGAAATGATGAACTAAAAAATTTCCATAGTTTTGAAATTGCCGAAATGATTGAAAATAATGAGCTTGAGACGGGAACCGGACTCAATCAAGTTGGCACTTTGCAAAGGGCCGGTGATACTCGTTGGAGTTCACACTTCAGATCTATTACTAGTTTGCTAAAAATGTTTAAGGCAACATGTGCAGTTTTAGAGAATATTATTGACGAAGGATCTAATGCATCTCAACACGGTGAAGCACATTTAGCTCATAAGGCAATGACATCTTTTGAATTTGTGTTTATCTTGCATCTCATGAAAGAAATAACGAATGTGACCTACATTCTTTGTCAACATTTGCAACGCAAATCTCAAGATATTCTTAATGCTATGCATCTTGTGACATCAACAAAATCACTTATTCAAAAGCTTAGAGATGAAGGATGGAGTTCACTTTTTGACAAAGTAAAGTTATTTTGTGCGAACTATGACATAGAAGTTCCAATTATGTCTGCTCCTTATGTGGGAAGAGGAGGTCGTGCTCGCCCTCAACGAGATCATATTACACTTGAGCATCACTATCGAGTTGATATTTTTAATGGTGCAATAGATTGTCAATTACAAGAGTTGAGTACAAGATTTAGTGACAATATGATAGAATTACTTACTCTGAGTTGTGCTTTGAATCCTAAAAATGGTTGCAAATCTTTTAATATTGATGACATTTGTAATCTTGCGAAAAGATTTTATCCTCAAGAATTTACGGAGTTAGAAAAAGAAGAGTTGAGAATAGAGCTTCGTCACTATGAATTTGAAATTTCGCGACATTTCGATTTGCAAAAATTGACAACTATTTCTGAGTTTTGTCAATGGTTGGTGGCAACAAAAAAATCAGAAATATATCCCCTTCTCTATCGATTGGTTAAACTTGTCCTAACTCTTCCAGTTTCAACTGCAACTACCGAACGGGCATTTTCCACTATGAACATTATTAAAACCGATCTCCGGAATAAGATGGATGATGACTTTCTCACTAATTCTTTGATCAAGTATATTGAAAGAGAAATTGACGAGAAGTTTACTATTGATTCAATCATTGATGGATTTCGTGACTTGAAGGAGCGTCGAGCACTATTCTAACTTTTGAATGGTAAGCAATTTTTTAAAAATTTTCTTTAGCATTTTTGTATTTTGAATTTTTTATATATAGTTGTTTTATTAATAATTTTTAAAGATTAATATATTTTATATAATATATTTTATTTTATATAATATAATTGAAAAGGAATTCTTATTTTTTCATGCGTTATTATACTTTTGAGAGAAAAGTGTAAGGAGAAACTTATCTGGCAGAACTCAAGTCAAGATATGGAGTTCTTGGGCTAAATTACTCTCTTATCTGACAGTTCAAGATATGGAGAGGCATTATCTGCTCTCAGGAAGTGCTGATAGTGTTATCATGATCTGGGAGATATATCCTAAAAAAAGAGAGGTATGCTTCTTTTTTTTTTTTTCCGGGTGGTCACATTCTATTTTCCTATTTTGTAGCTGCCTTAGTAGTGATGACTTTATGGGCGTCTCCATTTCTTGGATAGGTCCTTGCACTACAATTTAGTCCTAACTTTTGTCAAATATGGAATAGTTCAGCAACATTATGTTGCTATATAAGATAAATTTTTTAGGACTCATCCATACCATTATTCTCTCCATTATGTTTCCTTTAGTTATATTTCCTTCATAGTTGGTAGATCATTTGCAATTTTCTCATGCAGATTACTATTGATTCAATCATTGATGGATTTCGTGACTTGAAGGAGCGTCGAGCACTATTCTAACTTTTGAATGGTAAGCAATTTTTTTAAAATTTTCATTAGCATTTTTGTATTTTGAATTTTTATATATAATTTGTTTTATTAATAATTTTTAAAGATTAATATATTTTATATAATATATTTTTGGCCCCCCCCAGAATCAAACTCCTGGCTTCGTCCCTGGTTGCCACCCATTTGTTTTCGATGATAGAGCTTCCAAAATGACGATCGGCATCATTGAGCATGATCTAGACCACTGGAAGTATATAGAAATCAAAATTCAAATCTTTTCAGCATCATTGACCTAATGTCCAAAGGGTTACAAAATTTTTAATTTTAATGGTAGATACGAACGAGTCTTTAGCTCGTTTAACAATGTAAAGAAATTTAAATTAATTGAATTTTAGTTAGAAAATTCTTTAAACTATTTAAAACAAGATATATACTCTCGATCTTGATTACAAGACTCCTATCATCACTTTTTTAGGATATTCCATTTCAAACATTCATTTTTGTGTCTGTTTGATGGACAAGAAAAGAGTATTAAAAAAAACATGAAATTTAATTTTTAAATAATTTAAATGGTCTAGATCATATTTAACAGTGTCGATTGTGGTTTTGAAAGCTCCATCATCGAAAACAAATGGCTGCCAAAGGAGCTCGTTTGCTACCAATAGTATTCCAGACTAGTTCCATATATATATAGTATTTTTGAAGCATGGTTCTAGAGTGAACCACAAGATGACAAGTGGCAAAATCTAAAGAATATTGTTAGTTCATTAATTAGATTAATTAATTTAAAATTTATGAATAAGTTTATTTTGTTTAGATGTTTTTAAATCCATCATTTAATAAATAATATATAATTAACACCAGACGTTACAACTTTTTCATAAATTTTTAGACCTTTCATAATGTCAATAGATGATATTAGTTTTCTAAACTTTTCCAATTGGTTTCCAATTGAATAAAAAATTGTAGTCTAGCGCAGTTACAATTTCGCTAATTAATATTTACCTTATTAATAATTATTTAAGATATTTGTTTAATGCATTTAATTCTAATAATGGGTTAATCACTGGGGTCAGCTAGAGAAATTTGGCTATAGCAACCGATATTATTGATCATTAAGAAATTTCAAGTGAATGGTCTATATACCCATTTGAAGTGCTCTCTTTTTGTTATAAATTTTCTTGTTGTAACTCCCAAGTTTTACAAATCTTAATTAGCTCTCTTTTCATTACAAATTCTCTGACATAACTCCCAAATTTTCTTAATCATAATAAATATACAAAAAATTTCAAAGAAAGAATATATCATGAAAATGAGGTCTTGCTATTTTTCACCTCTCTTAGACATAACAAATATACAAATCTTAATTGAATTTTTTTGTTGGGCATAAGCAATATTTGATGGTAAACATTTTGGATTTTGGTTTTTTTTTTTTTTGGATGATCTAAATAAATTATATTTGGTAGAGAATATTTTTCTTAAAATATCATATTAATTTTCATTCGTATAAGAAATAGTTTTTTTTTGTAAACATTTTAGCTTTTTTTTTTTTGATGATCTAAATAAATCATGTCCAGTAGACAATATTTTTCTTAGAATATTATATTAATTTTCATTCGTATAAGAAATATAATATTTTTTTTTACAAAATTAATATATTATATATAATTAGTATGTATTATTATAGTAAAATATTATATTTTATTAATCGTGTCCATGTCCTTATTTTTTGAAATCTGCTGAGTCGCCGTGTCTGAGTTGTGTCATGTCCCGTGTCCCATGTCCGTGTCCGTGACACAGTGTTTCCTTTACTGCCGTGTCACTGCTACATCGACATTCTCAAAGAAGAAAAAAGGGATGAGGGCTTCTAGCTCTCTATTTCTTTAGACCCCAAATTCTTCGAAAATGTTGGTCGATCGTGATTGACTTTTAAGTCCCAATGATTTACCACCGATCTATCAGCTGATCTCTACGAATATCCAAACACCAATTTTAAATTGGATCCATGCTATGGCAATTTGTTGTCCGCTTTCCAAATGATTTCTTCGAACATTCAGGTGTGGGTAACTAATCTCAATAGCATGGTTCTAGATCATCGCGTGATTTCTTCGGAAGCCCAATCATTGGATTGTCATGAGCTTTCTTCGGACTCCCAAAGCCGATATTTATTTTGGGTCATCCCTCTATCACTGGATGATTTCTTCGGACATCCAATAGCGAATTTTGATTGGTGGCCTATAATTCATCAAGAAATCTTCCAATGACTAGTTTATCGAGTAAGCTTACTTCTAGGAGAATAGAGAAGAGAAGAGAAGAGAAGAGAAGAGAGGAGATTGATGCAATTTTTCTTTTGTGTTCTCATTCTTGTATTTCCTAATGTACTAGAACATTAAAGATTAATGAGATGACACTTTCTTCGTGAGGATCAGCTTAATCAAAGTTAGTCTGAATGTTAAAGGATGTGTAATTAATCAAAGACTTTTAAGACTCTAAGAAACATGAACCCATTATCTCTATATTATTTCAAGTTTTATGTCTTTATTTTTAAAATTTTAAATTTCTTCCTTACAATATTATGAGAATCCCACCAGATCCTTCGACATCAATTAAATTCTCATACAATTAAAATGCGTCAACTTTTATTTTTTTCAATTGACACGCTCTCAACTTTTGATTCTTTTAATTCAAGCTTTTCTCGTGAATTGACTTGGAGACTTCGTTAAAATTTATGGCTCCTTAAGCTATCAGTCATAACAGTTGTTGAAATCGGCAATTCCATCTCACAAGAGAGTGTTCAGATTAGTTAAATATAACAATATCACTGATAAATTTAACAAACATTGCAATTCCATCAACAACAAGCCTAATCCAAATCAAAAACCCCAAATGCTAAATCATAGTCACAAAAATGCAAGTCGCACAAACAAGATTTTAGTATTTGGAAGGGGAGATTAGGGTTTGTTACGAATTGGGAGAGGCGAGAAATCTGGAGGCAGTCGTGGGAGAGGACGGTCAGGAACTTGGAGACGGCGACGTTGTCGGAGCCGAGAAGGGAGGGGAGATCGGAGTGCTCCACGGGCTCTATGTGGGCGCGGACGGGGTCGGCGGCGGAGGAGGAGGAAGGTGAGGCGGATGGGTCGGCGTGGAGATCGGAGAGGAGGCCTTGGGCTCGGAACCCCCTGTCGTCGACGACGCGCCGCAGCCTCCATGAGCACTGTAGTGGAGATGGGGAATTAGGAAACCCTAGAAGAAGAAGCGGAGGAGGATGTAGGAAAGAAGGTAGTGCGACGGGGGAGGAAGGCTCACGATTAGACGGATTCCGCATGGTGTATTGGAAATTGGATGTGAAATTCGAGCTCGTCAATCCTGGAACTCTCCCTCAACCGACTTTCACTTGGGTCGGAACGAAAACAAAATTAAATATACAAATAAATTATAAAATGGCATAGAACTTATAGGTAGCGTTTGGATTGGGTACAAATGGAGATATCTCTTTTTGTACTCAAACACATTTGGGATGAGGGGGGTGGAATGGGATGATATCCGCCAATACCCAGGGGATATCCCATTCCAACCCTCCTCCCATTGAACTACCCGCTTCTTCCCAAGGCAGACCTCTGTCTTGGGAAGGAGCATTTTTTTTTTTTTTCTTTTATGTTTTTTTTTATTTTTTTTTTATTAAAATTTTTAAATTTTAAAAAATATTTAAATTTTAAAATTTTAATTTTATAAATTTTAATTTTTTTAATTTTATATTTTAATAAATCTAAAAAAATTATTTTATTTTTAAAAATATTAATTTTAAAATTTATATAATTTTTTATATTTTTTTTAAAATTTATATAAATTTAAAAATTAAAATTTGTACTCCTACTTAAAATTTTAAAATTAACTTTTTTTTTTTGCTCCCACTTAAAATTTTTATAAAAATTAAAATTAATAAATATTAAAATTTGAATAAATTTTGAAATTTTAATTTTAAAAAAATTATTAAAAAGAAAAGAATATTTTAATCTTTTAACACAAAAGTCAACTCTCTATTCCTCTTATTCTTCAATCACTACCAAACATTTTTTTTCTTATACCTGGTATAAGCCTAATTCCCAACCAAACACAATTTCACATTATACCTAATTTATACCTAACTTTATACTTATCCTTGGTATAACTCATTCTCTCTTATTCTCAATCCAAACGATACCATAGTCAATAACTCCGTGTATAACTTATAGCAATAAAGTTGGTCTTTGTAAAGTGGTGGTTGAAATCCCTCTTAATGTACGTCAGAAGATGAAGTAAATTTTTACGCAAGATGACAACTTGAAGTAACTCCTATATCTGCGAAGAAGATTGCCTCTATGCATTCGCTCAAGATCGCTAAATTTTTGGACTGTGTTGTAAAATCACCACGAATTAGCAAAGCTTCGGTGCCAAGAGGACATTGCTTGCGATCAAGGGACTTCAATAAATATTGACCTTCAGCAGAGTTAGATGACCACTCCTTGGTAAACAATGGAGCTAATATGAAAGAGAAAAAATCGACAAGTTCGGAGAGAGAAGAAAATCTGGTAGAGAGTAGTAAAGAGTGTTGGAGGGATGAAGACAGATCTGGTAGAGAGGAGTAAAGAGGGTTGGAGGGATGAAGACAGATCTGGTAGAGAGGAGTAAAGAGGCTTGGAGGGTGAAGACGATGGCTTCTCACATAGAATGGGCAAGGGTAGGCGGGATTAACGAGGCTTTTTGGGCAATGAGAAAAAAAAAAAAAAAAACGAAAGATATTAAATTGCCCTTGGCCATCGGGATAAACACAATTCGGAGGGTTGAGAGGGATTAAATTAACGGGTTATTCTCTTAACAAGAGGAATTATCCGGTTTGACCGGTATAATTTTTTTTCTCAAATTAAAATTATGTTTGGAAGAATAAGAAGTATAATTTGTATTAATACCCACTAATTCTACAAACAAACGTAGCCTTTACTCTTACAAGGGAAAAAAAAAAACAAAGAAAGGGAGAGTGAGAAGGGAAAAAAAATTGAATAGAAGTAAAGAAAGAGAGAGAGAGAGAGAGAGAGAGAGAAAGAGAAAATTAGTACAACAGTTTACATATTCTAATCCATTGAAGTGGAGGGAAACTAATTTTGTTATATTCTAATTCATTTGATATATAGAAGCGGAGCGAAATTACAATACAATGGGTTATATTTTAATTCATTTAATATGAATCATTCATTCAAAAAACAATTATGATGTATCGGTATTTAATATGAACCATTCATTCAGAAAATAAGTATGGTCTACGGGTACACTACTGCATTCATAAAATTACTAGAGCTCCTAATGTGTCGGTACTCCTAGTGTACCGGTATAATACTGAGGAATACCGGTACACTAATGAGGAAATGAGAAAAAAAGGGAGAGTGAATTAGAGGAATTACACTCCTGCATTCATAAAATTACTAGAGCTTATATTGATCTGGATGAAAAGGAAGAAAGAGAGGGTGCAAAAAGAGAAAGAAAGAAAAAATAGAGAATATAGGATTAGGGAGGGGGGCGAGGAGAGAAAATTTTACCGGTCGGAGAGGCGATTGAAGTATGCCGAGAGCTTGTCGTCGATGGAGGGGGCCGTGGCCTGATCGAGCGCATCGCCCTCACGGATGCGTCGTCGCGTAGAACCTTATTGTACACCTCAAGCTTTGGCCTCGGGAGTCGACGAAAAGGAAACGAAAGAGATAGAATGGGATTGGAAAAGAAATGGTTGTATAGAAGTAGAGGGAAAGTGTGTGGAAAAAAAAAAAAAAAAAAGTGTGAGAATATCATACATTTTTTTAAAAACAAAAAATAAATTAATTCACACCTTTGATTCTACGGAGTATGATCTACACCTTTGCGTCCTAGAACCAAAATACTATTGATAGTATATGAATGGTCTTTACTATCAACCTATCCACTTTTGTATTAGTACAATTCTACTAACCCCCACTAAACTCTAGGTAGAGATGCAACAGTCGCAAGACTCGTAACTTGGACAGGAGTAGAAACTTTTGGTTTAATTTATATCACATAGGATAATTTTTTTATTTTGCATATTCAAAATAGTATAAATAAAAACAGTTAAAGCAAACTACAAAACTACAAATCTGAAATAAAAACATAGTAATATTTATCAAGGTTAAAATAAAATAAATAAAAGCAATTAAAGCAAACTATAAAACTACAAATCTGAAATAAAATCATAGTAATATTAATCAAAATTAAAATAAAAGCTACTAATATATATCTAAAATAACATAAAGATTTGAAAGTAATAAAAGTAAACTATAAAAATACAAATATAAAATAAACACAGTAATATAAGGCAAATGGAACTTAACCTATAATGAAATAAATATATAAAAATAAGAGCAATACTCTATACTTTTTTTTTTAGATGTCCTTCATTTATTTCTATTCAACGGCTCATAATTAATTATTTTTTGGTTGTGACATGTAATAACAAATCTGAGAGAGGTATCAACCAGATACCGAAAAAAGAGTATTTTGGTCTTTTGATTTAGAGGAGTTAAGTAATTTTATCTCTACATTGAAAGTTTTTATTTTTAGAAATATTATAAATTTTAAATATTCTAATTTAGAGAGTTTTATTTTAATTAAGTATTTTTAAATATTCTAAATTGTAATTCTAAAACTCCTTAAATTAATGTCTAAACTTTAATATTTTTTTATTAAAATTTGAATTAATTTAGTCTGTACAATTATATTCTAAGAATAAATTTAAATTATACCCCATATTTCTTTTAAATCAAATATTTAACAACATTCAAATTTTTTAAAATAGTGATACAAAATTAATTTCTCAATTAGAGAAATTCTAAAATTTTTAAACAAATTAAATATGTTAAATTTGAATATTTACTTACATTTTTTTTAAAAAATATTGATATAAATTAATGCCTAAATTAGATTAATTCTAAAACTTCTTAAATTAATCTTTAAATTGCAATTCTAAGCCTCCTTAAATTAATGTCTAAATTGTAATATTTTTACTATTAAAATTTAAATTAATTTAGCTAGCACAATTCCATTATAAAAATAAATTTGAATTATACCCTATATTTTTATTAAATCAAATATTTAATCCCATTCAAAATTTTTTAAATAGTGATACAAAAGTAATATCTAAATTAGAGGAATTCTAAATTTTCTTAATTATATTAAATATGTAGAATTTGAATATTTACCCATTTTCAAATTTTTTAAAATAGTGATACAAAATTAATGTCTAAGAGGGTTTTAAAAAAAATTAAACATATTAAATATGTTGTATTTGAATATTACCAACATTCAATTCTTTAAAAAATATTGATATAAATTCATGCCTAATTTTAAAACTTTTAAAATAAATGCCTAAATTGTAATTCTAAAACTCTTTAAATTAATGCCTAAATTTTAATTTTAAACTACTTAAATAAATAACTAAATTGTACTTCTAAAATTCTTTAAATTAATGCCTAAATTTGTAATTATAAAACTACTTAAATTAATGCATAAATTGTAATTCTAAAGCTCTTTAAATTAATGCTTAAATTGTAATTCTATTTTTTTAAAATTAAAATTAATGTTTAAATTTGTGAAAGGTATGTTGAATTTAAATATTTACCCACTTTAAAATTTTAAATAATAATACAAAATTAATGCCTAAATTAAAGAAATTCAAAAATTCTTTAAACATATTAAATTTATTGAATTTAAATATTTATCGCATTCGATATTTTTTAAAATATTGACATAAATTAATATCTAAATTGTAATTCTTAAACTCTTTAAATTAATAACTAAATTATAATTCTAAATTTTTTAAATAACGCTTAAATTAGCAGAAAGTATAGCAATCAAAAATTTCGTTATATGCTGAATTTAAATATTTATCCACTTTCAAATTTTTTAAAAATAATGATACAAATTAATGTCTAAATTAGAAGAATTCTAAAATATTTTAAATATATTAAATATACTGAATTTGAATAATTACCTACATTCAATTTTTTTATTTTTTATTTTAAAATTAATACCTAAATTATAAATCAAAAACTTCTTAAATTAATGCTTAAATTATTATTTTAAAATTTTTAAATTAATACATAAACTATAATTCTATTTTTAAAAAAATTAATGTCTAAATTATTGCTAAATTAATAACTAAAATTGTAAAAGATATATCAATTAAAATTTTAAATTTTGTTACAATATTTAATTACAAAAACACCTAATCATGAAGTTACCTTTTAACTTTTCAAAACATAAAATAATACTTTTACCTTTATTGTTGGTGGAGGATTAAGAATTTTTTTATTATTTATAAAATTAAATACCGGGGTATTTTTCTAAAAATAAACCTAACAAAATGCATATAATTCTTCCATCAGTAACTGAACAAATAAAATAAAAGCATACTAAATTAATCGCAATAAAGATATTTTTAAATAATTAAACTAGAAAATTACTAATAATTAAACAATCAAAGCGGCAGAAAGGGTAAAACAGACAATTAAGCCATACATTGGGCGTAAAAATAGCACTAGCGTTAGTTTTGATAATTTTACTAAATTTGAAGGGCATTCTTGATATTGACAACTTTTGAAGCAATCCTATTCGTACACCGATATACACCCATCCATCCTAAGATGGGGGATCCTTGATCAATCGAAATGATCAGTAAAATTTACTCCATCTTGAAATAAATGAGGTATAAGATATACATATTTTTGGGGATTGTACCAAAATCATTTTCCTTTTGAAAGATAGGACTAATGAAATTAGGAGTGAGTAGCACTAATGAAATTAACCCAAGAAAGAAAAAAAATTAATGTTATGCTAAGTAGCCGTTGAACTACGTATTGCTTGTGAAAATAAAATGCATAATTTCAAGGTAGGTAGAATACTCCGCCAGAAATGTTTTCATGACAGCACAAATTTAGGAAACTGCATAAGCTCCTTTTTTGTTCCTTTGGTTAATCATGCATGGACATCATGGAATAAGCTAAACCAATAGTAAAGGCTCAGAAGCAATCAGAAGCACCACGATATCAACAATTGATGCGTATTTCAGTGAATAACGAAGAAAAGCACCGATTACATGTTACAACAAGATGGGAGCATCGCGAAATGGGAGACGGCAAACCATTTTGCGCTCCGGAACTACAGCTGGAGCAGGCACTGCACAGTAACAGAACCACAGCATCTCAAACTACTCATCATCCTCCAACACGCTCCAGATCATCCTGCAGGTAAAGAACAAAGAAGGGAGGATTAAATTATATTCTTGAGGTGCTCTTACCAATCTGGAAAATCTTGTACTTCGTTTACCAGAATAAAGAAAGAAAGAGAAGGATAACGAGACTGATTAGCTTAATAAGGCGCTGCTTCTTCTCTCGATGGAGTAGATTAAATATCTCTGTCACATCTACCAAATGCTGGCGCTGCTGATATCTACAATGCCATTGAGAATTATTCACTTCAGAAATTCTTCAGTAAACATTGAAACAGGTATAAACGATTGAAATATTCAAATCTCAATATAAACACAATCAAAAGAACCATTTTATTTCTTCCTTTCCAATAATACATCACCGAGGAAATGTAGCAAGCATTTCAGCCTTTAAAATAAATTTTAGTTTATGATCGATGATTTTCACTAACTGCTGATGATACCACAGTATTGGCACAGTATAACCTCGTGCTATTGACAAGGCCCGAAAGCCCCTTTGTTCTAATATTTTCAAGCAAAAGGGTTCTGAAGTTCTTTCATAGCTCTTCTGCATTACCATTCATAAATTTGAATGACTAATTCACAATTTCAATCTCTGAATGTACCAAATATAAGCATCATTTATGCTGTTGCATCATATTTTAGACAACGTTGATAGTTAATTTGAGGGAATTTGGCTTTCCCCAACTTAACCATAAGTTTAAAGAAATCCTATGTTACCTTCAACAAACTTTGATAGCATATTAAGCAATTGCATCAATTGAATACAAAGAACTACAAAATCACATTCAAGATTGTTTGGTACCCGTGCAATTATATACTTACATGAAGTAATGACTGTCAGTCTTATTATAGGCGAAAGACAGCTAGGAATGTACTACATTCACTACATCATTATTTCTAAGAGTTTCAGATTTCTTCTGAGTTTCTCTCAGAATCAGAAGTAGTAAATTGATACAGCTAGGCACCATATCCATGTAGGTGACATAAAAACTGCAATTTTAGGTTTAGGAATGGTAAAAATATGTTTTAAAAAATTTCTTTTATCTTTTTCTTATGCTTAGAAGTCAAGAGCTGTAGTATCAAGCCGAATAGAAGGGTACACAAAATATTATCCAAGTTTAAATTAAATTAGGCCGGTTGACCGGTCTGTAAAAGAGGCCAATCAATTGCCAGTATGTAGCATAGGTTGATCAGTTGAGTGCACGTATCACCTGATAGCAGTGCTGCAATACCTGAGTTTGAATGAGATTTCAACAAAAGTTCACTTCAAACTTCATGGTACAGATACCATTTTTGGGAGAATGTACCAGTTTCGGATAGATAACAAATAAGGGATTGGTTTAATCCTATTAGAAATCTATATATCAATCTGTTTTGTGTTTTGTGTATACGAAGGTCGTAAAACCTCCAAAAGGACAACAAACAAAATTATGCATTATGTCGTTGACAGAGACTTTAAAGAACTGATAAGGTCATTTAGATTTTTTCAGTGAGGGTAAAGATCTAATATTCTATTTCTGCAAGATTCCCTTTTTTATGTCTGCCCATCCACAGCACTTATCTACCTCAATACGTCCTTAAAACTTTCTCCTTAAACCAACTTCGATTTCTAGAAAATCTTTCTAACCATCTTAAATCATCTGAGCAAGGATTGTATGCTGTACCACGCTGGTTATGCGGGCTGCAAATCGACAATGGCATGCCCTTGAGCTGCGGCAGATTGGCAGGTGGTTTTCTGCAGAGATCAAGGCCTTCTTCAAGCACTCTATGGGCGCCGTGGTATAGAGTAGCGCTGTGGTCATGATTGACAAGCTTCGATGGCAGCGAGGAGGCCTCCAAGGGTGATCTACAAAAGCAGGCAGAAGTCCATGGGGAGGAAGAGGAGCATAATAGTCGTTCCAATAGGGAGCAATAAGGATTAGCTTTTTTTTTTCTTTTTTTTTGCCCCCTCGAACATTCTTTTCTTTCAGTCAGACATTGTCATTCTTCTTCCTCAATGTAGACCACCATCAACAACTCCTAAAGCCTCACTCGCGGCCATCAAGTAGGGTTGAGAACGGGTCAGATAATATCTTATCCACCCAAGTCCAAATCCAAGAAGGTGCTATTCCTCTTGGATTTGGATTCGAATTTGAATCTCAAGTCAGAAATATTTTCCAATTTGGATTTGGACTCGGATTAGAGTATTTCTCTCAGATTTGAATGCAGATTAGGGTATTAGATTATCCAAATTCAGAACTAGTTTGATTAAATATATAACAAACCAATAAGTCTAATTACATATTGTTTTCTTGAATTTCTCGATTTTTCTATGTTTGCTTAATTCTTACAATTTTGACTTGTTCATATTTCCGTCGACTCTTCCTCTCTACTGTTAGTCCTATACTATTTTTTTAATATATATGTCATATCAAAAACTGCTCAATATCTAATCTTGTACCCGATTCCTATCTGTATTGGTCTTCACTAAATATAGGTTTGAATTTTATTATCCGTTCGGTATTCGAATATGTATCTGTAACATATCTAGTATGTTTTCAACCATACTGCCGTCAAGGATTTCATTGAATCCTGGGCCAAAGACCACTCTCCAATCCTCAACATAGCGCCATCTGCCTCCACGCAGACTGATGTACCAACAGAGTATTGCACGATGTTCGTGACAACATCCAACTGGTATAGCGAGGTATCATAATAAAGCAATCCATATATCAAAGTTGGTAGAAATTGAGTCAGGAATATGATTAACTCCTTCAAATAACAGACCCAAACCAATCAGTAGACTACCATTTTGTGCCAACCACAAGCTACATTGTCAAATGGTCAACCTCCGTAGCCCAAGTGAATTAGTCAATCAATTCAACCATGCAGCAAAACAGCAGGTTATCCGTTTCTCCATTACTCCTTCCTATTCACCAACTTAGCAAATATTGTAAACACTAGATCCTTCTTTGATTCCCTTCATTTTCTCACCTTTACTTCAATATAATTTGCTTTGCAAGCAACAACTGCAAACACCAACTTCATTCATGAAGTTGCTAACCTCTGCCACTCAATTGCTTAATTACAGCGTTAAATTTATACTCACTGATACAACTTATAGGCTCTAAATCAAAAAATACATGACATACCACTTCATCCGATGTTAGCAACTTACTTCAGCAATAGAAGGGCCTTACCCATTATCTAAAGCAAGTATCTGTAGCAGGATTCCCTTTTGATACAAAAGAAAATCAAACCCAATATTGTAAATTACATGAGGGCCTTACTCATTTTCTAAAGCAAGCAACTGTAGCAGGATTCCCCTCTGATACAAAAGAGAATGAAAACCCAATATTGTAAATTATATGAGATTAACATTCATTTTAAAAAATAGAATCTAAAAGGGAATAGAATCTTGGTGCAGCAAAGGCTCCACAAATGCATAACTATTGCACGATAAACATTCTAACACAAATTTTTTCCATTTTTAAAGGGACAAATACATCACAGTCTCTACTTTTACCCAATTATAGATGGCCGCCCAAACTCTAGTTTTTCCATAAAATACATGAACAATATGACTGTTTTAGTCCACAACCAGCACAATATTTGCATCCATTTTCAGTAATTAATGTCAGTCGTGTGGCTAGAAAGTGAACCCTGAAAGTATTGATCGTATTACTGTTCTTTCAAATGCAATGTTGATTTTGGGGACAATGTAGACAAATGGCTAGACATAGCTGATGGCTGTTATTGAAAAATGGCAAAAACACAAGTGACATGAGGATGGAAAAATTCAAATTGGTTTTAATTTGAAAAATAAAAGTTTGAAGACCATCTATAATTGACTAAAAGTTCAGGGCGATGCTACTATATTTTTCCTTATTTTAATTGCTTAAATGTACAATGTGGAATAAAAAGTAAAATTCCAAATAAAACAACAAGCCAAACAAAAAGAGGTACACTGTAGAAATTTGCCAATACTCAAGGACCCACCGAAATACAACTATAATAGAAGATTGTGACCACAAAAACACAGTACTAATGCTCAACTAAGTCCATTGCAATTCTAAATAGGTTGGTCAAGGCAAGAAACCAAGCAACGACATGAGAAAAGAATGCATCATAACTAGGTGTTGCATTTTAGAACAAGCTAAATAACTGAACTGTACAAAAAAATACATATATTTGATAAACTTTTCAACACATATATGCAAAATTAGAAGCTCAATTTGAAACTTCTGGTACTGCAAAGAGGAACTGTTGAGGGCATCATAGTGTACAGTTTTCTTAAAGTATTAGTCAACAGTACTTCATCAAAATGAACTATACCACATGTATGTATGTATATGTATCTATATGTAATATATATATATATATATATATATATATATATATATTGTATGTACGTATGTATACATATATGTATACGTATACAAACATACATGTATACACATATATATATTTACAGAGCTAGGCTCCTATACTATCTATAGTACTAGAGCTCTAGTACTATAGTCTCGTTTTCGATCTTAGGGTATTCAAATCAACAATCCACACCATTAAATATGATCTAGGGTGTATGAAGTTCTTAAGAATAAAATTAAAATTTTTTTCGACATCGTTTACTTAGTAAGTAAATCATGTCAAAATGAACGGTGAAAATTGAACAATCTTTAAAATTTAAGAATAGGACTTTTGAATTCAAGATCATGGATGCTAATCTCAATTTAAATAATTTAAAGTATTTTCTATCAAAATTTGAATAAATTTAGATTTTTCTACACCGTTAAACTACAAACTCGCCATAGTAGCCATTGAAAATTAACAATTTTGGAATGGTTTGATCATAAAGTAAACTATGTTGAAAAAAAATAATTTTTTTTTTCTAAAAACTTTAAATACCTTATATCAGTATTAACGGTGTGGATCATTGATTTGAACACCCTAAGATCGAAAGTGAGACTATAGTACCGGAGCTCCGATACTATAGATAGTATAGTAGCCTCGTTCTATATATACGAATATATATATATATATATATATATATATATATATATATATATATATATATATATATATACACATACATACATACATGTATATATATATATATAGAGAGAGAGAGAAAGAGTAGAGCTTATATACTTTCAAAAGTATAAGCCCAACTATGCTTGTGAATTTTTTATCATTGGATTTGTATTGGGATCCATGCTATTGTACTCTCTTTTTCTCTCTTTAGTTGACTTTACAATAGCACAAATCTCTATACAAATCCAATGGTAAAAAATTCACAAGCATAGTTGGGCTTGTGCTTTTAAAAATATATAAGCTCTACTCTATATATATATATATATATATATATATATAGAGAGAGAGAGAGAGAGAGAGAGAGAGAGAGAGAGAGAGAGAGAGAGTAGAGCTACTATACTATTATGAGTATAGACCACTTCGTACTCATAAGTTTCCTGCCCATGGATAAAGGAATGTATGGTTACGAACTTAGGATGATAGTAGTCCCCTAG
The DNA here is from genome assembly GCA_029168755.2 of Tillandsia fasciculata. Taxonomy (NCBI): domain Eukaryota; kingdom Viridiplantae; phylum Streptophyta; class Magnoliopsida; order Poales; family Bromeliaceae; genus Tillandsia; species Tillandsia fasciculata. The sequence goes on from CM054952.1 coordinate 3,293,787, forward strand.
GGTTTAGTGAATTGTTGGTGAAATAGTATAAACCTTAGGGGACCACTATAATCCTAACCGCACATCCCTTGATCCAAGGACCGAAAACTTATGAGTACAAAGAGGTCTATACTCATAAAAGTATAATAGCCGGACTCTATATATATACATGTATATATATGTATTTATATATATAGACCTAGGCTACTATGCTATTAATAGCACCAAGTCATTCGTGCTATTAAGTTTTTGACCCTTGGATTTAAAGATGTGTGGTTGGAATGATAGTGGGCCCCTAGAGTTTAATGGGTGGTTGGGTAAATAGTATGATCTAACGGATGGAAATGATCAAAGGGTTGATCTAATGGTGGAAAACTTGATAGCACCAAATGCTTGGTGCTATCGATAGTATAGTAGCCGGGCTTCTCTCTCTCTCTCTCTCTCTCTCTCTCTCTCCTCTCTCTCTCTCTCTCTCTCTATTCTCTAGTCTCTCTATCTCCTCTCTCTCTCTTCTCTCCTCTATCTCTCTCTCTCCTCTCTCTCTCTCTCTATCCTTCATCTCTCTATCTCGTCTCTCTATATCTCTCTATATATATATATATATATATATATGAAATAGTTAAAGTTATTTATTTTGTATTTTATACATAATGGATTTACCTGGACCAATACATGATATTCTTGTTGTATTTCTGGGGTCAATTCTTGTAATAGGTGAAATTAGTCAAAGGGATAGATCTAACGGTAGAAAACTTACAAGCACCAATTACTTGGTGCTTTTACAAGCATAGTAGCCGAACTCTATATATATATATATATATATATATATATATAATATATATATAGTGTATGAGTAGGCCCGACAAAACCCTTGTATGGCTTCTTCTATTTCTCGATAAAAATAAATATAACCAAGAGTTTCAACTTCCAATTTACGAAGAAACTCTTTCTCGGATGTGGGCTCCCAGCTGAGGCAATTATTCAATCAAATGATATTGAGTATGTATCTCATCTCTTATTGAGAAACAGTACCAACAGGTATAATCCCTTCCCCAAACACGTTCTCGTTCAAGCCTTTCAATCAATCAGTACGTCAGGCTATGAGGTATTAGCAACCGTTTCCGGTGTTGTTCCCCTCCCAATAATTCCTTTGGGTATCGTTTGGTTTTAGCCAATTTCAGTATAGGCCTTTTTTTTATGGATCACCATTTCTAATAATGGTCCTATCGGGCTTCTTATGTCAGGATATGGATCAAATAATAAATATTCCTTTTTCGATGGTCTACGAGCTGATACTCAATCTATTAGTTATGAAATACCATTAACTCTATGTGTGATTCATTGGAATCTTGAATATTCTATTCTGCCGGAAGTAGTGATCCTGCTCAGCTATTTCTCTATCTTTGTTAGGACTAATCAAGACTAAATAACCTGAGATGCCTGTGCCCATAAAAAATCTCGGAGCCATCCATTAACAATAGTGGAATTTTGTGATCAAAGAGTTATCATGTGAGATTAGGAAATATCCATCTTGACAAGAAATTATCTATATGTTAAGATATCTATGACAAGGGCTATAGCTCAGTTAGGTAGAGCACCTCGTTTACACGTGCGCCAATGCTTTTCAAGGGAGCTTATTATGCAATGAACATAGTTGATCTTATTGAAAAATCAATGTCTTACTCCATAGATTCGAGAGAACAATAGCATGACAAATATTTGGTTCGGTCCGATTTTGGTGCGAATTTAGGTGCCAAATCAAATAGAACCCCTCTTCGTTCCAAAGAAAAGAAATTTGTCCATTTCATTTTTCAAGGTCTCAAAAGGGCGTGGAAACACATAGGAACTCTTGAATAGAAATTGAAAAGAAATGTAGCTCCAGTTCCTTCAGAAATGGTAAGCTCTTTGGCGCAAGAAGGGGTGATCCATATCATCTTGACCTGGTTATGTTCCCCTCTTTTTTTAACAATATCGAGTCGGGTTCTTCTCCTAATAGTATCGAATAGAATATGCTAAAAAAATCTTCTTCATGTAAAACCTAATCGATTTAGATCAAGAAAATCGTACGGATTTTATGAACAAAAATTGAATATTTAGTAATAAAATCATTCATTCCAAAATTTGGTAGATCTTTTGAAAAATTAATAAATCGGACAAAAATAAAAAGCGAGGCCCATTCTACATGTCTTATGTACTCGTAGGTGTTATATTGGATTTGAATCAAATTTCGAATCAAATTTAGGCCGGGGGGGAGTTATAGACACCTTTCCATACTTTGTATCTGGAGTACTTCACTTAATTTCCTTTGCACTCTTAGCTTTGGTTGTATTTATCATGCGCTTCTCAGACCTTAGACTCTTGAAGAATATGAGTCGTCAAATGAAAATGATGATTTGAAACTGAACTTAAAAAGAAAAGGTGAATGAGCGGGCTTCTATGAAATGGAAACGGGCAGCATCGTTCAAATTCATAGACAAATAAATGTAATCACTACGAGAGAAGGGATTGGGATCTTCCCTAATAAACCTAGACTTCAGGTTTCCTAGTCTAGTTCGGGATTGCCTTGATCACCCTAACCGTTGATGGTCGATGAAAGCCAACTAAATAAGAAGAAAATTATTATTAAGCTAGAATGTTGAAAGTCTCCACGACTATATATAGAGGTTATGCTACTTTCGAAAGCACAGAGGCCTCCATGCTTTCAAGTTGTTTTCAATGATAGGACATCCGATACAACGATCGGCCCCGTTAGAAATAATCTACTACATTAGAACTATCTAGAAACTAAATTTTATAATTTTTTGGCTTTATTTGACTAGTGAATGAATAGTCTAAAAATGAACGATTGAAAATAAAAATCACATAAAAAACAATAATAAAAGACTTAAATTTCATATCGAAAGAAATGATATTGCTCTTGATGGTAAATAGAGTTTTTTATTAAAATTTCACGTAATTTGAATTATTCTACACCGTTGAACTTACAAAAGTGTCACATCGGCAATTAAAATAGTCATTTTTGAGACCCTTTGATTGCTTGACAAATGATATCGAAAAATTATGAAATTTAGTTTCTAGATAGTTCTGATAGTGTATATTACGTATGTCTAACAGAGCGATTGTCAAATCGGATGTCCCATCATCGAAAACAATTTAAAAGAAAGGAGGCACACGTGTTTTCGAAAGCACACAAGTCGTACACTATATATATATATATGCATGTATGTGTATATACATATACACACACATATGCATATGTATGTGCGTGTTATACGCATGCATAGGCATATGTTGTGTGTGTGTGTGTGTGACAATCTCATTCAACATTACATTCCAATCCCACCTTAAAAAAAACAACTTTAATGTATATGCGGCCGCATGCCACATATGCAGCTACGTATGGGCCACATATGCGGTCCGACCACATACTGTATCACGTGTTAAATATGCGATGTGGTTTATGGTCGGAACCGCATATGCCGCTATATAGACCGCTTTTTGAAACATTGATGCTGAAGCAAGTAATAGGAGAAGCTCTTACAGTTTCACATTGTAGTAGACAAGCGGTGTAGAAAACAAGAACATCAACCAATGCCCGGACAAAAGAAAGAGCAAGCATAAGATTCCTTGCAAAGCAAATTCCGGAAGAACCACTTTATTTATTCGCGAAGCTGAATCATATGGGTTGATATAGTCAAACTCTAGGTCTGCCAAGCACATAAGCTGCAAGAGAATATTGCAGATTCAAAATACTATAAAACATGAATTATTAGAAAAGGCATGGTATACATGAGTACACAAGCTCAGCGTAACTACATGACGTTGAAGCTAATAACTTTTATGACACAGATAAAAATATATCACCAAAAAATTCAGAACTCTCCTAAAAGTTAAAATTTTAATAAAAGATGATTCGTACCGCTAACGTATAAGGTCAAATGTTTTACGATGCTCCTGCTAATGTAACTGAATATGAGTATCCAAATCCCTAGGTCACATACCCTAGCACCGGCGTGCTTCAATATATTCCATTTTCAATGATCAGATGATCTTCAATTCGTGCTAGTTAATTTCTATTTTTTCTTGATAAGTATCATTCTTATGTCTTAAACTTGATGCCCCAAGAGCAAGGATTTAAGTGCCGTGGTACGGGGTTGTGCCGAAAACTTACCGGCACGGTACGGCACGGTGCGTGCCGAGCCGTGCCGGTCACAAAAAATACATACGTGCCGACACATAATGGCATAAAATATTTATTTTCTTTAACAACAAAATTTTTTAATTGTTTATTATGTATCTTTATCAAATATTTTGAACTTTATTAAAAAAATTACCTAGTAATTTAAGAAAAAAAGATTTTGAACTGTGCCATCGGCGCGGGGGCGTATCGTGCCGATATCTTGTTGGCACGGTACGACACGGTGGATACAGGCCGTGCCGATAAATCCTTGCCCAAGAGTGATTAGACGCAAACAATATGCGATCGACGACACGAACCTAACAAGAAAATAAGATCTAGGGTTGGGATGAAACAAATAAAATTGCTAAAACACTCTAGGGTTTGTAGTTGGAATAGAAATATGGGAGGAGAGGGGCGTTACCTGGTAGATGACGAGGACGATGAGGGCGATGAGAAGGAAAAAGGCGGAGAGCCAGACGAACACCATATCCCCAAATCCCCCTAGCAGGCTCCCCGAATCTCCGGCCGCCGCTGTGTTAAAAAATAATGATCTCCGCCACCACGGCGGGAATCACCAGCCGGAACCCTAACGCTTCCGGCGGCCAGCACGTAATAGCAACGGCTGCAAATTTTCGTTCTATGCAGGCTTGATCACATATATCGATTCTCACAGCGAAGGACCCTGCCCTCTGAACTCGGTTTGCCTGATTTGGTTGGTCGGGGTCGAGGGAGGATGATATTTTCGCCCTCGAGATTACTCGGGTTTTCTCGCTCTCGAGATAAGTAGGGTTTAATCTATTTGTACAATCAATATTTTTTTGCTACATTACAAATCAATTTGTAAGTGAGATGGACTTCTTTTTTTTTTTTTTTTTTTTTTTAACTAATTCTAAAAAATTTTATAATTTACAGACTAATTTTTCCAATTTTTTTTTGTAAAATTTTTTTTTTTTGGTCAGCTCAGCGTTACGGGGCAGGACGAACCGAAGGCGCTCGAAGCCAGTGAATCATTTACCGCCTTAAGTGTTTCTACTGAAGACGGTAAAATACTGAAAGCGATGAACGATTCATCGCCTTCAAGTCGCCCAAACCCGCACGAGCTAGCAAAAAAATGATTAGTTTTGTAATTTTTTTTAGAAAGATTAATTTGCAAATTATTAAATTTTTTAGAATTAATTTTAAAAAATTTCGTTTGATATAGTTATAAAAATAATATACTTCAACCTGAAATTTTAAATATCACCGTCATAATTATTTTTTGTTTGATTTTATATAATTGTATCCGCTAGTGTTATATTTATTTTTTTTGATAGATTAAAATTAAAATTTATATTTTATATTATATTATTTTTATAGACAAAATGGTTTACCTTTTTTATATTTATTATTAATTTTAAAAAACCTTTTAACGACATTATTTTTTTTTGAGCTATGTTTTTTTTTAATAGTATTCTTTTTTAAAGCTGTTATTTTTTTAACGATATTATTTTTTTAATAAAATAATATTTTTTTTAACAGTATTATTTTTTTTTAGAAGCATTATTTTTTTGAATAATATTTTTTTAAAGCAAAGTTAATTCTTTTTTACACCGTTGTTGTTTCTTTTAGTGGCGCTATTTTTTAAACGACATTTTTTTATTTTTTTGAATAGAAATCTATATCATACTATAAATTTTCATATTTTTAAAATGACGTGGCGCATTCTTCATAGTTTAGAATATTTTTTTTTTTTTTTTTTTTTACAATAATTGTCTACTCTTTCTCTCTCTCAACCTCTCACCTCCCCTCAATGTCTTCTTTTCTTCTCTAACATCCGCCACTTCACCTCCCCACATACAAGCATTCATTAATTTAATAATAATCTCCACCACATACATTATTAAATTATTGTGGTGGTGGTGACGTTTGATGCTTCAACAAGTAATAATTATTATTTAATACATTAATTAAGCATGGTGTTAATTTGTATTTTCTTCTTATATGCTATCCGTTTCCCCCCAACTCTCCACAGCCCTAACTCCTCTCTTTCTTTGTGGAGTTTTTATAGACCCCGTACAAGATGCTTCAGCGGCGTGGTCGTAGCGGTGGTGGAGGCGGTGAACGTGATGGCGGTGGAAACCAAGATGGTGATGGTGGAGCTAGAGGCGTAGGCAATGGTTGTGGAGATGGATGTGGCGGCGGCAGCAGTGACGAATTCTTTAATTTCAGTGTTGAATCAAGAGTTTTGGTGGTTGGTTTTGAGCTCTGCTGGGGTGATTTTGGTGAAGTTTTTCGCGCCCTGTTGCTGACATTGCCTGACCATAGAACGTGGGAGCGTGCTATCGTTGTCTTCAAGTGCGTCGCCACCTCGAGAGGTAAAAATCGCCGCCTCTTTCTTTTGATTCTTTGTGAGCGATTCTTTACAGAAATATCATGCAATTTTTTTTTTTTTTTTTGCCTCAGGAACCTATATCAGATTTTTCTATTTGGCGTTGTTGTAAACCCTAATGCAACTTTTTTATCTAATACTTTATTTTATCACTTACTATGTACGTATTTTAATTTTTTACCAATTTTATTTTATTTTTTTGCAGAAATCGTTGGTAATTTATTACAACGATTTTTCTTTTGTTTGCTGGTGCATTTCTCTGATTCTCCGGTAAATCGTAATTCTAAATCGTAATTCAACACATGATTATATTGTTGCAAAAGGGCGAGATCCTGATGAGTGCCCTAAATTTGTCGTAGCATGATTTCATTCCGTGATTTAATATTGAATTGATCTATATCGAGATTTTAGAATAATTTATTTATATTTTTGCAATAAATTTAGTATAAATTTAGCTATAATAATATATGTCCGCTGCATCGCGCGGATCACTGCACTATATTATTATTATTCTTTAAACAGGTGAGCCGACTTTTATTTAACTACTAAGTTGGACCTTCTTATGTGGATGCAATTGCAGCAGTTAGACTTAATTACATTAAACAAGACAAAAAAATTTATAATTGCATGCATTTTTAACTCCAGTGCAATTGAAAATGCATACAATCAAACAATAGCCTCTTAGGCCCCGTTTGTTCGGGGATAAATTTAAGAGGTATAAATTTTTTTATATCTGGGATAGCTTGCTATTTCGGAATAATGAAGTATAAAAATTAAATTGCGTTTGGTTGAAAAGTTGGTATTCTCTGGAATAGTTAAAATTATGTTTGGTTAAAATTATGGAATAGTAGAGAATAGTGGAAAAAGAAGATAGAATTTTTACAAAAATACCAACTTTGCCCTTAGCTTTTTTTATAGAAAAATTAATTTAATTATTATATTAAATTTGAAGCAATTTAATTATAAATAATAAATTATATCTTACGTTAAAAAAAATAATATTTTTAATTTTATATTATATTTTAGTAAATCCAAAATCTAAGTATCAGATAGTTATAGGTTGGAAGTTAAACTGCAAATTTAAAAAAATCAGAGTTCACATAACAGCAAATTAGAACTAAAACTAAATCATAGTTCACATATAGCCGTAGGTTCATATAGCCTGAGATTTGAAGGTATGCTACAGTGAAGAAAACATCAAAATTCCATTCACTGCCCCCAGGGATAAAACCCTATTCTATGGGAAGAGAGGAATAAGGCTTAACGGGTTATCCTTAAGCCAGGGATAAAAAAAAAAATTATTCCATGCCATTTTGTAACACTGTTTGGCAGAAATTGGGGGATAAAGGGGGTTATTCTCCGGGGTTATTCTCCCTTTATTTCCCAACCAAACGGGGCCTTAGAGTGCGTTTGGATATACAATAAAATTTTTCCATAAAGTTAATAAACTGTAGTTTTGATTAAGTGAAATAGAAAATCATTTAACTCTAAAAAATTTTATAGTTTTAAATTTTAAAGTGTTTGGATACATATTGTATAATTCTACAAAATTTATCTCAATTTAAATTTTTAAAAATTTAAAAATATTAATTTTATATTTTAAAATTTAAAATTTCATAATTTCAAATTAAAAGTTAAAAATTTAAAATTTAAAACTTGAAATTTCATTTCAAATTTGAAATTTTAAATTTCAAACAAAAAATTTAAAAAAATTTAAAAAATATAAATTTTAAATTTTAAAATTTGAAATTTAAAATTTAAAATTAAAATTTATTATTTAAAAATAATAAATTTTAATGTTTAAAATTTGAAAATCAATAATATTAAATTTTAAATTTTAAATTTAGAATTTAGAATTTGAAATTTAAAATTTGAAATTTAAAAATTTTAAATTAAAATTTAAATCCTAGTTTTAAAATTTAAAATTAAAATTTTCTAAAATTATATTTTTAAATTTAAAATTTTATTTAGAAATTTAAAATTTAAAGTTTTAAAATTTAAAGTTTAAAATTTATTATATTTTGGAGATGAGGGAGTGGAATTTTTTTTCTTTGGTTAGAGTGAATTATTATTTTACTCTAATTTTTGAAGAATAATTTAACTATATTCTAAAAAATATATTATTTTTTTTTGTACCAACTGCTTCATAGGATAATATTCATACGGGTATTCAAACGGGGCCTTATTAGAGAGGATAAAAAAAAAAACAAGCATTATATGCAAAACTCCAAAAGGTGCGTGCTGACATTGAGAGTAGGTGTGCGGAGGACTTTAGCGTGGACTCCGATGGGATCTTGTGGTTTTAGGGTAGATTGTGTGTACCCAATGAACCAAAGATCCGGTCCGGGATGAAAAGGCGAACTAAATTTTTTTTTTTTAATCAGAGTTTAAAAATTTGTCCCTAGGACGTGAGCAGATCTGCCACTTGTATAATGTTTTTCAATCCAAACAGATAGTCTTCCCTACACATGCACGACTAAACAATATATAATAGTGCAACATATATATATATATCTCAAAATTATTAAAAAAAAAAAGACAATCACAATAATTAAATCAATTAATACGACATCCACTAATAATTCGGATAAGCGAAATAAGATCAACAACTAGTATAATACTAAGTCATAAACAAAAATAACTGAAAACTATAAATAATAAAGGTGGCAAGCCAACTATCTAACTAATAAAGGGGATGGCTCTATCGTGTAATTCTCACATCAGCACATCTCATCGCCCGATGGACCCGAAAAAAATATCAATAAGAGGGCGTGAGCAACTGAATGTATCCCAATGGATACAGCGAGCCGAGAATCACCAAGTTATACTTATTAGTATACAATAATCGAACAGTAGGAAATAGGCATAATCAATAAATAGTAGCAATAATGATCAGGCTATGATAATCAACAAATATGAAAGTTGGTATATGCAATAAACAGTAGTGAGCATGGTAGAAAAGTATCAGTTAGTTAAATCAGTAAATGCAGACGATTAATTCGTAGCATTAAATGATATAATTACCATGACATAATTAAATGCATGTGTAACAACCTAAATGTATGTATATATGCATAAACATCTATGTATGGACTAGTTATAGGTTGGCATCCTGCTGGACATGAGAATTCAACAAAACTAGTAAATATAGTGCCATATGACATAGGATGGACAGTATAGTGTATAAAGAACACTTGGACTTGATGACCATTGAATCTAGAAATGTTGACATTATAGGAGAACCATGAGACCCTTGATGAGACCGTGTATGATGATAGTTACTCTGAACTTGAGGGGCAATGGACGGCAATCCTCGGAGCCCCTAGACCAAGAGGGCATAATACAATGATCAAGCGACATTGATCTTGGTGCATAGTGGGGTGGTGATTTCCGGAACCACTAACTCAAGTGGGTAGAACGATACTGTGGCAAGTGGACTTATGCCAAAACAGCGATTCTGCTAGTTATTAACTCGAGACCGAGTCGGGCAAGAAATAGAGTAATGAGATAGTAAGTAGAGTAGAACTTACACATGTAGATTTCATTACCATGAGTAGAGGCATGAGCATGCATTCCATACTTCGCATATAGTTGTGATTTATATGCTTTCAGTTATTTATCTATCCATATCTCTATCATGCTGACATTGATTTATTTGAACCTAGTGGGTCGAGCTTCTCTTTTAGATGGCCATATATCCATTGCAAATTATATTTATAGTTCTCACCCTATATTTTTCATGCTCCTTTCGCCAAGAGGGTGGTGGCGCGTGAAAAGGGTGTAGCGCCGTAGATAACGACTCTTCCGTCTTTTGGTGATCCGATAGTTATATCCTCTCTATGTATAGAAAAAAAAGTAGAGAAAGAAGGAAAGAAAGTAAAAAAGAAAAAAAAAACAAACTTGTAAACACTATTTTGTTTGTATTTGGAGAACTATTGTAATGAATGAAACTGTATTGAAAAAATGTGATGTAATCGTTAACTATTTATACTTATTGTCATCTCCTTATACAACTCTCATATACACGTTCTTGATTGGAACATCATGATTATACAGATTGTGACGTCTTGGGCAGGTATGAAAAACTCTACCCGTTCAACAGATCTGGTGCGTGTCCGAAGGAGCTTCCGTTGCAGTCTCGAGACGCGATAGGCATATTCTAGGCAAGGTGTCATATATGATATATTGACCTGATTTGAGCTGTATAGAGTATCTTTCTTTTCTCTTTTTTTTTTTTTTTTTTTAATTTGTTTTTCTGCTCATTAATAGTATTCTTTACTATTTTCTCTTCTTAACCATGATGTAGGACAGGATTCTTTAAATTTCACAGGTACTTGAGGATTAATACTTTTGTATAGAAAATAAAGTTTTAATCTCTTCTTTATGTGCCTCAAGCTTTTGGAGGAGATTTTTTGCAATTTGAAAATGCTAAAATTTAATTTTGATGGTTAACCTTTAAAGGAGGCAATAAATCAACAAAATTTTTGATCTATTAGTATGCTTATTTTCCTTCTTCTTTATTATTATTATTATTATTATGGTTGTTTATAACTTTATTTTTTATTTAATTTATTATTATTTTTACTGTTGCTATTCTTCTATTATTTCAATATTTTTATTGTTGTTATAAATATAATTTATTTTTTTTATTATTTCGACTTTATAATTTTTATTAGGGCTTTTTTTGAAATTGATCCTATAAAAATTTAAATTTTTGAAAATGGCCCTGCAAAATTTGTATTTGCAAAAATAGCACTCTTCCTGCCAACTGGGCGAGCCACGTGAGCCGATGCGCCACGTGTCTGGGGTACAAGTTAAACACGCAGATACAACCTGCGTGTTCTAAACAGGCACCTGCGTGTTCTAAACACGCAGGCTCAGCCTGCTCAGCCTGCGTGTTTAGAACACGCCGGGGGGGAGGGAGGGGGGCAGTGGAACGTGGGTGAGGGACGTGGATTGGCTCCCTGCCAGGAAATTTCTTTTTTTTTTTTTTTTCTTGTAGGCTTTTCTTTTTTTTTCTTTTTTTTTTTTTTTTTTCTTTTTTCTTTTTTCTTTTTTCTTTTTTCTTTTTTCTTTTTTCTTTTTTCTTTAATAATAATAAACTTTGGATTAGTATAGTTTTTTTAATACACATATTAAAATAATCATTTTTCAATAGTTTAAAATAATTATTGGTTTATTATACATTTATACAGTATAAAGAAGAAAGTAGAAGAATTAATCTAATTTTAATTACGGTCAAAATCTTAAAATATTATCAATATCGGAAGACATATTTATTTAAAGTTAACTAAATTATCAAAAATATTCATATTGCGAGCATTCTATTTAAAATATAACTAAAATATCTGTTTTAAATTAAATTAAATTAAAAATAAAAAAGACTTTATCAATAGAAATAAGGGATAATTGCCTGTGTATCCCTGAAATATGAAGAAATATCTGATTTACCCCTCTTATTTTTTTCTTTCCAATATACCCTTCATACGTTCCACCGTTATTAAAAATACCCCTACCGTTTCCCTTTGTTAAGTTAACTAGGGTTAAACTAGAGTTAAATAATAATCGGAGTTGAAAACTATCAGATATACCTATTTTGCCCCGGTTTAGGGTTTAGGGTTTAGGGTTTAGGATTTTTTAGGGTTTTAGGATTTAGGGTTTAGGGTTTAGGGTTTTAGGGTTTAGGGTTTAGGGTTTTAAGGTTTAGGGTTTTAGGGTTTAGGGTTTAGGGTTTTAGGGTTTAGGGTTTAAGGTTTTAGGGCTTTGGGTTTTAGGGTTTAGGGGTTTAGGGTTTTAGGGTTTAGGGTTTAGAGTATATTTGAAAGGACAAAATAGTAATTATACACAGATAACGGCAGTTTCAAACGGTACACTAACAGAGTTTAACTTCAGGGGTATTTTGGAAAGAAGTTGGAACGTAAGAAGGGTAGTTTTAATATTAGCCTTCTAAGAGGGGTAAATCTAAAAACAGGGAAATTTTTAGGGGTACGTAGGAAATTGCCCCTAGAAATAAATACTAAGCTTACAAAAAAAAAAATGATGATTAAATTGAACCCGAATAACACATGGTGTTGGTACTATTTTATTTAATCCCCATTTAACTTTTATTTATAGGGCTTTTTTTGAAATTGACCTTATAAAAATTAAATTTTTTGAAAATGGTCCTGCAAAATTTGTATTTGCAAAAATGGCCCTCTTCCTGCCAACTGGGTGAGCCACGTCAGCCGGTGCGCCACGTGGGAGGGGTAGAAATTAAACACGCAGATACAACCTGCGTGTTCTAAACACGCAGGCTCAGCCTGCGTGTTTAGAACATGGGGGGGGGGCAGTGGAACGTGGGTGAGGAGGGACGTGGATTGGCTCGCCCTGCCAGGGAATTTTTTTTTTTTTTTTTCTTGTAGGCTTTTCTTTAGGCTTTTTTTTTTTTTTTTTTCTTTTTTTTTTTTTAATAATAATAAACTTTGGATTAGTATAAATAAGGGCTTTTTTTTGAAATTGACCCTGTAAAAATTTAAATTTTTGAAAATGACCCTGCAAAATTTGTATTTGCAAAAATGGCCCTCTTTCTGCCAACTGGGCGCCACGTCAGCGTGCATTGTCAGCGGATGAATCTAAACACGCAGGTTCAACCTGCGTGTTTAGTTAGACACGCAGGTTCATCCTGCGTGTCTACTTGCAACCTGGTTTTTTTATAAATCAGAATTATTTTTTTAAATCGAACGTTTTTTATTTTTTTATTTATTTATTTTTTTTATAAAATTGATTCTTTTTCAAACAAACGGAATTATTATTATTATTATTTTTAAAAAATAAGTCAAAAAATATCTACCTAGAAAAAATAAATTTCACATTCTAATTTTTATTTTTTTATTTATTAAATATTTATATATTATTTTATATATTTTTTATATTTTTAAATTATCTCAAATAAACGAATTTTTTTATTATTATTTTTTACCGCAAAACAATTTATTTTTATCCTTTTGACGTAAAAAAAAAAAAAAAAATTTCGCCAAAAGGATAAAAATAAATTTTTTTTGCGGTATGAAAAAAAAAAATATCCGTTTGTTTAAAAAAATTTAAAAATATAGAAAATATATAAAATAATATATAAATATTTAATAAATAATAATATTTTTTTTTACCAAAGAATAAAAATAAATTTCTTTTTGCAGTACGAAAAAAAAATAAAATAAAATATCTGTTTGTTTCAGAAAATTTAAAAATATAAAAAATATATAAAATAATATATAAATATTTAATAAATAAAAAAATAAAAATTAGAATGTGGAACTCAATTTTATTTGCAAAAAACAAGGGCTTTTTATTTGCAAAAATAGCCTCAAAAAATTTGTATTTGCAAAATTGAGTTCCACATTCTATTTTTTATTTTTTTATTTATTAAATATTTATATATTATTTTATATATTTTTTATATTTTTAAATTTTCTGAAACAAACGGATTTTTTTTTTCGTACTGCAAAAAAATATTTATTTTTATTCTTTGATGAAAAAAAAATATTTTTATTTATTAAATATTTATATATTATTTTATATATTTTTTATATTTTTAAATTTTTTTAAAGATATTTTATTTTATTTTTTTTTCATATAAAAATAATTTTTTTTTTGCGGTACAAAAATAATAATAAAAAAATCCATTTATTTGAGATAATTTAAAAATATAAAAAATATATAAAATAATATATAAATATTTAATAAATAAAAAAATAAAAATTAGAATGTGAAATTTATTTTTTCTAGGTAGATATTTTTTGACTTATTTTTTTTTGAAAAAAATAATAATAATTCCGTTTGTTTGAAAAAGAATCAATTTTATAAAATAAATAAATAAATAAATAAATAAATAAATAACGTTCGATTTTAAAAAATAATTCCGATTTATAAAAAAATCAGGTTGCAAGTAGACACGCAGGATGAACCTGCGTGTCTAACTAAACACGCAGGTTGAACCTGCGTGTTCAACATACCTGCATGTTCAACATCCGCTGACGTTGCACGCTGACGTGGCGCCCAGTTGGTAGAAAGAGGGCCATTTTTATAAATACAAATTTTGCAGGGCCATTTTTAAAAATTTAAATTTTTACGGGGTCAATTTCAAAAAAAGCCCTTTTTTTTTTTTTAACTTTTATTCTTCAACTTTTTTTTTATTCTTTTTATATCTTTACTAATATAAGCACACAAAATAAGCAGAAGCGGAGGAGGGCAAGCTGAGAAGTGCAGAGAGAGAGAAAGGAGAAGACGAAGGCTCAGGGTCGGCGACCCAACAAAACCACTCCAATGGGGGGGACAGCCACAAACGCCGGGACCCCTTCCCCCTCCTCTCCGTCCACCCCTCGGAAATACTACTTCTACTACGGCCACCGCGCCCCCTCCCGCAACCGCCCCGTCGTCCGCGGCGGCCTCTTCTCCAGCCTCAAATCCCTCCCTCGCCGACTCCCATCTCCTTCCCCTCCCTCGTCCTCCTCCTCCTCCTCCTCCTTCGACTTCCGCTCCTGGGACTCCTCCCCCTCCCCCTCCCCTTCCCCTTCCCCTTCCCCTTCCAGACCGCCCTCCATCTCCCAACCGTGTCTCTCCGCCGCCGACCGCCGGCTTTCCCCTCTGGCCCGCTTCGTCCTCGGCGTCCTCCGTCGGCACGGCCGCTGGGGCCCTGCCGTCGTCTCCGAGCTGTCCAAGCTCCGCCGCGTGCCCCCCTCCCTGGTGGCCGAGGTCCTCCGGTACCCCCGCCCCAGGCTCCCGCCGTCCCTCTCCACCCCCTTCTTCCACTGGGCCTCCCGCCAGCGCCTCTTCCGCCCCTCCTTCGCCTGCTTCAACGCCCTCGCCCACTCCCTCCACGCCTCCCGCCTCCCCTCCGCCGCCGACCAGGTCCCCGACCTCATGCTCGCCCTCGGCAAGCCCCCCTCGGAGAAGCAGCTCGACGTCCTCGTCCGCCTCCACTCCCGCGCCCGCCGCCCCCTCCGCGCCCTCCACGCCCTCCGCCGCTTCCGCTCCCAGTTCGGCCTCCGCCCCCGCATCTTCCTCTACAACCGCGTCCTCCACGCCCTCGTCTCTGCCGGCCACCTCGACCTCGCCCTCTCCCTCCACCGCGACCTCCGCGCCGACGGCCTCCGGGAGGACCCCCTCACCTTCACCATCCTCGCCAAGGGCCTCTGCCGCGCCGCCCGCATCGGCCCCCTCCTCCGCCTCCTACACCGCATGCGCGCCGAGCTCTGCCGCCCCGACCTCTTCGCCTACACCGCCATGCTCAAACTGCTCCTGGCCTCCCCCGGGAACACGAACATGGACGCCTGCCTGACGCTCTGGGACGAGATGCGCAACGACAGCGTGGAGCCCGACGTCATGGCCTACGCCACGATGGTATCAGGCCTCTGCAACCTTGGGCGGGCCGACAAGGCCCGCGAATTGTTCGACGAAATGAAGAAGAAGAAGAAGTTCCTGATCGACCGCTCCGTGTACGGCGCTCTCGTCCGAGGGTTTGTGGCGGAGGGCAATGTCGACGACGGATGCAGCCTGCTGAGGGAGATGGTGGACGACGGGTACTGTGTGGATCTGGACATATATAATTCCCTTATCGGTGGACTCTGTGGCGTTGGGAGAGCCGATAAGGCCCGTAAGCTCTTCACGATCGTAGTGAAGGAAGGTCTCGTACCGAATTTTCAGACCGTGACGCCACTGCTGGCCTCCTACGCTGACAACGGAGAGATGAACAAGTTTTTTCGGTTGGTCGATCAGCTGGTTGAGTTGGGATTGCCGGTTATCGATCACCTGTCCGATTTCTTTGCATCTTTAGTGGGGAAGAGCGGGAGAGAATTTAAAGCTGTGGAGGTGTTTGAGTCCGCGAAAGGAAAAGGGTATTGCAGTGTCGGCATCTACAATATTCTTATCGAGAGCCTTTACAAGATCAAGGAAAGGAAGCGGGTGCTTTTATTGTTCGAGGAAATGAAGGGTTCGAAAGAATTCCAGCCGGATTCGTGTACATATAGTCTCGTCATCCCTTGCTTTGTGGATGAGGGGGATGTCAGAGAGGCGTGCTCTTGCTACAATTCAATGATGCAGTCGTCTTGGACGCCGAGCGTCTCGGCCTATTGCTCGCTCGTAAAAGGGCTATGCAAGATCGGGGAGATAAATGCAGCTCTTGTGCTTGTCAAGGATTGCCTTGGGAGTGTAACAAGTGGTCCAATGGAATTTAAATACACTTTGACGATTCTCGATGCTTGCAGATCAAAAAAGCCAGAGAAGGTCATTCAGATATTCGACGAGATGATCGAACTTGGTTATCCGTTGGAAGATATTGTATATTGTGCTGTCATCCATGGTTTCTGTAAGTACGCGAGCTCAGGAGAAGCAAGAAAGGTTCTTGCGGTTATGAGAGATCGCAAGCTTCTCACTGATGCTAATTTCATTGATTATGAGGAAATACTAAATGAGCATTTGAAGAAGATGACTGCTGGCTTAGTGATCTCAGGTTTGAAGTTCTTCGGCCTTGAATCAAAATTGAAATGGACGGCCAACCCGGATTAACCATGGTAGGAAAAAAGGTGCTGTCTCTTGCACTTATTTTTCTTTCATGCCTTGTGCTTACAAAATTTCTGCAAATTGGTATATTCGCAAGTTGTTGATCATACTTACGATAAAATAATCTCTCAGAATTTACAGCAGACATTGACATATGCTATGGTTTAATAATTTATATGCAGAACTTCCTGTTTGTTTCTTTTTTGCGGTAGTCTCAGGATTATAGCTCATAGTATTGGAACTTGTTCCTTTACCCTGTTTCTGGCAAGGTGCATGCATTTTTAGGTAGCCTTTTATGCAACTGCTATTTAGTCATTTTAGCTCCTTAGTTTACCTGAAGAGACATATATCAATTGTCAATTTTGTGATTGGTATTGCTGATTTCATTTGAGCATAGCTTAAATTTTGAGTTTAAAGCATTTAAAGTGTCTCCACAAGTGAAAATGTTTAGTCCTTTTCTTATTCTTATGCTTCGGTCCAATGCATTTTAGGGTGTGTTTGGTTCCATGTAAAACTATGAAAAAATATTTTCAAGAAAAAAAAAATTTCAGGTGAAAACTAATTCTACGATTTATGACGTTTGGTTAGAAGGAAAGTAAAAGTTGTTGTCCAGCTGTTGTTGTTTGGTTTGTATGAAAAGAAAAAGAAAATTTGTGTTCCTTTTTGTATTTTCTTGTTTGATTGGTAGGAAAAAATGAGCTAGAAATACCTTCTATATGTTGGAGGTGAGATTACCCTTATTAAAATTTGATATATTTTGGGTGAATGAATATATATATATATTTAATAATAACAATTGTAACATGAGCCAATTAACAATATCAAAATAATTTTACATTCAAATGGCTTAAAAGATGCCAACATTGTCAAATGAAGGTGCTTGAAGACTATAGTTGTCTGAATTTAGTGACTCCTTGCAGTGTAATGTAATAGAAAGAAAATAGGTTATATGTCTAGAGTCCAGACTCAAGTATGAAGGCATATTTCCACGTAATAATTATGTGTAGATGCTCTTTAATTGGTTATAGTGGAAAGCATTTTGCATATAGAGGTGAAATCGGCTTCTCGCGATAATTCCCAAATGCATAAAGTGGTAGCGTGAATGTCTTTCAAACTGCAGTCTCCTTTATTAACATTTAACACTAATGCTTGTCTACTTGAATTAAGTGGAGACTTAATTCTACGTTGTTTCCTTATTTTCAAAGTGGTTGCGCCAAAATTCTGAAAGATATTTTTGTTATATTTGTTGCTCTGATATATGTTTGAAGCAGGTAAAGTTTTTTTAATTATGTTTTGCAGATGGGGCCAGGTCTTTACTTTGGATGCCTTATCGAGATATAAAGCGGCTGATGCTCATGAAGCAAAAAATATGATAGAGCGAGTTACTCCACGTCTCCAACGTGCAAATTGTGTTGTAGTGCTTTCTACTATCAAAGTATGTTTATTTTTTCAATTTTTTACATATTTCTTGTTAATGAAAAATGATAATAAGAAGTTTGAACTAACACAAGTACTTAAATGAAGAAAGTGACATGTGCATGCCATTGAGGCTAAATTACAAAAACCACCACCTGCCACTTTCTCCTTTACCTCAACTTACAAAACCTGCCCTTCCCAACGGGCACGTTTTCAAATGCTTCAGTTTTGACCTTGCATTTACTCTTTTCTTTTTTTTTGAGAGAAAGGTAGTATGTTACCCGCTTCGTTTATTTTGAAATAAACTTAGCTGGAAATGTGAAGCAACTAGGCTTCGAACTCGAGACCTCGGGTATAAACCACCAACCACCAAGAATTTGAAAGGCTTTACCTTATGTATTCATTGTCAAAATTTGTCAAGTTCATTTACACTCTCAGGCATCCTTAATTCTTGCTTTGGCTGATTTAATTTCTGGATTCTGAAAAGGCTTGAATAATGGAGATGGTGGTGATTTAAACAGTAAACCAATTAACTTGAATCTTATGGAAAATGTAGCCTACTTCTGTTTCTGATATGATTTAATTGTCTGCACGAGTGAAAGAAATTCTGCCGATTTCATAGATACTTTTTAGCCTTCTCAATTTTCGTTCCATTCAAACTAATCCTATATCTTCAGCCTTCAAGTTGTCGATTATAATCCATTCAGTTCCATCTAATCCCTTTTTCTGCTCTGTAAGCTAAGTTCTTTTCTAATCTTATAGTAATTTAAAATAATTGGTGATTCTTGCACGGTTGCATCAAGGTTCTCCTTCAGAAACTTATAGATTGTCTTGCAGATCTTGTTGGAGTTCAAAGAACATACTACAGAAATAGATGTAGATTTTGTTAGGAAAGCTGTTCGATCAATCGGACAGTGCACGATTAAGTTGGAGAGAGCTGCCAAATGGTGCATTAGTGTTTTGCTAGAGCTGATAAAGATCAAAGTTAACTATGTTGTGCAAGATGCTATTATTGTTATTAAGGATATCTTTAGACACCATCCTAACACGTGATTTTGGAACATCTATTATTATGGTCTACTTGTTTTGTTTCAGAAAATTAGATGCACAATCTTCTCCCTTTTTTTTTTTTAATTTGAATCTTTCTCTGCTTTACAACTTTCATTTGCAGCTGTGAGTCCATTGTTGTAACCCTGTGTGAGAGTTTGGGACACTTTAGATGAGCCAGAGGCTAAAGTAATAATAGGCGATCCTTGAATATTCTCAAGAACAGTGGTAATCTAGTTTAGCATCCCTTTAGTTTCATTTTATCTTAACTGCTATATTTTTCACAGCCATCAATGATCTGGATAATTGGGGAGTATGCTGAAAGAATTGATAATGCTGATGAGCTCCTTGAGAGCTTCCTAGAAAATTTTCCTGAAGAGCCTGCATTTGTGCAATTGCAATTGCTTACAACAACTGTTAAATTATTTCTTAAGAAGCCAACGGAGGCCCCACAGCAGATGATTCAGGTTACCACTATTTCCTTTTGCATTCTTTTTCTCATGTCACTTTGTACTATTTTACATTTCTCCTTGACTGAAGAAGTGTCCAAGTCATCAAAGATATTAGTAAGGAATATTGATCTCATCCTGCGAATGTGATCTTACTTTTATCTTCCCTTAAACATGCCTTCAATAATATCATTGTATATTCTGCTATGATGCACAAATGCTTCCTTTGCTTTTGGAATTGTCTGCATAAGATAATCATTTCAATGGAGCTCGATCAGCATTGACTTAGATATGGAGTTTGATCAGCACTGTTATGTAATGACTTGTAATTCTTGCTCCTTTTCTAATCACATGAAAACGTCATTGTTCGTCACATACTGTAGTGATTTTCTGGGTGCTTCCTATTCTAACTTGCATTGGTAATATTGTGCCACTGTTGAGACAGAAAATCCTGATCTCCATGATCGGGCATACATATACCGGCGTCTTCTCTCCACCGATCCTGAGGTATAAAAATCCTTATATTTATTATGATCACAGTCCTAATATTATTTTTTTCGCAATAATCATAGGTTTCTTTTCTAAGGCCGCAAAATATATAGTTCGCAGAAAAGCCAGTCATCACTGATGATTCAAACCTTCTAAACCCTTCTCTTCTTGTTGACCTCCTTGCAAACATTGCCACCCTTTCTTCAGTGTACCATAAAGCTCCAGAAGCTTTTGTAAGCCGTGAAAGGACTGCTGCGCCTAGACCAGATGATGAGGAATATCCTGATGGAGGTGATACGGCTTATTCTGAGTCACCCTCTCATGCAACTGATGCTGCACCGGCACCTGTCACTGCTGCTGGCACAAGTGCTGTTACGCATGCAGATGCGAGGCAGCCAGCACCTCCAGCCACTGTGCCTGCTGCAGCTCCTGTGCCGTATCTGCTTGATGATTTAATTGGGTTGGATAACTCCATCGTACCTGTTGATCAGCCAACTACACCTTTGGGGTGAGGATAAATATCTTTTCTTGTTTATACATGTATATCCCTGCAAATTCATCTATTTACGTATGTGAATCTGAGTTTTCATGCATACCCTTTGAACTTTTGAATCTACAATTTCGTAACAAATTACTGTTTACTTAAGTTGGGAACTCATCCAATTCATGTGGAGAAATTGGTTTTAGTTTTTTTTTTTTTTTTAAAAAAAACTATTTCGTTTTAAGTACAAGCTTATATATATATATATATATGTAAGAAATTAAGTTTTTGAAGATTATATATGAAGGTGCAGACTTTGCAGGAATGTATATATGTAAATCAATCTTTCGCCACAATAAAGTTCTCGTTACTCACAAGCCTAAATCCTTGTGGTTCACCATTCTAGAGTCTCCTAGGTCTGTCTAGACCACTTTATGCTCTAATACTATTTTATCTATCATGTCTCGGGTACGTGCATGAACTGCAGAACGGACAGAATCTCTTCTATACCGCCCAAGATGTACTCGAAGCCCGTGTATGAGAATGAATGAGAAAGCATTCATACAATATATTGGAGAGAGTATCAAAAAGTAAAAAAAAGGTAACTTAACTAAACATTTAACTATTACATTTTATATCTCACAAATCTTTTATATATTATAATACATTTGAATTTAACAAAATAAACCATCTACAAATCCGCTCGAAATAAAAAGTAACTCTCTCGCCATCCTGGGAGAGCTATACCCGAGAGCTAACAACACATCGCTTCATTCAATGGTCAAACCTAATAATACCGATGACTTTGTGCTATTGATAGCATAGTAGCATATATATATATATATATATAATATTAGGCTAGAATACTATCGATAGCATCAAGCCATTGGTGCTATCAAGTTTTTAGCCGTTGGATGAAAAAATATGCGGTTGGGATTATAGTGGTTCCCTAGAGTTTACTAGGTGGTTGGTTGAATAGAAAAAATTTTAGGGGACCACTATAATCCCAACCGCATATCTTTTCATCCAACGGCTAAAAACTTGATAGCACCAATTGTTTAGTGCTATCAATAGTATTCTAGCCGGACTATATATATATATATATATATATATATATATATATATATATATATATATATATATATATATATATATATATATTTTACAATAATTGTTTTCTCTCTCTCTTCTTCTCCGCAGCACATCCCTTCACCTCTCCATATGCATGCATTGATTAATTTAATAATAATTTTTATATTTAATATGGTATTGTGACCTCACAGTATTAATTATTGTGATGGTGGTGACGTTTGATAATTTAACGAATCATAATTGTCATTTAATTTAATAAGTTAATTAAGTATGGTGTTAATTTGCATTTTTTTTTATATGCCATCCGCTTCTCCCAACTCTCCACAGCCCTACCTCCTTTTTTTTTTTGTGGAGTTTTTATAGACCCCGTACAATATTAGAGAGGTTCAACTTTTTTTTTTTTTTTTTTTTTTTTTTTTTTTGCTTGAACCGGTACTATGGCTCATCTATTTGGTTTTTTTTTTTCTTCTTAACCTATATCTGGCTTGCAGAGAGGTTCATTTCTTTTTTTTTTTGCTTGAACCGGTCCTATGGCTCATCTATTTGTTTTTTTTTTTTTTTTTTTTTTTTTGCTCATCTATTGCTTGAACCCGGTCCTATACACGGGTCATCTATTTGGTTTTTACCTCTATATTATTTCCATTTTACTGCCACGTGGCACAATATTAGAGAGGTTTTTTTTTTTTGCTTGAACTGGTCCTATGGCTCATATATTTGAGTTTTTTTTTTTTTTTTTTTTTGGCTCATCTATTTTTTTTTTTTTTTTTTTTTTTTTTTGCTTGAACCCGGTCATATACACGGTCATCTATTTGGTTTTTTTTTTCCTTGAACCGGTCGGCTCATCTATTACGCTTCCGTTTCCGCTTCTTCCTCCTCCTCCCACGATGTCCCTCCCTCACCGCCGGTTCTTACATCGCCTCTTCCTATTCCTCTGTCGTCGTGAACGGATCATCTTTCGCTTCCGCTTCCGCTTCCGCTTCCGTTTCCGCTTCTTCGTTCTACTCCCACGATGTCCCTCCCTCACCGCCGCTGGTTCTTACATCGCCTCTTTCTATTCCTCTGTCGCCGTTTCGTGGGAGCAAAGCTCTGCAGTGTCCTTTTCTATACTGTAACCGTTCCTTTTTGTATCTATATAATAGCTTATCTAGCATGCAATTTTTTTCCAGATCTGATAACCTAATCCCTCTTTATATATTGTAAGTAGATATTGTAAGTAGATTGTAAGTAGATTGACTGTAAGTAGATAGATATATATATATATATATATATATATATATATATATATATATATATATATATGCCCTGCGCGCCGTGCCATGCTGCACACCGCCGCCTGCAGCCGCTCCGCATGGGCTAGCCACAGCTTTGCGCTGTCGCAAGCCCCAAACTGTCGTCTTAGGATTTATTCTATATATGCAGCTTTGCGCTGCCGCAAGACCCAAATCGATGTCTTAGGATTTATTCTATATATGCCCTGCGCGCCGTGCCATACCGCACACCGCCGCTTGCAGCCCCTCCGTATGGGCTAGCCGCAGCTTTGCGCTGTCGCAAGCCCCAAACCGCCGTCTTGCGCGCCGCAGGCCGCATGCGCAAGTCATGTTGCTAAAATAATTTATTCTATATTATTTTTTTTTTTCTATTTAATTAATGTAATTTTTTTTTTTTCAGGAAAGTGACGGAGATTTGGAACAATTGTTTTGCTTCCGTGGTACTGTAAGTTCTAATACAACTTTGTGCTTCTAACAAATTTTACTGTATTGTCTATTCTTATCGTGTTTACTTTTGATATTTTTTTATTATAATTTTATTATTATCTACAATTATTTTTCTATTCATCATTTAATATATTATATTATGCGTCTGTTAATTGAGTTAAAACACATGACTATCATACTATGTAAAACAAACATGTAATCTAAAACACAAGTTCGGCGTGTATTTTTCGACAGCTTACGTTTGACTATATAAATGGCATCGACCATAAACGTCGGCATCAACTTTCGCCTTTTACTTCACAAAATCTGCGCACAATTTTTCTTACCTCCTCCTAGATATGGAATTACCGTGGTCGCCGGCGGACAGCTATGTTCTTATGTTGATGTGGAGGTTCCTAGGAGTACCCGATTTATGGAAATAATTACATGTTGGGGGGTTTGTTTTCGGACTCTAAACAATCTGAGGAGGACTCTGCACGTGTTGCTATCAAGAGGCTCTGTGATGAACTTGGCTTTGAAATTAAAGATGTTAATTATGATGACAAAAAAACTTACAAGGAATTATACGAACGTATTTGTGATGAACATACAGAACTTCGTGATGAGTATGAGATGCTTAACTTGGACTTTGATCTTCTTAAGAAAACCTATAATATTTTAATTGAGGAAAAAAAACAAATTATTTCTTAATTGAAGGAGATTATGGATGGTATTGCTAGATGCTATACCTTGGTTAATCACCTAACCTCTGGTCCAATTGATGTAGAATCAACAGTCGAAGCTGTAATATTGGGTGATAAAAAAATAACGTCAACAACCGAGGAAGATCCTGAAGCTCCCCCCGGTTATTATAGGATCTAATTGGGTTATTTTGTTTATGTTTTCTATCGACTTATCCACTATGTTTGTAGGTTTGTTCATTTTGTTTATGTTTTTAGTTTCGTTTTTAGGTTTGGTTACAGAAACTGCAGTTGTAAATTTTGTTAAAACTCTTTATGTGGAATGACGAGATAATCTTAATATAGTTTTGTTTTTTTTTAATGTTTCAGTTTAAGGCTAAATTGGATAGTTAAGTTTACTCTTTTCTTAGAAAATGATGACTTCTTTTTATTGGTTTAACCAGAGTCCATAAGGCCCAACACATTGAATAAGAGGAATGATTAGGTGGTAGAGAGTAGGATGAACTGAGAGGAGTTTTATACACTATTGTATTATTGGATTGTGATGTAGCTTAATGACATGTAGATCTGAGCCGATCTCCTTTTAATAGTTCTAGGAATTGGGATTCAATGAATTTTAGCAAGGGATTAGGTACTTACTGTGGCAAGTGGGTGATCTGGGATCCAATGAATTTTGGCTTCCAACAAATTAGATGAAAAAGTTGGTACAAGATTTTATATTTCTTTTAGAATATACACGTACGTATAATACTTGATCAAAAACGAACGTTACATGAAAACCTTAACCCTTATATATATAGGTTTAGTGTAGCGTTTCTTAATTAAATATACAATGGTAGGAATTCACAGTCGAAGTGACAAATTAATAAAGGTGCAAGATGAATTTGAGACACCGAAAATTTCTTAGTGGCAACTCGATCAGGATTTCTATATATATATTAAAAGGACCTTGCTAAAATACATTGAATCCCAATTCCTAGAACTATTAAAAGGAGATCGGCTCAGATCTACATGTCATTAAGCTACATCACAATCCAATAATACAATAGTGTATAAAACTCCTCTCAGTTCATCCTACTCTCTACCACCTAATCATTCCTCTTATTCAATGTGCTGGGCCTTATGGACTCTGGTTAAACCAATAAAAAGAAGTCATCATTTTCTAAGAAAAGAGTAAACTTAACTATCCAATTGAGCCTTAAACTCAAACATTAAAAAGAAACATAACTATATTAAGATTATCTCGTCATTCCACCTAAAGAGTTTTAACAAAATTTACAACTGCAGTTTCTGTAACCAAACCTAAAAACGAACCTAAAAACATAAACAAAATAAACAAACCTACAAACATAGTGGATAAGCCGATAGAAAACATAAACAAAATAATCCAATTAGATCCTATAATAACCGGGGGGAGCTTCAGGATCTTCCTCGGTTGTTGACGTTGTTTCTTTATCACCCAATATTACCGCTTCGACTGTTGATTCTACATCAATTGGACCAGAGGTAGGGTGATTAACCAAGGTATAGCATCTAGCAATACCATCCATAATCTCCTTCAATTCAGAAACAATTTATTTTTTTCCTCAATTAAAATATTATAGGTTTTCTTAAGAAGATCAAAGTCCAAGTTAAGCATCTCATACTCATCACGAAGTTCTGTATGTTCATCACAAATACGTTCGTATAATTCTTTGTAAGTTTTTTTGTCATCATAATTAACATCTTTAACTTCAAAGCCAAGTTCATCACGGAGCCTCTTGATAGCAACACGTGCAGAGTCCTCCTCAGATTATTCAGAGTCCGAAAACAAACCCCCCAACATGTAATTATTTCCATAAATCGGGTACTCCTAGAAACCTCCACATCAACATAAGAACGTATCTGTCCGCCGGCGACCACGGTAATTCCATATCTAGGAGGAGGTAAGAAAAATTGTGCGCAGATTTTGTGAAGTAAAAGGCGAAAGTTGATGCCGACGTTTATGGTCGATGCCATTTATATAGTCAAACGTAAGCTGTCGAAAAATACACGCCGAACTTGTGTTTTAGATTACATGTTTGTTTTACATAGTATGATAGTCATGTGTTTTAACTCAATTAACAGACACATAATATAATATATTAAATGATGAATAGAAAAATAATTGTAGATAATAATAAAATTATAATAAAAAAATATCAAAAGTAAACACGATAAGAATAGACAATACAGTAAAATTTGTTAGAAGCACAAAGTTGTATTAGAACTTACAGTACCACGGAAGCAAAACAATTGTTCCAAATCTCCGTCACTTTCCTGAAAAAAAAAAAAATTACATTAATTAAATAGAGAAAAAAAATAAATAATATAGAATAAATTATTTTAGCAACATGACTTGCGCATGCGGCCTGCGGCGCGCAAGACGGCGGTTTGGGGCTTGCGACAGCGCAAAGCTGCGGCTAGCCCATACGGAGGGGCTGCAGGCGGCGGTGTGCAGTATGGCACGGCGCGCAGGGCATATATAGAATAAATCCTAAGACAGCGATTTGGGTCTTGCGGCAGCGCAAAGCTGCATATATAGAATAAATCCTAAGACGACAGTTTGGGGCTTGCGACAGCGCAAAGCTGCGGCTAGCCCATGCGGAGCGGCTGCAGGCGGCGGTGTGCAGCATGGCACGGCGCGCAGGGCATATATATATATATATATATATATATATATATATATATATATATATATATATATATATATATATATATATATAATAAATTTTATCTATCTACTTACAGTCAATCTACTTACAATATCTACTTACAATATATAAAAAGGGATTAGGTTATCAGATCTGGAGAAAAATTGTATGCTAGATAAGCTATTATATAGATACAAAAAGAAACGGTTACAGTATAGAAAAGTATACTATTTCTTAGCTCCTTAAACACGTGGCTGCATTCTCTTTATATCAGTGCCATTGGTCCCACGCCCAATTAATGCACGGGCCCACCACCATTCAACCTGGCCCAATTAATGCACGCCCAATTACTTCTCAATGTTTTAAACCTCTTACTCCTTAAACCGAGTTCCTTTCATGCTATGGATCCCACGCCCATTTAATACACTTTGTTTCATTAAGGCTGGATACCACACCTATTTAATGACGGTGATGGTGGAGTTAGAGGCATAGGCAATAGTTGTGGAGATCGATGCGGCAGCGGCAGCAGTGGCGAATCCTTCAATTTGAGTGTTGAATCAAGAGTTTTGGTGATTAGTTTTGGGCTCTGCTGGGGTGATCTTGGTAGAGTTTTTTGCGCCTTGTTACTGACATTGCCCGGCCATAGATCGTGGGAGCATGCTGCCGTTGTCTTCAAATGCGTTGCCACCTCGAGAGGTAAAAATCGTCGCCCCTTTCTTTTGATTCTTTGTGAGCGATTCTTTACAGAAACATCATGCATTTTTTTTTTTTTTTTTCCTTAGAAACCTATATCAGATTTTTCTATGGTGTTGCTGTAAACCCTAATGCAACTTTTTTACCTAATACTTTATTTTATCACTTACTATGTACGTATTTTAATTTTTTACCAATTTTAATTTTTTTTTTGTAGAAATCGTTGGCGATTTATTACAACGATTTATCTTTTGTCGGCTGGTGGTTGGTTTTGGGCTCTGCTGGGGTGATCTTTGTGAAGTTTTTCGCGCCCTGTTGCTGACATTGCCCGGCCATAGAACGTGGGAGCGTGCTGCCGTTGTCTTCAAATGCGTCACCACCTCGAGAGGTAAAAATCGCCACCCATTCTTTTTGATTATTTATGAGCGATTTTTTACATAAACATCATGCAATTTTTTTTTCTTTTTTTTTTTAGCCTCAGGAATCTATATCAGATTTTTTTATTTGGTGTTACTGTAAACCCTAATGCAATATTTTTACCTAATACTTTATTTTATCACTTACTATGTACGTATTTTAATTTTTTACCAATTTTATTTTATTTTTTTGTAAAAATGTTGGCGATTTATTACAACGATTTATCTTTTGTTTGCTGATGTATTTCTCTGATTCTCCAGTAAATCGTAATTCAACACATGATTATATTATTGCAAAAGGGCGAGATTCTGGTTAGTGTCCTAAATTTGTCGTAGCATAATTTCATTCCGTGATTTGATATTGAATTTATCTATATCGAGATTTTAGAATAATTTGATTATATTATTGCAATAAATTTGGTATAAATTTAGCTATAATAATATATGTTCAAATCAATATTTAACACCGTTAAATATGATCTACACTAAAATAATCCATACTAGTTTATGATCAAACCATATTTATAACTAATATACACTAATATACCGTTAAATATGATCTACACTAATATGAAGTTCTTAGAAAAAATGATCCACATTGGTTTATGATCAAATCATTTCAAATATGTATATAAAACTAATGGCTATAATAGGAACGTAGTCATAAGAGATATTCGTCTACCTCGGAAAGGACCACCCACCTCGAGTCAATGCCGAACGTTGGAGGATCCGAGGAATTTGGATTCTGACCTCCGCCTCGGCGCTCCCACATGGTAACGAAGGCAAAAACGACAATTTTTGTTAGTTTTACTAAATTGATCACCATAACGTCGTCGCCTATAAAATTAAACGTGTTAGACGAGTTTCTAGGGTCCACAAGTAAGGACTTACCAGATCAAAAGAGATCAAAATCCACGTCTTTCAAAAGTCTCCACCAAAAATCCTAAAATGCCATTTTCTAAATTTACTCCGATATTTTTGGAGAAACTTCATTCCAACTAGTGTAGAAACATCTAGGAAACGTGTGGATATTAATTTTAGGAATAATTGCCCGTGTAACCCTGAAATCTGAAGAAATATCTGATTTACCCCTCTTATTTTTTTCTTTCCAATATACCCTTTATACGTTCCACCGTTATTAAAAATACCCCTACCGTTTTCCTTTGTTAAGTTAACTAGGGTTAAACTAGAGTTAAATAATAATCGGAGTTGAAAACTATCAGATATACCTATTTTGCCCGGGTTTAGGGTTTAGGGTTTAGGGTTTAGGATTTTTTAGGGTTTTAGGATTTAGGGTTTAGGGTTTAGGGTTTTTTAGGGTTCTAGGGTTTAGGGTTTAGGATTTTAGGGTTTAGGGTTTAGGATTTTAGGGTTTAGGATTTAGGGTTTTTTTAGGATTTTAGGGTTTTAGGGTTTAGGGGTTTAGGGGTTTAGGGTTTAGGGTTTAGGGTTTAGGGTTTAGAGTTTAGGGTATATTTGAAAGGGCAAAATAGTAATTACACACAGATAACGGCAGTTCCAAACGGTACACTAACAGAGTTTAACTTCAGGGGTATTTTGGAAAGAAGTTGGAACGTAAGAAGGGTAGTTTTAATATTAGCCTTCTAAGAGAGATAAATCTGAAAACAGGAAAATTTTTAAGGGTATATAGAAAATTGCCCCCTAATTTTAAAGGATTTAACATGAATACTTACCTTTTGTCAGAAATTCTAATTTTGGCTGCGAACTCCACGAGTTCCTACGCGCGCCAAAAGTTCGATCTGAAATCGCCCGCAACTCATTGTGTCGAACTCCTCCAAGGCGACGAGTTTCGAATGAAAAGAGAGTGAGACGAGAGAGATTGAGAGGGAGAGGGAGCTCTCCTTTTTTTTTTTTTAGTGAATGCGTGTGTGCATACAGAGGAAGAAGAAAGGAGTAGAAATATTTTTCTATGTAGAATGACAAAAATATCTTTACTGAAAATTTCTATCGCTTTTCTATTTTTTCCTGCTAAAGGTCTGAACCTTCCAGTAAGGTCTATGTGATGACCTGGATCTCTGCAGAGTTGTGGTAGGGTCATCGGTGACTTCGGGGGAGCCTGTTCTGTGTTTCGGGAGGTGTTGGTGCATGATTAGAGACAAGTGTTGAACCTCGAGCTTTATTGGATCACTTGGGTAACCGGAAGACCCCGTCGGATGTTTAGAAGTGTTTTCGCGCAAATCGGATATCAAATTTGGACTCGGCATGAAATTCGGATTGAAAATATCTTTCCGGGAGCCTCCGGCAAATTTTAGGATTGGAATTTGGCAAATCGGACGCCGGATTTGGAATCAGCGCGCGAAAACGGTCAAGATTGGCTATTTACTTGAATTTTTCGGAGCTTGCTACAGTGTTTTTACTGTTCACGGCCGGAACAGTAGCTCCGGCGATCGCCGGCGGCGGCGGGCAGCACCGGCGGACGGCGGCGCGGCCTCGGGCAGGCGGAACAGCGGCGGCGCGCGGCGCGGGCAGGCGCGCGGTCCACGGCGGCGGCCGTGCACCAGGGCGGTGCCACGTGGCGGATGGTGAGTGGAGGGCTCACAGTGCGCGGTCCACGGAATCTTTCGGGTGCACGGTGGACCGACTGTGGGACACGTGGCGGAATGTGATTCGTTGGTGTTGTGGATCCGGTCCACGGGGAAATCTTGGTGCACGGTGGACCGACAGGTAGGACACGTGGCAGCATTTGATTCGGTCGGTGTTGTGCTCCCGGTCCACGCAAGCCGTGGAGTGGGTGCCGTACGCGGGGCAGGTGACCGACCGTGCGCGGTCCACGGGCGGTGCACGGTGGTTGGGCCACGTGGCGCGCCACCATTGGTGGGCTCACGTGCACCGGGCGCAGCGAAAATTTCCGGGACATGTTGGGTATTTTCTGAAAAGATTTTTCTGGTTTCCCTTTTGTATTTGCAACCCGAGGCTTGGGGAGGAGTTTTCGGCCCCTTCGGGCCTTCTGCTCGAAGGAGGGGTGAGAGGAAGATTTCTTCCTCATGAAGTGAGGATTAATCCTACAAAGTTTCAGGATTTTAGGAGGCTCGAATCCCGAGGTTCCCCATTTTACGGCGCGGTGCGACATTGCATTTTCTGTGTTCTTCTTCAGCGCAGCGACGGTGTTTTAGCTCTCCTGGTCTACCCCGAGCTCCTTCTTCTGTGATTCTTGCGCCGACAGACTCCTAACAGGTAGGGCTTCAACTTTGATTTTGATCGCGCAATCTCATTTTGACTCCTTGGCACGGATCCCGAGGCATTAATATGACCCCTTTTCTGTGAGGAATGTGAGGACAGCATCGGAGTATTTTGGCCGTATCTTCGCGCACGAGCGTCTGACGGAGACGAGCTTATACAACTTTTTTATCTACAGATCGCAAGGAACGCGCTCGTATTTTTCTTGGAATTTTATGAGATTTATTTTGAGGTGAGAATCACTGTTTTCTCAGTGTACAGTGTGCAGTCTTTTTCCACAGTTTGTTGTTTGGATTACCACCTTGCCGAATTTATAACTTGTCTTCCCGAACTCAGATTTGGACGTGCAAGCTACCGTTGCGAAGCTATCGACGCGAGGATCGCTGTGGTATTTTTCTGGGAATTTTCTGGGCACTTTCTGCAGGTAAAAATTTAGCAGTTTTGGGACAGATATTGTATGTGATTATAAGAGCATTATTTGGGAGCCTAAGTGTATTTAGTGGATTTGGTATTGTACCAGGAGTGTTGCTGGTGTGCTGAACTTACTGGAGCAAGGGATTGGAGTTTTTGGTATTTTCAGCTGTACGGATTTGGACAGTTGCACTTCAGGTGGGTGGTTGCTTTATCCCTCTTTTCTGACTTACCCACTAGGAGTATTAGAGAGATCCTTCTTGGACATCCATGATTGATAATTGTAATTGGGACTTGCATGCTTGTGGATATCTGATAGTGGTTGGGACTTGTACATGTTTGTATGGATAGAATGTTAGCGTTTAAACTTGCATGTGGAATGGAATATTTATTTTGGACTATATGATTATCCTGTTAGTGGTTGGTACTATTTGAGGATTTTATGACATGCATAGGTGAATAGTGATGCTTTATTATGGAACATGGATTATAGACATGTGTGGTTGGATAATGTTTTAGCATGATGGTTATATCTATGCGGAGCTATTAATTGTTACACATGTGGAACCACTATTGGACACCTTTTTTTTTATTTCCTTGAGAACACTTGCATGCTTGTATGGACATCTAGATAGGCCATCTTTTATCGCTACACTTTCATGCTGGAACTTGACTTAGGAGAAACCTTGTTTGCTTCTTTTCTCCTTTTCGTTAGTCAGGTGGTTCTTGTTGCTCGGGTTTGAGCAGGGGTTTGGGATAGTGTAGCCGGGGCCTGGATTGTGGATTATGGGTTTTGGCGGCGACCGCGGATATTGGGCGGTTGACCGGATGTCGGTTATAGGACATCGGTGATAGGGCATGATTATGGACTAGAGGATTTTGTGGCAACCGCGGATAGTAGGCGGTTGACCAGATGTCGGATGTAGGACATGATTGTGATTGTGGGTTATTCCGGCGACCGCGGATATTACGCGGTTGACCGGAGGTCGGTTGTGAGACCTGGTCGTGGATTTTGGGGTATTGCGGCAATCGCGGATATTGGGCGATTGACCGGATGGTTACTTTTGCATCTGATTGGGAATCAGTTTTCTTTTAGTGGAGGGTTGTGTTCCACTGGGGCTTTATAGTTGTGAACCAGTCCTGCTTTTGATACTTCTTACACCGGCGCGGTTATTGCCCGGTGATGCTTTCCTCGTGTGGGTCGCTCCCCTCGAGATCCCCTCCGGAGGCTGGGGCCAGACAGTTATTGACGGTTTTGCCATCACATCGGCGCGGCTTATTTGCCCGATGATGAGGGCGGCAGCAGGAGCTTTGCTATCACATCGGCGCGGCTTATTTGCCCGACGATGAGGGCGGTACAGATTGGGTTCATCTGGGACGGTTGGTTATTGTTGCATACGGTTATTCAAGTCTAGGACTGTATTGTAGAGGCACAGTAGTGGTAGTTTCCTTTTTCAGCAGTCTTTATTTCTTCCCACTTCTTTTCTTTTTGCCTCTGGTAGACCTAGTGGGTGTGTCAGAGTTTGAGGTTTTACCCACTAGGGGAGGCTACTGGTTTACTGGTAGTCTCACCCCCATTCTTCTTTCCTCCTTTTTCTTCTCTCTTGTTTTGCAGTGTCTTCTGCGGGTGCTGCTGGGCTTTCAGTAGCGGGTCGAGGAGAGAGGACGGCTGAGTAGATAGATCTCGCGGCAGGATGAGCGAGCTAGTGGGACCGTTGGTGTACCCATGTTTCCTCAGACGGTTTTACTTTTACATTTGGGACTGGCTTTTGCCAGCAGGTTGTATTTATTTTGGTAAGCTGGGAGAGACAGATGTATCATTGTTACAGATGTATTGTATTTTATTTTCAGCTTCAGTCTGAGATGTATTAGTTTTAGTTCAGCTCTGTTTTTACTGCTCTTTTATTATATTCTCTTTTTGTCTGAGCAGGTTTGGCGCTTCGTGTACGCGGAAAATACCGCGTGCACGGCGGATCTGTTGGCGGGCCCAGGTTCTGGTTTACACCCGGGGCGTGACAGTCTAGACCCCAGGGTTTTTCAATATTTGGAAGCAAGGGTTCGGACCTTGATCCTAGGGTCCAGACCTTAGGCAGAGAACAATGATTTCAACATATTTTTATTTCTTTCTCTTTTTAACTCCGGAACTTCGATTTTTATTTCGTTTTCTCTCCAAGTCAAAACAAATATTCTCAAACTCTTTTTACATATATCAAACACTTCACAAACCTTCTCACCTTTTCAAATGATAAACTTATGATTTTTTTTCTGTTGAAATATTTAAATTTTGAAATATGACCATTTCTAAAAAAAACTCCGTTTTCACTCTATAGTGTTCCAACTTTCTTCCAATAGTTTTGTCCTTTGGAAGTTCTTTTTGGATTTGTTCATAGTCGTTTTTTGACTATTTTTTGATTAATTGGTCAAAATCCAATATTTTTTATTTTATTTTTCACATCAAATCTGTACCGAAAATATTTCAATAAACTTGAAACTTTATCTGGACTATAAAAATAGTCATTCAAATCAGTTTTTATCGGAACCTTACAAATTTGCAAAAGTGTTATTACAATTTTCTGTGAAGAATATTCTATAATAGATATCCTCTATACGGCAAAAATTTGGATAAGCATAATATTTTTTTCTATTTTCTCAAATGAAATGTAATATTTTTTTTCCTACTTTTGCAAATAGAATCTAATATTTTTTCACTAAAATATGAGTCCGTCAATAATGATTTTAGTAGTTATCTCAAATCAATATAAATTTGGATGTCATATTTATTCAAAAGTTTATAATAAAAAATTTAACTTAAAAAAAAAAGTAAATTCATCTGATATATTTTATTCTAAAATATTTTTTATATCCTAATTCAAATTTAAATAATTACCTCCGACAATAATTTATAGTTTTACAATAATTATATTGTTCTATATTTATTTATTTATATATATACATTGAATTTTCTTTATATTTTGAATTCTAACAAATCCAAAATTTTAGTATATATTTTAAATTAAAACTATCAATATATATATATATATAGAGAGAGAGAGAGAGAGAGAGAGAGAGAATCCAGCTACTATCTTTTAAATGGAGAAAGACTTTCCTACTATCAAATTATTTTTGATAAATAAAAATTTTGAATCGATGATCGGAATGTTAAAGTTAATCTACACTAAAAAGTAAATTTATATATTTTAAAAATTATTACATTACATAGTGATGAAAGAATCGCAAAATCAATAATTTTTGACGTCTTATACGAATCGTTTGCTTATTTTACGGTATAGAAAATCCAAATCGCTTAAATTTTTTTAAAAAAATTATTTATACTAGATAATATTTGATAACTCCGATCATAAATTGAAAAAGTCTATCTTTTATTTCAGAAGATTTTTTTTTTATTGGACGCATCGATGGACTTGATAATAATTTTTAAATACTTTTAATAGTATAGATCAATTTCAACGATTTCGATTATTAATTTTCGATTATTAATTTAAAGTGGCAATTATCCAAAATAATTTAATAAAATAAATATTTCTATTCTTCTTGTATCGTTCTTAACTAATTATGATAATTTTGTAGTGTTTTTTTTATTTAATTCCTAAAAAATTTTATTTTTAAAAATAATTTATAAAAATTAAATTTATAAAAATAATTCTGTATCTGTCACATAAAAAGTGGATAGTCTGAGAAAGTTAAATTAAATATTAAATATGATAAATTATGTGGCGGATTTGAAAAAGTTAAATTGAATACAATAAATAATTTATTATATTCAACTTAACATTCCAGTCCACCAGGGTGGTGGTGGTGGTGGTGGTGGTTGTGTGGCGTGACAACTATAAAATTATTTTTGTAATTTAAAATTTTGTAGGATTTTTTTTGAAAAATAAAAATTTTGAGAGAAGGGCAGAAAGCACGCGTCGTCCATCCGCAGATTCAATTGGTTTTCATCCCGTCCGGCTTCCCCGAGCCGTAAATAAGGAAAAGGAAAAGCCCGTCGTCCCCCCGGTTGCCCATTCGCAAACAGACAGATCGAGATCGTGGAGAGAAGGATCGGAGGCGATGGTGAGCGGGTACTTCGTGTTCGGCGCGTGCATCGACCAGGCGAGCGTCGGGGTGGTGGAGAAATGGGGCCGCTTCCTCCGCCTCGCGTCCCCCGGCCTCAACCTCTTCAACCCCTTCGCCGGGGAGTGCCTCGCCGGCGTTCTCTCCACCCGCGTCTGCTCCCTCGAAGTCCGCGTCGAGACCAAAACCAAGGTTTCCTCCCCCCTCCCAACCCCCTTTCGTTCTTGATTGTGGTTGATCTTTTTCCATCTCGTTGTTTTATCGTCATTTGATTCTATTTATGTATTGGATTGGATTGGATTGAATTGGATTGGATTGGATTGGATGAATGAGGCGACCTCTTTATACCATGCTTTCTTCGTCAATTATTTGTTATTGCAAATATTACTTTCCTTTTTTTGTTTAAATTTGGATGAAATTTAAGGATTTAGGTGCTGTATCATTTCATGCCAAATAACCTTCATGTTGATTGGATGGTTCATTTTTTTTTTTTTTTTCTTTGATTTTATCTACAAAAGATTTTCGATAAAAAGTACGGTAAGAGCAATTAGAAAATACTGATGCCAAAGAACATAAATATTTTTGTACCAAAATGTTTTGTCAGATTCGTATCATTCAGTAGAACTCATTGGCATAGCAATCACTGTGCTGTATTGTGCCAACAAATGCTCGGCATAACCCTGTGTCTCAGCATTTAAATCCTTGGATTAGTTGGATGATTGTAAAATATTACTTACATAAGTAATTGTTGTTTTTCCACATAATCAAATATCGGGGTATAAGAAATGGGAGAAATATTTGAATCATGGATTTCGATGGCATTAGGTCTAAAATATTTGAATTGGGATTTTATTTTGAATCGGAATATATAACAGATCAGAATAAGGAGACAAAAAATCCATGATTGAAGAGAGATGGTATGCTTATCTACTTATCCATTAGTGACATAGGTTTTTCTTATATATTATCACACCTAAAGCACTTCCAATATGAAGCTGAGGACTATACATCATACTCTTTGGTGCACACATTCATTAAAAGGAAGTAATTGGGAAACATTTGGACCTAAGGAAAACAAAATAACAGAAGAATAACATATTGATTGTGTTAGATCAAAGCAACATATTTATTTGGATCATTACTTGATAAATAAAAACCTTTTTATTTTTATTTTGCTAACTAGCAAAGTAAAGACACAAAGGAAATTAAACTTGAAGAAAAAGTATAGGAGCTAGACTTAATGTCACGCCCTGAGCCACAACAAAATCCTAATTGGGGCACTTGCACAGACCTGCCGTATGTACAAGATCACCCCCACACACACAAAGCGTCTACAGTCAATCAACCTCCAACAATATATGATGATTACAATACAAGTTGGGTATTAGGAGCATAATTAACCACAACTAGCTAAACTTACAGGATTCAACATTCATAACCATACATCATCAACTCCACATGAATACATCCCAACATAAGTATAACTCCTAAGCAAGGATTTGAGTATCGTAGGCACGATCCGTATTCACCGTGCCGTATTGTGTCAACAAGATACTGGCATGATACAACCTCCTCCGTACCAATGGCACAGCTGAAAACCCTATTTTCTTTAAATTGCTAAGTAATTTTTCTAGTAAAGTTCAAAAGTTTTGATAAAAATACATATTAAGTAATTAAAAAATTTTGTTGCTAAAGAAAATAAATATTTCATGCCATTATGTGTCGGCATATATATATTTTTTGTAACCGGCATTCATCAACACCGCTCAGCACACACTGTGTTGTACCGTGCCGGCAAGTTTTTAGCACGACCCGATGCCATGGCACTTAAATCCTTGCTCCTAGTGGAATATAACTCTAATACAAGTTCCTCTCCAAAATAAGATACAACTCTATATATGTCTTCCAAAATGAATACATAAACTTGTCTAAGTTTAATTAGCACATCAACATCTCCCAACAACTCTTCTAAAATATGAAATTGTGACAACCTCTATGTGGGCCAGGTGGGAGGGGTGGCTCTAGCTATCAAGCAATGACCTTCTCGCGATCACAAGTCTCCTCAACACTAGAACGCTCTGAAAAAGATAACATCAATGGGTGTGAGAACTATATAAAATAGCCTCTAGTGGATGCTGCTGCCAAGAGAGGCGCACTACACCACTATATCAACTGAGGCATGAGTAATAAGGAAAACTGAAAAATAGCAATAACTGGAATAAAGAAATTATAACCATGTACTGCTATCATGCTTTTATGCGCATGAAGTAAAGGATTTGTGCTCTCAACTATCAACTAGGCATCAAGTTATATTATGATGTCCAATCTCTCAAGGACTTACATATAGCACAATCCTAGCCTATGTCGTGCCTCATGGATCGTGTTCGGCGCCCCACATATGAAGCCGTGCATCCCACCTATCACCCAATATGTGCTCAAAAAGCAAAGGCGATCGTAGTCGCAATGGATTTACCTCCGAAGAGCCTTGGTTTGTAGGGAGTGACTCTTATGCTAGATGAGCATAGTTTGACTATTGCAAGCTGTAGTCTAATGCGTAATGCTCAAGGTCATAATTCCCAAGTGCTT
This sequence comes from Tillandsia fasciculata, assembly GCA_029168755.2. Taxonomy (NCBI): domain Eukaryota; kingdom Viridiplantae; phylum Streptophyta; class Magnoliopsida; order Poales; family Bromeliaceae; genus Tillandsia; species Tillandsia fasciculata. The sequence continues at coordinate 3,332,269 of CM054952.1, forward strand.
CACTCATAGTCACATAAGAGCTCTCAATTGTCACGCCTCAGGGGTAAACTAGAATCCGGCCCCGCCAACAGATCTGCCGTATATATAGGAAGCCCCGCGCATACGAAGCGTCAGTAACCTGCTCAAGTGTAAAGAACCAAACAACCTAGCAAAACAGAGCTGAAACTAAAAATAAATATCGGACTATACTATACAATAAAGGTCCAAGATACAAGATACATCTCCTAGAAATAATAATACAGACAGTTGGCGAAAAGCCAGCTCCAAAAGTACAGCAGTCTGAAAAGCTAAAAACAACAATAGGTCCACAGCTACAGCCCTCAACAAAAAGAAACTAGAAGAAGATCTATCTAGCCGACAATCTTCTTACCTCGATCCACTGTCTCTGCAACAGCCGCGGAGGACTTTGCAAAAAGTGGGTCAACAGAGGGCGTGAGAACTACTAAAAACTAGTAGTTCTCCGTGGGTACGTCATCGATAACTCTGACCTACCCACTCAGTCGATCAGAGGCAAATTGGAGAAAGCAGTAAGAACAGAGGAAAGTAAATTGCTGAAATGTAAATCTACCACTACTACGCCTCTAATCCTGTGAATAAACAGTATAATAAGGATGTATGCATCAACTACAATACCGCCGAGAGTAACCCAATCAACCAAACGGCATGAAGCCCAGCCCCGCTCGCACTTGCATCACATCTGATCACACAAACAACCCGTGGATCGCCGACGTGGAACCATACCCAAGATAAATCAAGCCGCCTAACTCCGGAGTGGCACTCGAGGGGAGCGACCCGCTCGAGGAAAGTAACGAGGTCGAGTATGTAGCAGGCTAAAGTGGAACTCATGACCAAAGTGGATGACCCTAACCACTTTGATGGAATCCCGACCGAAATAGATGCATAACAAACTACTCGGTCCAGCCGTCCAAAATCAACGGCTACCGAACATCTCAAGAGCCCAACAATCCGGTGCTATCCCATCCCGATTCGAGAACAACTACACTATCTCCATCCCATTTCTTAAAACCCCGAGCAAACATGAATCATAAGGCAAGAAAAGAAAAGGTTTTCTCCTAGCTTCAATTCCAAGAAAAGATAGTGTAAATAATAGAAATAACCTATCTAGATGGCCATATAACTCATGAAATTGTCCCAAACAAGATAGGTTCAGTTATTGTTGTCAAACAACATGCTTAAGCATGATTTAATCAATGATTAATAACAAAGAATCATATAATCTCATGCTGGAATTTGGTAAGCTCAATATGTAGGACAAGTTTCGATTTACTTGTTCAACCCATCTGAAATGTATCGATCCGGCCTCCGATCACGATGAAACTTAGCATGCTCGTGTCTCTGGTCCCAAACCTTCAAACGGATCACTAAAACTCCAGAGATCCCTATCGGATCGAGCCGAAATAAAATTTTATCAATTTTAGCCCAGAAATTCCAGCAAACAACAAACAGTTGGCGAAGATGGAGATTCAGCGATACATACCTCAAATGGATGGCTCAAACTTAATTCCTAGGTTTCTCTCTACCCTAGAAACACTCAAGAACCTCTGAATCACAGTCACCAAGCACCAAACAAGAGGAAAAGTCCAATCTTCTCAATGCTGTCCAGAAACTGTAGGGTTCTATCATGTTCTCCAAGTTGGGGGGCTCAAATTCAACCAAATCACAAAGTAAAACAAATAGGGAAGATGCTCACCAAATCTCTGAGAATGTACCCAAAGCTCCTAATCATAAAAACTCAATAAATGCCACGAAATTACATCTATAGGTGACTAAATGCTCTCTATAGGTGACTAAATGCTCAAGAACACCAAAAATGCAGGATTTTTGGCTCATTAAGCCTAAGAAAATACACATTTCACCCACAACATACCTTCCAAATCACAAAAACTGAGTTCCCACTTGATCAAAATAAAGTCAAGAACATCCCCATCCACTTCAAAGCTCAGCTCAAACAGAGAAAACCGAAGAAATTCCATAAAAACCTCAACATATCCAAAAAACCTCAGCATTGTCACTAGAGCTTCAAAAAATTTATAAATACCTAGTATATAGATACAAGGAGGCCTTCTATCAGCTCCAAACTTCAAGTTCCCTCAGAGAAGAAGCCTCCCAAGAAGCTTCAAGCCAAGTTTCCACTCCTAAAGCTCAGGGGAAGAAGAGGAAGCCAAGTGGTTGCTGCTGCCAGGAGCTGTTGGAGAACTTCCAGGTGACTAATGGAGGAAGATGATGGAGAAAAGGGCTCAAGACTTAGCCAAATACTCAGTTCAAAGGTTGGAGAAGGTAAAAGAGCTCACCAGGGTCGCAGGGAGTCCTTAAAAAGCTAAAATCATGGAGTAAAATAGGCCCTTGGATCAAAATAAGAAGCTGTTGTCCAAGCAGTTTTGGGCGCCCGAAACCTCCAGGAGCACCCGAATCACACAACCCGAAACTCCAAATTCCCTGTGAAGCGGTCTGCTGACCCTCACATGCATCTGAAAACAACCGGGGACCTGGAAACATGCGCCCGAAACCTCAAATCAACCCTGCCAAGACAGGGAAAAGCCGCCACGTGTCAACCCAGGTGATATGCACGAGCCACGTGTCAACCCAGGTGATACGCACGAAGTTGGGGGACCGATTTCACTTTCGTATGGTCCTTGAAGATCTGGACGCTGGCACCTGACCGCCCGAATTGCCTTCAACCCGTCAACAGTCAATCGTGCAAGATCGGGCGTCCTTATTCCCCTATTCAGGCTCCCGAATCCACCAAAACCAAAGTTTTGGCCCAAATTCATGCTCCGAGTCTGTTTTTGGGTCCATTTTGCGTGCAAACGTCTCTGACTCATTCCGACACTCGAAATAGGTGTTGTCAAGCTGCTGACAATGAAGTCAATTCATTAGCTAGGATACGGATCTCCACATCAACTCTACCATTTTCTCAACATGTCATTTAGAAGTTAGATGAACAAGTAATGTCATTAATGTCCATATTTAGTGAAAGGTTCATTTTTCTCAACTTAATAACATGATATAAAAGAATGAAGTACCCAATGTACAAGCATGCTCAAGACAAAATAACCATAAGGCATACAATGTGAGATATGCCACTAACATCCATATAATGTAAATGCTATGTTCTATATATTCAATAGGAGTTTCTAATGATTTTACCAATTTTGATTAGGTTGAACCCACCAAATAGTCGGCGATAACCCTTCGTTTCTCCAAACCAAGTTGTTTAGTCTTCTCTTCCAACCCTGAGAGATTTTTCCAGATGGTCAAAACCTCTAAAGTTCACATATCAAAATTTTTCAAAATTCATAAGAAAAATAGGTAGAAAATATCTTAAATCAAGAAATCCTTGTAATTACTCCAATTGAAATTGTTGGAGCTTCAATTCTAACCGACAAAAGGGTTTCCAACCCATCAATTTCAACTAAAAGCCCCAAATTTTGAAAACTCCATATTTAACCCTAAATTGCCATAAACTAGAAAATCTCCCATTTGATCCCAAAATCTTCTATTTAGAGGTTCTAGACTTAAGTATTAACCTCAATCCAAGCTCACGGTACTAGGATTGAGGATTAGAAGCTCCGAGCCATCTCTCCTCCAAGCACCAAGCTCCAACTCCAAGCTTATGGTTGGTTGAAGCTTTTAGAAGGAAGAATAATGAAGAAGAAGAAAATGAGTAAGGAAATTGAGAGTAAGAAGTGAAGACGAAGAAGAAGATGGAGAGAAAAGGATTACTTCACCTTTCTCTTACAGAAGAAGAGTGAAGAGAAGAAGAGGGGTGAAGGGGTACTAAATAGAGGCCACAAAATCCTTGTTGGCCCTCCAAACAAGAAATTGTAAGTTAGGCATTTTAACTGTCGCAGAACTGAGTACCGTTACCCAAACATCAATATCAATATACCCCAAGCGTACGAGTACCCCGAGGAAGTTCGACTGAACGCAAACTTCAAATCTGCCAATTTTTATATTATGTATTGGTACTCCAACTTCTGTAATGTTACACCAACTTTAGTATCGGTATTGTCACGGCTTGAGACTGCCAATTTGGTTGGTTCGGGCACACGCACAGATCCGCTGAACGGGCAGAGTTTTCTCTATCCGCCCAAGGCGTACATGAAGCCTGTGTATAAATTTCAACGAGAAATACAATCATACAACATTGTGTAGAGAATATATCACAGAGCGAGGAAATTAAAATTAACTAAACATTTAAACTTTTGTACATTCATCTTACAAACTCTTTATACAAATTTTTACGGTACATTTACCTCTCAAAATATCCCTCTACAAGTTCGCTCCGAAATATACAAACATATCTACTCTATATTCAAGGTGACCTAAACCCGTGGTCACTATTTAGGGCGCTATGCCCTTGTCGTGATCCTACGTTGCCGCGCTAGGTGAGGGCTCTTCAAAACAGGGGGTGAGAGCTAAAAGAAGTTCCAAGTAGGTTCAGCCCCAACTCGGGCGCTTCTCCCACTAGGTCTAAATAAGGGATAAGTAGATAAGTTAGGAGAAGCTGTAAACATTTACACTATGCATATAAGAAGAACTACTACTATATCTTGACAATATGCATCTAGTACTATGCTTTGTACGATTCATCGATCTCATAACCCAATTATCTCGCTTGTCTAACGTTAAGCATAACTCACATCACTTGACCCATGGGGATCAATCACCAATTTAGGGTCGTCTGCTGGGGAGATAGCCGCTCAACTCATAAACGTGATACTCTGGAGTATACTGCCCGTGGAGGAGCAACCTCCACGAGCCGAATAGACTATGTGAGTATGATCTAGCCTCGAATTTTGAGAGCTCCACCAAATCATGACGGCGCTAATCGGGGGATCTATCAACCTTAGTGTCTATCTCAATCTATGAGCTCTATACACTAGCCCACAGTTAACCATCTACATGATGAGATGCCACTCAATCTATATTGTTATCACTAGGTTCTGTTCAACTCTAGTTGTCTCCTAATTTCACCTCAAGTTTTCTAAGTCCCAATACCAATCTTTTAATACATTTCTAGGGTTCTTGTCTTTCGAATGACCCAATTCTCATGCATTACATATTTTGGATCATTGACTCGTGTCACACAATTTGGACTTGAAAACATGTTAAAAATTGCGATCACACGCCCAACACTATCCCTACGTGCATCAAATGTCTAATATACATATTGGGTATAATGTAGGAACTTAGACATAGATGGACATCCTTCCATTTTGGAAAGCACCACCCACCTTGTGTTGATGCCAATTGGTAGGGAATCCAAGAAATTTGAGTTCCAACTTCGTCTCAACATTTTTCAGGGGAACGAACGCAAAATCAGCGATTTCTGCTTGTTTCTTCGAATTGATCATCGTAATATTGTCGCCTATCAAATTAAACGTGTTAGGTGAGTTTCTACTGCCCTCAATTAGGAATTTACAAGATCAAAAGAGATCAAAACCCAAGAAATCCAAAACTCTTCTTCAAAACCCTAAAACCTTATATTTTTAAATTAAATCCAAAAATCTCAAGGGTTCTTGCAAGAATCTAGTTTAGAATCTTGTTGGGTTCTCAAACATCTCAATTTTAAAGGATTTACACAAAACCCTAACTTGAAATCCAAAACCTCACCTCAACCTCTTAAGAAAACTTAGCTTCTTCTTGCTCCCAAGCTTCTTCTCCTTCTCCAAGCTTTTCCTAAGTTTTTTTCCTCTAATCCCAAGCTAGGAGAGAGATTCTAGAGAGAGAAAGAGAAAAAAGAGTGAGGTAAAGTGAAAGAGAGAGAGATATGAGAGTGTCTGTGTGTCTGGGCAAGAAAGAGAGAGCCAATGAACCCTTAGAAGGGTCCCAGTCTAATGCCTGAACCGGCCTGAACCTGGGCGAACCAAGTTCAGACGGACCACTCTGTGGAAGATGGACCGGTCCCCGAAGATCTCTCCTACGGGGTGCTCAGAGGCGGACCGGTCTGGCTCCCAAGGTCTGATCCCCGAAAGATTTTGCCCAATCCATCTCATGGGGAGGGTCCGGTCCTTCCCTTTGGAGTTCGAACCTCGCAGCCACGGACTGGTCCCAGAGAGCAACTAGGCCACTCTAAATTTTTTTCAAATTTTTATATTTTTACTCTTCGGAGTCCAAACTCTCTTCTAAATGTTCTTACACCCTCGAAACACCACTCAGACCTCGCCAAGACCACTCCTCACTGCACTTTGCCCAATTTGTTCGAAGTTAGTGATCCGTAAATCTCGGGTATTACAGGTACTTTTGAGAAGTTCCACAAAACCCGAGAGCTCTCCCAACCAATCTCACTAGTGAATACCGGTATTTTATTTTTCAGTACCGGTACATGCAACAAACCTTCGACTTTGCAGATTTTGCACTCCGAGCTCTGTTTTCGCACGGCCGAAAACGCTACAACATCTCTCAAAAACTACCAGAACTATCTAAATAGTATCAAATACTATTTTTCATTGGAACTCTACTATTTTGCAGAAGTTCAGTGCACTGCACTTAATAAGCTCCATGTTAACAAATTTTAGGATGCAAGTACAGCCGAGCCTAGTCTGACAATGAGGCCTCTTAAGTGGCCCTATTCTTCCATCATTGTTCTTACTTGCACATCGCAGTTGCTGGATATTTCCATCTATTTTTAATTCTTTTTTTTTTACACGTATTTATTTCCTGGAGGCCTTGATTAGAAATGTTGTTTACTTGCCACAGGATAATGTGTTTGTTCAGCTTCTCTGCTCAATTCAGTATCGAATTGTCAAAGAAAATGCTGATGACGCATTCTATGAGTTGCAAAATCCCCAAGAACAAATTCAGGCATATGTATTTGATGGTAAATTCCTATGACTATTGATTGTGTCTAACTTCAGTAGTAGTGTCTTGCTTTTGACGATGATTGTTTTGTTCACAATTAGTGGTCCGAGCTCTTGTTCCGAGAATGAATCTGGATGAGCTCTTTGAGCAGAAAGGAGAAGTGGCGAAAGCTGTTCTTGAGGAGCTTGAAAAGGTAGTTATGCTCCTTTTGTTAGTGATATTTCCATGCACTAGGATTTCTGCTGAAATCCACATTTTACAATCTGCAATCTAAAAATTTGTTTTCTTTTAAGTATATTCAGTGTTATACATCTATAATGATGGATCTAGGTACAGACTTGATACAAAGGAATCCTTTTATTCTCCATTTTCTATGTTCTTTTAATCTTGTAGGGTTCAGTTGCTTTATTATTTGTTCATGTTGGTTATGCAGATGAGTCTTCTAATGTCCTAGCCCATTAAATCTTTTTCCTACTTTATTTTGGAATTAAGATTATTTATTTTTTATCTTTGGTTTTCATTCACTCAATCTATCCTTTTTCCCTGCAACATTGTTAGTAATAATTTGATAAAATCTGCTTTTGATATTGCTATTGAGTAGCAACCTCAATAACTTATCCGTCGGCTAAGATAGTTTTAAGTTTGTAAGTATATATGGTCATTGTTTTTTCGCGTATTATTACTGGTTGCACCGTCAATAATTCTTTCATCTGCCATTTGTTTGATGTTTTATCCAATGAAAAAAATTCAGGTGATGGGAGCATACGGCTATAACATTGAGCAGATACTCATAATTGATGTCATTCCTGATCATTCTGTGCGTAAAGCAATGAATGAGATAAATGCAGGTATTATCCTTTGTCTTGAAGTTGATTAAATTTCAATTGTAATGAATATTTGTTCTGTTAATTTCATCTTTACTAAATTTATTTATAAGACACATAATGCAATTCTGTTGTTTATCATGCTAATACACCATAAAGTTACATCAGAATTGATTACTTGGTATTGTCGGAATATAATCACTAATTTATGTCTTTTAGGAAATCCTTTTAGATAATCGCTTGTTAAGTTATATTTGTGAATATATTGATTTTGATTTTAACTCTATGTGGCATAAGTGCATAACCTACATTATCAGGGTTGAAATTTGGATTTCATGCCGTAAGGACAGCTCACCATGTATATTGATTTTAATATGTGGCATAACCCATAGGACTGGAGTTGAATTTTGGCTTTTATGACAAAAGGACTTCTTGTTTAATTTATAGATGGAATCCTTTTACTCTTGATGTTAGTTTTTAGTGACTAATGTTATATATAGTGGGTTTTTTTTTTTTTTCCTTTTATTTTGCAACAATTACTATTTTTTGTTTGTGGATTTATTCAGATGCTGCATATATACTATATACCATCAAAGGTTGCTAGAATGATATCTCATTTAATTAAACGCATACGCATATTACATTATTTTACATTTCTGTGCATTTCTTCATTCATATATCAAAGTACCTAAATACCGTAAAATATATATTACATATTATGTAAATGGGTATAATTTGTGTCTCTATGTAGTGGTGTTTGCAGTATATATCCATTTCCACATCCTTAAGCCTTGTTTGTACAACTACCATGCTTTTTTTTTTTTTTTTTTTTAGAATGCAAATTCTACGCGATTGCCTGCACTGGTGGATGGCTGATTGCTTGGATCCATAAATATCGTATTTGTTTGTCAGCAGAAAATGAAAACTTGTTAGTATTCTCTTTTTTTTTTCTTTCGCTGCTTTGCTCTTTTGAGGAAGATGCCATTCTGCATCTAGACCAGCACAAGCTAATCGACAATGAGAAAATAGAGATATCCATTTGCCAGTGCATGCAATCACATGGAATTTGTATGTAGATAAGCGGAAAGGGTACCGAAGAGGCATTACTTTGTTATTTCTTGTTTTTGCATACTAGTTTACTCGAGTCATATCTTGTTTTATTTCGTAATATTGTCGACATTCATTTATTTTGTACAAGAGGTAAGATGCAATATTGTCTTATGATATCTTTAACTGTGGTTTGTGTGGGTTTCATGAGTGAACTCTATCGATATAAGTATGTTCTTTAAATGTGTACCAGCTATAATTGTTGGGCAGATCTTGAGTTATAATTGGCCAAATAACCCTCTCAAAAATATATTTGCAGAAATAACCCTCCTTTTGCCAACTCAGCGTCACGATGGATGATTCTTCAAAAGTCAGTGAATCATTCACCGCCTTCATGAAGGCGGTGAACGATTCATCGTCTTTAATAGATGTAGGTTGTTCCTATTTGCTGAAACCACAATCCCATTTTACGCTCTCTCTCTTCCCTCTTATATTAGTTAGTGAATAATAACAACCTAAATCGCTTAAAAATTTACCCGTATATCTCTTTCCTCTTATATTAATTAGTGAATAATAATAACCTAAATCTCTTAAAGATCTATCCGTATCCACATTCCCATTTTGCGCTCGTATATCACTTTCCTCTTATATTAGTTAGTGAATAATAATGACCTAAATCTCTTAAAGATCTATCCGTATCCATTCCCATTTTGCGCTCTCTCTCTTCCCTCTTGTATTAGTTAGAGGACAATACCAATCTAAATCTTTTCCTCTTAAATTAGTTAGAGACAATAACAATCTAAA
>CM054952.1:3341868-3369368 GCA_029168755.2 Tillandsia fasciculata
TTTAGAATCTTGTTGGGTTCTCAAACATCTCAATTTTAAAGGATTTACACAAAACCCTAACTTGAAATCCAAAACCTCACCTCAACCTCTTAAGAAAACTTAGCTTCTTCTTGCTCCCAAGCTTCTTCTCCTTCTCCAAGCTTTTCCTAAGTTTTTTTCCTCTAATCCCAAGCTAGGAGAGAGATTCTAGAGAGAGAAAGAGAAAAAAGAGTGAGGTAAAGTGAAAGAGAGAGAGATATGAGAGTGTCTGTGTGTCTGGGCAAGAAAGAGAGAGCCAATGAACCCTTAGAAGGGTCCCAGTCTAATGCCTGAACCGGCCTGAACCTGGGCGAACCAAGTTCAGACGGACCACTCTGTGGAAGATGGACCGGTCCCCGAAGATCTCTCCTACGGGGTGCTCAGAGGCGGACCGGTCTGGCTCCCAAGGTCTGATCCCCGAAAGATTTTGCCCAATCCATCTCATGGGGAGGGTCCGGTCCTTCCCTTTGGAGTTCGAACCTCGCAGCCACGGACTGGTCCCAGAGAGCAACTAGGCCACTCTAAATTTTTTTCAAATTTTTATATTTTTACTCTTCGGAGTCCAAACTCTCTTCTAAATGTTCTTACACCCTCGAAACACCACTCAGACCTCGCCAAGACCACTCCTCACTGCACTTGCCCAATTTGTTCGAAGTTAGTGATCCGTAAATCTCGGGTATTACAGGTACTTTTGAGAAGTTCCACAAAACCCGAGAGCTCTCCCAACCAATCTCACTAGTGAATACCGGTATTTTATTTTTCAGTACCGGTACATGCAACAAACCTTCGACTTTGCAGATTTTGCACTCCGAGCTCTGTTTTCGCACGGCCGAAAACGCTACAACATCTCTCAAAAACTACCAGAACTATCTAAATAGTATCAAATACTATTTTTCATTGGAACTCTACTATTTTGCAGAAGTTCAGTGCACTGCACTTAATAAGCTCCATGTTAACAAATTTTAGGATGCAAGTACAGCCGAGCCTAGTCTGACAATGAGGCCTCTTAAGTGGCCCTATTCTTCCATCATTGTTCTTACTTGCACATCGCAGTTGCTGGATATTTCCATCTATTTTTAATTCTTTTTTTTTTACACGTATTTATTTCCTGGAGGCCTGATTAGAAATGTTGTTTACTTGCCACAGGATAATGTGTTTGTTCAGCTTCTCTGCTCAATTCAGTATCGAATTGTCAAAGAAAATGCTGATGACGCATTCTATGAGTTGCAAAATCCCCAAGAACAAATTCAGGCATATGTATTTGATGGTAAATTCCTATGACTATTGATTGTGTCTAACTTCAGTAGTAGTGTCTTGCTTTTGACGATGATTGTTTTGTTCACAATTAGTGGTCCGAGCTCTTGTTCCGAGAATGAATCTGGATGAGCTCTTTGAGCAGAAAGGAGAAGTGGCGAAAGCTGTTCTTGAGGAGCTTGAAAAGGTAGTTATGCTCCTTTTGTTAGTGATATTTCCATGCACTAGGATTTCTGCTGAAATCCACATTTTACAATCTGCAATCTAAAAATTTGTTTTCTTTTAAGTATATTCAGTGTTATACATCTATAATGATGGATCTAGGTACAGACTTGATACAAAGGAATCCTTTTATTCTCCATTTTCTATGTTCTTTTAATCTTGTAGGGTTCAGTTGCTTTATTATTTGTTCATGTTGGTTATGCAGATGAGTCTTCTAATGTCCTAGCCCATTAAATCTTTTTCCTACTTTATTTTGGAATTAAGATTATTTATTTTTTATCTTTGGTTTTTCATTCACTCAATCTATCCTTTTTCCCTGCAACATTGTTAGTAATAATTTGATAAAATCTGCTTTTGATATTGCTATTGAGTAGCAACCTCAATAACTTATCCGTCGGCTAAGATAGTTTTAAGTTTGTAAGTATATATGGTCATTGTTTTTTCGCGTATTATTACTGGTTGCACCGTCAATAATTCTTTCATCTGCCATTTGTTTGATGTTTTATCCAATGAAAAAAATTCAGGTGATGGGAGCATACGGCTATAACATTGAGCAGATACTCATAATTGATGTCATTCCTGATCATTCTGTGCGTAAAGCAATGAATGAGATAAATGCAGGTATTATCCTTTGTCTTGAAGTTGATTAAATTTCAATTGTAATGAATATTTGTTCTGTTAATTTCATCTTTACTAAATTTATTTATAAGACACATAATGCAATTCTGTTGTTTATCATGCTAATACACCATAAAGTTACATCAGAATTGATTACTTGGTATTGTCGGAATATAATCACTAATTTATGTCTTTTAGGAAATCCTTTTAGATAATCGCTTGTTAAGTTATATTTGTGAATATATTGATTTTGATTTTAACTCTATGTGGCATAAGTGCATAACCTACATTATCAGGGTTGAAATTTGGATTTCATGCCGTAAGGACAGCTCACCATGTATATTGATTTTAATATGTGGCATAACCCATAGGACTGGAGTTGAATTTTGGCTTTTATGACAAAAGGACTTCTTGTTTAATTTATAGATGGAATCCTTTTACTCTTGATGTTAGTTTTTAGTGACTAATGTTATATATAGTGGGTTTTTTTTTTTTTTCCTTTTATTTTGCAACAATTACTATTTTTTGTTTGTGGATTTATTCAGATGCTGCATATATACTATATACCATCAAAGGTTGCTAGAATGATATCTCATTTAATTAAACGCATACGCATATTACATTATTTTACATTTCTGTGCATTTCTTCATTCATATATCAAAGTACCTAAATACCGTAAAATATATATTACATATTATGTAAATGGGTATAATTTGTGTCTCTATGTAGTGGTGTTTGCAGTATATATCATTTCCACATCCTAAGCCTTGTTTGTACAACTACCATGCTTTTTTTTTTTTTTTTTTTTTAGAATGCAAATTCTACGCGATTGCCTGCACTGGTGGATGGCTGATTGCTTGGATCCATAAATATCGTATTTGTTTGTCAGCAGAAAATGAAAACTTGTTAGTATTCTCTTTTTTTTTTCTTTCGCTGCTTTGCTCTTTTGAGGAAGATGCCATTCTGCATCTAGACCAGCACAAGCTAATCGACAATGAGAAAATAGAGATATCCATTTGCCAGTGCATGCAATCACATGGAATTTGTATGTAGATAAGCGGAAAGGGTACCGAAGAGGCATTACTTTGTTATTTCTTGTTTTTGCATACTAGTTTACTCGAGTCATATCTTGTTTTATTTCGTAATATTGTCGACATTCATTTATTTTGTACAAGAGGTAAGATGCAATATTGTCTTATGATATCTTTAACTGTGGTTTGTGTGGGTTTCATGAGTGAACTCTATCGATATAAGTATGTTCTTTAAATGTGTACCAGCTATAATTGTTGGGCAGATCTTGAGTTATAATTGGCCAAATAACCCTCTCAAAAATATATTTGCAGAAATAACCCTCCTTTTGCCAACTCAGCGTCACGATGGATGATTCTTCAAAAGTCAGTGAATCATTCACCGCCTTCATGAAGGCGGTGAACGATTCATCGTCTTTAATAGATGTAGGTTGTTCCTATTTGCTGAAACCACAATCCCATTTTACGCTCTCTCTCTTCCCTCTTATATTAGTTAGTGAATAATAACAACCTAAATCGCTTAAAAATTTACCCGTATATCTCTTTCCTCTTATATTAATTAGTGAATAATAATAACCTAAATCTCTTAAAGATCTATCCGTATCCACATTCCCATTTTGCGCTCGTATATCACTTTCCTCTTATATTAGTTAGTGAATAATAATGACCTAAATCTCTTAAAGATCTATCCGTATCCATTCCCATTTTGCGCTCTCTCTCTTCCCTCTTGTATTAGTTAGAGGACAATACCAATCTAAATCTTTTCCTCTTAAATTAGTTAGAGACAATAACAATCTAAATTTTTTAAAGATGGTGAATCGTTCACAGCCTTCAAAAAGGCGGTGAAGAATGATTCACCAGCTTTGTAGGATTTTATAAAGACGGTGAATCATTCACTGCCTTCTTGAAGGCGGTAAATCATTCATCGCATTTTAAAGAAAATTCTTCATTCGTGCTGAGTTGGCAAAACGAGGGTTATTTTGCCAAATATAATTTTTGTAGGATTATTTGCCCAATTATAAATTTTTTAAAGGTTATTTGAGAAAAAAGTTCATTATAATACCAAAATTAAATTAACCTTAATTATGACTGTTGGATCGTAGAGTAGTTTATTAGATTCGGATTGAGATTTTATGAACCTATTTAGTCTATTAACTCAAATCTGACCAATTTTCTGATGTTGTATGAGAATCTGATCTGAGTAGTAGTGGTGCCCCTATAATTACATCCATATTTTGAATTGAAAACCTATTTTGTTTATTAACTCGAATATCAAATAGATCTACTAATTTTTGTTATGAGATACTAGAGTTGAGTCTGGTAGTTGTGCCTTTTTTTACTTATCTGGTCTGCTTGAATTCTTCATTAATCCTATGTCACGCCTCGACGCGAAAGCCCAGTCAGGCTCTTAGGCAGACCTGCCACATGGACGGTTTTTTTTGTACGTGAATGCCGTTGGTGTACAAAGTACCTGTAAGCATGGAGTCATAAATAAAGAAAACTAACCCGAGAATTCATTTTTCTCCAAAAGACATTTAATTGTTAACAAAAATATTAATATTTCAAATCCTATGAAAATTTGATTACAATTTCATTTTCCAAAATAAATCCCAAAATGTCTTTGCACTAGGTGGTAGCTAGTTTTGTCGCATCCTCACTCTACGCCATGCTCCACCCTGCCTAATGTACCTGAAAAATAGTAGGTGAGAAACTAGCAAGTTGCACCGACTAGTCCATAAGAATACGATAACAATAACATAGTATAAGAGAAGGAAATTGTGGGTACTCATGTACCAATAAAGCATAATATGTACTACTGATATGAATGTAACTATATCCAATGGCTTGTAAGCGAAGTACCGTTATGTATCAATCAACTCATGATTTTCAATTCGCGACCCAATCCAACGCTTTAACCTTTCGGTCTTGGGCATGGCCTTAACTTTATAGTTCCAGGCAGTTTATCCTCAATTGCCCAACTTTTCAGTCCTGGGCCCAATGGTCAATCACAACCATTCTTCCAGAATAGTTCACCTTGCCACTTGGTTGATCAAATCCTTGTGGCTGTGATAGGAGAGTATAGCATCAATGTCAAATCATCATACTCTATGATCAATAATAACAATAACAGTAAAGGAGTTAAGTGTCATATCCACAATCAACAATAACGGCCGCTCTGGCCAATAAAAAATATTGTCACCACTACTAGTCCCAATTTCATCATGAAGGTGTTCAAGTTCCATTGGCATGCTTCCTGCGAGAATAGAAACTATAAGAAGTAAAGAAACTAGCATGCTTTCATCAAATATCCACTATGAACAAGCAAATAGGTCATGAACAGTATGTGTGTGAGACTAGCAACAACCTTGTCCTCATTAACAGGAATATCATTGCTAGACTACTACATAAATATCTTGAACTATCTATAGACCAAGAAGAAAGATGGTGAGAGGAAAGAACTAGTTTATCAGCATTTCAACAAAGCCAGTTCAAATTGAGTGCTCATCTCAAAACGGATCTCGTGGCCTACGGCTTGTGTGGGGATCTTCGACCCTTGCTTGGTCCAAAGGAGAACACCTGTATGCCATGCATTGGACTAGGACCTGATTTCCGACTAAAGGAACTCACAAAACCCTTTTACTAATGTTTCAGGGGTGTTAGGTTTGGGAACATAATGTTGAGGTTCCAGAACCATCCCTAGGTTTCGGAACCCATGGTCATGTTCTGCAGAACTTGAACCATCATCGCACTACTCCATTGAGCTGGTTTCGGAACCAAGTGACCACATTCCAGAATTAGATCTCCCAGACCGCACTTCTAACTGAATGCTAACTTCGCAAAATTCGCAGAGTCACAACTTACTTTCAATTAGAATCGACCCAGAACCTCTCGAGTCACTAGAATTGCACCAAAGCGAAGTGGAAGAAGCTCGGAAAGACAAAAACCCTAGATCAATTTTGCAAAACGAGCTTGGTATATTGAAGATGACGGTTATCACGAGGCGAGTTAAAAATTTCCCAAAACGGCGACTTGAAAAAACCCCAAGAAGGCAATGTGCCCTAGAACGAGCTTGAGCACTCATCTTGTTTGGCTTTAAAATCCAAGGATTTTCCAACACATTTTCAAAACCAAGTTGAAAACACCTGCAAAACCCACAAACTGACTTGAAATCTCCCATGACATCAAGTATCCATCATCTACTCACCTAGGTTTGGGGTTCCTCGCAACAATGTAGCTCTATGGCGCTGAGATCTCCTCAAAGTTCCCAAAACTCAATCTTTCTGGTGAATGTGCTTGATGAGGGAAATGGAGGCTCACCTTCCTTCAAAAATGGTGAAAGAGAGTGGGCGTGACTGAGAGGGAGAGAGTGAGAAGCTCTTAGAGAGGAGAAGAGAAGGGGAGAAAAAAGAGTTAGCGTTGGCTTTAGGGGCTTATTTATAAGGGAAGCAAAACAATTGCAACTAAGTTCCTCACATATTCCCATCACAGTTTTTCCCCCAACACAGCTTGCGTAGAATCAACTGGGTATGTTTCGGATCATGATTTCATGTTTCGGAACTTAAGCATGTTCCGGAACCTCCAAACTAGTTCCGCAAATTTCTGCCACCTTGGTTCCTTGTCATGTTCCGGAACCTCAGTTTCATGATCCGAAACATAACACAGGGACTTGAAATTTTGAGTGTTACATCCTACCAGAATCAAACCCTTAGAATCGCTTAATCTATTAGCGTTTGTATGTTACTAGTTCCAAACCAAGGATTTAAGTGTCGTGGCATGGGATCGTGCCGAAAACTTGCCGGCACGGTACAGCACGTTGCGTGCCGGACCGTGCAGATGAGTGCCGGTCACAAAAAATACATGTGTGCCGACACATAATGGCATGAAATATTTATTTTCTTTAGCAATTTTTTTTTTTCTAATTGCTTATTATGTATTTTTATCAAATATTTTGAACTTTATTGAGAAAATTACTTAGTAACTTAAAGAAAAAAAGATTTTGAGTTGTGCCATCGGTACGAGGGTTGTATCGTGCCGATATCTTGTTGGCACGATACGACATGGTGAATACAGCCCGTGCCGATGGATACTTAATTCCTTGTTCCAAACGACGTCCAATTATGAACTTCGATTTATTTTGATGGAGAAGCTTCATTCGATACTATAGTATAGAATAATGAAGAGACATTACAAAAGAATCTTTTTCTTTAGGTGGAGACTTTTTATCTTCGACTTTGTTATGAGCAATTGCTAGGCATAATGCATAATCATCCCTACAAACAACACTAGGGATTGTTGCTGTTTGTTAAATGATTAATATCGCTAACACCCTAGGTGTTCATTATCTAGCTGATTGCGAATTTCTAGGAATTAGAACACTGAAACTAGCAAGAATGCTATCTTTATTGCTTGAATTTTTTTGTTCTATTAACTGTTCCATTCATCTCTAAATGCAGTTCAGTTCTATTGATCAACACCTTGCATTCTCAGTTTCTTATCTTCCCACAGCATGTCCTATAAGTTGCCCCCACCAGTACATTGATTTTTGGATATCAGTTGAGCATTTGTGGCACTCAGGCTTAGTCTAGTACCAATTGATAAATTATTTTTCTAATCTGCATATTACAGTGTTACGGAATGTAAATAAATATGGTGTGAAGATGTGGTCAAGGAAGTGGGGTGGAGCCTGGAGGAAAGTAGACGTTTGATCAAATTTTAAAAAATTTGTAGCAATCACTAATCAATATGCATATACATGTTTATATAAAATAAACTCATACATAAGGACTAAGAAAGCACATAGATGCATGAAGAATTACAATTTGTTGGAAAACCCATGAGAGAAGGATAAATACACTATTAATCATCAGGACTTGCAAGTGGTAGCCGCCTAGTTACCGCAAATCTAGACTGATCAATTCTGATTACTTTTGTGACCCGACAACCCCCTCTCAATTGTAGTCTCCTCCGCATCGAAAGCTTGACCCAACACAACACTCTTTTAAATCCACATGGATAGGGTCCACAGGAAAATTGCTTAAATCTACATACTTGGATCTGCTGAAGCCAATGGCAAACTGTCTAAATCAAGTCAGTTGGGAACTTCGGGGAGTTTCCAAGATAACTTATTGTTAATGGACTGTGCCGAGCATAGTCACCTACCTTTCAAATGGCCAATTGGCATGGGGGCATGCTGCAGCTTGTCAATTTACACATTCCATTGTAACCCTGGTTAGATTCAATCTGACCTCAATCAAAAATAACCTAGATACTACTAGAAGCTTGCCGAAACTTGATAGAACATAACATGTCTCAGTCATAGTTTGGGAATGCGTTATCCAAAAACGCCCACTTAAAACTTTGGAGGGCTTAAAAAATATCTTAAAGGGCTTTAGAGCTTCCATCCAATGCTTTGCAATAGTAGTGAGAACTGCCATTAGAGAAGCATTCGGCTTGATACTTATCAACTGCCGCTTCTCACCATCATTTTATAACATTGGAGAGGGAAGTTGAAAGTGTTTTAGATCTTTTGTGCCCTTTATAACA
Source organism: Tillandsia fasciculata (assembly GCA_029168755.2). NCBI lineage: Eukaryota > Viridiplantae > Streptophyta > Magnoliopsida > Poales > Bromeliaceae > Tillandsia > Tillandsia fasciculata. Next base: position 3,350,554 of record CM054952.1, read on the forward strand.
TGAAGACGAATGCATTTCGGTAATGACTTTCCATATTAGGCCTAATTTTTAGATAAAGCAAGGAAAAGAAATTGTAAATATTAATTACTCACCTTGTTATCTACGGGCATTGTCAATTGAAAAAGAAAAGTTAAATCATTCATCTATTAGAAGTAAATAGTTTGAAAAAATAGTTGGTGTTTAGTTTAATAGATTGCCAGTTTGGTTGTGTTCATTTTTTTTTATTTGCTACGAATTTGTAAATGACTGTGCATTTTCTCTCATGAATGCTAACAACAGTTCCTATGCTAATTCCATCTTCGAAGTTGATAAAGAAGGTCATGAAGATGCGAAAGTTTTGGCTTGCATGATGGAATAACTAGAATCATTTCTTTCAAGGAAATGAACTTCTGTCGCACATACTACATAAGATTGATTACAGTTACATGCTTTTAGATACTCTTATGTTCTCCACTTTTTTTTTTAATACTCTTTTCATCCTAATCCATTATCCAGCCCAAAGGCTTCAGCTCGCTAGTGTTTACAAGGGAGAAGCCGAGAAGATTCTTCTGGTGAAGAAAGCCGAAGCAGAAGCAGAGGCGAAGTATCTGGCTGGTGTTGGAGTGGCGAAGCAGCGCCAGGCCATAACCGACGGCCTGAAAGAGAACATAGTCAACTTTTCACACTCCGTGTCTGGGACGACCGCCAAGGAGGTGATGGACCTGATTATGGTCACGCAGTACTTCGACACCCTCAAGGAGCTTGGCAACTCATCACAGAATACCACCATATTCATCCCCCACGGTCCCGGTCACGTGAGGGATGTCACCGAGCAAGTTCGGAATGGGATGATGGAGGCCGCCAGCTCCAACTTGATCAATCCGTAAAAGGGTATGACTCTACCATTTCTTTGGTGTTGAAGACTTGTGGCCTTGCCGACACGGTTAAACCTTTGATCTTCACAGTAATGTTGATATTCGTGAGGTAGATATCGATTAAGTGATCTACAGTTTTTCTATTTGGTCAATAGTTGCAAGGTGTATATATATTGTAATAAAGGGGATTCCCTCTGGTTTACCAAGAGTTTGAAGATTCTTTTTTTTTATTTTTTTTTATTCACTTATTTTCTGTTTTTGAAGTTTGTATTTGTTGTCTTGCACTAACCCTCAGTGTTGTGTTAACCTGTTAAAGTTTGAATTAAGTTATTTGAAATTCTTTAGCCTGGAATTTTCAAATGAGATTATATTATTGCTATTATCTATACCCTAATACTCAAATACTGGCAAATAATCTGTGCAATTCACAGAATAGTAATAATTGATTTATGATTTAATAGTCTGATGCAAATATTTATATTTATTATTTTTTCTGTTAATCTAATTAGATAATTTTAAGTGCACAAAATAATTTATGAACTTGTGAATTCGCAATCTTTTGAAGCCTTCTCTGTATTCTGTGGGTATGAAAAATTTTCCGTAAGTCCAAGTTGACGAAGGATGGGCACATTTTGTTACCCTTTTTCTCTATCACATCGTTGCAGCAGCAAATGTACGGAGGAAAATGCTAAGTGTATATTTTATTTGGAGTGTATATCTTACATTTTATCCATTCAAGGCTAAAGTGAATTTTATCCATATTTCAAAGTGATGGATGAAAAAACTCTCACCTTTGGATGGATAAGGTGTAAAAAATACACCTACTTTTGAATGTACATCTAGCATTGCTTTTGTACGAAAAGATCCATATTGGGTTTGGCCTTTTCCTCACTCTTCTTTCTCTTTCCATCATATTTTTTTTTGTCCTCTGCCTGTCTCCTACTTCCCCACGCCTCCCCCCTTCCTCTCTCTCTCTCTCTCTCTCTCTCTCTCCCTCCATCGAGATCGAAATTGGGATATGTTCATGGTTGTAGAGCATGGCGGTGGTCTGGTTGTTAGCGGTGCTGTGGTTGATCGTACCAACAGTGGAGTGGCCTCAATTGTGGTCGACGCACTTGGGGTCCAAGGTGAGTTTGCTCTTTCTGGTTTCTCTTTTTTTATTTTTTTGGGTGCTTTTTTGGGTGCTTTTTTGGGGTGTGTTTTAATTGCTGTTTGGCATGGTGTGGGATTTCTTCGATGGGTGAAGAGGATGTTCTTTAATGGCGAAGTATTGGCGCGGCGGCTTTGTGGACCTCAGTGGCCAGAGCTCGAAAGAGTGGGATCGACAGTTGCTGCTGGAGTAGACACGACACAACCGAAAGCAGCGGCCAAGGCTTAAGCAACATACCTCGGCCATGTTAGAGTTTATTATTATAAAGTGCTTTAAAACTTCTTTTTTGGCCTTTCGGCCTCTTGAGTGGCTGAATATCCACTTGGCTCTTCCTGTTAACGCCTGGTGTTGCTCAATTCTTTTTGGTGTTGCTTGAGTGCTACTCAGCTTTTCCTGCTGACGCCTGGTGTTGTGCAGCTTTTTCTGTTATTGCCAATTACCACTTGGCTCTTCCTATTGACGCTCGGTACCACTCGACTCTTTCTGTTGTTGCCCGGTACCACTCGACTCTTTCTGTTGTCGCCTAGAGCAGCTCGGCTCTCCATATTGTCGCCGCTCCTTGATGCTTGGATTGATTCACCATCAATTAATTTTATTTTTTATTTTTTTTGGGATTTTTTATTAAATGCCTTAACTGGAAATTGGCCCGACGACTAACACCTTTATAATCGATTGTTTGGTTCGGTAGAAAAGTATGAGATACTATTCTTTTAGAAAAAAAAAATTCATGGAGAACTCTTGTTTTTAGGTTTTTAACCTGTTTAATTCACTTTTTTTTTTTTTTGCAGAAAACCTTTTTCTAGATTTAATGGGATACTAAGTTTTTCATTTTCCAAATTTTTTTAAAAAAACTATTTAACTTTTTATTAATCTAAGAAATTTTTTTTATCAAGCTTCGTTTGGTTATGGGATAAAAAGAAAACTAGTTGCACGGGGAATAAATATAAATATAGAAACTAGCTGAAGATATTATAAAAATAAGTTTGGTATGATAATAAAAAATAAAAAAAATAAGAGTAGTAATTATATAAAATGAAGAAATTATTTTTAACCATAATAATTTTTTAAAATAAATAAAAATTTTATTTATATAATTTTAAATATTTAATTTAAAATATTTATTAAAAAATTATTAAAATTAATATTTTAGTATATATAAAAATTATTAAAAAATTTTAAAATTTTAAATTTTATAAAAAAAGCTTTTAAAAAATAATTTTAAAATTTTATAAATTAAAAAAAACTAAAATTTTAAAATTTATAAATTTAAATATCTTAAAATTTAAAATTTTTTAATTTTTTAAAAAAATACAAAAAAAAAAAAAAAGAACAGGTGGGGATACGCAACCTTATCCCACCCAAGTGGGGGAACAGCTTTCCCCCAAAATAATTTTAAAATTTTATAAATTTAAAAAAAAAACTAAAATTTTAAAATTTATAAATTTAAATATTTTAAAATTTAAAAAATTTTAATTTAATTTTTTTTTTTTAAAAAAAAAAAAGAAAGGTGGGGGAAACGCAACCTTGTCCCAATTTTTTGGGACGAAAACAATAATTTTTTATTAATCTAAGAATTTTTTTTATTATTATATTAGGTGAATCTGATCCAATTAATTAGTCTCATTCACGTCGGACTAACTAATTCTGATTCAATTGGTGGGATTATGTGGGATAGAACTATAAATCTGATCCCCCTCTCGATCTCAATATGGGATTCCACCCCCCCTCTCTTCTCATGTTCTCTCGTCCCAAACCCTAACCCTAACCCTCTCTTCTCATGTTTACTCTTCCTTCTCATTTTACTCTTCCTCTCTCTTCTCCTATTCTCTCCTCCCAAACCCTAACCCTAAGATGCGGTGATCTCCACCATCACAGCACTCTCGACTGTCGCCATCGACGGTGCGATCTCCACAAAAGGGATGGGCTTGATCTGAATTGAGAAAAAGAAAAGAGAATGAAAGATATGAGAAGGAAAAAGAATCAAAATCGAAGAAAAAATTTGTCCAATTCCATATTATCTAGCGTACACCAAACCTGGAAATGAGATTAAATTGTCCAATGCTACACCAATCCGAGCCTGCTCAATGCGACACTCTATCCAGTTTGGTTTGTTTCCTTACATTTTAGACTACAAATGCAATAGTTAAGTGCCCTTGATTTTAAAGATCGATCAAAACTTTTTTTTGTGTAGGATTGAACATATGATTTGGAATAGCAGTTCAATTACAAACTTAGTACTGTGCATCACCAGATGCAAGATCAGTATACCTCTTGCAGTCCAGTCCAATTCCCTGTCCTGGGCCCCAAAAAAGCTTGCATTGTTCCCTCTCAAGTTTCATTTGTACTCAACAATGGTTACTGCACCTCTTCATAATTCTCTAGAAACCGGCCAGCATACATTGAACTCGCGCGTATTTGAATCTGTTGTTCTCTTTCTCAAGAACATGCTTCAGTCAGATAGGTTGATTGGTGTTTTGAATTCCACCTCTGATTCGAACTCTGCACTTAGAATCTTCAAATGGGCTTCTTCGCTCCAGAAAGGATTTCACCATAGTGCTGAGACTTACTCCCTTGTCATCTTGAGGCTCGGTCTAATGGGAAACAACCGAGATATAGAGGCCCTTCTTAGGGAGATGGTTCAAATGAGGCCACCAAATTTAGAGCCAGTGCTTGGTCAGTTGATTATTTCCTTTTCCCAGAATCATAAATTCACTGAAGCTTTAGAGGTTTTTCAACACGCGAGTTCTTCGAAGCTTAGATTATCGCTCTCAGCATACAATGCTTTATTACGTGGTTTTGTCTTGGAAGGGAGAAGTTTTCAGTCATTTATGCTTGTATATAAGGAGATGGTGAAAGTGGGAATTATTCCTGATGTCGAAACATTGAATCTTTTAATAAAAGTTCTTTGTGGAATTGGACGATTTGACTTGGCACTAGACCAGCTTCGTAGGATGAATAAGAAATTTTGTATTCCAAACAGCGAGACCTTTGAAATACTCATAGCAGCTCTTTGCTCTAATGACAGGGTGGATGAATCGGTCAAAATTTTGAATCAGATGTTAGAGATAGGCTGCACTGTTGATCATCAGTTTTATATTAGAGTTATACCTATATTTTGTCGGTCAAATAAGTTTGACGAAGCCACTAAATTGTTTCGGATGATGAAAGATGCTGGTTTTCAACTAGAGATGGGTTTGTACAGCATGATGATTCAATGTTTATGTGAAAATCTAATGGTAAATGATGCTGTTGAGATTTTCGAAGAATTGTCGGCAGTTGGGTTTGTTGCTACGTCTTTTATCCATGTTGATATCGTGAATGGCTATTGTAAATTGGGAAATTTTTCTGAAGCTATGAACTTTCTGGATGCAAACAATGTTTGGGAAATTGAGCCATACAATGCATTGCTTAGAGCCTTATGTGACGTGGGTAGATTTCATGGGGCCGTTATTTGCATCAAAAAGATGTTTAGAAGGGGGCTTACTGACAGTCTTTCTTGGAATTTGCTTATAGGAGGGCTTTGCAATGAGGGAAATGTTAAAGGTGCATTTGAAGTTATTGCCAGAATGATTGTTTCTTCCTTCATGCCTGATGAAAGAACTCACTCAGCTGTTATCACTGCTTACTGTAAGACGGACTTATTAGAGAGAGCTTTAGATATTTATAAACTAGTCAAAGCCAAGAACATGCGTATGGATTCAGAAACTTTCTCAAAACTTATTGAAGGTTTGTGTGGTGTGAAGAGGATTGAAGAAGCTACTGAGGTGTTTTACTATCTTGTTGGTAAAGGCTGTAGGCTATCCCCTTGTGCTCTCGGTATGTTAATTCAGGAGACTTGTCTTGTTGGAAAAGTGTGTGAAGCGATAAAATTGCATTCTAAAGCGACTTCGAATGGTATGTTAAGCATGCCTATGACATATGCTATGATCATGGTTGGATTGTTGAATTTGAAGAGAAAAAAGGATTTACTACCACTCCTGGCGCAGATGTTTACAAAAGGCTGTATACTAGATGGACCGACCTATGCTACTATTGTATGTAGTTTCTGCACAAAGAGCACAATTTGGGAGGGTGCTGCTCTGTTTAATAAAATGGTACATGATGGCTTTTTCCCAGACTCTAAAATGCTCGAGATGGTAGTCTTCAATACAGGAGCATCTTCTTTATTGAATAAGGTCGTGCATAGCTTAGCTAAAGTAATAAATCAAGCTGGATTGCTTAATCCTAGAATATGTAACACAGTCATCTATGGCCTTGTGAAAGAAGGCTATAAGCACGAGGCTTCAAAGTTTCTGGACCAGATGCTTGAAAATGGTTGGGTGCCTGATCCACAAACACATGGTTTATTGGTTGGGAATGTTAACCTGGAAGAGTGCGACGAAACCAGTGAATCCTACGAAAATCATTTTGATGATAGAGTTAGCAATATATTGGCTGAGGGTTTGAATTGAGGCAGAAGATATTGCTATGATCTAGGATGTGCTGGAAGTATGTTAACTGGTTCAATTAAGCTAATTAATTAGTTAGTAGTGGATTAGTGTTGGTTTTATAGATTGGAATAGATCTAATACTTGTATAGTGAAGCCTTTAATGAGCAATTTTGTACCAAATTCAGCTTTTGACCAATATCTGTATGTGCATGTATGAGCAGTTCAGTTCAATAATGGTTCAGTGATTCGTTCGATGGTCAGCTTTTTAGCTATAATCTTTTTAATGATGAGTTCCTCAATGAACAGTTTTTTTATGAAGTTCTTTTTGATGCTTAGGTAAGTTCTTTTTAAAAATTTCTTTGCTATCCATGGTTTCTTATGGTTGGTTCTTGTATGGGCAGCAATACAATAGTTGATGATAAGCTCTTACTGCTTTCTAGTGCGAGAGAGTTGAATATGCAAAATTTGACATCTGCCATGCCAATTTGTTACCAGATTGCAGCAGCTATTAGTTCTGAAGCATCATGGTATACTGTAGTAGGAGCAGCATCTCGGCAAGAAGGGTCTATTCTGCAAGATTATTTTATTTTTCTTTCCTGGTGAATTTGTTGAAGAGCATGAATTTGTTTGGACATCCAAACTTGGATATCGTTTTTTGGCACATCCAACACTTGGATTTAGATAGATTTTAGAGATTAAGCAGAATAGTAATTTAGCACATACATTTGAACTATTGAGCAACACAAAAGGAAACATTCATATTCCATATTAAATGTGTCTTAAAAAGTCACAATAAAAAACACCATTTGTAAGCTAATCAAGCTACAACTTGAACTCTGTAGCAAAGAAAACATCTTCACATACCATATAGCCAGAACTATACAATGTGCAAACAGATCTATCTTGTTTTCCTAGAAATTAATTACTTGTCTTGAGTCTCAACTCTCTTCTTATCTTCTGTCTTGGCGATCAACTTCTTATCATTCGAGATACATTTATTTGTCTCAATGGATAAATTTCTGCATCCAGTCATCTTGCAATAATCAATTTCAGGCATATTGATTTTCCCCTTGTTAATTGCTTTCTTGCTATAGTAGATAATTGCTTTCTTGCTATAGTAGACTAAAACCTTATTCGATTTAACATCTGTTGTAGTCTTGTTCTCCATCTAGTAACTTTCCTGCAGTTTAAGAAATTAAATATTAATAATAAAACTTGTAATTTTCACAATACAACTAGTAGATTAAAATCACAAATACTTCTAATAGAATAAAGCAAAATTACAAATCTGTAACCAATTTCGTAGTCAAAAAATTGATACAAATCATTATAAAGAAAATCTTTTTGATTTCTGAATAAATTTACATTTGTAGTGCTATTAGCTAGTAGTAGTAAACTCCATCTTCAGATAAATCTATAATGTTCACAACTCATCCCCAAAAAGCACTAATCTCAAGACCTCTAACCCCCTTCACAACCCATACCTCATCTCTAATAATCGCATCAATCGTCCTCACGACATCGTCTCCTATCCCACAACCTGTGGTACCTAAAAAAAGGGTCAGCAAAAGGTGTCAGACACAACTGAATGCATCCCAGTAGGCACAACGAGACGGAAACAAGCAAGTCGTATTTACTGGTATACAATAAACAGTATGAACTAGAATAATCAGCAGGTAAAATAGATATGATTAGTATAGTATGAATTGGTAGGTAAATATGAAAATAATCAACCTACGAAATGATCAGCAAGTAACATATGATAGTCATACAGTATACAGGAGTAATCAGCATAATATGTGACAATAATCAGTAAATAGTCGAACAATCATAAGCAATAGAAAATGACTACCAAATTCAGGAACCTGAACATGCAGAGTACGATTAGTGATAATCAAATAATCAGGTATAGCAAGGTCCAATCAGTGATGAACATAAATCATGCAGTGTAGAGACTATAGCAAGATCTGGAACTGCACGTATCATGCTAGATATGAAAACAACTAGTATCAATGGCATGTAAATACAAAAACAGCCAAGTACCAAAGCTATGCATCAATCACTGGAAAACAGAGTACCCAATCAGTGTCACTATTGGTCACGAGGACCTCAGGCTAATACCATGGTCTGGCACTGATCTGACTGACATAATCCTGCACCACTCGATACGATATGGGGTTCACGGGTCAAACAGTGGACCACTCTACCAGTAAAGAACACCAGTATTGTAACATCCCGTACTTTAAATATTTTGTTTGATGCATTTTTCTTTAGTTTGGACTTTTTTATAAATATTAATAGTTCGAGGGCCTGGCAACATATTATTTTAATTAAATCCCTAAGACCTATACGTATCCTTTTTTTTATTAAAATTGATATCCCAATACGACTTTTTCTCTATCTCTTTCTTGTGCCGCCCGCTCCCATCCCGCACGCGCTCTCGCTCACGGAATTTTTTTTTTTTCTTTTCTTTTCGTGCCGTCATCCATCATCGTCGCCGCAATCGCCCTCCTCCAGTGTGATCAACATCTTTGCTTCGCCGTCGACAGAATCTCATCGTCGACGTCGTTATTTTTCGTTCTTCAATAGGTCTATTTTACGTTCTTTATTATTATTTTTATCTCTTTTATTAAATCTTGAGATCCTCCAATATTATTGTACTTAGTTATGTGATTAGGTATTTTGTTTTTATTTCTTGTTAATTTGAATCAAAATCTGTAAAATCTGATTCGTTCCAATCTAAGGTTATTATGATTGTGTTCTTATTGTACTCTGAGTTTTTCCTATGAGATTTAATTGTGCAAAATTCTCTAAATTTTTCATGCCTTTCAAATTGCACACCAACTGTTCGATAAAATGCTTAAGAGAAGACATAGATTGTTTTGCCGCTAATTTTGAACCCATTTCATTTCTGGTTATTACTCTTTGTGCATTCTCAACCGGATAGCTTCTTAGCCTAGAATCTAATTTTAAGATAAGCGCCGGACACCCGTTAGTTCTTTGCATAGTATAGAAAAATATTTTGATTACAAGAAGATTTATATTTTATAGATTTTAAAATTAAGGATTAAGCATATTATTACACATTCTGAAAGATTGAAATTTAAATCCGATTGACAGTTTCTTTAGTAAAATATTTCTAAAATAGATAATCTGTTCTGTAAATTAGTGACTGGGTAAGTATTTTAAATCTATAATGTCTCTTGGTATTCTGCTATACTAGTGTTGGTCATGTCGACATGTACTCTGTTATAGAAGCTAGCTTTGTCTTTGTATTGCGCCTCTGGGTGCCTGCGCTTTTGAGTGCCTATGTTTTGTATATGCGCATTTAAGCGCCTCTGTTTTGTATATGCGCCTTTGAGCGTCTGTACTTTCGACTGCCTCTGTTTTGTTTTGCGCCTACCGGTGCCTCTGGATCTCGCCAACGGATCATTTTATATAGTTAATTACCGGAGACTTATTTACTTTTAACTTTGTTGATTGTCGAAAGAAAATTACTTTGTTATTTAATAATATTTGTTTTTCGAAATTTTGCGAAGGATAGACCAGTTGCTTAAATTAATTCATTTCAAAACTTTTGTTATTTATTTCGTTGTATGCTTAATCCGACCAATATGGTGTAGGTTGCTTACCCAGGTACCGAGACTATTTTACCGGGCGGGGACGGGTCCGAGTGAACACTAGACATAGTCGTCGTCGAGTCGTTCTTTTTATTTTGTTCATAGTTAGTGTAGTTAGATGTGTTTAATTAAACTTCCTATCTAGTATTTAATTTATTATCTTCTTCTTCATTGTTAAGTATGGAATCTATTGAACCAAATGTCCCTTTAGTATTTTCGTTGATGACCTTAGTTTTTCAATCGTAATAATTTGTTTGATTCTGAACTTAATTTTGTCATTGCCTAATAAATCTAGTTTTTCCAATTTGATAATATTCTTTATGATCATCGTTGTATGTGTTCTCTGTTTGATTTTGTAGCCTTGCGTATTTGCTTCTCTAGCAAGTACGCGGCGTCTGTTACGCTTCGGGTTCGGGGCGTGACAAGTATGGGGGCCAATCCGCTAGTGTATGTGAAGTACAACTGATGTTGTGGTGATTATAATGTTGATGCTTAAGCTCGCAGTCTAAAGATCAAGTAATCAGCACAAAGCAGGAAACTCTGACACAGGATGTCAATCAACTGTGAAATCATCTCATGTTGTATAATAATAATTGATCTCCTAACTATCATGCCAAACTAAAATAAGGAGATACTGAAATGCACTGAACTAAAACAAAGCTAAGTAATGACCAAACAAGCATGGCATAAGTGTTGATGATATAACAACTAGATATACTAAAAAAAAAGTAATGAATAACTCAAAGAATAGCACCAGGGCTAGCAATATCACAAGAACTATGCACAATAATAAAGCTCGCGGTCTAACAACCGTCAATCGGCATAAGGCCCAAAAATTCCCAATCATGAAAATCGTAACTCACTGTGTAAAGATAACCCCAAAAGGGTAAACTGAGAATACATCTCTGACGACAACTAGAAGACAACAAATGCAGGCATGCTGAGACATAAGCATATAATCAGGATAATAGTCTCAAGAATATCGATATGCTGATATCTAACTATGCTCTAGTCTCAAGATAATAGTAAAAACACAAAGATCGGGAATGTAGAGTACCGGAGGCTTAGTAACTGTTTGGACACGTCATTACTATGCTGATCGACCCATCTAGAGATGGTCGGGTCGAGCGAGAGCCGTTTAGCACGAAATAAATGCGAAAACGGACTTAGAACACAAATAGAATGGGAATTGAAGTTCCAGAGATTTCGGACGCCCTAAACATGTTTCGGACGCCCGAAACCATTACCTATTTGCGGATCTTTTTGTTGGACGCCCAAAAGTTACTGTAGCAGCCCGAGGATTGGATGGATGAGATTTCCTAGAGATTTGAGCCTGTATGTGCAGTTGGTAGGAGTAGTTGGGAGCGAATGACATTCGAGCGGACCATTCTAGTTGCGGACGCGCGTTTTGGACGCCCTGGTTGCTAGGGATGTCAATGGGTACGGATACCCAAAATTTTATTCGAATCCGAATTCAAACGGAATCGATTTACCCGATGTTAAACGGATATGGATTTGGATATGGATATAAAAAATAAAAACCCGACGGATTTGGATTTGGATTTGGATTTGGATTTGGATTTGGATTTGGATTTGGATTTGGATTTGGATATGAATTTTGATTGTACCCGACCCGAACCCGAGCCAAACCCGAATTAATTTTACGTTATATAATATATATATATATATAAATATTTGATATTATATTTAAATTTATATTTTAAAATTTTAAATTTAACATAATATATTTTGAAATACTATAAAGAGAAAAAGAAAAATAATTGTTTCGGGTTTGGATTTTTGGATTTGTGTTCGGATTCGGGTTCGGGTTCGGATTTTGGATTTTTGGTCGGGTTCAGATCTGGATATGGATTTTGGATTCAGGTTTGGTAGTCGGGTTCGGGTTCGGGTTCAGATTTTCGAAAATCCGTCCCGAATCCGACCCGTTGACATCCCTATTGGTAGCTAGACACAGCGTTATGCATTTTCGGGCCCTTCATTGTAGCAGAGCGAACACCCGTAGGACTGCCCGTTAATATTGTAGCCGCGTAAGATCAGGCGCCTTGGTGAACAGTTGTGCGCCCGAATCATGGATTTAGGCGGATGGACAAGTTAGCTCATTTGGATGTTCCGCAACTCAACACACCTCCAATGGACTACTACAAACTTCATCCTTGGTCTTCAAGAGATAGGTGAAATAGTACTTGTAGTCATCTATAAAGGTTACAAAGTAATGACTTCCTCCACGGGTAGGACCTTTATTAGAATCACAGATATCACTATGAATCATTTCAAGAATCTGGGTATCCCTATAAGGAACATATTTAAAAGATTTCCTAGGTTACTTAGCTTGGATACAAATCTCACATTTAGACTTGAAATCAATCTTGAGTTTGGGTACAAGGTTAAGATTAGTCAATTTCAGAATAGTTCTAAAGTTCACAAACATCACTATGAATCAGAACAAGAATCTAGGTATCCCTATAAGGAACAGATTTAAAAGGTTTTCTAGGCTGCTTAGCTTGGATACAAATCTCACATTTAGATTTGGAATCAATCTTGAGTTTGGATACAAGATTAAGATTAGTCAATTTTAGAATAAATCTAAAGTTAACATGCCCTAATCTGCCATGCTATACATCACAAGATTCAGTATTTAAAACAATAGTGGAAGAAGAAGAAGCAGAAGAAGAATTTTTATTATAAGTAAAAGGAAGTATATTTAATTTGAACAAACCCTCAACTACAAAACCTTTTCCAATAAATATTCCTCTTTAGAAATTGCAACTTTATTAGACTCAAGTACAATCTTACAGCCTAATTGCACTAATAGAGATCCACTAATCAGGTTTCGTTGGATCTCGGGAACATGCTGCACATTGTGAAGGATCAAAGTCTTTCCGGAAGTTAATTTCAGTTTGACTGTTTCAATCCCCAGCACATTGACGGCTTTTCCGTCTCCAACAGTCACACATCCTCCACCTGAGTCCTTGTAAGAGGAGACTAGGGACCTATTAGTATAGATATGGATATTGGCTCCTGAATCTAACCACCAATCTAAATCATGATAGGTGAGGTTAACATCAGGAATAAAGGAAACTGACCTAAAATTGAAAGTTGAAGGTCCGCCCTCAATCATGTTGACCTAAGGTTTAGGATAGTTGTTCTGATTGTTTTGGCCTTTTTTGTAGACAACCTTCTCTTTCTTCCGATTAAAGCATTTTGAAGCAAAATGGTTGTCCCGGCCGCATACATAACATAAACCATCCTTCTTTTTATTCCCACTAGATTGGTTGGAATAGGGTTTCTGGGTTTAGTTTCGGTTTCGGTTCTTACCCTTAAACCTTTACCCTTAGATTTAAAATTTTTACCTTTGGGTTTAGACTCATGGCTTTGGTTCGAAATCTCGGTCAGGTTTATGTTTGATCTGTTATTGATCGGTTTAATCTTCCTGAGACGATATTGGTTTTCTATTCTAATAGCTTGAATTACAAATCTAAGTTAAAGAGTTCTCTCGATTCTTGTAAGTTCGTGGACGAATTTAGACCAGAAATATGGTAATTTGTTCAATAGGGCAGGTAGCCTGATAGGTATTATCTAAAGTTGAACCATTTCTATTAATCTTTTAGACAAAATTTTGTAATTTGTGGATTTAATCGTTTATAGAAATGTATTCTACTATTCTAAAATTATTAAAAACAGTAATAATGAACCTAGCAACGCCTTCATTATCTCTAATGTAAGCATTTTCTAGAGCACACCATAAATCTTTAACAGTTAGGTATTTTCTATAAGTTTCATATAATTCATCAGATAGACAATTTAGTATTCTAAATCTACAATGAAATTCAACTTCGTCGGAGGATCTGTTAGAAATAGGTTTAGTAATTGAGCTAGTAGCAGATTTAAAATAATCAGCAGAAGGAGTAGAGGAAATTTTAGAAATATGATAAGGGTGTGTTTTATCAATTGCAGTTATAAGGCCTAAAATAATCAACCAAGCCTCTAACTGTTCTTACCACCTTAGAAATTTTAGCCCTCTAAATTTTTTAGACTTACGGCTAGAAGAATAATCAAAAGCCATTTTGGATAATTTAGTTAAGGGCATAACGAAATTAAAAATGATAAAAATGAGCTGCAAAAAAAAGTTCAAAAAAACTTTTTAGAAAAACAAACATATTGTTTAAGGTTTCTACCAAAGTCATCCAAAATATTTTAAGTGTTCAAGTTTTTAATATTAATTTCTTATCTCAGTTGGTTCAGCGACAAACAGATGGCCCAAACAATTAAAAGTTTGAATTAGATTTAAATAATTTCATATATAAATATAATCAAATAGAATATATATAAAAATAATATAAAATAAATTAAAATGATAATGATATATAGAATTGGGTTATGTCCTTATTTGGTTATTAGAGATTATTATCTAAAGATTTTGACTGCAGGATCGAAATTTTACTGTAGCTAAAAACAGTAAAGATTTTTTTAAATTTTTTTTAAAATCTACTGTAGTGATAATAATAATGAAAACAGTAAATAATTTTTTTTTAATTTTTTTTATTGTAGCAACAGTAATATTTTGCTATAGTGAAATAATTTTTTTCAAAAAAATTATTGTAGCAAAAACAGTAAAAACAATATCCCTTTTAGGGTTAATTGCATATATGTCCTTAAAAACATATCGAATAGTAAATATATTCCTATAAAATTCAACTTTTCATTATTATCTCTTAAAAAATCCAACATTATTCATATATATCCTTACCTTCTATCTCTATTAGAAAAATCTTAGTTAACCTTAACTGCTTAATCTTGATTAGGTAAAAAAATAAATTTACTTTTTTATCCTTTTTATATTATAACCATGGCTTTTAGAGGGATATATTTGTAAGGCCAAAATAGATATTTCATCTATATTCTGTTAAAATATAAACAGTAATAAATCAGAGAGATATATATATAAATAACTTAGGATTTTTGAAGGGATAAGTATGAAAAGTTGAATTTTGAAGAGATATATATTTGTTATTTGATATGTTTTCAGGGACACGTATACAATTAACTCTGTTTTTAAGGATTACACAATACCGTAAAACTAATTAAAATATTTTTTAAAAATAATTTTAAAGTCAACAGTAGAGAACAAATAAATAAAAATTAGTATATGCAATTAAAATTTTAAAATACTTATTCCAATATATTAAATTTTGAATGTCAAACATACAATCAAGTTGCCAACAAAATAATATACAATATGCAAAAAAAAAAAAAAAAAAAAAAAAAAAAACTGATAGCACTCGTTAGATTTTAATCACAATAAAATCAGAAATACGTCTTAGACTGTTAAATAAAATAAAATAATCGCACTAAGATTCGATTGTGATTAACTTATCTAACAATTTTGTTATAAAATAAAATAACAAAACTTACAGTTATACGCTACAGAAATTTCAGAAGTGATTGCAGAAGGAAGTCGAATAAAATTGATCCGGAAGCGTGTGAGATACTGCTCCCCTTACTTTCGTCCTTAGTGCGGATTAATTGGAGACACCGCCTCAAGGTCTGATCGAAATTTCTCTTCCTACAAGTAGGATCATGGAATAAGTTGACAGAGACTCTTTCAATACCGAGCGATTAAAAAATTAAAAATTAAATTAAATTAAAATTGAACTTAAATTTTTTTTTTTATTTTTTTTTTACTCTTTTTTTCTTTCTCACTTTTTCACACTTCTCTTCTCATACTACTATCTACAGTATATATATATATATATATATATATATATATATATATATATATATATATATATATATATATATATATATAATTAGGCTGGAATACTATCGATAGCACCAAGCCATTGGTGTTATCAAGTTTGTAGCCTTTGGATTAAAGGATATGTGATTAAGATGATAGTGATCCTCTAGGATTTACTAAGTGGTTGGTTGAATAGTAAAAATTTTAGGAAACCACTATAATTCGAACCGGCTGAAAAGTTGATAGCACCAATTACTTAGTGCTATCGATAGTATTTTAGCCGGACTAGACTATATATATATATATATATATATATATATATATATATATATATATACACGCGTGTATGCGCGCGCATGGGAATCAAACTTTGCACCACCCAACTCCGCATCTCCTTTAATTAAGGAGAGGGCGGGGCTTTAATTAGTGTGATAGAGAATAAAAAACACATCAAAAATTAAATAAAAATTAAATGGCAATAAATAAAAATTAATAAAATTAAATAATAAATTAAAAATTAATAATAAAATAAAAAAAATAATTATTGAGGATTTTTGAATTTTATTTCAATAGAAGGTTTTCTGTCTCAAACTCGACTATCGCATGGGAGTCGAACTTTGCACCACCCAACTCCGCATCTCCTTTAATTAAGGAGAGAGAGGAGCTTTAATTAGTGTGATAGAGAATAAAAACACATCAAAAATTAAATAAAAATTAAATGGCAATAAATAAAAATTAATAATAAAATAAAAAAAATAATTATTGAGGATTTTTGAATTTTATTTCAACAGAAGGTTTTCTGTCTCAAACTCGACTATCAACTTGGCTCAAGTTGGTCGACTGCAAACACACACCCAATCTCTCGGGAACTCACATAGGGTATTACCCTTAACTATACTGCGCCTTATGGACCATGTTCGGCACCCTGCCAACCCGAGCTGTACCTCACACCCGTCGCCTAATCAGCTCTCACAATATGCATCAATATGGTATACTAACCAATTTTTGAGACTCATTGGTACTTACCCAATCTCTGGGACTCAAAAATACTCACCCTCTTTGGAAACTCATATAGAGAAAGCCCTACCTGTACACTCATGGACCGTATTCAGCACCCCGCCAGCGCGAGCTGTGCCTTACATCCGTCACCTAATCGACCCTCGAGATATGCATCAATACGACTCATTAAGCCCAAAGCAATCTCTAACCCAATTCTGATGGACCAACTCTGGTTTGGGTCCTGGTCTGCGCCGTGCCTTATGGACCGTGATCAGTACCTCGCTATGCGAGCTGCACCTCACACACGTCGCCCAATCGGCTCTCAAAATAACAAAGCGAGTCATGCTCACATGGTATACCTCTGGAGGACTGGGCTCTGGGGTTGCGACCCCCACGAGCGTATGCTAATTGAGCTCCGTCAAGAACAAGAACCCAAAGCTAGGGTTTTCTTTTCCCGTGCTGCCACAAATCAAGAGGGCTCAGGAATTCTTGACGAGTCTTTTGGGGTCCAGCAGGAGATGACCAACAAGTTAGTTCTCCCACAAAGGCCCCGGAGGCGGCGTGCGATAACTTCCGGCCATATTAGGATTTTAGCCAGGCCTATGCTCCCGCTGGCTAACCGCGAGAACCCAAGCGACGCGACTGCACCAGGAGGAACCTTAGGAGGTAAGGGATGAGATGAAAAACCCTAGAGGCCCAGAAAAACCTAGTAGAAAGGAAATGGTTTACCTCGGATCCGAGGAAGAAGAAGAAGGAGAGTTCTAACTTCTCCGACATTGTGCGACGTAGACAGACGGCCAGGCTCCTTGGGGATCCCTCACAGATGATGAAGAAGACCCCAAGGATGTCTGGGAGCAACTTAGTAGGGTTTCGTTGCTTTCCGCTCCTTCCAACCCGAGATCAAGACAAGGTGGTATGATGGCTCATTCTCCGGCGATGTCTAGCGACGGCCGGCGGTAGTGGCGCTCGGGGAGGAAGTAGAGAAGAGAGAAGAAGGTATCTGAAACGTTTCGGGTGCAAGGACCATGTGGCTAGGGTTTCGAATGAGAAACCCTAAGGCCCCGTTTGTTTTTGGAACGGAACCGGGAATAGCGGGGATATCCCCCTTATTCTCCCAAACGCACCTGGAACCGTCTGGAATTGCTTATCCCAGAATAAGGAGAATAGCTGGTATAACAAATCCCATCCTATTATTTTACTATAAAATTTTTTACCATATTACCCTTCTTATCTACTTTATCTCATCCCAACATATTATTTTAATAAAAACTCTCTCCTCACTCTCTCTCCTCTTCCCTCCTTTCTCTCTTCCCAATACACTCTCATCATCACAAATCCCTCTCTCCTCTCTCTCTTTTCCTTCATCCCACCTCCTTTCTCTCTTTCCAATACACTCTCATCATCACAAATTAATATTACAAAATTTTAAATTTATTATTTAAAATAAATATTATAAAATTTATTATTTAAAATAAATATTATAAAATTTTAAATTTTAAAATTAAAATGTTGAAATTTTATATTTTAAATTTAAATTTTAATTTGAAAAAATATAATATTAAATTAAATATTATTTTAAATAATATAATTTAATTATGATTATAATTTTATTTCTATTTTTTAAACCATTAATCCATTAATTAAAACGAAATAATTAGATTTTAACAACTTTTATCACATTTTTTAAACCATTAATCCATTAATTTTAATTTGAAAAAAGTTAACATTAAATTAAATGTAAAATTTTTAAATAATACATTTTAATTATGATTATAAATTTATTTTTATTTTCTTAAACCAATAATCCATTAATTAAAATGAGAAAAACGAGTTTAGAAAATTTAATGACATAATAAAGCTCGTGGGCAAAATTTATAATATTTAGTAAATATACGAATTTTGTGAATTTTAAAAAAAATTTATGTTAAAATTAATTATTTAAAATTAATATTATAAATTGTAAATCTTAAAATTAAAATGTTGAAATTTTATATTTTAAATTTA
>CM054952.1:3371868-3375695 GCA_029168755.2 Tillandsia fasciculata
ATATATATATATATATATATATATATATATATATATATATATATTGCATACTAAATAAATAATATATTAAATTAGAAAATAGTAAAACTTTAAAGACATGCTTCTTAATATAATTTTTTAAAATTAATGAAACAAAATATATTAAATTAAAAAACTATAAAAGTTCCAACCATCGAAAGTTCTTTGAATTTAAAAATTAAACTTATATTTAAATTGACAATTTAAATATAATATATCAAATTAAAATATTAAAATTTAATATTTAAAATATATTTTGATCATTCAATAATAATATAAAAAGCATTTTCATAATTATGTATGCACCGATGAGAGACAAAACTAATAATATTAAAATTTTAATAAAATGCAGTTGTATTTAAATAATACATTAACAAATCGTATATTATAAAAACTATCTATAAACCAATCGAGAGGTTTCAACTTTCGCAAAGCATAAATGCAAGAGAAAGATGAAGATGTGAGCGAGGGTGAAAATTTTGAAAAAGAAGAGAGAAAAGAAAATACACTATCTCGCCAGATCTGTCGAAAGGTTTTGTACTTCTAGCAGCCGTAGGAGTTGAAGTTCAACCCCGACCCCGACGTCGCTAGATCCCAAACTCACGTTTCCCTTTTCGTTTGCCTTTGGTTTGTTCTCATTATGGAAGGGGTGGTGAAATTTTCTTTCGTTTTCGTTGTCGTTGTTTGTGGCTTTGAGTATGGTGAAAACGAAATAAGAGGACGGACAAACACGTGTGGGGTATGCAAATGCCCATCCTCCACAATCCACTCTTCTATTATTATATAATATAATATTATATTAATATGTTATAATAATATTAATATTATTATATTATATTATTAATATAATATAAAAAATATTAATATATAATATATAATAATTTTATATTTATTTTTATTAATATTATATTATTATATAGAGGATGGGCATTCTTGTTATTTGAACTTTTAATTTTACAAACGAAAAGATTGAAAGGTTTGCACACTCCCACACGTGTCCATTCTCCCTCTTATTTCGCCTTTGCCATAATCAGAGTGAGAAAAAACTACAATATAACGAAGGAAAGCGAAAAAATCAAAAAAAATTTTGCCACATCTTTGAGAACGAGGATAAGGATAGGACAAACGGAGTGGGAATCGTGAATTTGAGATCAAGCGATGTCGGGGTCGGGATCGGACTTCTCCTACGGCGGCGAAGAGTACAAAACCTTTCGACAAATCAGTCGAGATAGTGAGTCACCTTCTTTCCTCTTTTCTTCATAAATTTTTTCGTCCTCGTCCATTGCGTCCATTTTTTTCGGTATTTCTTCTTTGTGAGAACTGATGACTTGATATGATTAATAACCAGTTTTTGTAAAGCCTGCTCTGTAAATGTATTATTCAAATATAATTATTTTTATTGAAATTTTGATATTTTAATAAGAATAATTCAAAGTACATTATTAGTTTGATTTTTTTATGCTATAAAATAAAATTTGAAAAATTCATTTCTAATGTATATTATATCGTGAGGATTAGAAAATCATCTTATATGTGAGAAGAGAGATTAAAAACCTTATAAGAATGAAAAAATTTGAAAGACTAATTTTAATATTATTTAATTATAATTCGGTCGGTATGTTTTTTGAAAAAATTATTTTGGTAGTGTTATTGATTTGATAAAATTATGAATACAAAGTAATGAATCAAATTATTTTGTATTTTGGAGTGCTCGGGATCTTTTGATAAGATTCAGTAAATTAAAATTTTGCTTTGTAAAAAAAAACTTGTAAAAAGGAAAAAAAAAAAAAAATTATTCTATTCCAACTCGGTCCGTTTTCGCTACTGAATCCTTCGATTCTCCATCACTCCCCCGTCTCTTTTGCCCTCTTCGTTTTGCCCTGAGTTCCCAAATCACATCGTTCCTTCTCCCTTCCCTCTCCTCTCCCTCTCCTCGTCATCTTCTTCGCCTCCTCCAGCAGCGCAAGGCTTCGATCGCGCCGCCCCCGCGCTCCAAGAGGACGTCCTCGCCCGCGGCTGTGGCGCTGCGGACGAGGAGCTCCCGCCGCTCCGTCCGCTGCGGCACGAGGCGTCGAGCCGCCGCCGCCGCCGCCGCCGCAGCCTCCGCGGCGGTGGTGGTGGCGCAGAGCTCCGCCTCTAGCTCCGGCTCCTCTGAAGCCTTCGTCAGCATGAGGGAGCAGCGGGACTCTCGCTCCGGCTCCTCCGCTCTCGACAACCATTTACTTGTTCCCTCGTCCGATGCCCATTTATCAGTTGTGCATTTTCTTTTTGATCCTTTTAATTCAACCATTAATGCAATCGAAAATATATATTTTTTTCTTTTTATAGATCTGATGGTGCCTTACTCATGTTGTGAAGCTTACGTCTCTGTGTCTTGATGGTGGTTGATCATATTTTGATGGTTCTTCCCCAATTTTCATCATTTACGATTTAGTTATCTTATTTAATTATATTTGATAGATTTAATTATCATGCTTAATCATACTGTTTTTACTTTTGTCTAAGACAAAATTATTCAATACGATATGATCCACAAATGAATTACATCTTTGTCTATGCTTTGAGCCACAAATATAGAAGTTTTGTTATGCTTAACCTAACTTTTCTCAAATTTATCTTATATAAAAATAAAAACAGAGTATTTTTTTTTTAGAAAATAATCCAAACGCCTAAAATAGTATAATTTTTTATGGAGTATAGATTTTTTCAGCATATCAAATACTTAGTAAAATAAAACTCTATTCTTTTTTTTCAATAATTCAGGTCCTTAGTTTGGAAAAAAAGGATATTTCGATTAACCAAATTGACAGGCTTGGAAAGTTTGGAGGCCCAAAAAAAGGATATTTTGATTAACCAATTTTTTTTTTTTCTAACAAATAGGAATTTTAGAAAACTTTGGTGAAGGACAAGATACAAATGAAAGAAAATTTAGATTAGTAGATAGGCTTGGGAATGTGGCGCGTTACTCTCTGTCCTAAGAGCACACTGCGCCTCTTGTATAGGTAGAATGACAACAGCACTCTCTTGGTATAACCGGCCGCTGGCACAAATCTTCTTCTCTGCAGGACAAGAACTCTTCCTTTTGCCGAAGAGCTCAAAACAACAAAGGAAGAATAGAATTGTACTAGTTTGGTACATGTACATTACTTAGGCCCTTCATCAAGGCCCTATACATAGCTGAAAGACAAACCTGTTGATTCACAAGAGTCTTCTTCCCATCACTCACAATCAATTCTTTGTAGACTGGCTAGTTTAGGTTATTGACTGGGGAATTATGGTGCGAGTTTTGATGAGACAGCAGTGGATGCAACATCATTGACTCTCATGTCAAGGCTGCAAGGATAGCCCAATATAACTCCCACTTTCTATTAATTAAAGGCCAGTTTATGTGGGGGACCCCGTCCCTCCATCACATCCATGCTGTTAAGTTTGTGAAAGCTAACTGTGAAATACTAGTTTATGCCCTTTTTTATATTCTTAACACGAAATGAATGACCTTGTCGGATAACATAAGTTCCAAAAGACTCATTTAACCAATGAAACAGTAGTAAAGCGAAGAAATAACAATATGTGATTGTTTGTGAGATTATTAGAGAGAAGAAAATGATTAAAAGAGTCTTTACGTATTGGCTAGAGTAGAACCCATACCAGTTGTATAGTTCTATAGTGTCTCTCTGTTTATTGGGAATTATATAGGGAGGACAATTTTCCTACCATATTTTTCGACCATGATAGGCATAAGGTTGCCCACCAAATTGAGGAAAGAGGATTGTGGTAGCTTTTCCTTTTCCTAGGACAAGAGAGAGGGA
>CM054952.1:3375795-3383295 GCA_029168755.2 Tillandsia fasciculata
AAAAGTCACAATAAAAAACACCATTTGTAAGCTAATCAAGCTACAACTTGAACTCTGTAGCAAAGAAAACATCTTCACATACCATATAGCCAGAACTATACAATGTGCAAACAGATCTATCTTGTTTTCCTAGAAATTAATTACTTGTCTTGAGTCTCAACTCTCTTCTTATCTTCTGTCTTGGCGATCAACTTCTTATCATTCGAGATACATTTATTTGTCTCAATGGATAAATTTCTGCATCCAGTCATCTTGCAATAATCAATTTCAGGCATATTGATTTTCCCCTTGTTAATTGCTTTCTTGCTATAGTAGATAATTGCTTTCTTGCTATAGTAGACTAAAACCTTATTCGATTTAACATCTGTTGTAGTCTTGTTCTCCATCTAGTAACTTTCCTGCAGTTTAAGAAATTAAATATTAATAATAAAACTTGTAATTTTCACAATACAACTAGTAGATTAAAATCACAAATACTTCTAATAGAATAAAGCAAAATTACAAATCTGTAACCAATTTCGTAGTCAAAAAATTGATACAAATCATTATAAAGAAAATCTTTTTGATTTCTGAATAAATTTACATTTGTAGTGCTATTAGCTAGTAGTAGTAAACTCCATCTTCAGATAAATCTATAATGTTCACAACTCATCCCCAAAAAGCACTAATCTCAAGACCTCTAACCCCCTTCACAACCCATACCTCATCTCTAATAATCGCATCAATCGTCCTCACGACATCGTCTCCTATCCCACAACCTGTGGTACCTAAAAAAAGGGTCAGCAAAAGGTGTCAGACACAACTGAATGCATCCCAGTAGGCACAACGAGACGGAAACAAGCAAGTCGTATTTATTGGTATACAATAAACAGTATGAACTAGAATAATCAGCCGGTAAAATAGATATGATTAGCATAGTATGAATTGGTAGGTAAATATGAAAATAATCAATCTACGAAATGATCAGCAAGTAACATATGATAGTCATACAGTATACAGGAGTAATCAGCATAATATGTGACAATAATCAGTAAATAGTCAAACAATCATAAGCAATAGAAAATGACTACCAAATTCAGGAACCTGAACATGCAGAGTACGATTAGTGATAATCAAATAATCAGGTATAGCAAGGTACAATCAGTGATGAACATAAATCATGCAGTGTAGAGACTATAGCAAGATCTGGAACCGCACGTATCATGCTAGATATGAAAACAACTAGTATCAATGGCATGCAAATACAAAAACAGCCAAGTACCAAAGCTATGCATCAATCACTGGAAAACAGAGTACCCAATCATTGCCACTATTGGTCACGAGGACCTCATGCTAATACCATGGTCTGGCACTGATCTCGCTGACATAATCCTGCACCACTGGATACGATATGGGGCTCACGGGTCAAACAGTGGACCACTCTACCAGTAAAGAACACCAGTATTGTAACATCCCGTACTTTTAAATATTTTGTTTGATGCATTTTTTCTTTAGTTTGGACTTTTTCATAAATATTAATAGTTCGGGGGCCTGGCAACATATTGTTTTAATTAAATCCCTAAGACCTATATGTATCCTTTTTTTTTTATTAAAATTGATATCCCAATACGACTTTTTCTCTATCTCTTTCTTGTGCCGCCCGCTCCCATCCCGCACGCGCTCTCGCTCACGAAATTTTTTTTTTTTCTTTTTTTTTTCGTGCCGTCATCCATCATCGTCGCCGCAATCGCCCTCCTCCAGCGCGATCAACATCTTTGCTTCGTCGTCGACAGAATCTCATCGTCGACGTCGTTATTTTTCGTTCTTGAAGAGGTCTATTTTACGTTCTTTATTATTATTTTTATCTCTTTTATTAAATCTTGAGATCCTCCAATATTATTGTACTTAGTTATGTGATTAGGTATTTTGTTTTTATTTCTTGTTAATTTGAATCAAAATCTGTAAAATCTGATTCGTTCCAATCTAAGGTTATTATGATTGTGTTCTTATTGTACTCTGAGTTTTTCCTATGAGATTTAATTGTGCAAAATTCTCTAAATTTTTCATGCCTTTCAAATTGCACACCAACTGTTCGATAAAATGCTTAAGAGAAGACATAGATTGTTTTGCCGCTAATTTTGAACCCATTTCATTTCTGGTTATTACTCTTTGTGCATTCTCAACCGGATAGCTTCTTAGCCTAGAATCTAATTTTAAGATAAGCGCCGGACACCCGTTAGTTCTTTGCAATAGTATAGAAAAATATTTTGATTACAAGAAGATTTATATTTTATAGATTTTAAAATTAAGGATTAAGCATATTATTACACATTCTGAAAGATTGAAATTTTAAATCCGATTGACAGTTTCTTTTAGTAAAATATTTCTAAAATAGATAATCTGTTCTGTAAATTAGTGACTGGGTAAGTATTTTAAATCTATAATGTCTCTTGGTATTCTGCTATACTAGTGTTGGTCATGTCGACATGTACTCTGTTATAGAAGCTAGCTTTGTCTTTGTATTGCGCCTCTGGGTGCCTGCGCTTTTGAGTGCCTATGTTTTGTATATGCGCATTTAAGCGCCTCTGTTTTGTATATGCGCCTTTGAGCGTCTGTACTTTCGACTGCCTCTGTTTTGTTTTGCGCCTACCGGTGCCTCTGGATCTCGCCAACGGATCATTTTATATAGTTAATTACCGGAGACTTATTTACTTTTAACTTTGTTGATTGTCGAAAGAAAATTACTTTGTTATTTAATAATATTTGTTTTTCGAAATTTTGCGAAGGATAGACCAGTTGCTTAAATTAATTCATTTCAAAACTTTTGTTATTTATTTCGTTGTATGCTTAATCCGACCAATATGGTGTAGGTTGCTTACCCAGGTACCGAGACTATTTTACCGGGCGGGGACGGGTCCGAGTGAACACTAGACATAGTCGTCGTCGAGTCGTTCTTTTTATTTTGTTCATAGTTAGTGTAGTTAGATGTGTTTAATTAAACTTCCTATCTAGTATTTAATTTATTATCTTCTTCTTCATTGTTAAGTATGGAATCTATTGAACCAAATGTCCCTTTAGTATTTTCGTTGATGACCTTAGTTTTTCAATCGTAATAATTTGTTTGATTCTGATCTTAATTTTGTCATTGCCTAATAAATCTAGTTTTTCCAATTTGATAATATTCTTTATGATCATCGTTGTATGTGTTCTCTGTTTGATTTTGTAGCCTTGCGTATTTGCTTCTCTAGCAAGTACGCGGCGTCTGTTACGCTTCGGGTTCGGGGCGTGACAAGTATGGGGGCCAATCCGCTAGTGTATGTGAAGTACAACTGATGTTGTGGTGATTATAATGTTGATGCTTAAGCTCGCAGTCTAAAGATCAAGTAATCAGCACAAAGAAGGAAACTCTGACACAGGATGTCAATCAACTGTGAAATCATCTCATGTTGTATAATAATAATTGATCTCCTAACTATCATACCAAACTAAAATAAGGAGATACTGAAATGCACTGAACTAAAACAAAGCTAAGTAATGACCAAACAAGTATGGCATAAGTGTTGATGATATAACAACTAGATATACTAAAAAAAAAGTAATGAATAACTCAAAGAATAGCACCAGGGCTAGCAATATCACAAGAACTATGCACAATAATAAAGCTCGCGGTCTAACAACCATCAATCGGCATAAGGCCCAAAAATTCCCAATCATGAAAATCGTAACTCACTGTGTAAAGATAACCCCAAAAGGGTAAACTGAGAATACATCTCTGACGACAACTAGAAGACAACAAATGCAGGCATGCTGAGACATAAGCATATAATCAGGATAATAGTCTCAAGAATATCGATATGCTGATATCTAACTATGCTCTAGTCTCAAGATAATAGTAAAAACACAAAGATCGGGAATGTAGAGTACCGGAGGCTTAGTAACTGTTTGGACACGTCATTACTATGCTGATCGACCCATTTAGAGATGGTCGGGTCGAGCGAGAGCCGTTTAGCACGAAATAAATGCGAAAACGGACTTAGAACACAAATAGAATGGGAATTGAAGTTCCAGAGATTTCGGACGCCCTAAACATGTTTCGGACGCCCGAAACCATTACCTATTTGCGGATCTTTTTGTTGGACGCCCAAAAGTTACTGTAGCAGCCCGAGGATTGGATGGATGAGATTTCCTAGAGATTTGAGCCTGTATGTGCAGTTAGTAGGAGTAGTTGGGAGCGAATGACATTCGAGCGGACCATTCTAGTTGCGGACGCGCGTTTTGGACGCCCTGGTTGCTAGGGATGTCAATGGGTACGGATACCCAAAATTTTATTCGAATCCGAATTCAAACGGAATCGATTTACCCGATGTTAAACGGATATGGATTTGGATATGGATATAAAAAATAAAAACCCGACGGATTTGGATTTGGATTTGGATTTGGATTTGGATTTGGATTTGGATATGAATTTTGATTGTACCCGACCCGAACCCGAGCCGAACCCGAATTAATTTTACGTTATATAATATATATATATATATAAATATTTGATATTATATTTAAATTTATATTTTAAAATTTTAAATTTAATATAATATATTTTGAAATACTATAAAGAGAAAAAGAAAAATAATTGTTTCGGGTTTGGATTTTTGGATTTGGGTTCGGATTCGGGTTCGGATTCGGGTTCGGGTTCGGATTTTGGATTTTTGGTCGGGTTCAGATCTGGATATGGATTTTGGATTCAGGTTTGGTAGTCGGGTTCGGGTTCGGGTTCAGATTTTCGAAAATCCGTCCCGAATCCGACCCGTTGACATCCCTATTGGTAGCTAGACACAGCGTTATGCATTTTCGGGCCCTTCATTGTAGCAGAGCGAACACCCGTAGGACTGCCCGTTAATATTGTAGCCGCGTAAGATCAGGCGCCTTGGTGAACAGTTGTGCGCCCGAATCATGGATTTAGGCGGATGGACAAGTTAGCTCATTTGGATGTTCCGCAACTCAACACACCTCCAATGGACTACTACAAACTTCATCCTTGGTCTTCAAGAGATAGGTGAAATAGTACTTGTAGTCATCTATAAAGGTTACAAAGTAATGACTTCCTCCACGGGTAGGACCTTTATTAGAATCACAGATATCACTATGAATCAGTTCAAGAATCTGGGTATCCCTATAAGGAACATATTTAAAAGATTTCCTAGGTTACTTAGCTTGGATACAAATCTCACATTTAGACTTGAAATCAATCTTGAGTTTGGGTACAAGGTTAAGATTAGTCAATTTCAGAATAGTTCTAAAGTTCACAAACATCACTATGAATCAGAACAAGAATCTAGGTATCCCTATAAGGAACAGATTTAAAAGGTTTTCTAGGCTGCTTAGCTTGGATACAAATCTCACATTTAGATTTGGAATCAATCTTGAGTTTGGATACAAGATTAAGATTAGTCAATTTTAGAATAAATCTAAAGTTAACATGCCCTAATCTGCCATGCTATACATCACAAGATTCAGTATTTAAAACAATAGTGGAAGAAGAAGAAGCAGAAGAAGAATTTTTATTATAAGTAAAAGGAAGTATATTTAATTTGAACAAACCCTCAACTACAAAACCTTTTCCAATAAATATTCCTCTTTAGAAATTGCAACTTTATTAGACTCAAGTACAATCTTACAGCCTAATTGCACTAATAGAGATCCACTAATCAGGTTTCGTTGGATCTCGGGAACATGCTGCACATTGTGAAGGATCAAAGTCTTTCCGGAAGTTAATTTCAGTTTGACTGTTTCAATCCCCAGCACATTGACGGCTTTTCCGTCTCCAACAGTCACACATCCTCCACCTGAGTCCTTGTAAGAGGAGACTAGGGACCTATTAGTATAGATATGGATATTGGCTCCTGAATCTAACCACCAATCTAAATCATGATAGGTGAGGTTAACATCAGGAATAAAGGAAACTGACCTAAAATTGAAAGTTGAAGGTCCGCCCTCAATCATGTTGACCTAAGGTTTAGGATAGTTGTTCTGATTGTTTTGGCCTTTTTTGTAGACAACCTTCTCTTTCTTCCGATTAAAGCATTTTGAAGCAAAATGGTTGTCCCGGCCGCATACATAACATAAACCATCCTTCTTTTTATTCCCACTAGATTGGTTGGAATAGGGTTTCTGGGTTTAGTTTCGGTTTCGGTTCTTACCCTTAAAACCTTTACCCTTAGATTTAAAATTTTTACCTTTGGGTTTAGACTCATGGCTTTGGTTCGAAATCTCGGTCAGGTTTATGTTTGATCTGTTATTGATCGGTTTAATCTTCCTGAGACGATATTGGTTTTCTATTCTAATAGCTTGAATTACAAATCTAAGTTAAAGAGTTCTCTCGATTCTTGTAAGTTCATGGACGAATTTAGACCAGAAATATGGTAATTTGTTCAATAGGGCAGGTAGCCTGATAGGTATTATCTAAAGTTGAACCATTTCTATTAATCTTTTAGACAAAATTTTGTAATTTGTGGATTTAATCGTTTATAGAAATGTATTCTACTATTCTAAAATTATTAAAAACAGTAATAATGAACCTAGCAACGCCTTCATTATCTCTAATGTAAGCATTTTCTAGAGCACACCATAAATCTTTAACAGTTAGGTATTTTCTATAAGTTTCATATAATTCATCAGATAGACAATTTAGTATTCTAAATCTACAATGAAATTCAACTTCGTCGGAGGATCTGTTAGAAATAGGTTTAGTAATTGAGCTAGTAGCAGATTTAAAAGAATCAGCAGAAGGAGTAGAGGAAATTTTAGAAATATGATAAGGGTGTGTTTTATCAATTGCAGTTATAAGGCCTAAAATAATCAACCAAGCCTCTAACTGTTCTTACCACCTTAGAAATTTTAGCCCTCTAAATTTTTTAGACTTACGGCTAGAAGAATAATCAAAAGCCATTTTGGAT
Organism: Tillandsia fasciculata; assembly: GCA_029168755.2. NCBI lineage: Eukaryota > Viridiplantae > Streptophyta > Magnoliopsida > Poales > Bromeliaceae > Tillandsia > Tillandsia fasciculata. Next base: position 3,382,728 of record CM054952.1, read on the forward strand.
AATTTAGTTAAGGGCATAACGAAATTAAAAATGATAAAAATGAGCTGCAAAAAAAAGTTCAAAAAAACTTTTTAGAAAAACAAACATATTGTTTAAGATTTCTACCAAAGTCATCCAATCCAAAATATTTTAAGTGTTCAAGTTTTTAATATTAATTTCTTATCTCAGTTGGTTCAGCGACAAACAGATGGCCCAAACAATTAAAAGTTTGAATTAGATTTAAATAATTTCATATATAAATATAATCAAATAGAATATATATAAAAATAATATAAAATAAATTAAAATGATAATGATATATAGAATTGGGTTATGTCCTTATTTGGTTATTAGAGATTATTATCTAAAGATTTTGACTGCAGGATCGAAATTTTACTGTAGCTAAAAACAGTAAAGATTTTTTTAAAATTTTTTTAAAATCTACTGTAGTGATAATAATAATGAAAACAGTAAATAATTTTTTTTTAATTTTTTTATTGTAGCAACAGTAATATTTTGCTATAGTGAAATAATTTTTTTCAAAAAAATTATTGTAGCAAAAACAGTAAAAACAATATCCCTTTTAGGG
>CM054952.1:3385795-3472440 GCA_029168755.2 Tillandsia fasciculata
GACTGGGCTCCGGGGTTGCGACCCCCACGAGCGTATGCTAATTGAGCTCGGTCAAGAACAAGAACCCAAAGCTAGGGTTTTCTTTTCCCGTGCTGCCACAAATCAAGAGGGCTCAGGAATTCTTGAGGAGTCTTTTGGGGTCCAGCAGGAGATGACCAACAAGTTAGTTCTCCCACAAAGGCCCCGGAGGCGGCGTGCGATAACTTCCGGCCATATTAGGATTTTAGCCAGGCCTATGCTCCCGCTGGCTAACCGCGAGAACCCAAGCGACGCGACTGCACCAGGAGGAACCTTAGGAGGTAAGGGATGAGATGAAAAACCCTAGAGGCCCAGAAAAACCTAGTGGAAAGGAAATGGTTTACCTCGGATCCGAGGAAGAACAAGGAGAGTTCTAACTTCTCCGGCATTGTGCGACGTAGACAGACGGCCAGGCTCCTTGGGGATCCCTCGCAGATGATGAAGAAGACCCCAAGGATGTCTGGGAGCAACTTAGTAGGGTTTCGTTGCTTTCCTCTCCTTCTAACCCGAGATCAAGACAAGGTGGTATGATGGCTCATTCTCCGGCGATGTCTAGCGACGGCCGGCGGTAGTGGCGCTCGGGGAGGAAGTAGAGAAGAGAGAGGAAGGTATCTGAAACGTTTCGGGTGCAAGGACCGTGTGGCTGGTTTCGAATGAGAAACCCTAAAGATCCTTTCATAAAGAGAGAAAATATGCCAAATAGTCCTTCTATACTAGGTATTTAGCCTTGGGTCCTTCATTGTAGGTGCTTTATGCTGAGAAGCCCCCCCTTCATGAAGTTTGGTGCAATTTTATGCATAAAATATAGGGAACTTTGCATAAATACTCTATAAATTATGTGTTTTTATTCTCTATCACACTAATTAAAGCCCCTCTCTCTCCATAATTAAAGGAGATGCGGAGTTGGGTGGTGCAAAGTTCGACTCCTATGTGTGCATATATATATATATATATATATATATATATATATATATATATATATATATATATATATATATAGTCCGGCTAGAATACTATCGATAGTACTAAGTAATTGGTGCTATCAACTTTTCAGCCGGTTCGAATTATAGTGGTCTCCTAAAATTTTTACTATTCAACCAACCACGCAGTAAACCCTAGGGAACCACTATCATCTTAACCACATATCCTTTAATTCAAAGTCTAAAAACTTGATAACACCAATGGCTTGGTACTATCGATAGTATTCCAGCCTAATTATATATATATATATATATATATAATATATATATATATATATATATATATATATATATATATATATATATTATACTGTAGATAGTAGTATGAGAAGAGAAGTGTGAAAAAGTGAGAAAGAAAAAAAGAGTAAAAAAAAATAAAAAAAAAAATTAAGTTCAATTTTAATTTAATTTTATTTTTAATTTTTTAATCGCTCGGTATTGAAAGAATCTCTGTCAACTTTTTCCACGATCCTACAATTAGGAAGAGAAATTTCGATCGGACCTTGAGGCGGTGTCTCCAATTAATCCGCACAAAGGACGAAAATAAGGGGCGCAGTATCTCACGCGCTTCCGGATCAATTTTATTCGACTTCCTTCTGCAAACATTTATGAAATTTCTGTAGCGTATAACTGCAAGTTTTGTTATTTTATTTTATAACAAAATTGTTAGATAAGTTAATCACAATCGAATCTTAGTGCGATTATTTTATTTTATTTAACAGTCTAAGGCGTGTATATATATATATTAAAGAGATTGATCTAAGGGTAGAAAACTTGATAGCACCAAATGCGTGGTGCTATCAATAGCATAGTAGCAGGACTATATATATATATATATATAATGGTCTTTCAATATTTAGTGGATGGTTGGTGGAATAGTATTATCTAAGAGATCGAAATGATTAAAGCGATAGATCTAATGGCAAAAAATTTTGTAGCACCAAGTACCTGGTGTTATCGATAGTATAGTAACCGAACTATGCTTTTAAAAGCACAAATCCATCCATATTTGGGAATTTTTTATCATTGGATTTGTATTGAGATTTGTACTTTTGTAGAGTCAACTAAAATAAGAGAAAGAAAAAGTAAATAATACAAATCTCAATGCAAATTCAATGGTAAAAAATTAACAAGCATAAGTTTGCTTGTGCTTTTGAAAATATATAAGCCCTACTCTCTCTAAATAAATAAATAAATAAATAAATAAATAAATATATATATATATATATATATATATATATATGAGCAATGCTACATGTATATCCAAAAGTGGATGTATATCCTACACCCCATCCTTGGATGGTGAGGTGTAAGATGTACACCCCAGGTAGGATATACACTTAGTATATATATGAGCAATGCTACATATACACCTAAAAGTGAGTGTACATTCTACAGCCCACCCTTGAATGGTGAGGTGTAAGATGTACACCCCAAATAGGACGTACACTTAGCATTTTTTATATATATATATATACCCATATATATATATATATATATATTGCATACTAAATAAATAATATATTAAATTATAAAATAGTAAAACTTTAAAGACATGCTTCTTAATATAATTTTTTAAAATCAATGAAACAAAATATATTAAATTAAAAAACTATAAAAGTTCCAACCATCGAAAGTTCTTTGAATTTAAAAATTAAACTTATATTTAAATTGACAGTTTAAATATAATATATCAAATTAAAATATTAAAATTTAATATTTAAAATATATTTTGATCATTCAATAATAATATAAAAAGCATTTTCATAATTATGTATGCACCGATGAGAGACAAAACTAATAATATTAAAATTTTAATAAAATGCAGATGTATTTAAATAATACATTAACAAATCGTATATTATAAAAACTATCTATAAACCAATCGAGAGGTTTCAACTTTCGCAAAGCATAAATGCAGGAGAAAGATGAAGATGTGAGCGAGGGTGAAAATTTTGAAAAAGAAGAGAGAAAAGAAAATACACTATCTCGCCAGATCTGTCGAAAGGTTTTGTACTTCTAGCAGCCGTAGGAGTTGAAGTTCAACCCCGACCCCGACGTCGCTAGATCCCAAACTCACGTTTCCCTTTTCGTTTGCCTTTGGTTTGTTCTCATTATGGAAGGGGTGGTGAAATTTTCTTTCGTTTTCGTTGTCGTTGTTTGTGGCTTTGAGTATGGTGAAAACGAAATAAGAGGACGGACAAACACGTGTGGGGTATGCAAATGCCCATTCTCCACAATCCACTCTTCTATTATTATATAATATAATATTATATTAGTATGTTATAATAATATTAATATTATATATTATATTAATATAATATTATTATATTGTATTATTAATATAATATAAAAATATTAATATATAATATATAATAATTTTATATTTATTAATATTATATTATTATATAGAGGATGGGCATTCTTGTCATTTGAACTTTTAATTTTACAAACGAAAAGATTGAAAGGTGATGGCGAATAACCGGTTGGTTTGCACACTCCCACACGTGTCCATTCTCCCTTTTGTTTCGCCTTTGCCATAATCAGAGTGAGAAAAAACTACAATATAACGAAGGAAAGCGAAAAAATCAAAATTTTTTTTGTCACATCTTTCAGAACAAGGATAAGGATAGGACAAACGAAGTGAGAATCGTGAATTTGAGATCAAGCGATGTCGGGGTCGGGATCGGACTTCTCCTACGGCGGCGAAGAGTACAAAACCTTTCGACAAATCAGTCGAGATAGTGAGTCACCTTCTTTCCTCTTTTCTTTCTAAATTTTTCGCCTTCGTCCATTGCGTCTATTTTTTTCGGTATTTCTTCTTTGTGAGAATTGATGACTTGATATGATTGATAACCAGTTTTTGTAAAGCCTGCTTTGTAAATGTATTATTCAAATATAATTATTTTTTATTGAAATTTTGATGTTTTAATAAGAATAATTCAAAGTACATTATTAGTTTGATTTTTTTATGCTATAAAATAAAATTTGAAAAATTCATTTCTAATGTATATTATATCGTGAGGATTAGAAAATCATCTATATGTGAGAAGAGAGATTAGAAACCTGATAAGAATGAACAAATTTGAAAGACTATTTTTAATATTATTTAATTATAATTCGGTCTATATTTTTTTTGAAAAAATTATTTTGATAGTGTTATTGATTTGATAAAATTATGAATACAAAGTAATGAATCAAATTATTTTGTATTTTGGAGTGCTCGGTTTTCTTTTTAGTTGATCTTTTGATAAGATTCAGTAAATTAAAATTTTGCTTTGTTAAAAAAAACTTTTAAAAAGGAAAAAAAAAAAAAAACTAGAGTAAAAAATTATTCTATTCCAACTCGGTCCGTTTTCGCTACTAAATCCCTCGATTCTCCATCACTCCCCCGTCTCTTTTTTGCCCTCTTCGTTTTGCCCTGGGTTCCCAAATCACATCGTTCCTTCTCCCTTCCCTCTCCTCTCCCTCTCCTCGTCATCTTCTTCGCCTCCTCCAGCAGCGCAAGGCTTCGATCGCGCCGTCCCCGCGCTCCAAGAGGACGTCCTCGCCCGCGGCTGTGGCGCTGCGGACGAGGAGCTCCCGCCGCTCCCTCCGCTGCTGCACGAGGCGTCGAGCCGCCGCCGCCGCCGCCGCCGCCTTCGCGGCGGTGGTGGTGGCGCAGAGCTCCGCCTCTAGCTCCGGCTCCTCTGAAGCCTTCGTCAGCATGAGGGAGCAGCGGGACTCTCGCTCCGGCTCCTCCGCTCTCGACAACCATTTACTTGTTCCCTCGTCCGATGCCCATTTATCAGTTGTGCATTTTCTTTTTGATCCTTTTAATTCAACCATTAATGCAATCGAAAATATATATTTTTTCTTTTTATAGATCTGATGGTGCCTTACTCATGTTGTGAAGCTTACGTCTCTGTGTCTTGATGGTGGTTGATCATATTTTGATGGTTCTTCCCCAATTTTCATCATTTACGATTTAGTTATCTTATTTAATTATATTTGATATATTTAATTATGATGCTTAATTATACTGTTTTTACTTTTGTTTAAGACAAAATTTTTCAATACGATATGATCCACAAATGAATTACATCTTTCTCTATGCTTTGAGCCACAAATGAAGAAGTTTTGTTATGCGTAACCTAACTTTTCTCAAATTTATCTTATATAAAAATAAAAACAGAGTATTTTTTTTTAGAAAATAATCCAAACGCCTAAAACAGTATAATTTTTTATGGAGTATAGATTTTTTCAGCATATCAAATACTTAGTAAAATAAAACTCTATTCTTTTTTTTCAATAATTGCCAAACAGGTCCTTAGTTTGGAAAAAAAGGATATTTCGATTAACCAAATTGACAGGCTTGGAAATGTGGCGCGTTATTCTCTGTCCTAAGAGCACACTGCCAAACAGGCCCTTAGTTTGGAAAAAAAGGATATTTCGATTAACCAATTTTTTTTTTCTAACAAATATGAATTTTAGAAAACTTTGGTCAAGGACAAGATACAAATGAAAGAAAATTTAGATTAGTAGACAGGCTTGGAAATGTGGCGCGTTACTCTCTGTCCTAAGAGCACACTGCGCCTCTTGTATAGGTAGAATGACAACAGCACTCTCTTGGTATAACCGGCCGCTGGCACAAATCTTCTTCTCTGCAGGACAAGAACTCTTCCTTTTGCCGAAGAGCTCAAAACAACAAAGGAAGAATAGAATTGTACTAGTTTGGTACATGTACATTACTTAGGCCCTTCATCAAGGCCCTATACATAGCTGAAAGACAAACCTGTTGATTCACAAGAGTCTTCTTCCCATCACTCACAATCAATTCTTTGTAGACTGGCTAGTTTAGGTTATTGACTGGGGAATTATGGTGCGAGTTTTGATGAGACAGTAGTGGATGCAACATCATTGACTCTCATGGCAAGGCTGCAAGGATAGCCCAATATAACTCCCACTTTCTATTAATTAAAGACCAGTTTATGTGGGGGACCCCGTCCCTCCATCACATCTATGCTGTTAAGTTTGTGAAAGCTAACTGTGAAATACTAGTTTATGCCCTTTTTTATATTCTTAACACGAAATGAATGACCTTGTCGGATAACATAAGTTCCAAAAGACTCATTTAACCAATGAAACAGTAGTAAAGCGAAGAAATAACAATATGTGATTGTTTGTGAGATTATTAGAGAGAAGAAAATGATTAAAAGAGTCTTTACGTATTGGCTAGAGTAGAACCCATACCAGTTGTATAGTTCTATAGTGTCTCTCTGTTTATTGGGAATTATATAGGGAGGACAATTTTCCTACCATATTTTTCGACCATGATAGGCATAAGGTTGCCCACCAAATTGAGGAAAGAGGATTGTGGTAGCTTTTCCTTTTCCTAGGACAAGAGAGAGGGAGTGAAACATTTATTATTTCATTTTGCATTCTTAATTGGAAGCTGCCCTGTAATTAAGAGAGAAAGTGAAAGGCATGAGTTTTTTCTCTCAATTTGATTGAAAGGAGTTGTTTAGGTTGTCAAATATACTAGATGGGAGAGCGACGTATTATATAATTCGGGTGAATTGGTGCTTTAGTTTGCAATTTGTATAATTCAGAACATTTATGACTTCCATATTTTTTTTAAGATATGTTTAAAGGTCCTTAGCTGCCATAGTTTTCTCTTCATTACTTCGTAATCTGTTTCCTATTGAGTTCCCAAATTGAATATCATCCTTGAACAAATCTTGTAGGGTTATTACGTGAAATGCTACAGTCAGCCAAAGTCAAGGACTCAAAAGCAACATGGAAGGTATTGCTTGGTGTCTTTCTGTATTTTATTCTATGCGGTTTTGATCTTGCTCTTTATCTCCTTTTTCTTTATTTTATTCGTATGGACAATGTTAGAGAGGGGTATTGCAAATACTTTTGTTAATGAAAACTTTTTTAAACATTTGAATTTTGGAAATGAAAATTGATTATGTATAGTTTAAGTTTACTGAAGCGTGTTTCCTATACCTTTTACTATTTGTAGAACTAAATTAGCTGCTTCAGTGGAGTCATTCTATAATCCGTTAATTGATCACTTGCAATGACAAATTTGTTCATTTTCGTCATTCATGCCCCGATGTCACTTTCTTTAGTGTTATTGTGCTGCAAAATTGTTTATAGGGTTTTTTTTTGCATGTTATTACCTAGTATTCTTCAATATGACTTATTTGTCCCTCAAAACTTGGTATTCGCATAATAGTCCATAAAAACATCTTCACCTGTGCATTTTAGTCCCTACTATTAAACTTGACAGCATGCTTGAATAATACTGTGAGAATATGCTTTAGCGTTGCTAATTTTCTAACACTAAACTAACATTAGAACATTTTTGCCCAAAGCAATTTTAAATTGGGCTTTTTTTGTATTTAGCCTGCTCAATTATTTTTTTTTCCGCAAATAGCCCTAGCAAATTTATATTTGCATATATGGTCCTCTCCTTGCCACGAGAGCGCCATGTTGGCATTTTTAAGTTGAACATGGTGATTGAATCACCGTGTTCATATGCAAACTCTAGTCCCTCTTTTTTTACTTAGGGGCGATAAAAAATACAAAAGGGAACACGGTGAACCAATCACCGTGTTCAAGTTAAAAACGCCACCTTGGCGCTCGTGTGGCAAGGAGAAGGCTATTTATGCAACTATAAATTTGGCTAAATGCAAAAAAAAGTCCTTTTAAATTTAAATTGAGTTAACATTATAAAGTAGAGAAACTAACTATTACAAACCTACAAATTTGGTACATATAGGTTTTTTTTGTGGATCTTAGTTTTATGAAGAGATTAATGCCATTAGATGTTATGTAAATCATTTTAAGAGAGAAAAAGAGAGAAGAAGAGGGGAACTGGACATTAGGAGGAGATTTGGAAGAGTGGAGATTGGAAAAAGCATCTTAGATATATCTATTCTTTTGTGTAGGTCATAATAATAGTATTTATTTGGCCTATTAAGTTTTTAGATGAGGAAGAAGCTTGTATATTTTTGTCGGTCTATTATGCACTGCATCTACAAAAATTACTAAGATAAGCTTGAACTAAAATTTTGGATGGTGGAATCTTACTTCGTGCATGAATGCATGAACCATTTGATGCATGAAGAAAATTTAATAGCCTCTATTATAGGCTAATCAATATTGTAGGACTTGTGGAAGAAATTTATGATAGTCAATTTGGACTTGTCTCTCTTTCAAGGTTCATATGCTAGCCAATCAAGGAAAATGCCTTAATGTAAGTCATATCAGTGTTTGGCCAAGTATAGTGAAGCACTTTGTTTAGCTTTTCTTTGGCATATGGAAGCTGTTAGTTTTCTCTGTCTAAATATCTAGAGAAATCAATTTGTGGTATTTTATTTGAGAATTTTTTTGTAAAAAGGGAAGGGCGGTTATAATTATAAGCCTATTGTATTTAATTTGTGAGAAAAATAAGGGTGAGGGCTTGTGCTCTAGTTTCTTTAGTTAAAAGACACTTCTTTAACTCTCCTCATGGACGTAAGCAAGTTGCCGAACCACTTAAATTTTTGTCTCTTCTTTCTGTACTTGTTTCCTGTCATTTTCCTATATTTGTTTGCTCGTATATCTCTGTCAATAGCACATGCAGGACGATCCTAAATCTTAAGAAAAAGAGGATACATAAAGGCAAAAGAAACTTTTCACCTCTCAATATTATTTAGATTAAAAAATATTTGATAGAAGGGTAACAGTTTTGAAAGCTATTGCATAAAGTTGTGTATGCATCATTACATTTGCATGAACATATGTGGTTGTTTCAGCGGCTTGCTTAAACCCACACCTGCATATGACTGAAGGGCCATGTAATGAGAAGAGGGAAAAACTACTATCTTTAATTTTATTATATAAAAGTAGATTTAGCATGTTATATCATTGTTAGTTAGTCATACACTTTAATCTATTAACTAGCAGCTGACCTGCGCTTCACAGCGGAGTCTATATAATGCACTTATAATTGCACATTAAAAAAATGTAAAATAAATACAAATGAATAAACAAAAAAGATTCTTGAGTAGTTAACTAAAAATGTATCTGAATGAATATAAACAGAATAATACTCTATCTTAATGATCTATTGACAAATTAGGAACCTTCTAACTTAACCCAAAATACAACTAAAACATTATTTACATCTGATTTGAGCTTCTAAGTGGGAAATGATCCATGCATCTTTTCACCCTTAATACCCCCTCGCTACAACAATAGTAGAGAATTGATTTTCTACAAATACTACAACAGTAAACTTATACATTGATTCCTTGAGTATAAGTCGTTTCAAAATTAATCCCTTAACCGGTTCTTTAAGTAACCTTGAAATAGCCTTTGTTAGTATTTTCGTTTTATTACGCCACATAAATTTGCGTTTATATAGGATAGCAAATTTCCATAATTTATCAACCACATGATTGTATAATATGATATTTTAAAAAACAGCAGGGTAACCGAGTCATGATTGTAAATATGATAATTATCACTCTATGATTCATATTATATAATCTATTGGTTATAAAATAATGTACTTTCCTAACGTATTCATGGCGAATCCTTACAGTGAATTTAAAATATTATACATCTTGTCAAGTCACAGTGGCGAAATGCAATAGGGCTAAACCATCGGCAGTCTAATTGAAAGTTTACACTTTTTTTTCATAACAATTCCTCTAAGTTTTAATTTTCTCTAATTTAAGTAACTCTTACCAAGAATTTCTATTAATATATGTTACTCCTGGTAAATTTAATTATTTTGGTTGATTTGCCATGTCACCGTGAATTTTGTTTACTCTCAACACCCAATTGCCAATTTTCATCATTCCTCAATCTTATTAGACAAAAAACTGCAATGTAAAGAAAGTTTAAAAGATGTTAATCAGAAAAAGAAAAAACTCGGAGGACTAAATTTCAACTTGGCCTATAGTTAAGGGTTCTTCATACATAAACTTCTGTCTTCCAAATCTGGGTTTTTATTTTTGACTCATATATAGTCCAACATGATAGAGAAAGGGTTAATTTACACTTTTGGCCCTCAAACTATAATGAGGATAAATTTTTATGTGGCACCTTGTGGCTAGATTTATTTTATTATTATTATTATTAATATTATTTGAGAAAACAACAATCCCAATTGAATGGGTACTAGCATGGCTCAACCCTACCTATTCATTCACATCTGAGAGATAGTATATTCCTTTTGAATTGTGGTAGGAGTCTCCCCCGAAGCTGTGCATCTCTAAATTGCACCTCATAGTTTAGAGAAAATAGGAGACTAGAATCATTCATTTTTACAGAAAGCAACTCTCTTCTTTATTTATTTTCTTTTGGTAGAATACATATTTCCTACACCAACATAATTGCTTCATCATCTAAGTTTTGTTCAACTACTGGGCTATTATCTAACTATTAGAATAATTAGAACACTAGATTAGTGACATCATTATAATAATATGTTATCTACTTAGAAAATAATTATGTCAAACGGTGGAAATATCATCTAGTACTCTGAAGGCATTTTGTTTTTGATATTACACATCAATTATATGTAGCATTTTCAAATTCCTAAATTTACCGGCTATTAGACCATTTTAAGTTATCTTCAGGTATTTTGACATCTTAGGTCACAACATCTTTAAACTGCTAGTAGCCAGGATTTAAGTGCCATGGTACAGGGTCATGTTGAGAATTTGTTGGCACGGTACGGTATGATGCGTGCAGTGCCATGTCGATGCATGCTGATCATAAAAAATTCTCTGTGCCGATACGCTATGACATGAAATATTTATTTTCTTTGGCATCGATATATTTTAATTGCTTATTATATTTTTTTATCAAATCTTTTGCACTTTACTGAGATCAAAATAGAAAGGATGTTGAGCCATGCAATTGCCATAGGGATTGTATCGTGCCGATATTTTGTCGGCATGGTACATCTCAGTGGGCATGGCCCATGCCGATGGGCACTTAAAACTTTGGTTAGTAGTGAGTTTTTATATTGAGTAATTGCAATATTTGATGAAGTATCTACAATATGTGGTGTTTAAATTTCCTTGAGTTTTTGCATGAGAATCTCCTGGTCATAATTAGATCTCCAATAAATTAATCTGTTTAAGCTCCTAATATTGTAATGTGCAGCAATTCTGGGAAGTTCTGATAGTAGTAAATTTTCAGAGAAATGTTTTTATCATTCTCAGTTTCCGGCATGCAGGTACTTATCATGGATAAATTTACCGTCAGAGTTATGTCTTACTCTTGCAAGATGTCAGATATTACAGATGAGGGAATTTCATGTAAGTTGAAAACTCCTGCTCAGAATTTCCTCTTCTTGCTTTTCTTTTCTGACAAATTCTAGCTCCATTTTTACATTTCATCTCTGACTATTTTGATTGCTTGTATTCCTATTAGGACTAGAAGCTTAGACTATTTTTATAAATATGCAAGTTCGATGCTATGTCCTGTGTGTGGACACTTCAACTGCATTTTTTTTTCCAAATGGTCAGTATGACTTTCCTGCTGGTCCGTAATGAGAAAACCTCCGAGTGGCACTTGGCCATCATGATTTTTCTATAGACTCCCCATATTTTGGTCAACAATATTTTGGTTTCCCTGAGCAGCGCACTCGTAGTTCTGCTGATGCGAGTTACAAGTTTTTCTTGCAGTGGTGGAAGACCTTTACAAACGAAGACAGCCATTGCCTCAAATGGATGCGATCTACTTTCTCCAGCCATTGAAAGAAAAGTAAAGCTTTGGCACTGATGTTTTACTGTCTACTTTTCATCTTCATAGAAATATGACGTGTTTCTTGAATTATGTGATATTCATCTATTAAGGTGTCTTCTGACTTATTTAACACGTAATACTTAACTATTATAAAAGCACAACCTGCCAGGACTATGGTGGTATGAACCATGACTCTGAAGGTTTTGGCTATAATTGATAACCAATTAGTTCACTGTTTTAAATTCTCTGTTCTGGTATGTTTTTGGAGTGGATTAGATTGAACAATTAAAGTGACCGCATATTTTGATGCATCACCAATGTATCAGTGCATGCTTTGAATTTCTCGTTTCTGATCCTGTTGAAGTTCACATACTATCTGCTATATATACAATCCTGTAAATTTGAAATGTCTACACACATGCGCGTGTGTGCACGTACACATATCTTCTGTTACAAGCATAAGTTGACTGTTAAAATTTGACTGTTATCTGTTTGAAGGACCATCGTACCCTTTTTAAATATATCCCAATGAAATATTTTAAGTGGAAATTGAAAAAAAGAAGTATTGGAATCTAAGGTTCTGATATAACATTTGGGGAAATAAGGAAATAAGAAAAGAAACGATAGTAAAAAAATTTTACATGTACATATACGAAGAGGATGATTATTTTGATAGAATACACTCAAGATTGATAGATATTAATGACACTCAAATATTAAAGAGTTAGAGGTACATATATGCAAAATTACTCTTCCTTAGTACATATGCATTTTTGCCCATTTCTTCTAATTTTATGGGTTTTGACATTGAAGTTCTAGTTCTTGGATTTTGTTCAATTGCATAAATGAGGATTGAACCTTCTTAAATTGTATGGTATGATATTGTCATGCTCTTTTGTTATTCTCATGGTATTATTTCATAATTTTTAACTTCTCTCTCCTTTTGTCCTCTTCAAGAAAGGTATAATAGGAAAATCGCTGAATTACAATACAGATACTATTTGGCGCAATATACAATTACATCTATAACATAGTACTAATTTTGTAGTAATGAACTATGCAAAATAGTTCTTAAGTAGATTTCATATTACCTTATATCTGATGCATAGTTTCGGTAATCTGCAGTGTCATCATGTTCCTATCTGACATGTCTGGAAGAGTTCCTTTATACAGAAAGTACGTCCCTTAGTTATTTTGAATAGCTAAACTTAATCTGGAAACTTTATGTTGACTTATAAATGATTGTTTGTTCTTATACTTCTATTTCAGGGCATATGTCTTCTTCAGTTCTCCCATACCTAAAGAGCTGATTGCATACATAAAGAATGATTCTAGTGTTTTACCCCGCATAGGTGCACTAAGTGAGGTTAATTTCTCATTCTATAATTTACCTTGTACAAGGTGATTAGGATAGCTAGTAGTGTTTTGATTTCATGTCTGTTTGTTTTTTAAAGGAGATAAAAACAACAACTATTCGTGGCTGCTTTTTCTTTATATTTTGAGAAAATCATGGCTACTTTTCCTTATAACTTGCATTATTGTGAAACAATGCAGATGAACTTGGAGTACTTTGCTATTGACAGTCAGGTTCATGTTACCAACTTCTACTCTGTATCAGTTTTCTATTTGTTTCTATAATCAACTATTTCTAAATTCCAAGAAATGCAATTATGTGATAGTAACATTAAAATTCTTCTTATGCAACAAATGCGTAGGCTTTTGTTACTGATCATGAGATGGCCTTAGCGGAATTATTTGGAGAGAACGCTGAAAATTCTCGCAAGTACAATGAGTGCTTAAGCATGATGGCTAGTCGCATTGCCACTATCTTTGCTTCTTTGAGGGTATGTCCATTATCGAATTCATGCAGACTATGTTCATGTCTTTTTGGATCTTAAATTTATACGTTTAATAGTTGGATGGTATGACTTTCACATTGGCTCGCTATAGATTACCTGGTGCTTTGGCTAAAACATATTGGTTAAATAGTTTAGATATTTGGATAGCGATACTCATATACAATCACGGTCATTAGGGTCTGTTTGTATGTTGGAACAACTTAGGTATATAGGAGGTCTGTACCCTTTTATTCAAGTTTCAATTGAGTTCCTAGCTTTATAGTTGTTGCAGTTAGGTCCTTGACCATTTACTTATGTTTCAATTGAGTCCCTACTAATTATAGCAATTCAGTTCTTAACGTCTTCAAATTATCACAATTGGGTCCTCATCATCGTTATCTCCGTGAAGCTGGATGAAACTTACCACCTCAGCAACAATGCAGCATAGATAAATTTTGAGCACTAATTTCTTACAAATTTGACAATGGACCTTTTTTTTGCTGTTAATTTTGGGAACTATTTGATGCTTGGGTAATAGATTGCCAAAATAGATAAGTTTTCTATATATAAGCTCTTTTAATATTGTAAATCATATTTACCTGCTTAGATTTTAATTTTAACACATTGGTCATCAAATTTTAGATGCAGTGTGTTAGAGTATATTACTTATTTGTATTTTATGTATTATGATGTATTATTTATTTTTAGTGAGTCACACGACCGTCTCATGACTATCCTTGTACTTGCTTATAAATACTAATGAAAACCCTAGCAGGGTGCTCTTGTCGCCACGCTTTCATGGTACTAGAACCAACCCTTTGTAGTGTATAGCGATCCAATCTCCACCAATATTCTTGCCATAACTCTTATCGGCAATCTCTTTCACTCTCAATCTCTCTTCCTTTCTCTTCTCTCCTTTGTTCTGTACTGCAATCAGTACTGAGCACCCAAACAACTACTGAGCACCGTAACACTACACTAAATATATCGTAACATCCCCCCACAAGCTAAGTATCCATCGGGTGGATGTGAAGATTGGTCTGCAGAATGGAGAACCGAGAAGGGGACAAGGATTTGTGAAGATATTAGCAAGTTGATTATTAGAAGAGATATGAACTAAGTCCAAGTCACCGGATTGAACTTTTATTCGCAAAAATTGATGATTAAGTTCAATATGCTTCGTACGAGCGTGGAGAACTGGATTGGCAGCAAGATATGTGGTGCTAAGATTATTACAATAGATACAAATAGAGTGCCATAAGGAGACACCAAGGTCACGAAGCAAACGGTGGATCCAAATTGTCTCGGCAAGCGTGTAAACCATAGAGTGATACTTTACTTTAGAACTAGAACGAGAAATAGTAGGTTGCTTTTCAGCCGACCACGAGATAAGATTAGACCTAAAAAATATGCAATACCCTAAAGTAGACCGGTGTGTACCCGGACAACCGACTCAATCAACATCGGAAAAAACGACAACTGAAGGATCGATACAACGAGAGATAGGAATGCCATATGACAGCATCCCCCGAATATAACGGAGTAGAAGTTTAATTGCCCGCATATGTGGCCCATGAGGTGCATAAAGGTATTGAGCAATTGAATTGACAGTATAGGAGATATCGGGCCATGTGAAGATAAGGTATTGTAAATCACCAACTATCTAACGATAAGTGTAGGGGTTTTCAAGGGGTGGCCAATGAGACTTGATCCCTCTCCGACATGTGGAGGTCCTCGAATAGCTGCTCCATCGAGTCAACCCAAGACTCGACAATCATCGGGTCGGAGCTCTTTCGCTGCTAAACGTCGGCGGATTGAACTTTTTGAAGTTGGCAAGGCTATCCATCGCCTTGTCTTGTTCCGCTTGGGTTTTCAAGGGGTGGCCAATGAGACTTGATCCCTTTCCGACACGTGGAGGTCCTCGAATAGCTGCTCCATCGAGTCAACCCAAGACTCGACAATCATCGGGTCGGAGCTCTCTCGCTGCTAAACGTCGGCAGATTGAACTTTTTGAAGTTGGCAAGGCTATCCATCGCCTTGTCTTGTTCCGCCTTTCGGGCTTCATACTCGGCCACAGGCACCCTACAATTGGTCCTTCGGGGTATCTCCCGAGTAGCCCCTGATGGCGCAGGGTGTGTCGACACGGGCTCGACCGCCTCTGCAATACCCTTCACTGTCGCCCTCATAGGAGGTGACTCTGTAGGCTTTTGAATCGTCTGCGCGACCTCAGCTTGCTGCACAATCATCATTTGGATCTTCTGAATATGCTCCGCTTGACACTTTGACGCCTCTTCTTGATGTTGGGAAGCCTTCTCTTGACGATGAGAGGCTTCCGCTTGCGGTTGGACTATGCTAATTAGCGTGGCCGCTTGATCGCGCACTTCGCTCGCTTTCGAGTATTCCGGCGGCTCGAGTTGCACCGTCTTAGAATTCTTTTTTAGCCATCCACGTTGTGTTATGCTTTCCTGCACACCACATCGAACCCACAATTTAGATTACTCATAATGCAAAAGGCTAAATATAAAGGTCCGTCAATTCAATCATGCGAAAGTCAGTGAGGGATATTTCCTCTCACTCTCAACGTTATGTTGTTGGTCGCCCAACATATCGTTCAAAAGTGGAAGTCCATTTTTTTCGATCAATTCCCGACACCATGCTCGGGAAACATATACAACCCAATCAAGTACTATCGCTACAATCCACACACGCTTATGTGCCGAAATCCCTAGGGTCTCTCTAAGGTTTACTAACTACCTAGGACTCGTAGGCTGTGATACTATTATCTGTCACACCCCGAGACCGCCAATTTGGTATGTTTGGGCGCATGAATAAACCTGCTGAACGGGCATGACCTTTCCCTACCCGAACGGAATGGTAAACATCTGAATCATGCAACATGCACAAAGAGATACCTGAATATTAGAGTACAACTTAAAATTTTAAACTATCAACTTTAAGCATACGCATGAATACATAAAGTTGATACATGGAACTAGAATGAACATAAATACTTCTTTAATACAATTTTTCTTTTCCTCTCTCAAAATATATCAACATTCACTCTAGTACAAAGTAGAGCAACTCTAGACCTCTCTAGGCCCACTACTTTGTAAGACCCTTGTCTCTATCTCGCGCCTCGTCGGCGACACCTGGATCTGTAAAAAGGGGTAAACCACATGGTGTGAGAATTACGAATAGTTCCCAGTGAGTTCAACCGCCGAGAAACATACTCTACACCCACTTGGTCCAATGGAAGCATAAGTAGTAAGATAATATTTATAGCAATTATTTCTAAACTAGTGTGCAATTAAAACATTTACACTACTAGTTCCCACGTGCACATTATGCCACTGTGCTACTATGCCAACACACTATTCCACCCGGCCACTGTGCTCCTGCACATGGGTCATAACTATTCGACCGCTTTCTGTCACACTATCACATTGTGTTTTAGGTTTCATATAAGTACCGCGTAGAGAGTCGACTTATGCGCGTACCATCTCCAGTCGGTGGTAGATTATGTTCCTTTAGAACACCTCAAAGAGAGTTGACTTATGCGCGTACCCTTTCCTATTGGCAGGTAGATAAGTTCAAAGCAACACTGGCATTCAAATACCAAAGGGAGTCGAAATCTGCTCGCCCTTTCCTCGGGAGTCGACTTATGCGCCTACCCTCCCGTTACCAATTTGACATTTTCGGAAGGTCTTATTATTATTATCTTGCACTTTTTATCTTTGACGTAGGTTCATGACTCTAGGGTGCATAGGATGCTCCAAGTACCACCAATTTAATTCTTATTCTCTTGTTTATACTTTCTTTACACTCTTGACCCTAAGCTCAAGACTCTAGGGTTATAAAATGCTCCTAGGACACCAACTCCTCATGTCACAACTAACCTAGAGTTCATTGACTCTATGTTGAGATCCTAGAGTTCTTGGACTTTGTGTTCACCTTAGGTTATACCTAGGTTAAATGCCACTCAATCATAAGCCTAGGTCCTTCCCTATGTTAATGCCACTCAATTAACCTACATCTAGGTTTCCTTTGCTATACATGCAATCACATACAAAATCCTCATTCATGAACACATCACCAATACTCTACTTACTATCATGCTTCTAGATTTTAGAAAAACAAAGGAGCAAGAGAGAGATCATCCTTTTTGGTGCTATCCCTCGCCTTTTGAAGGTCTTTCTTCAAAGAAATGAGCTTGATCTCTTAGAGCTCCAAGAAAGTCCCTAAATTTTTTTTTTAAAATCCATTAGAGATCTCAAAATCTCTTTTAAAACTCAAAACCCTAAAATTACCGAACTTACCTCTCAAGTTTCTAGCCAATTGAGGGAGAGAAGAGGCCTCATTCTTCTCCTAGAGCTTCCCTTTTGAGCTTCCCCACGTTTCCCTTGCCTTGAATGAGATCAAACTCCACCCCAAGGCCCCTTTTCATTGTGCGTTTCTTCTTTCTCTCTTTTTTTTTCTCTTTTTCTGGCAGAGAAAGAGAAAGAAAAGAGAAAGAGAGGGAGAGAGAGTGTGTGAGAGAGGGAAATAAGAGGGAGTAAGTGAAAATGGTAGGGGTTGGTGGCTCTTGCAGGTGTTTCGACAATTGCAACTTGGCCCAATTCTCTCTATTTGCAAACCAACCTATGTTAGTCAGCGTAACTTTCGGGCGCTTGCGACTGGTTTCAGGCGTTCGAAACTTTAGAATTACTGTGTTGCGAAGCTTTTTGGGCGCGCCCGCAGGACGCTTCAAGCTTTCGGTTCTTCGAGATTGCCAGTGAGCCCGCACTCGGGTTGAGCGCCCGCAATTTGCTCAGGGCGCCCGCTCGTTCTTCCGTAAGGCATTTCGGGTGTCTGCAGGACATTTTGTGCGTCTAAGAACTCTGGAGCGTCCCGCAAGCTAGCTCTCGGGTTGAGCACCCGAATTCTTTTCTGGGCGCCCTCTTCTGCTTTCGAATCCACGTCCGGGAGCCTGCAGGATCTTCCAGGCGCCTGAATCCCATTTTCTAAAACTCTTTCTCTTGGAAAGAAGTTTGGAAGACTCGGGTTGCTTCTCTTCGTAGACTTTTGGGCGCCCACAACATTTTCCGAGTGTTTGAAACCTCTGAAGCTCAGTTTTGAGCTTTTTTTTGACTTAGTTTTGATCCGAACTCGTTTCGATTTGATCCAAACTTAGTCTAAACTCTCATAATCACGTTTTGAAACTTGTCCAAGGTGACTTATCTGCTCTTTGCCAATTTACCGAAAGTCGGTGCACTACAGTACTAGAACTAACAATAATAGAGAGGTGTGTGAAATAGAAGCCAGAGATTGCATCAATAGTAGACGGACTCTTACCTAGTAAAGAAGGAACAGAAAAAATATTTTAAAACATTCAAAAATTTGAAATAGTAGAAACAGGTGTTGAAGATGTAGAAAATTTCGAAAAACAAGAATAAGGAAACACCGTTTCATTGAAAGTAACATGTTGAGAAATGAAAATTTTACCGGTACTTGGATAAAGGCAACGAAAATCTTTATACTTATCGGAGAGTTCCAAGAAAACACATGGAAGTGATCGGGAAGAGAGCTTGTGATCAACAATTAGATCGGGATACTACAAACATTTAAAGATTCAGACAAGTTGCAAGGCAGAAGTGACACAACCATACAAAACAACATTAGATATATTTCTATACTCTCTCGGCAATGCCGTTTTGTTGTGGTGTATGGACAAGAAAATCTATGAATAATTTCATTTTGTGAACAAAGAGCAGAAATTTTTTCATTTACATACTCCTTGCCGTTGTCAGATTGAAAATTTTTAATTTTGCTATGAAAAATGTTTTCAACCGTTGTCGGAAACTCTAATTTTTTTTCAAAAACCTCATGTTTAAATTTTAAAAGATAAAGCCAAGAGTATCTAGAGTAATCATCGACAAAAGTTACATAATATTTATAACTAGAAATTGAATGAACAGGTGATTGCTATACATCAAAATGAGCAATTTAAAAAGGAAAAACTGATTGAGATTCCGAATTATGAAAAGAAAGTTTAACATGTTTATCCATATTACAAGCATTGCAAACATATAATTTTATAGCAGAATTATTATCAGGAACAACTTTATTGTCTTTAATAAATTTAAAAAGAATAGGAAGACTAGGATGACCTAACTGTCTATGCTAAATATCTCTTCTAAATCTAAATAGAACAAGAGCTAACTGTTGTTTATTCCTTACACTTGTAACTTTAGAAGAAATTGGATAGAGTGATGTTCCCGAACTATGACATCTGAGAAGCTCCGTCCCCGTTTTCTTGTCCTTCACAGAAAAGCCAGAAGAGTCAAATTCGAAAGAAGAATTATTATCATGGCATAATTGGCGAACAGAAAGTCAATTTTTTTTAATAGAAGGATCAACAAGAACGATTTTGAGAGTAAAGTAGTTGGAGGACGTATTCAATTGTGTTTCACTTGTCTGAGTAATAGTAAGTAAATTTTCATCACGAACAAGAATTTTTTCTTGCTTATTACAAGTTTTAGAAGATGAGAGAATACTAGAGTTAGCGGTCACATAATTGGATGCTTCAGTATCTGGATACCACACTTCCTCAACAAGTTTATGAAGGCTCATAGCAGTGTAAGTCTGATAAATATCAACTGCAATAAAGGTTCGATTGAAGTGTTGTCTGCATTGAAGAGCAGATTGATTAAAATTTTTCATAGATCTAACTGTGTGTCAGACCGTGGACTATATGGTTGTTGGTTAGGGTAAGTATTATTAGGTCAAGAATGTGGGTAGATTTCATGAGATCCACTACCGGGGTATGAATTGTGTTTACCACGCTGTCCTCGGCCTCGCGATATCTGCCCCCATGACTGCCACGAGTACATCGTCCATAGTTTGCATAAAGTGCTTTTCCTTCAATAGTGAGAGTAGCAGGTGGTGTTGTCAAGTTAGCGTGATGTACAACTTTTGTTTCTTCTTGTATTAAGAATAGACGAAGTTGTTCGAAGGTAGGTTTAGTTGTCACGTCCCATCCCGCTTTTCAAATAGGAATGTTCTACAAGTGCGTGCCCAGACCTGCCGAACGGGCAAAGTTTTTTCTGTTAGCCCAAGCCGTCACGGCCAGTGCAATTTGAGATGTTCCAATTAGGAACCGAATTCATACAAGAATTGCGAAAAGAAAGTATAAAAAACATAAGACTACTCTATTACACACATTCGTCACACTTAGTACATTTATATTTTTCTTTTCCTTTAACAACTCAAAATAATATTAAGTTTTTGTTCACTCTTATTTTTTTTTTTTTAATTACTCTGACGAGGGTACTTCTATCCGTGTCTCAAATGGATGGACTTGAAAAATATGGAGGTGAGAACTATAAAAATAATTTTCAGTGGGTACGACCACCTAAGCGAGAAGCTCGATCCACCAGGTCCAAATGAGGCAATTAAAGCATATAGTAAATAATAATATGAAAGAATATAAATTTATACTATATGCAACATGGATCATATGCTATGTCTCGTGCAAATGTGATAATGAAATCTAAGCAAATAGATACTATGCATCTATTTTTATATCACTATCCATTTTATCCATCCCAATCTAAGATTCTTTTACCTTAGCTAATTTACTGGACTTGGTCTTGAGTTAATCAGGGGTAGTACCACCGACGAGTAAGGAACATGCCATACACTCTCGGTCCAATAGACCATCCACCAGGAGGGGAACATGTCGTACACCTGTGGTCTATCGATCATCCGCCGGGAGAGTAACCTGCTGTATACCCGCGGTCTATAGATCATCCGATGGGAGAGGAACATGCTGTACACCCTCGGTTGAGGAATTCTTGGTGGGAAAAAAACCTGCCGTACACCCGTGGTTGAGAATTTTCTAATGGGTGAGAAACCCAGAGCCACAAATTCTAGGATTTCAGAATCTAGTCTCAAGTCTCTAGGGTTCACTGTTTACTCTATATTATTGACCTCCCTAGGTTCACTTTCTCTGGGTTCACATGGTCTTCCTACCCCTATGTTTTATGACCTATGTTCAACGACACTAGGTCATATGTCTTTGCCACCTAGGTTCATACGACTCTAGGTCTCGCTGTTCAACTTATCCCGGTGGCCTACCTATCACTATGTTTTCCAACCTATATTCACATGGCACTATGTTTACTAGTTTAGTATTGAGTTCTCTAATTCCTACAGCATGTCAACCTACTTTACTAGTCCACGACATAGGTCCACTCACATGTCTCTACCTAGGCATACATATACCTATATGTTTTTTCATGCCTATGTGTTCTTTGTCCAATGGCAGTTAATTTATCCTAAATAGCATACAATCTATGCCTACTTATTTACCAATTAACCTACCATTACATGCATCAATAAAATAATATTAAATTATTCTCTAGACATGAAAGGTGATCTTATCTCTTTGGCAGAGCACAACCCACCTTGTTACGCTCTCGATTGTTTGTAGATATTTACAATCGGGCTCTCGCGGCAAGTTGTGCACTTGGGGAGCACGTACGACCGCCGCCGCTCGGTTCGGTTCGTTACACGAAATTGACCACCGACGCTCGTTGCTTTCCAAATTAAAGTTTTTTGGAGCTTTTCTCTAACCTTTAATTAGAGAATATACGATCAATTTAGATAAAAACCCCCAAAAACTCAAAAGCCCCAAACCTAACCCTAGAATTCTATTTCTCAAAAATTACTCCGAAATTTACAGAGAATCTTCGATCAAACTAGTGTAGGATCATCTAGGTGACACTAGAATTTCTAACTTTAAAATTGAAACCCTCACCTTGGCCGTGAAGCTCACTGAGCTCCCATACGCTCTAGAGCTCGATCCGACGCTCCCACGTAACTCCCGAGCTCGAACTCCACCTCGGCGATGATTTTAGAGAGAAAGAGAGAGAAAAACGACAATGGGAGAGGGAGAGGGCTCCACTCTATCTCTTTCTCTGTGTTGTGGGTGTCGGTGTACAGAGGAGGAAAAGGAAGGGTCCCTTTTAAAGGCCCACTATAAGAAAATTACCAAAATGCCCTTACTGGGCGCCGGCGGATCGGTCCCCGAGGTTCACCCAGGGACTTTGCGCTGACGGACCGGTTCGCCATCTACGGACCGGTTCTCGAACCCCAAATTTTTAGGGTTCATAGAGAGGGTCCAGATTTTCCTTCAGGGTTCGGTTTCCACAGTTCAAGGTCCAATCCTTCCCGCCATGATCCGGTCCCTGACCCTCTTTCGACTCCGTTACGCTTTGTCCGAGAAATCCTAATTTTGCTCCTCAGGGATCCAACTCTTATCTAATTGTTCCGAAACCCTTGGAATCCATTTCGGATATTTCCATAGTCACCTTTTGACCATTCTTTGCCCAAGTGGTCAAAGTTCCACATTTTATAATTCCATTTTCGTGCCGAGTTTGCGCCGAAAACGCTTCAACAAGCTACCCTTCACTAGAACTTTGTCATTTGCAGAATTCCCGGTCATTACGTTAGTCATGTGTGTATTTAGAGCACTGACAAAGCCTCTGTATTCTTTGGATAACCTCAGAAGAATAGTTATGACCAAATTTTGATCTAACTCGGTTTCGCAAATCGCCTGAAGAGCATTGCTGATCGACTTAATTTTTTGCATGTATTCACGCATGCTCGTTGATCCTTTCTTGATACGTCGTAATTTAGACTTTAGAATATTCCTCACTGGTTTTTCGTACATCATTTGTAGTGAACTAAGATATAATCATTTGTAGTATGCTAAGAGGCAGAGTAGCATTAATTCAAGAAAGTATAGTGGTTTCTATCTTCTTCCGAATTAAATAATCTGGATTCACAATTATCTTTTTGTCAGTAGTATCAAAATTTTGAGAGGAATAATACTAGTTCCATTTCATGCGCAGTAACACCAAAGCTCTTTAAAACATTGAGGAAAACTTGTTTTCATTTCATATATGTATAATCAGTGAGTTCGAAAGGTATGAGAGTTTTGATTTTAATAATTGGTAAGGTCGATATAGAAGAAGATATGTTTGCTACTGAGAAAAAAATACCACCACAAAAGGAGGATAAGAGGTCATGGATTATCAATTGAGAGTTTATGATGAGAAAAAGAAAGATCAAATACCACCAGAAAGACCAAGCTGCGCTCGAGGCTACCAGTGGCACGAACGACACAATACAAGAGTCCAGCGGCAATAGAATAAGCCATGCGATAGCAGAAAGTCAAGAAAAATTTGCAGAGAGCACAAGCTGTGCCACAAAAAGCACTGCAGAGGCCAAGCGGCTGCAAAAAAGGCCGAGCGGTACTGAGGAGCAACAGAATAGGCTGTGTGGCACTCAGAAGCTACCAACAACTCGAGCGGCATAACACAAGGATCCAGCGGTAGCATGTGTGGGTTATGGGATCCAAGGATCTAAATAGGAAAAAAACCACCTAGAGGGGGGGGTGAATAGGTGTAAACAATAAAACTCAAAAATTTTTGCGTAAAAATAACCCAATGTGGAAAATAAAAAAATGTACGCAAGATTTTACGTGAAAAACTCCAATTCAGGAGTATAAAACCACGGGACCGATCACACGAAAAAATTCACTAAGATTAAAACACGTACAAGATGATGTAACACACACTACGACTCAACATTTTCCATACGCTCCAAGTAGATCTTCTCCGCAGTCCTCAACGCTCCTCGATCACACGGTTTGCGTCCAACTTCGAATCCACGAAGTCCAACGTCGAATCCACGACGTCCAACCGAATCACGGTCTTCACCAATATAGCACGAGTCGATCACACGAACGCGCCTAACTCCGAATCCACAAAGTCGATAGCAACTTGAATCACAAGGCCACGCGAATCCACGCGCCGATGTTTCTTTCGGAAATCGTTGTTTGTTTATTGGTGGTGATGGAATTGAATACTTAGATAATCATATATAGACAAGAAAACACCGTCTAAGTATTCATCAATTTGATTCTACAAGAAATAAAGAGTTTGAGAAATCCTAGAATCAAATTGATCAATATAGAAAAAGAAACATAAAATAGAATATGCTTTCCTTTCTTTTCTATATGTGGATTATCTTTGCTTTATTTTTTCATTACTCTAAAAGATGATCTTAGGGTCTATTTATAGGCTAGAATTTTTTTGGAAAGAGATAAGAATAAAAAACTATCTTAACAGAATTTTTCCCGCATGGCGGTCCGGACTGGAATTAGTCTGATTCGGACTGTTGTCACAGCCAAATTTTTTTTCAGAAATATGGTTCGTGATCCGGACTGGATGGGGTCTGATCTGGACTGATTCAGCGATATAGAAAAACCAATGTTCGGGGTCCGGACTGAAAGAGGGTTGATCCGGACTGAAATTACGCATGTACCAAACCATGTTCGGGGTCCGGACTGGATCTGCCTGATTCGGATCCAGAACACCAAAATTGTCCAGTTTTTGATTTTTAGTCAACAGAAATTATTTCAAGTGTTTCTAAACTATAAGAATGTATTCAAATCATCAAAAATATTTAGTTAAACGTACCTGAATATATTGAATCCATTCTTCTTGAGATTGATGTATGTGATCTTCAAGTCTTCACCTTTAATCTTCAAGACTCAAATAACTTTACGAAATACGCTAATACAAAAATTCTTAACAGCATGGTAGTCCAGGCGACATTGGAGAAGCAAGGAGAGTTCACGGCGAACATAGGAAAGACCAGCCGGCATTGTGAGTGTGACAGCCCAGAATTTAAAATGGTTCTATATATGAGATATAATAGTGCTAAACCTCTTAACTCGACTATTAGCATTTTGGAGAGTGGCTAGGCCCAAGAGGTTAAGAGGGTTTATTGTGCTAGAGTTAGAGTAGCTTTAGGATGTGTGACCTCCTGGGAAGTGAGGCGTCACAGTTGGTATCAGAGCTAATCACCAGCCAGAAGTGTGAGATGAGTCTCGGCTGAGCCAGGGTTATATAGAGGGTAGAGCGCGACTCCCTAGCTAATGGCCATTATGGGTGGAGTGCAGCTTCCCACAAAGTTGGCTAAGGTTAGTGAGACGAGTCTCACATCACTTGGTACTTGTAAGTGTGCCTCAGCTTGACGAGGATGTTAGGGCTTAGGGGGAGGGGGGGAATGTGACACCCCAGAATTTAAAATAGTCATATGTATGAGATATAACAGGGCTAAACCTCTTAATCCGGCTATAGCGTTTTGGGCGGTGGCTAGGCTTTAAAGGTTAAGAGGGTTAAGCGTGCTAAAGTTAGAGTAGCTTTAGGATAGGTAACCTTCTGGGAAGTAGGGCGTCATAGTGAGTCCATAGGAAGGACCGAGCGGGAGAAGAGTATGACACAGGAGAAGAGATCACCTATAGCAGAAGGGGAGATATTTGGTGGATGGTAGCTATGGATCAAAGAATCAAGTGCAGCCCCATGCCAAGGGGAGATATTTGGTGGATGGTGGCTATGGATCAAGGAATCAAGTGCAGCCCCGGCACGTAAGAGGGGCACGGCTACCTCCCCCCCTCCCCAAACCCGCGGCATCTCGACGATACCCATTGGGTATCGCTCATGACAATGCCGTGCCTCTCGGCACGACCCCCCTTTTTTTTTTTTTTTTTTTTTTTTTTTTTTTTTTTTTCTTCTTTTTTAAATCACATATGACCTTTTTTTTTTTTTTCTTTTTTTAATCACACACACACACACACACACACACACACACACACACACATATATATATATATATATATATATATATATATATATATATATATATATATTTTAAATCACATGGGTGTACATATATTTTTTTTTAAATCACATGGGTGTACAGTAAATTTACTTTTTTTTTTTGATCACATGTTTTTTATTTATTTTTTATTTTTTAAATCACATGGGTGTACACTGGACAGTATTTTTTATTTATTTTTATTTTTTAAATCACATGGGTGTATAATTTTTTTTTTTTTTTTTTTTTTTTTTTTTAAAAAAAAAAATCACATGGGTGTACACTGTACGGTAAATTTACTTTTTTTTTTTTTTTTTTATTAAATCACATGGTTGTATAGTAAATTTACTATTTAACCGTACAACTATTTTATTTTTTTTTCTCTTTCCACGTTATGTTGTACAGTAAATTTACTATTTAACCGTACACTATATTTTTTTTTTTTTTAAATCACATGGTTGTACAATAAATTTTTATTCTCTATGAGGTATAGTTGTACTTTATATATAAAAAAAGTTATCAGTATGTTAATTGGTGAGTATAGTAAGCTATATATAGTCAATATTCATAATTTTTTGACTAAACATTTTAAAACAATGTTATAAAAGCTTATTGGGAATAAAAAAAACAAAAAAAATCGTGTCAAAGCGTGCCACTGGGAGGTCATGCGTATCCATCGGCACGGAAGCGTGCCACGTGTCGGCACGGAAGCGTGCCCGTACCGTACCGTGTCGGGCGGAGAGCAGCACGCCCCCATGCCACAACACCAAATTCCTTGCTATGGATCAGTAATATCCCCAGTTAGGTTTCCTGCTCTGATACCATGAAAGAAGGACAAAAAAGCATAGCCCTCTAGGGTTGTATTAATGAAAATATATAATACACAAACCAAACTATTATAATAATAATACAACCTGAGATACTATATGGACCTACACTATATAAGGCAATGATATACAATAAATCCTATCATACTAAATATATTGTAATATTTACTTATGTAGTTATTTTTTACTGCATGTGTGTAAAAAATTTGAGATTTGAGAGGGCATTATTGTAAGATCTAATCATCTAAATCGGTTTTGCTATTTGCAACCATCACTTTTTAAGCTTAAAAGCCCGCCAGGAGGATCTGAACTGGCTGAATCTATTACCCTACCAGTTACGGAAAACTCTTTTCAGCAGAGTGCTTCCTGTCTTTTTTGAATCAGTCAAACTTGAACCTGGTGTGGTTGACTTAAGTTCATGAAATGTTTGACCAGGGCAAGTGACCCAACCTTCTCCTCTACGTTGCAGTCAGGCCTAATATCAACACGAGAATCTCTAATAGTCCTCTATATTCGAGAATCTCTAATAGTCTATATGGATTTCTTTCCCTAGTCTGCACAATTGGAACTAATGTTTTCTTATCTTACTAAACTGCATGGGAATTTTTCATATGAACTATGGAGAAATTTGACTTGTGAGGAAATTCAAGGATTTTCTCTTTTAGATAACAAGTAAAATTATGTCAAGAGTTGAGAATCGAAGGCGGACAATTGTGTCACTGATGTTTTATTTCTGGATAAATCTGCAGGAGTTCCCTTATGTACGCTATCGGGCTGCCAAAACTTTAGATGCTTCTGTAACTACTACACAACGAGACTTAGTTCCTACAAAGCTTGCTGCTGCTGTTTGGAACTGTCTTTCCAAGTATAAAACTACTATACCTGATTTTCCCCAGAAGGAGACATGTGAATTACTCATTGTGGACCGATCAATAGACCAGGTTTGTCATACTCCAATAGTCTCAAACATTATACAATACAGGGATATTGCTTGGGTATATAAGAGCCAGCAAAGAAGTACTAGTAACATGAGCTTAAGATTATTTGTCATGTAGTCACGGGCGGATGCAAGGGGATCAAGCAGGGGCTTGTGCCCTTCCTTGAACCCAAAATTTCTTTATAATGCCCTTTTAGTGAAGAAAAAAATATTGTAAATTGTTATTTAGAGCCCTCGTCGAAAAATTTTTAGAAAAATTATATTTTGGCTGACAAACTAGTTAAAAATTTATTATTATTTTTCTTACAATATTTTAGGTAATTATATATCTCATAATAAAATTATAATTTTGTTGACCATCCATTGTGCTCCTACTACACAAAAGTATTGGCTTTGCTGCTGCATGTAGTTTAGGCCTAACAAGTGCTAATATTAGTGGACTGGTTTGGGTTGTTACAAGATATGATGCACATGTTATAAAACAAAAATAGCTATTTGATTGCTAAGATTATGTTTTGATTCTCTTTATTTTTCATGCTTTATGAATTCCCTCTTATTTAAAGATCGCACCGGTTATTCATGAATGGACGTATGATGCCATGTGCCGTGATTTACTGAACATGGATGGAAACAAGTACATATATGAGGTATTTCTAGCTCTTTTCTATGTTTAGACATTTTCATATTTTTAACCTCCATATACTAAGGCGGACCACCTTCGCCTTGTTTGCCATCTACTCAAGCCTAGCGGCTTCCCAAATAAATTAAACCTCCACATATCCCTGCAATATTTGAATTTTTGAGGTGTCCTTCAAGCATAATTTTTCACCTACATATCCTTAACTACAATGCCCTAGTTAAAAAAATTCTCTAGTGCAAAAACTAACGACTACCCATAATGGGATGATTCCCAAACTCAAAAGCTATTTTTGCAGGAAATTGTACTTTTGAATGGTATATATATATATATATATATATATATATATATATACTTCTTAGATCATACTATTCCACCACCCACCCACTAAACCTTAGGGGACCACTATCATCATAACCACACATTCCTTAATCCAAGGGCTAAAACCTAATAGCACCAATGACTTAGTGCTATCAATAACATAGTAGCCTAGTTCTATATATATATATATATATATATATATATATATATATATATATATATATATATATATATATATTAGAGCTTATATGCTTTTAAAAGCACAAGTAAAAATATGTTTGTGAATTTTTTACCATTGAATTTGCATTGAGATTTGTGCTTTTGTAAAGTCAACTAAGGAGAGAAAGAAAAAGTAAATAGCACAAATCTCAATGCAAATCCAATGGTAAAAAATTCACAAGCATATTTTTGCTTGTGCTTTTAAAAATATATAAGCTCTACTATATATATATATATATAGAGTTGAGCTGGAATGCTATCGATTGCAATTTGGTTTCGTTGCCACCCATTTGTTTTCGATGATGGAGCTTCCAAATCGACGATCGGCACCATTGAATATGATCTAGACTATTTAAACTAGCTAGAAATTAAATTTCAAATCTTTTCGATATCGTTGACCTAATGATCAAAGGCTTGCAAAATTTATAATTTTAATGGTAGATATGAGTCTTTTGTTAGTTTAACGGTGTAAAAAATTCTAAATTAATTGAATTTTGGTTAGAAAATTCTTTAAACTATTTAAAATAAGATCTATACTCTTGATCTTGATTACAAGACTTCGATTATTACTTTATGAAGGAAATTCGTTTTCAGCCGTTCATTTTTGTGTCCACTTGATGGAGAAGAAAATAATATAAAAAATATATGAAATTTAATTTTCAGATAGTTTAAATGGTCTAGATAATATTTAACGGTACCGATCGTCGTTTTGTAAGCTCCATCATCGAAAACAAATATGCGGCAACGGAGCGCGTTTGCTATTGATAGCATTCCAGCTCAACTCTCTCTCTCTCTCTCTCTCTCTCTCTCTCTATATATATATATATATATATATATATATATATATATATATATATATATATATAGAATTGAGCTCCTATGCTTTTAAAAGTACCAAGTCATTGGTGCTTGTAGGTTTTCAACCCTTGGATGAAAAGATGTGTGGTTAGAATGATAGTGGGTCCTTTGAGTTAAGTGAGTGGTTGGTGGAATAGAATGATTTAAGGGATGAAATTAGTCAAAAAAATAGATCTAACGGTAGAAAACTTACAAGTACCAATTGCTTGGTGCTTGTACAAGCATATAGTAGCCGAACTCTCTCTCTCTCTCTCTCTCTCTCTCTCTCTCTATATATATATATATATATATATATATATATATATATATATATATATATATATATATATACATATATTTATATGTATATTTATATATATAGAGTTCGGCTACTATGCTATCGATAGCACCAAGCACTTGATGCTACCAATTTTTCCGCCGTTAGATCTACTCTTTCGATCATTTACATTCCTTAGATCATACTATTTTTCCAACCACCCCTAAACCCAAGGGGCCCACTATCATCCTAACCATACATCCCTTAATCCAAGGGTCAAAAACCTAATAGCACTAAGGTCTTGGTGCTATCGATAGCATAGTAGCCTAGTTCTATATATATATATATATATATATATATATATATATATATATATATACATACTTTCTTTCTCTCTCTCTAGAGAGTATATATATATATACATACTTTCTTTCTCTCTCTCTAGAGAGAGAGAGAGAGAGAGCTACAATGCTATCAATAGCACCAAGCACTTAGTGCTACCAAATTTTTCGTCGTTATATGTACCTATTTCACAATTTCCACCCCTTAGATTATATTATTTCATCAACCACCTACTAAA
Organism: Tillandsia fasciculata; assembly: GCA_029168755.2. Lineage (NCBI taxonomy): Eukaryota > Viridiplantae > Streptophyta > Magnoliopsida > Poales > Bromeliaceae > Tillandsia > Tillandsia fasciculata. The sequence continues at coordinate 3,416,712 of CM054952.1, forward strand.
CCCTACGGGACCACTCTCATCCCAATCACACATCTTTTCATCCAAGGGCCGAAAACCTAATAGCACCAATGACTTAGTGCTATTAATAGTATTCTAGGCTAGTTCTTTCTCTCTCTCCCCCCTCTCTCTCTCTCTCTCTCTCTCTCTCTCTCTTTATATATCAAGGATTTAAGTATCTATCGGCATAGGCTGTATCTATCGTGCCGTATCGTGTCAACAAGATAACGACACGATACAGCCTCCGTGCCCATGGCACAGCTCAAAACCTTTTTTTCTTTAAATTACTAAGTAATTTTCTCAATAGAGTTCAAAATATTTGATAATGATACATAATAAGCAATTATAAAATTTTGTTGCTAAAGAAAATAAATATTTTATGCCATTATGTGTTGGCACACATATTTTTTTTGACCGACACTCATCAGCACAGCCCGGCACGCACTGTGCCTGTGAGTTTTCGGCACGACCCCGTGCCACGACACTTAAACCCTATATATATATATATATATATATATATATATATATATATATATATATATATATATATATATACTTTTAAAAGTACCAAGTCATTGGTGCTTATAGGTTTTTCGCCTTTGGATGAAAATATGTGTGGTTAGGATGACAGTGGGCCCCTTGGGTTAAGTAAGTGGTTGGTGGAATAGAATGATCTAAGAGATAAAATTAGTCAACTAGATAGATCTAACGGTGGAAAACTTACAAACACCAATTGCTTGTTCCTTGTACAAGCATAGTAGCCAGACTCTCTCTCTCTCTTTCTCTCTCTCTCTCTCTCTCTCTCTCTCTCTCTATATATATATATATATATATATATATATATATATATATATATATATATATATATATGGAGCTAGGCTCTTATAATATCTATAGTATCGGGACTTCGGTATTATAGTCTCGTTTTCAACCTTAGATTGTTCAGATCAACGATCCACACCATTAAAACTGATATAGGGTATTTGAAGTTTTTATGAATAAAATTTTATATTTCTTCGGCATAGTTTACTTTATGGTTAAGTCATTTTAAAATTGTTAATTTTCAATGGTTACTATGGCGAGTTTATAGTTTAATGGTGTAGAAGAATCTAAATTTATTTAAATTTTGATAAAAATACTGTAAACTATCTAGATCAAGGTCAGCATCCTTGATCTTGAATTCAAAAGTCCTTTCATCATTTTTTAAAGATTATTTAATTTCCACCGTTCATTTTGACGTGATTTACTTACTAAATAAGCGATGTTGAAAAAAACTAAAATTTTATTTCTAAAAACTTCATATATCCTAAATCATATTTAACGGTGTGGATCATTGATTTGAACACCCTAAGATTGAAAATGAGACTATAGTACCGGAAGTATGGATAGTACTATAGATAGTATAGTAGCCTAGCTATATATGTATGTCGAAAAAAATTAAAATTTTATTTCTAAGATCTTTATATAGTTTAGATCATACTTAATGATGTGAGTCGTTGATTTGAACATTCTAAGATAAAAAATGAGACTATAGTACCGGAGCTCTGGTACTATAGATAGTATAGTAGCCTAGCTCGCGCTCTCTCTCTCTCTCTCTCTCTCTCTCTCTCGCTCTCTCTCTTTACACACACACACACACACACACACACACACACACACACACAGAGTCCGACTACTATATTTTTATGAGTAAAATTTTTTCGTACTCATAAGTTTTTGGCCATTGGATGAAGGAATGTGCGGTTAGGATTATAGTGGTCTCCTAGGATTTATACTATTTCACCAACAACCCAGTAAACCCTAGGGGGTCCACTATCATCCTAATCGCACATCCCTTTATCTAAGGGCGGAAAAGCTATGAGTATAAAGGGGTTTATACTCATAAGAGTATAGTAGCCCTACATTATATATATATATATATATATATATATATATATATATATATATATATATATATATAGAGCTAGGCTTGTGGGCTTTTAGAAGCACGGAGACCTCCGTGCTCCCATGTCGTTTTTGATGTTGGGACCTCCGAATGGACGATCGGCTCTGTTAAGCTTGATCTAGAGTATTTAAAAGGTCTAGAAATTAAATTTCATGAATTTTCGATATCATTTGCTTAGTGATCAAAGGGGTTCAAAATCAACAATTTTAATGATCGTGGTGGAAGTTTTTTTCAAAATAACCCTCTAAAATTTTATAATTTGCAAAATAATCTTATCAAAATTTTATTTTTAAAACTAATCCTACTTTTGCCACATCAGTGCCACGTAGGGTAGGTGCTCAGAAGCCGGTGATTCACCGCCTTTACAATAACCCTGTAAAGGCGGTGAACGATTCATTGTCTTTAACGTAAATAAAATAAGTATGTGGATATGAGTCAAATTTTTGAAAGATTTAGATTATTTTGTTCACTAACTAATTTAGGTTTGTTCGTAAATGTGGATATCCTTAGGAGATTTAGATAATTATTATTTACTAACTAATATAAGAAGGAAGAAAGATAAGATAAAATGAGAATGTGGCTATGGATCAGATCTTTAAAAGATTTAAGTTGTTATTATTCACTAACTAATAACAGCCTAAATCTTTTAAAGACTTAGGTTTTATGATTAAAAACATCTTTTATTTTTTTTCCTTCTTATATTAGTTAATGAATAATAACAATCTAAATTTTTTAAAAATCAAATCGGTACCACATTATCATTTTATCTTTCTACAATAACAACATAAATCTCTTAAAAATTTGACTCGTACTCACATTTTCATTTTATTTACGTATCTCTCTATAATTTTGTTTGAAATTGACTTAGGTATGAAAATTATAGTTAGAGGCGGTGAATGATTCACCGCCTTTGTAGGGTTATTGTGAAGGCGGTGAACGATTCACCGCCTTCTGAGTGCCTACCCTACGTAGCGCTGATGTGGCAAAAGTAGGGCTAGTTTTACAAATAAAATTTTGATTTTATTTCGCAAATTATAAAATTTTAGAGGGTTATTTTGAAAAAAACTCCTCGTGGTGAGCCGTTTGCAAGTTTAACGGTGTAGAAATATTTAAATCATGTTAAATTTTTGATAAATTTTTTTTTATATTATATAAAACAAGATCAATATCTTTGATCTAAAATTTTAGTATCATATCATCACATTTTGTGAGATTTTTATTTTTAGCCGTTGATTTTGTACCCCCTTGATCACTAGGCAAATAATATTAAAAAATCGTGAAATTTATTTTGGTAATTTAATATATATATGTAAGTATAATATCTAAAATACCCTTTAAAACTTCAAAAATATTTAATATACCCCTGGTTGACCAAAATGCCTTGATTGATTTCCAAAAATCCCTTCAAATTTCCCCAAACCCCTAGGGTTTACTAATAGGATTTGGGTTTAGAAGGGTGTTTTGGTAATTTCAGGGTAAATTTGAAAATTTTGATTAGCCGGGTAAATAAGCAAAAGTCCTATATATATTTGGGTGGCATGAATCACTAAGGCTTGTAAAATGTATATCTATTTTGTAGGCTCCGAGCAAATCAGGATCAGGAAGTGAAAGGAAGGAGGCTCTGTTGGAAGATCATGATCCTGTTTGGCTAGAGCTTCGGCATGCACATATAGCAGATGTGAGCTTTGGGATATTCTATTGATTTTGCTTGTACTCATAACATAAACTCCGCTTGATTGTTTTTTTGAATGTCAGGCCAGTGAAAGGTTACATGAAAAGATGACCAACTTTTCCTCGAAGAACAAAGCAGCACAAATGCACAGTATGTCAAGGTAGGTAATGTATGTTCAATCCTTTCTCTAATCCTAGTAAAATATGCTTTCTGCAAGAAGTGCTTTGTATTCAGTATTCTGGATCATGTGAAGTTGCGAACTTGTTAGGCAATAAGTATGATGTTATATTTAAAGATGGTACTGTAATTTATGGAGCTTCAATAGTGATAGGAAATTTAATCTTCTCGTGCCAGATTTTCCTTACAAAGTCCTAAGTTAGGGCCACAGTACAAAGGGTTTATCGTGGTCCACCTGTCTGCCGCGATACTCATGCGATACCGCTCGGGTACTGCAGCAGACCTTTTTTCATATTTTTGTTCAGTTCCTTTTATCTCTTTCCCTTTATTCTCTTCTACTTTCTCGTTCCTTTCTTCTCAAACTTCTTTCTTTATTTTTTCTTTCTATTTTCTCCTTTCTTTTCTTCTCATATTTCTTTCTCTATTGTCTTCTTTCAATACCTTCTCTTTTCTTTTTAATCAATTCTCTCTTAAGAGGAAGGGCAAAAAAAAAAAACCAAAATCTTGAATCTACATATTAAGTCAAAAAATTTATAAATGAAAACTCTTTTTCCATAGATATTAAATATTTCTAAATTGTAAAGCAATTTTCTTGAAGAAAATGAAATTTCGTAAATTTTTATTTATAGTTTCGAAAAATCTGAAAGTAGGTCCACTTGATCTAGTTATATATGGTCCGATTTTTAATTTCATTGGATAGATCTAACATTTTGCACAAGATTTACGATAAAAATTGATTAACTTTAAAACTTCCGCAAATCAGAAGATACTCTATAATCCCTCTAGATTGACTAGACTTAAAATCGCTTGTATAATTTCTTCGCTAGGTCTCAAAATATTTTATGAAAATTTGAACAGAAAATAATTTTCTAGTTTCTACAGTTTTGTATTAGTAGTTTTTTAAATTTTGAAAATAAAAAGATAAAACTAATACAATTGCTGTCTAATTCTACGTGATGTTGCCATCATAAAGTTTTTGTATTTTAATTTCTATTCTCTATGAACTTTAGTTATATTTTACTTTACATATAAAGAAGCCTACCACTATATTAATTGGTAAGTGTAATAAGCTATTGTTGCCAATAGGTTTGGGCAAATCAATACATAGCCAAAATTTATAAATATGATCCCATAACTTTCAATTTAACATTATAATACCTTATTGGAATTGAAAAAAAACTAAGGTTGTGTCAAAGCATGCCATTAGGAGGCCTTGCGCGCCTATCAGCCTGCAAGCGTGCCACGTGTCGGCATGCAATCGTGACTGTACTGTACCCATGGATTTAAGTATTCGTCGGCACGGGCTGTATCCACCGTGCTGTATCGTGCTAATAAGATATCGACACGATACAGCTCCCGTGCCGGTGACACAACTTAAAACTCGTTTTGCTTTAAATTTTTAAGTAATTTTCTCAATAAAGTTCAAAATATCTGATGAAGATACATAATAAGTAATTAAAAAATTTTGTTGCTAAAGAAAATAAATATTTCATGCCATTATGTGTCGGCACACATATTTTTTGTGCCTGACACTTATCGGCATGGCCCGGCACGTACCGTGTCGTACCGTGCCGGCAAGTTTTCGGCACAACCTTGTGCCTCGTTATTTAAATCCTTGACTGTATTGTGCTAGCTATTGATCAGCATGCCACCGTGCCACTGCACTTTAATCCGTCCTAGTATTATAGTAATACTCTTTATTTAGTCACATAAGGGAAACCACTATAGGCAGGCAAAGTATCAGTATATCTGTACTTTGTTAGATGCTTAATTGAAGTGGAAGGGTTGTATCTTGAATTTGTAAGTTGGAGAAGAATTGTCTTATGAAAATGAGAGCTATAATTTTCTCTGTTTGGAGCTTGATATTCTAGTTGCCTAGTTCGGAAGCTTAGGTTATTTGGTTCTGTAGTACGTACAACCAAAATGTTGGGATGCTTGTTTACATCATTTGAAACTCATTTCCCAACTCGACTATTAATTTCTTTAAATGCTTTGCTAATCCACTAAACGTTGTCGTTTGAGATAAAACACACACACCAATTTTCTTTAAATGCTTTGCTGATCCACCGTATTGTAGCCACCACTCAGCTGTCCAATTAAAAATTAAAATTATATCAAATTAGATTTATCGTCAGATATAAAATGTCTAAATTATTGAGTTACTAGGATCAGTGTTGTGTCTCCTATTAATTGCATCCGCTTCGCCAAAAGTTTCAGAGGATTCACGAAATATTTTTCCTTTTATTAGAATGTTATAATATTATAATTGTCCGGCTACTATGCTATTGATAGCACTGAGCACTTGGTGCTATCAAATTTTCCGCCGTTAGATCTACCCTTTTGATCATTTTCACCCTTTAGATCATACTATTTCACCAACCACCCACTAAACCCTAAACTAATCGCACATCCCTTAATCTAAGGGTCAAAAACCTAATAGCACCTATGACTTGGTGCTATTAATAGCATAGTAGCCTAGGTCATATTATAATAATGAGCAGTCAACATATTAACATATAATAAATTAATAATACATTGAAAATGCTAATATTTCTCATTTATGGCAAGAGCGGCATTCGTTGGATCCCTCTCCAATCTATTGATGACATTTTATAATGCCTTCAACAATTCATCATTAAACCTAAGATTATAATGATGGTGGTACGACGGATTAAGATAATAACCAATCATTTAGAAAAAAATCACTCCATCAGCAATGCAAGAATACAATTGAACAAACACTAACAAGTAGTTTTGTTATAATTTATATTTACCTGCTAGGTGTAGATCCCAATCCATCTAAACATTCCAACGTTTGCCGATAATCTTTTGGATAAAGATTGACACCACAATGGATTGGTTTTCTTGATATTCTCTTTAGCCATTCTCAGTTTATAATGACTTGTTCCATTTGAGGTATTTTTTTCTGATCCACCAATTTAAGAATCACGTTTAGTGGCTCCACAGTATCAACAATCTCTTTCACATATTCCCAAAATTTGGTGGACAATTTTTTGCTCAGTCAATTTTCCATCAACCGTGGAGGCATGACGAGATGTTTGCCATTCATTTGATGTAAACATAGACTTCAAACCATTTTTATTTTGAAGGATACTTATTAGAGCAATAAAATTTGTGGCAAATCGTGTGATATCAGGATGTACAAGCTCTCGTCCAGTGAATTTCTCCATTAAAACATGGACCCAAAGATGATTATGCAAATACCTAGATTCACTTTTTGTAGTATCTACAATCTTTTTCATCTGATTTATCTTACCAAAGTTAGACGTCATTAGGTTGATGAAATGCGCTACACAAGGAGTCCAAAATAAGTGCGGATGCTTTTGCATCAGTAGTTTGCTAGCTTTCTTTAAGTTTTCACTGTTGTTTGATACTACCTGTACCACACATTTCTAATCAACCTCCCTAGAACTTACTCCAATAATATATATATGTAATCAACATCTTCAAATCGACTGGTTGCATCGACTGACTTGTGGAAGACCACCTTGCCATTGCAATAAATTAAAAAATTTATGATGTTCGTTTTTGTCGTTCGTGTCCAACTATCGTACATCAAGGTAACATTATACATCTCCCATAGTTGTTTGAAGGTTTTTACCCATGCATGGATATCATTGACCTCCGCGTCAATGTATTTGCCGGCGATTGGACCCTCCTTTTGTACGACAACGATCATTGATCTATAATATGGATTGCCTGCTGCATGGGAAGGAATATGACTGAAGTGAAAAAACTTCGATATTGCTCGACCAATTCTGTCTTTTATATCTTTTTTTTATCATTGTATTTATGCGCTGTTGTTGAGCATCTTGGCTAGGAAATGCCATTGTGTCTATATCTATAATATTTGGGGCTTTATCACTTTTTTCTTTTGGTTTTTTTTTTTTTTTTTAAATCTATCGAACATTCATCCGACAGAACCACTTCGAGCTAAACTTGGTGGTGTAGAGCCAGGCACAGGCCCACCATCGACATCAAACTGAGAGGGCCTGCATTGTGCTCTATATCGTTGGACTTCGTCTTGCTGTTATCTTTCTTATAGAGATGCTTCTATGGTAGCTGTACTATCAGCATCCAATTCATCACCTGTACTTTCATATAGGTCAACAGGAGGATACTCAGCCTCTCTTTTATCTAGTTCGTCTCGATCATCCCTCGTTTTTTTTTTTTTTTTGCTATCTAGATTCTAACTCAATTTTCATTGTAAGTCTTATCTTTTGAGGAATTTTGGGGCATTTCGCTACTTCAGAAAAACCTCTAGTCATATGTTTCTTTACGTCAGTGACACCTCCGCCCATTTCGATCATATTACGATAATTACACTTCTAATGAAATCTGCTCCCACCAATCATTTGTCTGTGCTGCTAATCATAATCTTCTGTTCTCTTAGGTAAAATTATATTATCTTCTGTCCTCTTAGGTGAAATTTTGATATAAACATTTTTTTTTTTTACATAAAAACAACTATCATAAATACATTTAGAAAAATAAGAAAAAGAATAACAAGATTAAAAAATCATATCTATCAACTCTGAAAACTCTTTTGATTTTATCATTTTTTTAGAATTTGAAAATTATAAAATTATAAAAAAATATATTATTTCTAAAAACTTTTCAAGATCCGTATATTAATTCAACGAAAATCATATGATGACTAGAGCAACTAAAATAGGACCGCAATTACACCAATAATTTCTTTAATTTTTGGTTTTTTAAAAAATATTTATTCAAAATATGAAGAATTTTTTTTTTTTGAAAATTTGTGAGAATTCATTAAAATTCTTTTGATTTTTTTTTTTGAATTTAAAAAATCATAAAATGCGAATTTAGAAAAATAATTTTTCTCAAAATTTTAATGAACATTTGTAAGATTGATCCATATTGATTCGACGAGGGACCGATGATAATTAGCTTAACTATAATAGGATCCCATCCATTTGAATTTTTAAAAATATTTATTAAACATTTGAAAATAAGTACTTTTTTATTAATATTTTTTTTAAAAAAATTTGTTAGACCTATTCATAAAAATTTAGTAATAAATTATATGATAAATAAATTTAAATATCAATTGATTTAATTTAGCTTTTAATTTTATCAGTATTTTTCAATCTTCTAACTCCAAAAATAGAATTTTATATTTGATGTGCCCCAAAATTTTGTTATCGAGTTCGATTTTGTGTCCCTCGTTCGCCGAAAGCTTTGCGTTGCAACAAATTTTGAAAAAATAATTTGTGAAGGAAAAGTGGATGCTTGTGGTGGAAGCGGAGGGTTCGGGTTTGATAATTAAAAATTTGATTATATAATAATTAAATCAAGTAGATTTATTTTTAATTTTTTATAAACTATAAATAAAAAATTAACTAATTTTATATTTCTTCAAAAAATGAGCTTTACAAATAAAAAATATTCAAAATATATAAATAAAAGTTTAAATTATAAATTTTTTACTTACCTAATTAGTAGATCTTCGATTTGCAAGTTCTTTGCCTCTTTTTTAAGCAATATAAGAAGCAATAAAAAACAAAGTAAAAAATAGGAAAACAAAATTTGAGAAAGATATGTTAGGAGAGAGAGAGAGAGAGAGAGAGAGAGAGAGAGAGAGAGAGAGAGAGAGAGATTGACGAAGATATGTTAGGAGGGAGAGAGAGAGAGATAGAAGATATGCTATGGGCAGTAGAGGGAACAGAAAGGCTCACCAAAAGAAAAAAAAAGATTCCCAATCACGGGAAGAAAAAAAGAAAGAAAAAAAAAATGGCACGATACTATTCCGCGATACCTGCTTAGACAGCACGATACCCAAGCTGGAATTGTGGCACGGGGGAGTCCTATGAGACCCCTGTACTGTGCCCCTGTATTGGGGCACAGTCACAGAGCGGCACTTTATTCCCTGTAACTATCACTTTTGGCCAGAACAACATCTTTAGCATGGCGAGAATGACATTTAAGGTATATATGCAAATAATAATAAGATCCTCCTTTTGCAGGTTTACATCGACCTGTAGAGCTTTAAGAGTAATGATTTTCATATATTTCAAGAAAACTGATGAATACATCTTACTTATTTTAGGTGAACTATGAATATTAGGTGCTTTATTTTACAACATCTCTCTTAGATGCTTTCAAATTTCATTTTCTCAAACAGAGATGGTAGTGATATTTCAACGAAGGACCTACAGAAAATTGTTCAAGCTTTGCCACAATACAGCGAACAAGTTGAAAAGCTTTCCCTCCATGTAGAGGTTTGTCTTTGACTTTATTTATTTTGTTGGTAGCTTGATAATCTTTGTTTAGCCTTGTGCCTATACTTGTTTCTGTTTTTTTTTCGGAATATGATATGCCAGATATGTTTCTGGAATGGCCTTTTATAACTGGTACATAGCTCGCATTATTGTTACCACTAAATTGATTAATATATTCCTGTATTTTGTTTCCATACTATTTTTTTTTTTTTGGTTCTGTTGGTTTATACTAATAAAATGATTCTGCTGTTACTTACCTTTTTAGACTAGTATCCGATTTATATCTTTTCCAAATCCTCTTAGCCATCTGTTCTACATCTCTTAATGTTGTCTACTTCAGTTCTTGTTTCTGGGTCAAGCTTTTGTAACTTGCTTTTGTCTGCCTTAGATCTGTTAAAAATGTCTCAGTATGTTATCTCATTTAAACTTGCTAGTTTATAAGAACATCAATTTTTAACTCGTTTCATTTGTCTATCAGGCTTTCTCATATTGCTGTTTGATAGATTGTCACGCCCTGAGACTGCCAATTTGGTCGGTCCGGGCACGCGAATAGACCCGCCAATCGGGCATGACCTCTTTCTACCCGAAAGGAACGATGATATATCTCAAACATACAAACATGTACTAAGATATACATGTAATATCAAAGTACGACTTAAAATTTTAAGCATTCAACTTTAATATAAAACACAATTGCATAAAGTTGAAATTGTAATACTAGAATAAACTTTAATACGTGTTTAGTACAAATTTCTTTTCCTTATCCAAAATACATCATTTCACTCAAGTACAAAATGGTAAACTCTAGGCCTTGCTAGGTCTTCTAATCCGCAATGCCTTTGTCGTGGTCCCGCACCTCACCGGTGCCACCTAAATCGGTAAAAAGGTGTAAACCACAGTCAGTGAGAACTACGAATAGTTTCTAGTGGGTTCAACCATCGAGAAATATGCTCTACACTCGATTCAATAGAAGCATTAGTAGCAAGATAATCTTTAAAGCAGTTATTTCTACATTAGTATGCGAGTAAATACTTCTACACTACTAGTTCATATACATATGTCATGTCGCTATGCTACCATGCCACACACTAGGCCACTAAGCCAACACGGCCACTATGCTGTAACTCATAGTCATATCTAACCCGACCGGTCTTTGTCACGCTAATACATTTGGTTTTAAGTTTCATAACTGTGCCTCGTAGAGAGTCGACTTATGCGCAAAACCCTCTCTAGTTGGCGGTTGCTTGTGTTCCGTTCGAACAATCCTCATGGATAGTCGACTTATACGTGGAACCCTTTCTAATTGGCAAGTAAATGAGTTCATAGCACACCGGCACTCAAACACTATGGTAGTCAAAATCTGCTCAGCCCTCCCTCGGGAGTCGACTTATGCCAAAACCCTCCCGTTACCATTGTCCCTTCCGGAAGGTCTTATTTTTATCCTTTTCACTTTTACCCAAGGAATTAAGTATCTCTTCGTACCGTACGACATGGAGCGATACGTACAGTGCAAGGATTTAAGTATCCATTGGAACGGTCTGTATCCATTGTGCTGTATCGTGCCAACAAGATACCGGCGCAATACAGTCCTCGTGCCGATGACAGAGTTCAAAACCCTCTTTTTTTTTAAAATTACTAAATAATTTTCTCAATAAAGTTAAAAAGATTTGATATATCATAAGCAATTAGAAAATATTGTTGCTACAGAAAATAAATATTTCATGCTATTATGTGTCGACACATGTATTTTTTGTCACCAACACTTATTGGTATTGTCCGGCACGCACCGTGCCGTATTGTGCCGATAAGTTTTTGACACGACCCCGTACCACAATACTTAAATCCTTGGTACCGTGCCGCTAATTAGGAGGTATGGTGCAGGGGGTCTCTTTTGGCGTCCCTGTGCCGCGATACCCTATGAGTATCGAACGAGACAGCGATATCCAAAGCGTATCACGGCACGTGCCGCTGCATGTCCACAGGCAATTTTTCTCTTTTACTAAGGGTTTTTTTTTTTTTTTTTTTTGGTTTCTCGCGTAAACTTTTATCCCTTTCTCATCTATTCTCTTCACTTCTACCTTTTCTTCTCTTCTACGCTATTTTATTTATTTATTTTTTTCTCTCACATCTCTTGATGTAGGACAGGATATAGGGTCCTACGTTTTGAAGGGCTCCAAAATTTTATTTATAATTTTGAAAGATTTTTTGAAATTTAAAAAAATTTTGAAATAATTTTTCTGAATAATTTTTGATTTTTTTTTTAAAATTTCGTAATTAAAAAAAAGAAATTATGAAAGTTAAAGAAAAATAGAAAAACTAGAAAAGATTGAAAAAAAAAAGAAAAAAAAAAGATAATCAGGACTCACTCCTGAATCGAACTTGCTTCGGGGCTGGACTTACTCCGTGGCGACACATTTGCGAAGGGAAAAAAAATAAATTATTGCCAAAGTCTTTTTCTTCATTATAGATTCATAAAATCATATATTCATCCTCATACAAAAATATCTTATGCCTTATTTATACTATTCTTAACCTTATCTATTCATAACAAACCTGGGATTTAATCTTATCTTAAATAACTAATTAAAACAACATTATCTAAAGAATAGCTAACAATAATAACCAAAAAATAAATACAGATAAAATCAAATAACATGATAGCTAAAAAATCTCATTTAATTAACTAAAGATATGCTTAACTAGTCTAATCTAATTTAAAAGAAAACTATGAACTAAATCGGTTTAATCCGATCAATATAGGTTCAAGCCTATTTCGAATCATCTCTTCCTCTATTTTTCTTCCTTTCTACTTTTTCCCTCTCTTTTTTCTCATATATATATATATTTTTTAATTTCTTCTTTCAATGCCTTATTATTCTTTTATCACTTCGATCTTAAAAAAAGAAGCAAAGAAATAACCAAATCAAAGATCTACTTATAAGGTAAGTCAAGAAATTCACAACTTAAATTTTTTTTTTCATATATTTAGAATATATTTAACTTGTAAAGTTCATTTTGTGATGAAATATGAGATTATACAATTTTTTATTAACAATTTACAAAAATCTGAAAACATATCTACTTGATTTAGTCATTATATGTCTATTTTGAATTTTCTTGGATGAATTTAGCATATTGTGTGAAATTTATGATATTTTTAACTGTGAAAATTCTATTATTGGATTTTGAAACATTAAAATTCTAACAAAATAAAAAACTAAATAAAAGCAATTGATGTTTAAATTTGTTTAATGTATATGTCATATGGTTTATTATTAAATTTTCATTAATAGATCTCACAATTTTTCTTATTTAATTTTAAAAAAAAGTAATTATTTTTGATGAATCCTGCAAATTTTACATAATTTTTTTTAAAAAAATAGTTTTCTCTGATTTGTATTTTATAATTTTTAAAATTCTAAAAATGTAAACGAAAAGTAAAAAAAATTTAAAAGTTAATCAATTTTTATCGTAAACTTGCTTGATTTATTTATTGTATGGTTTATTATTAAATTTTCATGGATAGATCTTATAATTTTTTTTTAAAATTTTTAGAAAAAGTAATTTTCTTCAATTTTTTATAAATATTTTGTAAATTTTTTGAAAATAAGAAGAAACTATTAGTGCATTTGTGGTCCTGTTCTAGTTAGTCTAGTCATTATATGATCCTTCATTGGTCAATACGGATGGATCTTGCAAATTTTCATAATTTGTTTTTAAAAATATAATTTTCCATGTGAGCTACAATTATATTTTACTTCACATATAAAGATGGCTACTATTATATTAAGTATTAATTAGTAAGTAAGCTATTATTAACAGTAGATCAAGACAATTCAATACAGAGCCAAAATTTATAATTATTACTCTAAAGCTTTTAAAATAATATTGTAAAATCATATTGGACCCCAAAAAAGTAACATAAGACCGTGCCAAAGAGCGCCACTAGGATATTGTACATGCTCGTCGGCACGCAAGCATGCATGTGCCATATCGTACTAGGCAACCAGCACGCACCTATGCCACGACACTTTAATCCTTGCTTTTACCCTAAGTTTATGACTGTAGGGTGCTTAGGATCCCCCAAGGACACCAATTGCTCTTATTCTCTTGTTTACACATTCTTTATTAGACATTAACCCTAAGTTCATGACTTTAGGGTTATAAGATGCCCTAAGGACACCAACATACACTGGTCACCACTAACCTAGAGTTCATGACTCTCTGTTTTCTCCTAAAGTTCATTAACTCTATAATGCCACCTTTGGCTTTTCCCCTAAGTTAAATGCCACTCGATTAACCTACATCTAGGTTATCTCTTTTTCCCTATACATACAAGACTAAATCTTGGTTTTACCTTTTACTTAGGGCTAAATCCTAAAACTTGTCTTTACCCTAGACATGCATCACAAATCCCTCTACTAACTAACATGCTTCTAAATCATAGAAAAAGCAAAGAAGCAAGAGATAGGCCACCATTTTCGGTGATATCCTCCACCTTAGTTAGCTTTCCCTTTGAAGAGGAGATTGATCTCTGGTTGCTCCAAGAAAAACCCTAAAAAATGGTTTAGAACATTATAGATCCCAAAACCTCTTTTAAAATCCAAAGCTTCCAAAAATCCCGAAACCGTAAAGTACCCCAAACTCACCTCTCCTTGTAGTTTGCCAAAACATGGGAGAGGGGTACTTTTTTTACTCCTAAAGCTTCTCCATCAAGCTTCCTATCGTTTTCTTGCTTTGGAGGAGATCAAAACTCTCTTTTGAAGCCTCTCCAACAAAAGGGTTTCTTTTCTTTTAGAGAGAGAAAGAAAAGAGAGTGAGAGAAAAGAGACTGAGGAAGAGGGATATAGTGGAGTGGATGAATCGGTCAAGAGGGGCGAATCGGTTTAATGGGTGTTGCAACATTTGCAACTTAGCCCAAAAAAGAATTTATTTATATTCAATCCATTCTGTCAGTCAGCAACACTTTGGGCGCTCGCAAAGGATTTCGGGCGTCCGAAACTACGGAGCTACAACTCTGCACGGCTTTTTTGGCGCCTGCAGCACAATTCAAGCGTCCGAATCTTTATCTGCCCACGCGTGTGCTCTTGGGTTGAGCATTCCAAAGATAGCTTGGGCGCTCTCCCTGAGCATTTTAGGCGCCCGCAGGACAATCCGGGTGTCCGAAACCCCTCTCGCTCGTAGACTAACACTCTTGGGTTGAGCGTTCGATAGCGCCCTCCCTAGGTTTTGAAATCACAACCGGGTGCTCGCAGGACAATTCGGGCCCGAAACCCCATTTTCAGAGAACCAACTCTTGGGAAGAGCTCAGGAAGGCTCGGGTTACTTCTCTGCGTAGACTTCTCGGCGCCTAATATATTTTCTTGGTGTCTGAAATCTCTGTAACTCAGTTTTGAGCTTTTCCATCTGAGTTCCTATCCGAATTCTCTCCAATTTGATCCAAACTTGGTCTAAACTCTTATAATCACGTTTTTATACTTGTCCCAAGTGACTTATCCGCACTTTGCAAATTTAGCTAAATTCAGTGTACTACATAGATTTTGTAGCAAAAATAATGTTGCAAATAATTTATTGCTTAAAAAGGTCTGGAAATCAATATATTATGGACTTGTATGGGCGTCATACTCAGATCTTACAAGAATGTCTTTCATGCACAATCTTATCCGTCCTTACATGCTATGCTATTGTATTTCATGTGATTGGTTGGTTTGTGCTTTTGGTATCTTTGCACTGTTGAGTTGGGTACAGATAGTATCAATAAGAATTAATATTTTTTTAATACAAAAATCACAAATACACACCCTTGACTTTATGATTGCTGCAATAAACTGCAAGTAAAAACTCAGTTTCTAATACACTACCAGAGAAGAAGCTATATTTAAGGGTTTTTTTTTATTTCTTACCTCATTCTTTCTCCACTCTCCCACTTGGGTTGCTTCCTCACTTGATGTAATTAAACTCTCTCTCGCTTGCTATATTGCGTTGCATACTAATGAAGCTATATTATCCTACCGTAGCATCCTATTATTTATAGTAGCTTGAGGTGCAAGATTTTGATGTAACTTTCTTGTCAAGAGTCAAATATAGTAGGTTCACACTTTGCATGATGTTGGATAGTAGAAGCCTTCAACGAACAGCCGAAAAACAGCCAGCCAAATCGAGAATGCTTCTAATCTCAATCACACTAGTGGGCCGGGGCCAATCTACCACTGACTCCACTTTTTTTGGGTCCACGACAATTACATCACGACATGCTCCAATAATGCCACCTCACGGAGCCAAAATTCACACTTCTCGAGTTTGGCGTAGAGCTTATTCTCCTGGAGGACTGGGAGAATTTGTCGTAGATGATTCTCATGATCTTCATCGCTCCACGAGTAGATCAGTAAATCATCAATGAATACTACCACGAACTAATCTAAATATGATATGAAGATGCTATTTATTATGTCCATGAATGCTGTCGGGGCGTTGGTGAGCTAGAATGGCATAACCGTGAACTCGTAGTGGCCATAATGAGTCCTGAACGCAATCTTTGACACATCATCTTTCTTGATCTTTAGTTGGTGGTGCCCCGATTGCATATCAATTTTTGGGTAAACTGACAATCCCGGTAGCTGATCGAGTAGATCGTCGATCTTCGAGAGGGGTTACTTTTTCTTAATGTAATCTTGTTCAGCTCTCGATAGTCGATGCATAACTGCACACTATCGTCTTTCCTCTTGACAAAAAGGGCAGGTGCACCCCACGGAGAGACACTAGGCCTGATGAAGCCCTTGTTTAGAGGATCCGCGAGTTGAGCTGAAGGCCATACAGCATGGAGCCCTTGAGATAGGTGTAGTGTTGGGGACCAAGTCAATAAAAAACTCGATTTCCCGATTTGAAGGCATTCCGGGCAGCTCATTGGGAAATATGTCAGTGAACTCTATAGTCACTAGAATCTCCTCGAGTTTGGAGCCGCCTGGCGGATGATGTCCATCGAAGCCAGGTAGGCCACACATTCGCTGTTCTCGAGTTGCTTGACCATAGATGTAGAGATGGTCATTGCTAAGAAGGAGCTCTTACATGTTATGTAGACGAACTCCTCTTTCTCTGTCACGCTGAATGCCATCGTCCTCTGCTCGCATTCAATCTTAGTGTGGTATTTGGTGAGCCGGTCCATCCCAAGCACTATGTCATACTCCTTCAGCGCAAGGAATAAAGTGCCGTGGCGCGGGGGCGTGCCGTTGTCCACCTGGCACGGTACGGTACCGGCACGCTTCCGTGCCGACACGTGGCACACTTGCGTGCCGATGGATACGCATGACCTCTCAGTGGCACGCTCTGGCACGTTTTTTTTACAGTTTTTTTGCTCCTAATAAATTTTTATAATGTTATTTTGAAAGATTTAGTCAAATAATTATGAATATTGACTATATATAACTTACAATACTAATCAATTAATATAGTGGTAAGTTTTTTTAAATGTAAAAAAAAATTATACCTCATAGAGAATAGAAATTAAAATATAATAATAAAATTTACTAGTAAAATTTATTTAAGAAAGTTAGAAAAAGAACAACATACTGAAAAAGAACAACATGAGCAATAAATTAAAAGACAAATAAATTAAACAAATTTAAGTATCAATTGATTTAATTTAACTTTTAATTTTATTAGTATTTTTAATTTTTTAAATTAAAAAACAAAATCTTTAAAGTAAAAATTATTTTTATTGCAAATCTTATATAAAATACTAGATCTATCCAAAATAATTAAAAATTTAATTATATAATAATTAAATCAAGTATATCTATTTCAACTTTTTATAAACAACAGATAAAAAATTATCTAATTATATATATATTTTTTAAAAAAAACTTTACAAATTAAAAATATTCAAGTAAAAAAAAAACTACGTGGAGATACAAAGGCCAATCCCCCAAAAAAAAATCACAAAAAAAAAAAAATCGAATAAAGAACATAAGGATCTATCAAAAAAAAATCTACCAAAAAAAAAGAAAAGAAAAAGATGAGAGACACAAAACCCACCAAATAAATAAATAAATAAATCTTCAAAAAAAAAAAAAAACTCAAAAAAAAAAAACAATCAAAACTACTTTGAGTGAGTGAAAGAGAGAGAGAGGAAGAAGCGAAAAAAAAAAAAAAGAAAAGAAAAAAACCCGGCACGGGCGGAACGTGCCGCCCGTGCCGCGCGATACCCACGAGGGTATCGCGCTGTCTCGCGCGATACCCTCGCAGGTATCGCGGCACGGGTGGGTGCTGTGGCACCCCCCCTATACCGTGCCCCTATATTGGGGGCACGGTACGTGCCGCCCGTGCCGCAGCGGCACGGGCGGCACTTGAAACCCTGCTTCAGCGGCATCAACACCAGATTTGCCAAGAACATCCAATCGCCCAACTACACTAGGCATGATAGACAACACTCGCCCACGCCAATATGGTGATCTGGCATTTGTAGCCAAAAATTCAGCATCAATTGTCTCGTCGCAAAGCTGTGATTGCGTGCAAAAGAATGAGATATGAATGAATGAAATGTTCCAGTATTGAAAAGAGTCCTAGCTTAAGTCCAATAGAGGAGGTTGTACCTGCAACGACCTTCTTGGGTGTGTCTCCCTTTTGTTGTGCTAGGTTGTAGACTGGCCCACCCGATCCATGGCACGCTTTTTATTATGGCGTGAGGCAGAGATGCTCCCAAACGATGCTATAGCAGATGCAGTCCCCCGATCGAAACACCTACTTATATATTGAACACTTGAGTCCATGACTCAATCGAATGCGCCTAGATATTGTTCGGACCTAAAAAATAAGATCCATAAGACGACACTAACGTGACTCTTAACCTGCCAACAAATCAGAAGACACAATTGGAGAGCTCGTTCCCACTACAGCCTCCTAATTTCCAACTGTAAAAACATAAACTCCCCGAAATCGCCATTTCAGTCCATAAAATGTCACAAATACAGCTACACACCTACTCAGCCCACCCGCTATCTCGAAACACATCAATTTAGGCGTCGGAACACTTGCACTCAAAAATGCAAACCGAAAAGGGCTTTGGAATTGAAATTAAGCCATATCGAGCTTCGGAAGTGCCGTTTTCGACATCGAAACCCACCACGACCTTCCCACTCTCTACGCATACCCAAGATAGCGAGGATCAACCATTAAAGAAGGCTCGACAATGTGCAAAGCCACCACGTCAGCATCTATGTGAATTTTTAATTGAAATCGCGCTATTACGATCGATTACGGAGACAAAAGCGTCAAAAAATTCGATTTCCGTCCCAAAATGGTTTTCGAACTTTAGACAACTAATCCATAGGTTGAACATGTGTAATTGATGTTGCCCAAGGCAGCCCACGATGCATAATTACAGGGAGGTCCCATAACGTCCAATTATTAGGCTATTTTTCTTTTTGAGAGAAAGGTAGCATGCTACCGCTTCGTTTATTTTTTTTAAGAAATAAACTTAGCTGGAAATGTGAAACAACTAGGCTCCGAACTCGGCATCTCGGGTACCAACCACCAAGCCTATTGCCACTTGCACTAGGGACGGTCGGTAATTATAGGAGTTTTAGCTCGTTATCGGTGCTTCCACGACTTGGAAGCAAACCAATAGCCTCGGGAGGATGGAAGCGAGATTTCGGGCACTGTGCTCATGATCCGATGCATAAACAGTGGCCATTGACGGAGTTGGAGTGATCTTTTTGGTAGGATAGAAGGTCTTCCGGAGTGTTGCAGTCCAAATAGTGAAAGGGAGCCAATCGGACCGTAACAAAGGGAAGCATGGCAATGGGGAGCAACCAGGAGGGTGGTGCTCCACAGAAGAGGGGTTGTTGGCAATAAGGATGGTTGGAATAGCAAGCCTCGGCCTAGAGCTACTTCAGCAAGGCAACAGAAAGATATAATGCTCGTGTCGCTAGAGGCGGCTGGCGCCGGCAAAGGGAGGTCAAGTCCGACGGACGAGAGGTAAGGGAGGTAGTGGCCGGCGGCTAGGAGTAGCGCTAGTGGCGATTCTACAAAATTTGGCCAAGAATGCTTCTTCTCGAGCTCACGGCTAGAGCTGAGTTTTGGGGAGCTCAGGGTGGCGGGGCAAGGGGCTCGGAAGCCACGACCACAGTGAGAGGGAGAAGGGAGAGAGAATGTGTGAGTGAGAAGAAAGGTTAGTCGGAGCTCCTCATCGCTGAGGTTGGTCGCCGAAGCTTGGTGATGCGGGCCTAGTGGAGGTGGTAGTGGTGGCTGCGGTTTTGAGAGGGAGACGAAAATGAAAATGAGAGGCTAGGGTTTCCAAAATTATCATTTATAACAATTGTTTTTTAGCCCTTCCCATTTCAAGTTTCTTGCTCAAAACTTTCCCACATGTGTATGCACCTTAGTATCTCTACCTCAGAAATCTCTTAATTTGGCACATAAGTATCAGACTTTTCGCATAAAAATCCCTTTTTATGTTTGCTTTCTCACTGTTTTTCTCTCTAAATGTCACTTGTATCCCACGATATTGCAGAAATGACCCTATCACGACTTTAGCACTGTCGTCACTTGTATCCCATGAAATTGCATAAAAGACTCTCACCGTTTCTCTCTAAACATCACTTGTATCCCACAAAATTGCAGAAAAGACCCTCTCACGACTTTAGCACTGTCAGACCTCAAAAGTGGCAAGTTTGTTTCATCAAAAACGGTTAATGCCCCAAGTATCCGAAAATTTTATTAAAAAATTTCGGTTTCTACACTCTCTGCCCATTGTCTATACATGGTTAACATCTCTCAAATCCTAGCCTGGTGTTGAGCAAAGCCTTACATTAACTTCTATTGAGGTCAAGATAGACTTATATTCTAGCGTTCTGAATTTTTGAAGAAGATCTTTATCATACTTTTCTTGGCGCAAGAATTACCCTTTTATTGTTCTTTCTACTTTATGACCAAGAAAATCTTCAGCTTTGCTGGTTCCTTTATCTGAGAGCATGCTAAAACAGTTGAGTTAGGAACAGAAAGGATCGGTTAGAATTAATAGCTTATTAATAGAAAAATCACAAACACACACCCTTCACTTTATAATTGTTACAAGAAACTACTAATATAAACATGGTTATTAATACACTACAAGAGAAGAAGGTAAGAAGCTCTAATTAAGTTTCTTGTTATTCTATCTCCTCTCCTCTCTCTTCACTCTCTTACCTGAGCTGCTTCTATTCTTGATACAATTAAGCTCTCTCCTACTTACTATGTCGACCTGCATAATAATAAAGTCGTAGTAGTGTAATACCCCGAGCCGATAAATACTGTACTGAACTTTGACCAGATTGGGCAAAGTATAGTGGAGAATGGATTTGATAAGGCCCGTGTTGTGTTCTGAGGGTTTTGGAACAATTAGAAGAGAGTTTGGACTCCAAGGAGCAAAAATTAGAAATTTTGGAAAATTTCAGAGTTGGACCATTTTGCTCTCGAGGTCCAGTCTCTTACTTAAGGAACCGGTCGTTCACTCAACGGACTCGACTTTTCTGAGAAGGACTGGACCCATCTTGTGAGAAAATCCAAGATTAGAGTTCAGGGGCCACTCTTTCTCGGGCAAACCAGTCTGCCGTCGCGTGGGTCTGGGGGGGGGGGGGGGGGGGGGTGGCGCGTTCGAGGACCGGTCCTTCTTGCATAGATCGG
The DNA here is from genome assembly GCA_029168755.2 of Tillandsia fasciculata. NCBI lineage: Eukaryota > Viridiplantae > Streptophyta > Magnoliopsida > Poales > Bromeliaceae > Tillandsia > Tillandsia fasciculata. The sequence continues at coordinate 3,438,427 of CM054952.1, forward strand.
TCTGCCTAAATGGACACCCCTATAAAACGGGGTGTTCGCTCATTGTTGTCCCCGCCCGCACAACTCTATCTCCCTTTCCCTTACATTCTCCCTCACTCCCTGCTCTCTCTCTCTAGAGAACGTGCCTCCCACGTCCTCGAAGCTGCGGAATTGTGCTCGGAGTGGGTTCGGAGTTGGACGAGACGCCTTTGGAGCTCGGAGGAACTGAAAGACTTTGACAAAAGAGGTGAGTTTTGTGAGAAAAATGTTAGGGTTTTTGGTAATTTATTTGTAATTGATATGATGATGAACCCGATATGATCCTAAACGCGATTGTTGCAAGAATCATGAGAAATCTTGGGTGGATTTTGGAAAAAAGGATTTTTAGGGTTTTTGAAAGGGGTTTTTGGATTTGGGGGTTTTGATCTAATTTGATCCTATAATTCCCTAATTGAAGGTTGTAGACGCCCGCCTAACACGTTTGATTCGAGAAACGACTGATTTACGGTGGTTGATTTGAGGAAGCGGGCCAAAATCAAAATTTTTGCCTTTGTTACCCTCAAAACATGCTGTGACGGCGTTGGAAGTCAAATTGCTCGGATTCCCTGTCAATTAGCATCGAAACAAGGTGGGCGGTGCTTTCCGAAATGAACGAATGTTGTATATGTATATAATAAACGATTGATGCATTTAGGGTTGATGTTAGCCTTATGATCGCGATCTCTTGCATGCTTCCTAGACTAGGATTAGGTGACATAAGTTGAGGATCCAAGTGTGGGATGCATGAGGATTGGGTCATTCGAACAACAAAACCCTAGAAATGCAATAAAGGACTAGTAATGGGATTTAGAAAACATAGAATAACACTAGGTAAACATTGTCGAGCTAAACGAGAACATATTGATTGGGTGGCATCTCTAGAACTTGTGGAGTTAAACAAAACCTAGTGAGAAAACATAGATCGAGTGGCACCTCATGATTATGTAAAGGGTTAGCTATCATGATAGCATTTAGAGCACGTGGATGAGATGGATGCTAGGGACTTGTAGATTCCCAGTTACTATTGTTGTGATTTGGTGAGTTCTCTGGATTGGAGGACGAGATCATACTCACAGTCTGTTCGGCTGGGGGGGGGGTCGCGCCTTCACCAGTAGTGTACTCCGAAGTGTCACGACATTGGTTATAGAAATTATCTTCCCAGCAGACAGCCAACTAGTGGGATAGGACCTGGGCTTAGAAATGTGAGTCGGGGCCCGATGTTTGGCGAGCCGGTGATTAGGTTAAGAGATAAATAGGAAATAGGTTTATTTTGAGAAATGTAAAGATGTAAAATTGTGTAAAGAACTGAGATGAATGTATGTAAAAAGTTAAATGTTTAGTTAAGTTTAATTTTCCTCACTTTCATGATATTCGCTCTAGAGTCTAGACAAATGCTGTTTGATTGTATTTCTCGCTTGAAATTCATACACTGGCTTTGTGTGCATCTTGGAGGAAAAACTCTATCCGTTCAGCGGGTCTGTGTGCTTGCCCGAACCGATCAAAGAGGCTGGTCTCGGGGCGTGACAAGTATCCTATTATTTATAGTAGCTTGGGGTAAAAGGTTTTGGTGAAACTTTCTTGTCGGTAATCAAATGTTGTAGGCTGACATTTTTCCTGCAATGGTTAGGTGTAATAGTAATGTTGGATAGTGGAAGTTGTTTGAGTTGATGATTACTCTCAACATGCATTAAACTATTTGCTAATCATTATGACCAATTACTCGTTTAGCTTATTGAAATTTACACTTCGTTGTAGTTGTCACCATCTATTTTGTACTTCTTACTTGGAACCTAGAAAATTTATTTGTAGTTTGATATTGAACATCTAGTTCTCATGCTTTCTAGCCTTAGGACATCCTCTTAGGAAAAATTAATTAAATGATTTTATATCTCATAGAAGAATCACGTGCACACAAAAACCTTGGCTCTATCTGATAAGTAAATTTCACACAGATTGCAGGAACAATTAATAAACTAATTAGAGAAATGGGGCTTCGTGATATTGGACAGTTGGAGCAAGATGTTGTGTTTGGAGATGCAGGGGCAAAAGAAGTTATCAATTTCCTGAGGACAAAACAGGTTATTCGAAGGCTCTTAATATTGTAACAAGAGAAACAAATAATATATTTACTGCTGTTCATTGCAAACTATGATATATCAGGGTTTTAATAATATTGTAACAAGAGAAACAAATAATATATTTACTGCTGTTCATTGCAAACTATGATATATCAGGGTTTTAATTTTATTTCGATTCACTTTTTTGTCCAGGATCTCAGTCCAGAAAATAAATTAAGATTACTGATGATTTATGCAGTCGTATATCCAGAAAAGTTTGAAGGTGACAAAGGGGAGAAGTTGATGCAGGTAGGTTGCATATCTACATGATTGTTCACTTAAAAAACTTTAAGAACTAGAGATGAACTCTTTACTTTGTTTGTGATGCCTACCAAACCTATGCTTGTATGTGATATCCATGGCTTTTAGTTCTTTTGACATACTTAGTTCATGCAATTATCTGATTGATGATGTGCATTATTATTGGTTACTTCTGTGAAGACACTATTTACAGCAATCTGATTTCGAGTGTGGGATTGGCTTGGTTAAGAGCATAATCATGAGGATTGGCTTGGGTAAGAAGAACTTTGATACTGGGTGGTATTCTCATCATTTTTGGTTGGAGACAGTAGGATTGGCTTGGCTAAGAGCATAATCATGAGGTTTTCACAATCCCAACACCCTGGATAGAAATTGTTATTTTGGAGATAGGAATATCTTTACTAATAAATTTTAAGTGGGAATAACCATTCGTCTATTGTGTTTGGTGCAAGGATGTAAGTGTCATGGCATGGGATTGCGTCAACAACTTGTTGGCACGACAAGGATTGCCCGTGCCACTGGCACGGGCCTGTGTCGCCGGTGTCATAGCATTCTGGTGGCATGCTGACACATGGCATGGGTCCGTGCCTCTCGGCACCCAAAAAGTGTGGGTGTGCCGCCTCGAATTGTAGCATGCCGACCTTGTATTGCGCAGTATCGTGGCTTGCCGCCTCATATCACTCCGTGCCGGTTCTTGTCGATTGCGTCGTATCGCTCCGTGCCGGTTCGGTTGGCTCGGGTCTATTTGCTTATTTTTTATATTTTGAGGGGTAAAAAGAGGTTCTCTGATGGTCAAAATACCCCCTGATAATGAGTACATGTAGCAAAGACAACTCTTGGTCTTTTTAACTTGTACTCATTCGAAGTTTTTATATTTTAGAGAGAGAAAGAGAGCTCTTTCTTTCTCTCTTATTTTCTCAAGAAACACTTAAGAAATCCTCAAAAAATCCTCAAGAAGTCCTCAAAAAGTAAAAGAAGTTTTGATACTTGAAGAAGTTTCAACTTTCATAGTAAAACTTTTAACATTAAGCTTGTCTTGATATAGATCAAGGATTTTTAGGCTTTCATTTGCCATTTTTTTTTATCATGTGGCGTGAGAACGTGTAAATCTAGAATTCTTAAGGTTTCTTCATGGATATTCCTTAAAAAACTTTCAATTTAGTGTTAATTTTTTTTTTGTTTTGTGCTTTTTTTTTGTTTTTTATTTCTTATTATTATTATTATTATTATTATTTATTTTGATAATTAGAATAATAAATAAAAAGTTTTGAAATGCAAGATTTTAAATGATCTCATAGGTCTTACTATCAAGGGATCAATTTTGTAACTGGTGATGATAATTACCAGTATGATCCATCTAAGCACTCAATGTAATACTGGTTATGGAAGATAATAGTTTAGACTTTGGAATTATTATTTGGACATTTTGAATTATCTATAACATTATATGTTGTTATTATTAGTCTAATATTGGCATTTCTGTACTTTCATGAGTCGTGTATTACTATACCTACTTGGAGTGGAGGAGAGATATAAGCTGGATAAAGTTTATATGTATTACAAACCTTAAAACATCCTAAAAAGCTGACATTATTTGGAAAAAAAAAAAAAAAAAAAAAAAAAAAAAAACGCGCCAATCCTGTGCTAGTGTGCAAGTGGCGAGCCATTGGCACAGGGGGCCGTGCCGACATTGGCTCAGTCCATGCTGTCGTGTCGTGCTGTGCCGTTGACACAGTGGCACAGGCTGTGCCAGGGGCATGACAATTCTTGTGGCATGGTATGACACAGTTCATGCCATGCCGAGCCAATGTGTGCCGGTCACAAAAACTACAGATTGAGGAAACTTGTTGGCACGATAAGGCACAGTGGATCTATGCAGATAGACACTTGAATCTTTGGTTTGGTGGATAAGGCTATCTTTCACAATCACCACTTAATCGCCCAGCCAAAAATTAAGTGTCAAGCTGTGCTATATGATTATTAACCTTCCATCGCAGCTTCTTGCTGTAGGTGATCACAAGATCTTTCATATAAAACAGATGAGAATCCACTTTTGTGCTGGACTCCTAAACAAAATCTGATAGTGCTGCTATCCTAGCTTTCCCAGGATGAGAGCATTACGAAATAAAGAACATTCCCAGTTCTCAGTTCTGGAATGTTAGTGCTGCAAGCCTGTAACTGTCCTTTTCTTGTTTTGTGACGAATTGATAATGCAATTAGGGAGGGAAAAAAAATGTGGATGCAATGTAGGAAGCTGTGGCACTCTGCTTTTCTTTTTGTGAATGGGAGCTAAAAAAGATTTTAGATATGACTAAAACAGGACCATGGCCTGTAGAACTATATGAAGAACTGTCAGGTATAGGCATGTGTAATATGTGGCAAGACATAATCACGCACCATACCCTTCAGGAGATCTGCTTTTTCTAATTGTAGATGATGATTGAGACATGGCTTAATTTGGTTTCATGTTAAATGAAACATAGTTGCTGTTTAATATAAAAATATTTTTTGTATGATTTTAGATAGATATGATCATCATTTGATTCAGGATTCAGATTGGATAGTGCTTGCCATTTCCAATAATGTATTATAATATCGGAGAAAACAGGGATACCAAATTTTTTTGCTTTTCAGCTGGCAAAGTTATCACCGGAGGATATGAAGCCGATAAATAATTTGAAGTACTTGGGAGGATTAGATTCAAAAAAGGAATCACGAGGTAGTTTCTCTCTCAAATTTGACGCTCACAAGGTAAAATCCATCATTGTTTATTGAGATGTGCTTTGATTCCATATTCTTCTACTGAACTAATTCTTATTACTGCTTTATCAGAAGAAGAATGCAGCGAGAAAAGAACGAAATGGCGAGGAAGAAACATGGGCGCTTTCTCGGTTTTATCCAATGATAGAGGTACATAATAGTTCAATTGGATCTTGTTTATATCGAGCAAGGAATTAAGTGCCGTGGCACGGGGGCGTGCCGCTCTCCGCCTGGCACGGTACGGTACGGGCACGCTCACGTGCCGACACGTGGCACGCTTGCGTGCCGATGGATACGCATGACCTCCCAGTGACACGCTCTGGCACGGTTTTTTTTTTTATTTTTTTTGTTCCTAATAAGCTCTTATAATATTGTTTTAAAAAATTTAGTCAAAAAATTATGAATATTGGCTATATATAGCTTATTATACTCACCAATTAACATATTGATAACTTTTTTTGTTTATAAAGTACAACTATATATCATAAAAAAAGAAATAATAATATAATAATAAAATTCACAAGTATAATAAGTATTTAACCGTATGTTTACTGTAAAACCATGTTAAAAAAAAAAAAAAAAATTACGAAATAAAGAACATTCCCAGTTCTCAGTTCTGGAACGAGCGTGCGAGCGTGCCTTGCGCCCTAATATCGAGTTAATAAGATAATTTTGTGAAGTTCATCCCATTCTTCCAAGGATAGTTTTCTTTTCTTCTCTTTCATGCATTGAGTTCTTATTTTTCTTTGCTTTATCATCTTTGTCCAAGGTTTCTTTTTCCAGGCATTAAACACAAAAAATTAATCCTTGCTTTTTTTTTTTTTTTTTTTATTACACGCTTCTTCTTAAATAAGCACTTTGCAAAATTATTTCTATCATCTGCATAATTCTGATCGGGCCTAAGTAAGCAAAAAAAAAATCGTTACCTCAGCAATTAAGTGACAGAACTATAACTAACAAAAAATACTCACTTCTATCAGGCTCATCTAATAACTGATAAATGATTGATCACAGTAAATGTCACGCCCCAAGTTTCAACAAGCAGTCTATTTTTTTTTTTTTTCGGTCAAAGTTTAAAGCATATTTCCTATGTAGAAGAAATTCTTTGCCCCTTTGGTTAGAGCCTCCTCTATACATGCACGGTTAGGCAAGTACAGTTGTAATCAGAGTAATGTCTAAACATACTAACCATAATTCAAAACATATCCATCTTAGTTCTTAAACATTCAGACTAGTCTTTAATCAAGTATTAAACAAAATCTAATATTTCTAAGTCATAATATGCTGTAAAGTAGATAAACTAGAGTCAATAGCCTCATCAGGGGGACAGCTCTATTGTGACATCAGGGGGACAGCTCTATCGTGACAGCCTTACCAACTCGTCTCGGCATTCCATCACTCGACAGACCTGAAAAATTGTCACCGAGGGGTGTGAGATATAACATAAGTGTATCCCAGTGGGCACGACGAGCCGGAAAATAGCAAATTGTATCTACTGGCATACAATAATCAACGGATAGTAAATGATTAGTAGGTAAGGCAGATATCGATAAGCAGATAACGGAATGAATCATAATCATAATATTGAGCATGTAAGGATACAGAAATATAGGTGCTAGAGTATGCTGAAATAGAGATCTGAATCATAGTCATCATACTGAGCATATAAGGGTACAAGTGATAGAGCATGCTGAGATAGAGATCTGAATCATAATCACAATACTGAGTATAGAAGGGTACATGTGTTAGAGCATACTAAACAGATATAAATGATGCATCAATGATAGAAACTCAAGTACCCAATCGAAGCCACCTTTTTGGTCACTGGGACCTCAGGCGAAATGCCATAACCTAGCACTAACCTGGCTGACATAACCCCGGCACCCTCGGGTGCTAACCTGGGGGCTCACGGGTCATCCAATAGACCACTTTACCGGCAAAGAATGCAAGGTGGGGGATCAGTCCCACAGCATACGTGAATTACAGCGGTGCGTGGCGATCATAACGCTGATGCTCAAGCTCACGGTTCACAGACCGGGTAATTGGCAACAAGTCGGAAAACCGAACAGGGATGCAAGTATCTGTATACCAATCCTATGTCATATCATGCAGTACTGAATGCAAGAAGTAATGAACTGTCTGAATAATAGTAATCAAAGTAATGACCAATCACACAGGGCATATGTCCAGATATAATCAAGTATACTGATGACCATTCAATCATGGGAGATATCTAGATATAATCTAAGTATATTGATGACTAATCAAGCATGGAAATATCCAGATATAATCCAAGTATACTAATGACCAATCAAACATGGCAAATGCCAAGAAATAATCGAAGTATACTAGTGACCAATCAAGCATGGTAAGTGTCCCGATATAAACTGATAATAACAATCCAGGATAGGAGGCTCAGAATAGAATCAGGGCTATTACGAAGCACAGGGGTCCGACCAATTACAGTACTCCAGAGGGTCGAGATGATAAAGCCCGGACCAAAGAAAACCCACCTTAGTGTAGGCGGTCCTAAACTCCGCCGGAAGGCTCGCTGGCTGTAGTCTGACTACTGGGACCTAGATCACTTGTAAATCCCCAATCCACTGACTCACTATGCGCAGAAGGCTTAAACATAGACCTTTCCTAGATTCTCGGAATCTGCCGGAAATTCGCCGATCGGTCAACTATGACCCGATCCGCGCCTACGTGTTTCCGAATTCAACGAAACTTGATGTGCGGCCCCAGAACGCTTCACTGAAGATGTTTGGGCAAAGACATACCACTGAGTGTGACTCAAAACTCGATCGGTGCCCTAATTACCAAAATACCCCCAGAAAACCAATTTCAATTTCGGGAGTCGCCAACATCCAACCAAAGTCACTGGAACCACCAGGACAGTGTTGGGAACAGCTAGGAACATCTGGCAATAATAATTAACCATCGCAATTCCTCGAATTGCATGATTAATGTCGAAACACTGCTAAACCGGCGATTTTGCTGATTTACGGTTCAATAGCCAATCTTCGCTCAATAGAAGTCGTCGGATCTCTAACGCAAGGTTTAGAGATCATGGGCACACAGCCCATAAGGCTACAATTGCAATTAGGCCCCTAGGGTTCACTATAATTACACTTTTACATGCTTTTTAAGCTAGCAGTCCACACTTAAGCACTTTTGAACTGAACCGAGGCCATCAGTAGTGGGCCTCGACGTACTAAGCGTCGTGCTCACCATTTGGGAGCAGCACAAGACCCGAGGACAACTCTGGGTCATCATTCACTATGCCCTAAGGTTCATGTTGCCATTGTGACTTAACCTCTCGACCATTCTCATATTTGAGATGAGTATCATGCTCAGGAGGTTGAGGGGACTCAGAGGCTCACCCTACTGGTGTGGCTAAGTTGCTGGAACAGTGAATGGGACAAGCCAAGTCTCTGAGGCCCTAAGTTACTAGAACTAACCAATTTTCCAACCAAACCCAACTTTGAGGTGAGCATCAAGGTCAGGAGGTCATGGAGGTTCAAGGGCTAACTAATGGGTGGTCGGCAAGTGGTCGGAACAGTGGGTGGACGACCCTCGGCCAAAGCACAAGGTCCAAGAGCTCGGGTTGGGACCACTCAACAGAAAATTGGTTCTGGAGCAATCCAATGGCAAGTAGCAGCATCAGCAACTAGAGGGAGGTGTTAGGCGTGCCTCCAGTTGCGGCGCCGGCGTGTGGTGGCGGCGGTTGGTCGGAGTGAAGCTCCTTGCGGCCAACTAAGATGCAACAATGGTGGTTGGCCATGCAAAGGGTTTGGGCTTCATGCAAGGGCACCAACAGGTCCCTCTTGACCAGGTGAAGCTAACTGAGTGGATGGCCGGCGGCGAGGAGCGGCGACGGTGGAAGAGGCTTGGCCAAAGCTTCCATTACCCAAAACTAGGGCTTAGCACCACCACCTTCACACTGAACTGAACCTTCCCAAACTTCATCGGAAGCATAAACAGGTCCAGCAGGAGGAGCTCAGCATTTCATATTTCGGCCAAAGCTACCGGGAGCGAAGATAGCTCGAGGCGGAGCTATACTAGGTTTCCGGTGGTGCAATTCCATCGCTGGCAACCCGACGCTTTCCTGGCCACAAGGCTGGGCAGGGGGAAGTCCCCATAACCTAAGGAGGCTACTACAAGAGGTCTTAGGCCAAGAAACTTAGAGGAAGACCATGAACTCACCTCGCCGGAGTTGGAGAAGAAGGGAAAAGCAGGGTTCTCTCCTCCGGCGCCGTGCGGCCACAGCAAGTCTCGGGCTCCCTCGGGCTTGTCTTCTGGAGGTAGGAGAAGGTCACAGGTGGTTCTTGGAGGAAGTCTTAGGTATTGGGTGCTCACTCCACCACCCCAACCTAAGATATAACCATACTTTGCTTGGGAATGTGTTTCCGGGCGACCCATGTATGGGGAGGTGGTGGCAACGCTTGGGGAAGGGAAGAAGCAACTGAGGAGGCTTGGTGGAGGTCTGGTCTAGGCTTTAATGCCTTGGCTCGGGCTCCCAAGGTAAGTTAGCCATTAATAGAGCTTTTGAAGGAATAATTGCAATTTGATCCTTGTACAAGCCACCCACAGCCATGCACTTCTCACTGTAGATGAAAATGCATAGAAGCCCCTCCCCAAGAAGCCCCAAACAATTTGGTCCAAAAAATATTTGCATTATTGCAAAAATACCCATATTTTAACTTTTTTCACGTATTTCGAGGCTTGATGATGGTCAAATTGAAAAATGGACTTCTCCACGATGTCTAGCTCGACGAAACCTATCGAGTAGCGATTTTGATTTGTTGAGTTTAAGTCTCGATAGATTCTCGATCCATCCTGAACAGTATATTTCACTGTTTGGCACGCTTTTCGATGACCTAGGCTCGTCAAACATAAAAACGGACCGCGCCATTGCGCTAAGAACGACGAGACCGATCAAATCGAGTATTTGGATCGTCGGATTCAGATTCCAAACGGTCGATTGGTTAGTCGAAAATCCGGAATTCTTAAAAGGTTACTATTCACATTTAAGTCATCCACTATTACAACTGTATCCCTTTATACAGTCTTTTGGCCTACTGAAACTTTTTGAACTTGAATTTTTTATTGAATTAGGATTTAAATTTCTTGAATATTACAGTTAAACAGTAATTTAATAAGAAAACTGAAATTGACAAAAAAACATATAAATGATGATGTAGAAAAATTTGGTGAATCTGGATTTATTCAATGAATAATAATTTTATTTATCACTCCATGTTAAATATAGATCAAAGACAATGCATGCAATTACTTTGATATATCTCTAATATTGCATCATCACTTTGTTTCAAATTGAGTAAGTTTTCGTACCAGATAAACTCATATAGGTTAATTTGGATCTACGGTCATTTTCTCCGTTATAATCTTAACTCATATAGAAAAGCACCGTGGGACATCATGTTGAACATATTTTTGTAAGTCCATACGTTGATGTATACAAACTAGGGATTCAAAATTTTCTCGGCCCCATCTGACCAACCAAATGAAGATCAAATGACCTCTGTAGATGCGAGTAATGTCAACTGTGCTTGAGTTAGTCGAGTTGATTGTGTCAAGCTGCCAACCATAGTGCCCGATGTGGTTGACTTCTTTTGGTATTACGTAGTTTATTCATGCTGGCATCCTATCTTAATTATGGCTTGTTTTCTGCTCTAGACAAATCCAAATCAAAGTTGACTTATTATAGGGGTCTAGTCCAAGGATTTAGGTATCCATCGGTACAGTCTGTATCCACGGTGTCATATCATGCCAACAAGATATCGGCACAATACAGCCCCCATGCCGATGGCATAGCTCAAAATCCTCTTTTCTTTAATTTACTAAGTAATTTTTTTAATAAAATTCAAAAATTTGATAAAGATACATAATAAACTATTAGAAAATTTTGTAGCTAAATAAAATAAATATTTCATGCCATTATGTGTCAGCACATGTATTTTTTGTGATCAGCACTCATCGGCACTGCTCGGCACACACCGTGCCGTACCATGCCCGCAAGTTTTCGACAGCCACAGCACTTAAATCCTTGGTCTAGTCTATACAGACATAATTGTCCCAGATTGTAATGAATTCTGCAAAGAGATTAAGAATTTATGTTCTACTTTTTCTCCAAAAAGAAAAGCTTCTTTCCCTCAAGGAGAATTGGGTGTTCTCTCCCTTGAAGTGAAGTGTGTGTTCAAAGAAGAAATTCCTAATTTATTGGTGTAAGAGTCTAGTTATTTATGTATGTATTTATGTGATTAGCACTATTGCCAATTGTATTTTACTTGTACAGGGTTTAGTTTAATACAACCTATCCTATAAGGTGTTTTTGTAATTGTGTTTACTATATATATTCAATGAAATCCCTAGAGGGGTCTTTATGGCTTATCCAATCTTACATGGTATTGGAGCTACACACCCTGAAGGGAAAATCAATAGAGCCATCATCCTTCTTTCTTCCTTTCCATTGCAAGTTTTTCTTCTTCGTCTCTATTATCTTTCTACTGCTGCTACAGTACTATTGCCTACAGTATTTACTGCAGTATGTCATTCTTTCTTCTCTTTACTGGTAATGATCCTATAGCCGCCTATACTCATCTACGTTCTCAAAAACCAAACTACAGTTTTGTAGTCATTACTTGCTGGTTTTCTTGAGGGTATTCTGTTAGTTCTTTTTTTTTTTTTTTTCTTTAGTTGTTGCTACTACAGAGTTATTCCTTGTTCACTTCATTTTTATATTTTGAAGGCAGCTAATATTTTTTCTCTAACTGTTGTGAATCTCAAGACGCTTATTCCTATAGAGCTACCAAATATTACATTGTTTGGAAATAGGTATTCCTTAACGTGTTAAAAAGCTTCGGAGTAGCCCCACACATTGATGGAACGGGTGTACCGCCATCTCGGATGGTAGAGGTCGATAAAAAGCTAGCACACAATCCTGATTATTTATAATAGGAAAGAGAGGATACTACAATCCTCATGAATTAATGCAATATTATCCCTTTCTATTCTTCAGATAGTGATATCCAGTTTGCCGAAGTCAGCTCGCGATGCTCTTCTTTGACAAGATTGCTTCTACAGCCTTTTCTCTTTAGACGGAATTGCGTAGCACTAAGAAGGGGTGATTATGTTAGAGTATGTGCGGAAGGGCAAATCTATCGGAGACGCACTTCTAGTCATTGGGGAAGGCCGGTCCGACAACGATCTTGTGATGATTGTTTTGCTAGGGCTTCCAGAAGAGTATCGCAGCTTTGTGAGTACATTGAATACCCACAGAACCAAACCGGCTTTTGGCCAGCTTCGTTCTCTTTTGTTGCAAGAGAAAATAGAAGTGCAACGTCATTCAAGCCATACTACATCCTCTTCCGGAGATTCTAGTGCCCTATATGCAAACCGTGGACGAGGAACTAGGAGAGGCCAAAATGGTAGATCTAGAGGAGGACGAGGATAGCGAGGTGGTCGTTATCCACAGCGTAGGCGTGGATAGCATAGAGAAGCATTGTATCAACATTTTCCACCTACACAACCTGTGCATCCTTGACAATATCCACCTATGCCTCAACAAGTTCGTCAGCATTATCCTGAAACAATGATGCCTCGCCCTAGGATTCAGTGTCAAATCTGTGGTAAATTCAACCACACTGCTCTTAAGTGTAGGCAAGAGTTTCAACTATACGTTTATTGCGGATGACATACCACAAACTTTTACTGCCATGAGCCTTCAATAGCCTTTTGAGGAGGTATGGTATCTTGACACTAGAGCGTCCAATCACATGACATCGGATGCAGATGTACTTTCTGATTCTAAGCCTTACTTAGGTACAGATAAAATATTTGTTGGTAATGGTCATTTGCTTCCTATTATGCTGGTTTTTGTGTGAAGGACAAGGAAACAGGGAATGAGCTCCTTCGATGTCGTGGTTCAGGAACTTCACTTTATCTGTTATCATCAACAGTTGCAAGTATTAGAAATAAAGACAGGTGCTTTGGTTGCCTCAAAAGTTAATAATGAGGACTTACGGCATAAAAGATCAGGGTATCAAAATTTACATGTTTTATCCAAATTTTTTGTCATACTATGGGACCTTTTTATAAAGCCTTTTATGAAATAAGGTGTTGTTTGAAAATCAGAGTTTGCAGAAAACGATCATCTTTTTTTTTTTTTTTGGGAAACCTGCCTTGTCCAGGAGATGTACGGACTTGCCACAAATATAGAGACTCCTCTATCCTCATGGATAGGGTTTCTCCTGTATTTGCACGGTGTATCAGCCCTGTACAACATCACCCAACCAATAGTTTCACACACATACAATCATACTTAACCATACATTTCATCACAATGCAGATGCACGTACAACTAGCAAATCCTTAGCACAGAATGATGCATGCCCTGTAGCTACAGTGTTCTTACCGTAGGTGATGCGAATGCACATTTCATCAATCATCTATCCACTGAAAGTGTTTCTCACCCGGAAACTTTATTTTGAAAATCTAGGGTTGCGATAAAAATCGAAATCCAATTTAAAACTATTTTGAAAACCGTTTCCCAAACGAAAATCTTGCTTTTTGAAAATCAACTACCATGAGGGATAGAAATGTATTTTACCATAAAACCTTAGTCCAAATCTATCCACCATTAAACCAAAGTTGATACCAAATCCAAAAGCCATAAATTCATAAAATCGATGCCGCACCAAAAAAACCATATACGCCAGTGCTATATCCATAAGATATCCATATGCCTAAATCAAAACCAAACAAATGATCACAAAATTCAAGCATGTAGTGAAATAATCTAAACCATTGAACCTCTATTTATTAAGTAAAATAAAGGGGCATGAGACGGTGAACTAGAAGGGGACCGCTAATGCAGGTTATCTATAGTGAGGAATCTCATGCCGCGCATTGACTTGCCTCCTCACCGGTGTTACCTTTGGACAACCGTGGGGTGAGAAACCAATATGTGGTTTGTCAGTGGGTATGACAAAGCCCCGAAAGCCAGCTATACTCATTGGGAAAGAAATAGTGGAAATATATATGAACAGAAATGTAAACCTACAATCGCAAGTGGAATCAATATAAGACGTAAAAACTAAAATGTCGCTACTGTAAAGAAGCCTATCCACTATATGCCATGGTGGACAAATTGACCAAATCTGTAAAGAAGCCTATCCACTATATGCCATGGTGGACAAATTGACCAAATCTTGTACCTAATCCACAACCTACCATGTTGGTCCGTCGGCTTCAAGCACTGCCTGCCACTATTATGCACTGAATCTGACTCACGTGTCACAATGGACGACCTATCCAGATAAGTACACCTTATCAGTGGCCAAATCGACACGATGTCTATGAATGCTCCCAAGCGCAGTGGCTAATCACATGAAGCCCTCTGCGAAAAATCGATAACCGTGGCCGAAGCCAATACCGTGGTGTATGAACGCCGAGAACTGTGACTAGCCAATCAAGTCATGAAGACCCACCTATAACTACCATAAATCTTAAGTAGTCTTCGGCAAAAAGCCGATAACCATGGCTGAAGCCATTGTCATGGCGTATAATCGCCGAGAACTGCCACTACTAACCAATCGAGTCAAGAAGACCCACCTATATATGCCATAATACCTGGACTTAGAAGTCCCCAAATGGTCAAGTAGTAAAAGAGCATGTCAAGAAACAACCTATCACTATATGAGATAGTAATATATGTATGCCACGAATAAAATAGTGATACTGACATGTAGGGAGTGAACCATAGTCGTGGTGTGCCATGAAAGAACTCGGGAGATGTCGTCTTATCGACTACCTGCTCGAAGTACCCATCTTTACTGTGTGTAGAACTTGTGTCGTCGATCCCTGGATAGTGCCTCACGCTACTGCCTAGACATGTACGAAGTCCGACCCAAATCCGTAAGTAGCTCAAACCTGCTAATTTTCAAATCCCTTGACTCGACACGTGAATCGAAATAGACGAACAATCCAATTTTTGGACTCTATCAACGGTCACTGAAAATTCGCCCGATTGTTGCACCGACTCGTTGGAATGCCACTCCAGCCTACGGGGTGTCCTAAATCAAGTTCCACACCTAACCCACCTTTCCCGTTGTCCCAAATCATCACTTTAATGCCATTGGGTGCCGAGATAGGGAATCAGAATTCCGAAAATCACCGGTTTGGTTCCCAAGTTACCAAATGTGGCACCGGAACCACCCGCAGTCCTCTTGCTGCGACCAAAGGTGTCCAACCCCACTAAATGACTAACCAGTAAAGCCCCAATCACCATTGCGAATAGCAGCAACCCGTGCGACATAAATTTGCCCTCAAAATCGCTCAATTTTTGTATTTCAGTCTCTGATTCAGCCCAAAGTGTTCCAAGACACTTATTTCAGTCTCAAAATCATCATTGCTGTCATTGGACACTCTTTGGGTGTTGGGACGGCCGCACGCCAAGTGGTGCGATCTGAGTGTAAAAAACAAGCTAGCGGTGCCATATTTCTGAAAATTGCTGTTTTGGCTTCGGAACCCACCGTAAACCCAACCCACTATCCTCGGACACCTAGGATAGCAAAGTATCCGGCCAATGAGGCTCCATGACATGCCCTGGGTATTCACGTTACTTGAATGTGAATTCCGAACCAAAATTGTGATTCTCGATCGGCGGTTTTGCTGAAAACCACATCAGAACTTAATTTACATTTTGTAAATGACCTTGGACAATCAGTCCAAAGGTCACCAACAGTAGTTTCACGATGCCCAAGTCAGGCCATATGCTGCAAATGCACCATAGACCCATAATATTACTAGAATTGCATTAAATACAATATAAAAACATATTCGTTACCGACGATTCCACGTTTTGAAACCGAACCAACAGTGTAGGTCCGTAGGTCTCGATGCTCTGGAACCTGTGCTTGCTGTTCGGAGCGCAACTGAGCTTCGTAGAGCGCGCCAGAGCAACTTGAACTGCTATTATGCATGCCCCCAGGAGCGACATTGCCCAACCAGAGAGATTCGAGGCCCTTCGGATCTCAACTAAGGTGAGCGTAGGTGTCTATCGACCCCCTGAAATGATGTGCTCACCTTCTGGGAAATCGCTGCGTCAAGGATGGCCGGAATAGGGAAAGCCGGCTCAAGGATGTCTTAGCCCAAGCAGGATCTGGAGTGGTCCTCATCTTCTCAGGCTCTGGCGTCCAAGGGGCGACGATCGCTGGCCAGTGGAGGTCCTAGCTGGTGAGAGGGACACGAGATGCGGTGGCCAACAATGAAAGGCGACGGCGGATTTGGAGCCGCGGCCAGGGATAACCCAAACCTTTCCGTGTTTGACAAAACCCAC
Source organism: Tillandsia fasciculata (assembly GCA_029168755.2). Classification (NCBI taxonomy): domain Eukaryota; kingdom Viridiplantae; phylum Streptophyta; class Magnoliopsida; order Poales; family Bromeliaceae; genus Tillandsia; species Tillandsia fasciculata. The sequence goes on from CM054952.1 coordinate 3,454,945, forward strand.
CTTTACCCAAAACCAAGGGTCGAAACACAATTTCACATTTTTGATCTGATATTTCTTTCATGCAAAAATTCTTCCAAAATGCCTCATTTTTTCCCAAATTTCAAGTGAACTTTCATTTTCGCGTTCACAGCCTGGCCATCGAAGAACATTGCAATTCCGCACATGAAATATTGGCACTTTTCGAATCTGAATATCGTTTATGTGTTTTATGGTCGCGACGGTAAACTCCAGGCGACTAGTTCATTTTCGGAACCTCAAAATTCTTACCCAGATTTTTAGCACTCGTAGAGCTGAGTCCCCAAAATTTTGACCATAAGTTTGCCAATTTTCGTGCATTAAATGCTAAACTATTTGAGACCAGACCAATGGTCGCATGATTTTTTGGTTGCATGATTTTTTGGTAAATTTTTTTATTACGGCTTTCCGTGTTCGTCTTAAACCTTTCTGGTTCGCGATCAGAAAATTATAACTATCATAATTCATTTTCATGATGATCTCCACGCATTTACAGCCTGGACTCCACCCCTCGCATAAAAAATTATTTTCATTAATTATTATACGAAAATTACAGTTAGGTTCTCCGAACTTCACATTTTTTCTTTTAGAACCCTTGGGTTCTACATTTTTTAAAGACAATAAATTTTTACCTTAGTTTGAATTTTTGATTTCTCATTGCAATTCTTGTAATGTCGGTAAACATGTTAAACTTCTATTTAGTAAATCACAGTTTCAGTCTATTTCTCCATTTCATTTAATTCATTTTGATGTTTGGCAATCACCTATTTCTTCTATCTCTGGTTATAAAATTATGTTGTTTTCGTGGATGATTTTACTCGTTACTCGTGGATATATCTTTTGAAAGATAAAAATGAGGTTTTTGATATAGTTGCTGAATTAAGGGCTATGATTGAAAATGTTTTTGATAAGCAAATTAATTTTTACAATCGGATGGAGGAAAAGAATTTGTCAATGAGAAATTTTCGTCTCTTTTTCGTCAAACTGGTATTATTCATTTTATTTCTTGCCCTTACACACCACAACAGAATGGTGTAGCTGAGTGCAAACACAACCATTTGATAAATATAAATATAGTGAGAACCATTATTTTTCATTCTTGTATACCTCCTCGTTTTTGGGCAGATGCCCTAATGCAAGCTGTTTTTATTACTAATCGCTTGCCCTCTCTTACTGTTCTTAAAGGGCAGTCACCATATCAACTTTTATATGGTCTTTAATCCTATTGACTTGCAACTTGTGAGAGTTTTCGAATACTTGTCTTATCCCGATTTATAGGATATTGTGAGTCACAAACTCTCCCCTCATTCTCTACTTTCTGTCTACCTTCGCATTTTTGATAAACACAAGGGCTTCGTATGCTTTTATCCATAGACTAGCAAAGTTTCTATCTTTTGCCATGTTACTTTTATTGAGTGTTTTTTTTTCTTTTTTGTTTTGCTAAATTCTCTCAAACTGATCTCTCTAACTTTCAAATATTTCAAAATTTTCTTTCTAACCCTCTTTTGTTAAGAAGTGATCCTTCAACTCTTGAGGTAATTGCATGTTTTAATTTTCTTCCCTCTGAGGATTCTTCTATTGTTTCTTCTTCTTCCACTTCCAATTCACTTGTTTCTGAAGCTATAGAGATCTCCAATACCAACAACTAGTCCATTGTCTGGAACTGAAAGTGCACCCACTACCGTTGGTCAGAAACAACTCCGAATATATACCAGGAATTCTACTATTGAACCATTACATTCCTCACCACCACTCAACGCACAGTTACCACAAGCCAACCCTGTATCTTCTACATCCTCTACCTTTGCTACCACCATTTGAATACCAACCACACCTCCCCTACCTATATCCTTCAAAACCCATGGTATGATCACACGGTCCATGACTAAGGAGTGTGATACTTCCGCCTCTCTCGACTTCCTCACAATCTACTCTTTCAATTGAACCTAATAATTTCTCTGTAGCATTTCAAGATCCTGGTTGGCGCCAAGCCATGCAGGAAGAATTTCGAGCTCTTCTCTCTAACTCTACCTGGGATCTAGTTCCGCGACTAATCTATGTTAATCTTATTGGGTGTAAATGGGTCTATAAGGTAAAATAGAAAGCAGATGGTTCGTTAGAGTGGTTGAAAGCTCGTCTTGTTGCACAAGGCTGCAAGCAGCAACAATGGATTGATTTTGACGAGACTGTTTCTCCTGTCGTGAAGCCTACTACTATTCGAACAGTTATTTATGTTGTTTTATCTTCTGGTTGGACTCTTCACCAACTTTATGTGAAGAATGCATTTCTTCATGGTATTCTCAATGAAGAAGTTTATATGAAACAACCTCTTGGGTTTGTTCATCCTTCATTTCCTAATCATGTTTGTAGACTTCTCAAGGTTGTTTATGGCTCAAACAAGCACCCTGGGCTTGGTTTCAACGTTTCACATCTTTTTTATCTGAGTTAGGATTTATTGAGAGTTCGGCTGATCCTTTTATATTTATCTTTCATAATAAAGGAGGAATTCTCGTTCTCCTTCTATATATTGATGATATCATCGTCACAAGCAGCTCGTTCTCAATGCTGAACTCCTTAATGTTACACTCTAGACAAAATTTGCTATGAAAGATTTGGGGTCTCTTCATTTTTCTGGGAGTGAAAGTAACTTAGTTCATGGTCTTCGGCTAACTCAACAAAAATATGCACAACAGCTACTTGAGGACCATGGTATGCTTTGCAGCAAGTTTGTTTCTACTTTGCTCTTATCGACGCTCGGCCGTCTTCTTATAAGGGTCGCCCACTTGAGGATCCCTTTATCTACCGTCACATTGTTGGTGCACTCCAATACTTTACCTTCACTAGACTAGATTTCTCATATGGTGTGAATCTGATTGCTCAATTTCTGTAAGCACCTTGGGACTCTCACCTTCAGGCTGTTAAGCGCATTCTCCATTATATCAGAGGGAAAATGAATTATGGCCTTCATTTTTCACGTTCTTCTTCTTCCTCTTATTGCCTACTCTGATGCTGATTGGGCTAGCTGTCCTGACACTCGGTGTTCGACTTTTGGTTTCTGTGTTTTTTGTTGGTTCCAATCTAATTTTGTCGTATGCTAAGAAACAACCGACAATCTCTCGCTCTAGCTCTGAAGTTGAGTATCATAGTGTTGCATTCACTCTTGCTGAGAGCGTTTGGATCTGTCGTCTAGCTTCGGGATGGTGTGTCACTACATCATCCTCTCACTATCTATTGCAACAATTTCAGTACAACTTACATTGCAGCCAATCTGGTATTATATGCTCAGACAAAGCATATTGAACTAGACTATCAATTTTTGCACGAGAAAGTACAACTGGGTGATCTCTCTTTAATTCACATTCCTTCCGACAAGCAGTTGGTTGATATCTTCACAAAACTTTTGTCTGCTGCTCGCTTTACTGCGCTTTGTATCAATTTTCACATTTAGCCTTGGGATGCTTAGATTGTGGGGGGGGGATGTTAAAGTCGAGTTATTTATGTATTATGTAATTAGTGCTATTGCCAGTTGTATTTTACTTGTACAGGGTCAAGTTTAATGCAACCTATACTATTAGGTGTTTTTTATAATTGTGTTTACTATATATTCAGTGGAAACCCTAGAGGGGGCCTTTATGGCTTTACCCAATCTTTCTATTGGTATCAAAGTAACTTTTGAGATTGTTGAGGCCCTTGAAGACGAAGATGACCCACATTTGTGCAGCAACTTAGTCTTTCTTGCAATAACCAACTTAACGAAAACTGGTAATGTTGATTGATCTACTGTCAAATTGGTTGTTCCGTATCTTCCTTCAATTGGGAATTTAGATCCAAAATTGTCTTTTGTTTCAGTCTTACAGAAATTGCTGTGATATCTGCTAAATTCTAGATTGAGGTGAGCCATGATTGTAGAAGAATTATTTGAGGAAGTAATAGCAGTAGGGCATTGCGAAGTGAATGGGGCTGTACTATGGGTCAGTTTCAGGGCGGGGGGGCATAAACAGACCTGAAGAATGATACAGCAGAAGAAAGGCTACAACTTGAAGAGGTCGTTTATTAATTTACTTCTTTCCTAACTCTGTGGAGTTGGATACCTCTTTTAATGCTACTAAAATGTTTTCCCACCTCAGATTCTTACACACTACTGTAATGACCACCTGACTTGAATTCAAGTCTACTTCTTCATTAAGACTCTTTTGCAGCTATCTATCCAAATATTGTTCCATTCACTAATTAGAAGGAATGTCCACGAAGATAAGCAGAATACTTTTCTAAAAATCTCTAAGAATCAAATTTCGATCTAACCATACGGAAACAATCAAATCGTTTAGTGAACTTCAATGACCCAGTTGTACCCAAGTTGACTCATTATATGCTCAATATGATGCACTTCCAAAACAAAATAAAACAAATTCAAGAGGTGCTATCTAACTCTGAGATGAGTTAGCAAACCCCCTTTGTATTTTTCAATACTCTTTTTTAGGAGATAAAACCTTGAACTTTAAGAACACTCCTTACTGAACCTGTAATTTAAATTGAATTAAATTGCACTCAACTTGGCTCATCATGGGCTCAACTTGATACACTTACAAAGGAAACCAATTTAAATCATAAATATTAACCAATCTGTATTCAATTGAATTATTTTAAACTGAAAACTTTCTATGTCAGGTGTGTTACTTATTTGTTTGCATAAGCTCGTAATGTTGCTCAGAACATTATTTCTTGTTTTATAGGAACTGATTGAGAGACTAAGCAAAGGCGAACTACCACAAGATGAGTACATGTGTATGAATGAGCCAAGTCCTACTGTTCATGGGTCATCACAGAGTGCATCAGTCCGGGCAACTCAAGGTCAGCCTGCACACTCAATGAGATCCAGGAGAACTCCAACATGGGCTAAGAGTCGCAACTCTGATGATGGTTATTCAAGGTATCAGAAGGTTTTATCACCCAAGTGAAACTTCTTGAAAAGTATCAAAAGTTTCGGTTCGTATTACATAATTTGCTTGATCGGTGTACTTGGCTGTTGGACTTCCACAGTGATTCGGTATTAAGGCATGCATCTAGTGACTTTAAGAGAATGGGGCAGCGTATTTTTATCTTTATGATTGGAGGAGCTACTAGATCTGAGGTAGATATTTCTTGCAAAATAGTTCAGATAGTTTATTCAAGTTTTTCTACATACTTATCATTCAAATGCTTTGATTAGTTACGCGTGGTACACAAGCTCACTTCGAAACTGAAGAGGGAAGTCATCCTTGGATCTTCTAGTCTAGATGATCCTCCTCAATTTATCACTGTGAGTTATGTAGTCATTTATGAATAATTCCAAATTCATATTTTAAAGGTGATATTGCAAGCAATCTATTTTACATGATTTATCTTTGTGTCTGCCATAATAGCTTAGTCAGATAGATATCTGTTCTCCATTTATATTAATTGCTTTTGTTATCTTCTACATATTTAGAAAACCACCCACTCTGTCCTTACTCTCTCAGAAAATTATGTATTTGCAAACTTTGATAATACCTTCATGGATGCCTTATATTATGGAGCAGTTCCCTAGTTTTTGTCTTTGCATATTAATCTACTTTAGTAGTGTGTTTTACTGATTTTTTGTGTTTTATATGACCAAAAAGTTAAGTGGATATTACAAAGTGAAATCACAAGCTGAATGTTTGACTTACAACATATTTTGACTGCCTAACTGCAGAAATTGAAGATGCTGACTGCTCAAGACGCGTCAGTAGATAGACTTCGTATTTAACTTCGAACCACAAACAAGTGTACAATTTGTCACATGCCACACCACCTATTGCAGGTTAGCCTTTTTGTACTCTCTCCCCTCTGTCTGCGCTTTTGTGTCTCTTTATTTATTCTCCTTTGGTTTTAGGTATCTAATGCTGCTTGACCAAATACTATATTTTTGTAGGAAATCATAATTTATAGATCTACTACAGAATTCATGTATCCTTCCTCTGTCATCTAGTCTGTGATGTCACCCAATTCTAAGTATTGCCACCAGTATATGCATTATTCGGTCCTTTTTTCTTCTGTTTTTCTTCATTACCTGGGTAATGATGGTAATTGAAGTAGTGAGTTTACCATATATTGTTCATTAAATGTGTTCACTATGGTCATTTGTTATGTAGCTTGTGAGTAGCTTTATCGAATAACAAAAAGTAAATCAGTCATCATGATAGCTTAACTGCAAAAAATAAAGAATGCTTCAATGCAAATATGATATAAGTTGCCTTGTTCAACAAAATGTAATCAGCGAGTACCCTGATAGTATTATCAAATACGGTAATTTATGTGATGTTATCAATTAAACATGCAAATGAAAATGGTGTAATGACAGCAAAAAGAGCACCCCGTCTAGGGTTTGTATTGATATATAGACAAAATATAAAGAGTCATATGCTAGTCATGTGATGACTAGGCGCTAATATATTTTACACCCTAAGGCTAAGTTTGATTGGGGTATATCCTCAAAACAAGGGGGATATCCACAAGTTGTACCTAAATTCAAAAAGAAATTGATGGAACCACTAGTTCCCATCTTGACGGGTTGTTCAAGAACAACCCGTTAAAAATAATTCTTGCCATCACATGGAACAACTTTGTTGTTCCTTATTAGATATATAAATATAAAGTAATTATTACTATTGTTATTATATTGTTACTATTATTATAAAATATATTATGTAATTTAATCTATATTAATGTGAAAATATATTATTATATTATTATATTATATTCATTATAGATAATATTATCATATTACATTATACATTCAGTTGATAGTTTATGAAAGTTATATTATATAATAAATTTTATAGTGTATGCTTATTTACTATAAACTAATTATAACATAAATTGTATGATAGTTATATATATAATATATATTCTAATTTTGTTATAGACAATATTACATAAAAATAATTTTATATCATGTCAATTATACTATATTAGATTTAATATGAAAGTTTGAATTTCTAATATATTTTATGTATAATTTTCTATAAATCATATTAGTATCTTTTATATTTTAAAACATATTTAGACATTGCTCTAGACTTTTTATTTAAACGCTATTAAGGATATCCTCCAGAATATCGCCGAGTGTATCCAAATGCAAATTTGTAGTTGTTCTAGCTTTTATGAGAATATCCCTTATTCTCGGAAAAAATAAAAAGTATCCTCTAGAATTAAGTTCTCGAACCAAACACAGTCTAATAGTACATAATACGTATAACACGCTAACATCGTCCCGCAATCTGAGCATCCTTTGGACTGATGTGAAGATTTGTACGCAGAATAGTAAAATGAGAAGTAGACAAGGGCTTGGTAAAGATGTTGGCAAGTTGCTTGTCCATGTTAAAGAATGGTAAACATTTCTCCAAAAGCGAAAGCAACCAAATAATGATATTTTATTTATTTTTTATTTAACACCCCCACCTCATGTTTAGGCTTGAGACATTTTAGTAGACCTAAAAAGTGGACTTAATCAAATGGGAGAAAATTAAATAATGCTCGGAGCTTGGCAGGAATTGAACCTAGGACCTCGTACTCCAATACCTGTAAAAAAATCAAAAAGAGCATCCCATCTAAGGTTTGTATTGATATATATAGACAAAATACAAAGAGCCATATGCTAGTCATGTGATGACTAGACACTAATATATGTGACACCCTAATAGTATATACTACATACATTATAGTGGGGCTAGAATGTTATTGATAGTAAAGGAATAGTGTAAAACTTTTTAACCCTTGGATGCTTAGGGTTTAAGGGTGGTAGGTGGAATAGTATTGATCCAATGGGAAAAAAAAGTTGATTATTAACACTATTCATTTACTATCAATAGTATATTAGCTAAACTCCATATAATGCACTAATGGAAGGATGCTTCCATGTAGCGTCCATAACCATGCTGAAGTGGTTCTGGTGAGCCAACTTAGGTAGTGAATGTGACAAGTAATATTTACTGAAAATATATTCGTAAATTATATTTCAACAAGGCCATTAAGGAAAAACGTTTGTTAAGATTACCTATTTCCTTCTTTAACTCGAGCCCTTGTGCAAATACAACTTATTTTGGCATTGTATTATTCCATAGTTTCCGAACCTTTTGTACATGCCTATGTTCTGTCATGATATTGTGCTGAAAAGGATCTAATTGCCTAATTAGTTGGAAAGAACTTTCACCTCAAGTTGGATACTGGTTTTACAGTATCGAGACCTACTTCAATGATTTAATTGGATGATACAAAAACTCAATCGGAATCTCTGATTACAGGAAGACTTGTGCTTCTGTTTGGATGGGAAATGTTAATTTGACTGTTTTTTATATCCTCAAATGATCATTTTATTAGCCATATGAGAAATGCTTATCTGTGATGATTTTTAATGAGAACTGAAGTCCCCATACTTGAGTTTTTATTACATATCTTGGCATGGTTGCATCTTCGTCTCAAACAAGGAATTTTACCCTTTTTTTTAATCTTTGGAGAAATTTTGTTATGCAAACATGCCAACATGTTTTATCACAACAAGAATGGTTAATATCACTCGCATTCATTGGGTTTGACCATGTCATATCTCACTCATGAAAATGACTAGAGCATCTCAAACATAGGATCTGGAACTTCACAATTTTCCAAGTATAGGTTGAACTGAAGATGCAAGTACTAATAACGTGCAGTCTGTGTTTCATTTGATGGTTTCATTTAATACTGGGGACAGTGCAAAATGTCCCAAAGGATCATTTCAATTATAGACGCTATCCCCTCTTTCTTTGGTTGGACATAGTGGAATAGGTTAGAATAAAGAACTATGATGGGGACAGTAAAATATTCCACCATGGAATAGCTATCCTCGCTATAAAGGGATATCTCCCTTACAAAGTTCCAAGTAGGGATAGTACAATTATCTATTGTGTTTTGTGGGATAATGGGAATATCTGCCGCTATTCCTGCTTTATTCTCCTACTAAACACTGCTTAAGGACCTGCTTGTCCCGTTTGTTACTTTATGCAATGCTTTTAAAATACTTGTTTGAACTTCAATAGATCCCGTTTGAACTTCGATAGATCCCCTTACTAGTTTCTTGCTAATGCAGAAGCAGAAGCTTCGAATTTCTTTCTGCTTTTGGAACCTACAAACATATTGCAGCTTCTCGCCACAACTAAAGCTTTAGCTATGCCAGCTCATTATTAGAGGGCACTAATAGTGGGTCTTGGTGGCTGCTTTGTCTAATTGCTATCATAAATTATTGTACATTGGACTAACCTTCTGTCTAATTACAGATATATTTTACATACACCTGTAGTTTGTTTTCTCCACCAAGTTTATGAAGATATGGTGAACGATAGTGGCTTTGCTGAGCATTAGGAAACTACTTGATTGCTCTGTTACATCTGACTGAACAGTACATTGTCAATTATTAATCGAAGTTGCATAATACTTCAAGATTTTCTCTCTTCACAAAATTCTGTTGTTTGATCTGCCCACTTTTGGGCAGAAAGCACCATAGATTATTCATGTTGTTTTCAAACCTTCTCTGAGGTACACTAATATTGTAGTGAAGGGTAAGTAAGATGCATTATTCTTCACTTGCCAATGAGGTTCTTGATTAAGTGCTATCTCACACAGCCTGAGTTTTGAATTAAAGCACTTGGGATTCTGAAAGACAATCACGAAAAGGCTACAATTCAGGTAGAGACTTGCTTATCAACTGAATCATGGTAGTCATGTTAGCCAATTTAGGTGTGCTGCTTTGATTTTTATGGATAACAGCTTATTTGGCTAGGATAACTGAATGAACTGAAATATCTCCAGGCCTAGTTTAATTTTTATTTTCCAAAAAGTCCTTAAATAATCTGATTTTATCAACCTGAATTTCGATCGATGGCGAAGTGTTTGTAGTACACACACACACACACACACACACACTAAAAGATAATAAATTTAAAAAAAAAAAAAAATCCAGTAATAGCTTCTGTTTTTTGGTTTATTTTCAACAAAAAGCCTTTAGGCATCCAACTGTGTTCGGTAATTGCAAGAATAGATAAGTCCATCAACTAACGCCTCCAATTATAGAATTTCAGCTCATAAAACATGAGAAAAGACATAATGCGCCTTTTGTTCTTCTGATTGAGGTTTAAAAATCAGATCCAGAAACTAGATCAGTATTAGCTTAGACATTAAAAAATGCTTGTGCTTTTCTGGAAATGATGGAAAAATTAGGCCTTCTTTTAGAATGTATAAAGCAGTAAAAGTTTGTAATGTTGGTTACATTAGTTCTCTCCCAAACCAATTTTTATGCTTGTAATTTGCTTAATTTAAAAGCCAACTATTTATTTGCTTAGACGTATTTCAACTTGTAATCAAAGATGGATTATAATACCCTAAGTTCTGAGGGTAGAAACGAGAAGAAGAGAAAAAGGGGAGACAATTGAGCCTTGACACCAAAGTTTTGGGTTCCAGAATTTGATGAGGAATTCCGGAATCTGAAGGCTTGATTTGAGGATTTTGGGGTTCAAGTTCTGAAACTTGATAGGGAATTCTGAAACTTGAAGTTGCAATATTGAGGTTGGTGGTTTGGGTTCTGAAACTTGAGGCCAAAGGATGGCAAATTGGGTTCGGGTTCCGGAATTCCAATAGGAAATTCCGTCATGTGCATAGAAACAACCTAAGTGAGCTGTTTTGCAGTAAATAGAAGTGAGGATTGTTTGATGGGGCTTTTTTTGCATTTGTGCTGATCCTATAAAAGGGACCCTAAGAGAACCCTGACCCTTTTATGTTTTTCTCCTTTCATTTCCCAGGAGAAACCCTCTACTCTCCTTCCTTCTTTCTCTGTCTCTCTCCTCTCCTTCACTCTCTCCTTCATCCTCAAGGCTAACCTACTCTGAGGTTGGGTTCTTGGAGGCTTGGATAAGGAAATCTTGGACCTTGAAGTGCCATCATCTGGAGAGCTCCAAGATCTTGGTAAGTTACTGAATTTTTGTGGGAGATCTTTGGAGATCTTAGAGTCTTTTCATATTTTAGAATCCCATGAGTGACCAAAATAAGTTTATGATGGGGTTTCATGGGAGTTTTGTTGCTAGATTGGGTTTTAGAGTCTTTCCTTGGAAAGATCTCTCAATGCTTGAGAGTCTACATTAATTTATATGCGTTTCTACGTTAATTTATATGCGTTTCTACGTTAATTTATAGGAGTTTCTTGGTGTTTTGGGTGAGAACTTGCGATTTTAAGGATTTTAGATATGAAATCCTAGATTTTCAAGAAAAGTCTCAAACTGAGCCTAGGGTATGGTCGAGTCACGTTCTTTTTACCCTTGTGTCGCGCTCTACATGAGCCTTAAATTATTTGAAGTCGGTTCTAATTGAATCGATGTTGCTATTTTGCGAAATTGAGAAAATTGCAGTGGGTTTTTCTGCCTGTGAGTAGGAATTCCAGAACCCGAACCAATAGAGCAGTAGTTCAGCTGGAGTTCCGGAATCTGGTTGGGAATTTCAAAACTTGAAACTCTGGGAACTTCAGCAAAGGTAGATTATGATTTATGAGTTCTTTTGACTGGAAAAACGCGTCTTAGCTACACTCTCTTTAAGCCCGAGTGATGTCAAGGGAGCCGAGGATACACCGTGATTACTAAGGAAGCTAAATTAGATGGGTGCTTCAATCCGAAGTGGGTTTAATGAAACCCCAGTACATGGTTCTATATTCTCAGCCCTCTCCTTGGTCTAGTAAGATATATGAGATCTTATGATTGTTTGACGCTAGAACCATGTTGATTTGGATGCATGTATTTCCCCGTTCAATGTAGATGCGATAGTAGCATGCTAGTTAAACATGTTATAACCGTCATTGTTTTCCTAGCGTAGCCTTACACATATGATGCGTGCTAGCTGTAGATGGATATAGACATAATGACATATGGACTAGTGATAGCGGTAGTGTTGTATTGGCCAGAGTGGCCTTATTGATACGTGGTTTCTACACCGCTACTGTCACGCCCCGAACCTGAAGCGTAATAGATGCCGCGTACTTGCTAGATAAGCAAATACGCAAGGCTACAGAATCAAACAGAGAACACACAGAACGATGATCACAAGGAAAACTATGAGATTTAAACAATCAGAAGTACGAGGTAACTACAAAATTGAAATCAGAATCAAACTAAGGTCTACAAGGAAAATACCAAAAGAATATTTGGTTCAGCAGATTTCACATTTAACAATGAAGAAAAACAACGAAGCAGAAGCGAATAAATTAAATGCTAGATATGAAGTCTAATTAATCATATCTAACTACCCTAGATATAAAGGAAGTAAAAAGAACGACTCAACGACGACTACGTCTAACGTTCACTCGGACCGATCCCCGCCCGGCATAACAGTCTCGGTACCTGGGTAAGCAATTATACATCATATTAGTAGGATTAAGTATGCAACAAAATAAATAACAAAAGTTCTGAAATAAATAAATTTAAAACACTGGTTTATCATTTGCAAAAATTTAGAAAATAGATATTATTAAATAACAAAGTAATTTTCTTTCAGCAATCAAACGAAATTAAAATAAGTCTCCGGTAACTAGCTATATAAAATGATCCGTTGGCGAGATTTAGAGACACCCGTAGGCGCAAAACAAAACAGAGGCACCCGAAAGTGCAGGCGCTCAAAAGCGCAAATACAGAACAGAGGCGCTCAAAAGCGGAGGCATCCAAAGGCGCAATACGGAGACGAAGCTAGTTTCTATAACAGAGTACATGTCGATATGACCAACATTAGCATAGCAGAATACCAAGAGACATTATAATTTAAAATACTTACCCAGTCACAAATTTATAGAACAAAGTGTTGCATTCATAAATATTTTACTAAAAGAAACTGTTAATCAAATTTAAAACTCAATTTTCATAAATGTATAATAATATGCTTAATTCTTAGTTTTAAAATCTACAAAATAGAAATTTTCTTATAATCAAAATATTTTTCTATACTATATTGCAAAGAACTAACGGGTGTTCGGTTGCTTACCTTAAAAATAGATTCTAAGCTGAAAAGCTATCCGGTCGAGAATACACAGAGAGTCAATCACCGAAATCTAAAGTAAAAAATTTACGATTCTCTATGAGCTACTAAGAAAATAAATACAAAACACAAATTAACGATATGATAAACGAAACCTAAAATAATAAATGATCAAATCGAACAGGCACACAAAGGTTAACAATATAGATTACACATACTAACAAATAGGTCGAGATTGAGTATGAAGAATGTTAGAATGAAAACTAAATGAAAATTATACTATTAATCAAGAAAAGGGTGGAAGTCTAAAGTCTAAGTTAATTAAAATGACAAGATAATTAGAATAGAATTTAATTATTAAATAAGGGTTCTAGTGTCGAAAAGAATGCGATTTTCAGATGTTGAAATGTAAGTTCACGATCAGAAATTAAATAGGATCGAAATTAGGAACAAAAACGATATATACCTTCTCTTAGGCATTTTGTCGAACAGTTGGTGTGTAATTTGAAAAGCATGCAGTATGTAGAGAAATTGCACAATTAAACCTCATAAAGAATACGGATGAAGATAATAGGACAATCACAATAATTTTAGGTCGATGCAAATTAGAGTTTAATGATTTAAATTTAAATCAACAAAGGGGCAAATACCAAATATATAATCACGTAACCTATAACAACAATATTAGAGAATTTCAAGATTTGATAAAAGAGAAAAATAAACGTAAAATAATAATAATAATAATAATAATAATAATAATAATAATAATAATATGAGACTTCTTCAAGAACGAAAAAGACGACGTCGATGATGAGATCCCGATGACGGCGAACCAAAGGTGTCGACTGCTGTCTGAGAAGGGCGGCTGCGGCGACGACGACGGATGAGGGCACGAAAAGTGAGGATCCCGTGAGCGTTCGCGTGCGTGTGTGAGGGATGGGAGTGGATGGCACGAAAAAAAGAGAGAGAGAATGCTGTATTGGGTTGGAAAGATAGTTTATTAGGAATTTTAATTAGAACAATAAGATGCCAGGACCGTCAACTAATAGTATTTATGAAAATATCCAACCTTAAAGAAAAAGGGCTCAAACAAAATATTTAAAAGTATGGGATATTACAGCTACCAATATTGTTAATCGTGAGTATGATGATATGATGCTTTACTCCTTTATTACTGCTGCGATGGTCCGATCAACCGAGTGGTAGGATGAGCTCCTTTGGAAGAGTGGCTCGGAATTGACAAGTTAGGGCCTCGCCTTGGACTAAAAGGTTAAGGCAACTGAGAAGAAACTGCCCGGGGCTTAAAAGTTAGGACTCACCTGGTTCTGAAAAGTTAGGGCGTGGATTGGGTCATAACTCGACAATCACTTACATCGAATTGATGCTTAGATGTACAATATTTGTGTTCTAGTGTCTCATGAGAATGCTTCTTTTTATTCAATAGTTGATATATGATACATGTTTAGCTGTAGATTTATTTTAAGCTTACCCATTTTTCGTTCTTTTGAGTTGATTGGTAGGTGCAGCTTTCCCTCAGCGGCTTATTGTAACAATTGGAAAACTTTCATTAGTTTTTTATCCCACTGTAGGCACGTCGAGTCGAGCAGAGCAAGAAACGATCTCGACACGATCTGAGGATCGTGTCGTAGGTAGAGCCTCCACTACATTAATGTAGTTTTGGTGTTACTGCGAAAGTAAAAATTGTAATCCGGCACTCGAGATTTTTGGATTGTAATTTGTAAATTTGCAAAAAATTGCATTAGTGTTTTAAAGTTTCAAATTTTTGGATATTTTTTCTATATGAATGAGCAAATTTGACCTTTGCTTTATATCATGACGACGTGTATGGACAGGAAAAACTATATATGTAGCGGGTCTGTGCACATGCCCGGTTTGGCTTCGGCGCTCGGGCGTGACGTGGATGGGGGCTACTTCACCATTTTATTTATTGACTACGGTATAAGAAATGTCTATTTTTTATGGATATTCCAGGTAGAAGTAATAATGCTCAACTAAATACCACAATTTTGTATAGAATTATATAAATATTAAATTTTTGGACATTTTTGAAATTTGAAATTATCAAATTGCCGTTGATCTGTTCTCTTCAGTTTCAGATGGTTTGAAGTGATTTATTTAACTCTAAAATCAGAAATGGCTGGGTGCTTATTCCATGTAAAATATCAAATAAAAGGAGACTCATATCTCTTGTGAATGAAACAATTGATGTCTTTTACTTTTATCTCGTTGATGGTGGATGCTTCTGTAATAAGTATTTGAAAATTGTTTGCAAATTAGTCCTTTTTAGATACTATTGGCCATGTTTATTTTGTATTGGGTGGAGTTTGTTACGGTACGCCTGGTACGAGCAACAGTTTTGAACTTTTTTTTTTTTTCTAAATAATCCTAAAAAATTGTTATAATTGCCTTACTAAAAATAAATAAATAAATAAATAGTTGATCAAATAATTCTTCTTTTGTCAACACAGCAATGTTTGAAATTTCTTTTAAAAAGAGTGGTGAATCGTTCTCTCTTAACAATTCATTGATTTTATAATTTTTTACTAAAATGGTGATTTTTTTTTTAAGGCCTTCTAAATTATAAATCTTAAATTTTTAAAGATTTTAAAAACTGAAACAACTCACCATTTTATTATAGATCCATAAAATTGTAAATTTTAAATTCTTAGAGGTGGAAGACGGGATGATTTACCTCTTTAGTAGATTTTTTTTTTTTTTTTTTTTTCAAGATGGTGAATTATTTATCATTTAAAACAAAAAAAAAAAAAAAAAAAAAAAAAAAAATCAGTTCATGCTAAATTGACCAAAAAAAAAAAGGTTAATTAATAAAAAAAAAATGACCGGATCATTTAGCCATTATAATATTTTTAAGGGTTATTTACAAAAAAAAAAAAAAAAAAAAAAAAAAATATAAGTTTTCTCAATTGATTGGCTCGTTTAGTAAATGGTTCGAGCTTGTCACTTTTATAAGTTTGAAACCATTCATATATTGTTTATTTTATTTTTTTTTGGTTAAAACTTAATGAAATAATAAAAATTTTGCAAATTGTGTTTTTTTTTTTTTTTTTTTTTGAGAGAAAGGTAGCATGCTACCCGCTTCGTTTATTTTTTAAATAAACTTAGCTGGAAATGTGAAGCAACTAGGCTTCGACAGGGGGGCCGCACGGGCGGCGCGCGACAGCGCGGCAGCGGGGCGCCTGTGACGCCCCCAATAGTCCCACATCGGATGTGGATGGAATTGTGATTGGGTTTATATGAGACATGGACACTAGTAATAATAACTGGGCTTAAGCATTTTGGGCTGTGGTTTGGGTCCAACAAGTTATTATTGCTAGTGGGCCAGGTCGTTACATTTGGTATCAGAGCCAATAACCAGCCGGAAATGTGCGGCGAGTCTCGGCTGAGTCTGGGTCTAGATGATCTTGGGCTGCTGTGTGTGTATTTGGGCTGACGAGGACGTCAGCCCTAAACGGGGGGAGTCTGTGACGCCCCCAATAGTCCCACATCGGATGTGGATGGAATTGTGATTGGGTTTATATGAGACATGGACACTAGTAATAATAACTGAGCTTAAGCATTTTGGGCTGTGGTTTGGGTCCAACAAGTTATTATTGCTAGTGGGCCAGGTCGTTACAGCGCCGCCCCGCGCGGCAGGGGGGCCGCACGGGCGGCGCGCGGCTTCAAGCGACGCGGTAGCGGCTGCGGACGGCCCCGCGCGGGCGGCGCGCGGCTTCAAGCGGCGCGGCAGCAGCTGCGGGGGGCGCGGCGGTGGTGGCAACAGCGACGGCGGTAAGGGCACCCCGACTCCACAATCCCCAAAGAACCCACGAAAACCCTAGGCGAAACCGCCCAATGCACACGACTCACCTCCCTTTTCTCTTTCTCCCGTTTCGCCCCCTTCTCTTCAAATTTCGAAACTTAAATTTCGAAAAAACCTTTTTCCCCGTCCACGATCTCAAAAAGGGGTTGCTATTTCTACGCCTATGGAAAGCTCCCAACACCCCAAATCATGAAACACCCACGTATTGGATTAAAAGGAAGGTCAAATAATCAACCCATTCGCACACGCCCAAAATCGGTCGCTAACCCGGTCTAAAAGAAACCTAACCCGTTGCCTCGAAAAGCGTGCATATCACGTTGCACGGTTTTCGATGCGCACTGCACACTCCGTGAACTTCAAAATTCTATTCCGGGAGATCCAGGAGTCGTATTTCAGATCCGGTCGCACCACCGTTCGTCACTTCTCGAGTCCTATCCTCGAAAAATGCCCGCGAGTACCAAATCAAAATTCCCAAAAGTCGCTAACGAAAAATATGCTTAAAGTAAGTGGTTGTAAAAAGTCCAGAACACTACAATAATATTCTGCTTGCAAGTAGTGATTTAAATTTGCTTAAGGAGACTAAAAATTTTCTTTCTAAA
>CM054952.1:3472540-3547989 GCA_029168755.2 Tillandsia fasciculata
CCTATTCAAGAACACTCTCCTCTTGAAAGAAAAGTTGGTAATTTGCTGATTGTTCTCTTCGATTAACAAGCTGATCAGTCGGTCTCTAGACTGAACAACTTGAGTTTACTAGATTGCAATTTTTAATCCATCAATCTTCAAAAGCACAGAATATCTCTGTTGTTTTTGTTTCTTTGATATTATGTTGGATAATGTGAATTAACCATTCATGCCCCAAAGTTTAACTTATTTGGTGAGAAAGGTATTTTTGTATTATATTTAACGTGGAGAAAAAAAAAATTTGTTAGGTTATAAGAGAATGTGAATTAGTGCTATGGAAATCATATGTGAAATAAGGCTAATGAGTGAGAATTTCTCGAAGTATAAAATTTGCGGCCAAAAGGAACATTACGGTAAAAAATCATATCTTGTGTGTTTTCGTGTGCTTGTTCGGGGGTTAAGGTGCATGAATTTAACTATTATGTTTGTAAAAACACTAAGCAATTAATACTGATAAATTTTCTATCGTTAAATTTATTTTTTTTTTTCTAATTTTATTTTTTAAATCATACTATTTCACCAATCATCTATCAAATCTAAATGACCCACCATAATTTTAATCTTATATTTTTTATCCAAAAACTAAAAAACTACGAATATCAAAAACTTAATACTTTTAAACAAATATGAGTTCAATTCTATACTAATTAACAATAATTTTAAAAGTAAAACTTAATTAAAATACAATAGATAACATTGAAAAACTGATCATAAGAATAGATAACATTGAAAAACTGATCGCGAGAAAGGGAGGAGTGAACGACAAGCCAAAAATATAGGTATAATGTTGGAATAATTTTTCAGACACATATGTACCAACGGGTCTACTACTCGGCTACACCTGTGTCACGCGTACATTGTAGTCGGCTGCACCTGCGTCACGGCCAAGTCTAAGATTATCAGAAATCGTAAAATTAAGTAATATTCCAAAAAATTATTAAAACTCAAATAAAAAAAATATTAAAAATTCTACTGAGTGATGTGAGATTTGCTAGATACGATGAGATAATTCTTGACTAGGGGTGTCAACGAGCCGAACACGAGCGAGCTGGGGTCCGCTCGTGTTCGGCTCGTTTAAATATCGAGCTGAACACCGAACACAAGTTGGCTCGTTTAAATATCGAGCTGAAAAATTCGACTCATGTTCGGCTCGTTTATTAACGAGCCGAACACGAGTTGGCTCGCGAACAACAAGTTTGATTTTCATTCCTACTGTTAGGTTGTAAGTTGAAAGAAAATTAAAAAATTAAAATTTCAATCTAATAATTAAAATTCATAAAAAATTGATAGTCTAAAATTTAAATAATAAAGTTTATATATATATATATATATATATATATATATATATATATATATTATATATATATATTCGAGCTGTTATCGAGCCGAACACGAGTTCGAAATGAGCTCGTGTTCGGCTCGTTTATTAAACGAGCTGAAAAATTTGACTCATGTTTGGCTCGTTTACTAAACGAGCGATTCGATCTCGAGCTCATTTCGAGCCGAACACGAGCTGGCTCGCAGAATTGCGACCCCTATTCTTGACTATAATGATATTTTTCTGTGTCACGCGTACACGAACCGGGTTTTGGCCGGAGTTTCAGTTAATCTTGGCACTTTTCGAGCAACACGTGTACAACACGCGTCCACCCGACCAGCGCCGTGGCCGGCCACGTCTCACCGCCCTCTCCGCCTCCACCCAGAAGAAGAAGAACAAACGCAAACGCAAACGCAAACGCAAACACCTTCTTCTGGTGCAGAAAAAGGAAAAGCATAAATATCTCCTACTCCCGCCTCCGCACTCCGATGTCAACCCTTTCCCGCCGCCTCCACGCCACCCTGCCCAGACTCCTCTCCTCCGACTCCCAACGGCCGTCGTCGTCGGCGGTGGGCACCCTCGCCTGCCGCCTGGGCTGCCGCTCTGTGGTCCGATTCCGCGGCCCCGACGCCGGCAAGTTCCTACAGGGCCTCCTCACCAACGACGTCCGCCCTCTCTCTCTTCCGCCCCCCGCAGTTGAAAGCGACGAGTCTTCTTCTTCCTACTTTCCCACGCCCAATGCCTCTCTCCGCCACCCTCCGCCCATCTACGCCGCACTGCTCACGCCGCAGGGCAGGTTCCTCTACGACCTCTTCCTCTATCGCCCGCCTCCCGCTGATCTGAAGCTCGACCGGACCGGCTCTGGGCCTGGAAATGGCGATTCCCATGAGCCGCTCACTTTGCTCGCCGACGTCGATGCGGTCGTCTTGGACGAGCTCTTGGATTGCTTCAAGAAGTAAGGCGCCTAAATCTTAATTAGAATTTTTTTGATTCCAAAGTTGAGCCCCTGTGCTATTGTCGCCGATAATTATTGCCTAGTAATTAACATAAAAGAAACTGGAAATTGCAAATTAGTAATAAACAAAGGTATAGGACTTGGATAGTTTTAAATCCGAGGCTTGAGTCAGTAAATTACAAAAGGCAGCGATACGAGTGAAGGGGGAAATGATGTCCCGAAATTCACAAAGACAAGGGTTAGTATTAATGGATATTTGATTCAAAACCTTTTTTTCTCGTGACGTGGGATGTACTGCAGTATTGCAAGAGTACCACATCCAAATATCTGATCATTTGGAAAAAGTGAATGGGTATATTTCTGAAATCTGAATATCTACTATATTTTCGACAATCTGGCGAAATCCTACTGTTTAATCCGTTTTACACGCAGTTAGTGGTATTTACATGTTTCAAGTTTGAAGTCTTGCCGTAGATCTAGTATGAGAAATCAACTTGCATCTAGAATCATCTCATATCTTGCATCTCATTTGAATAGCAAAAGTTGATATATTACACTTCCTGATTTGAACAAAAGAATTTTCATTGCTCAAGTTAATGCTGAGATTTTCCCGTGCATGTTCTACAGATATAGGCTCCGGACCAAGGTTGACATAGAGAACGTGAGCGAGGAGTTTTCTTGTTGGCAGATATTTGGCGGTAACCTATCTAAGGCTGCACCATCAACTCAAGAACCTGAAGCTGCGTCAGTTGGCTGGGGAACGGGCATTGATCATGCTGCCGAATCATCCGCACAAGGAAATAGTATTGGTTGGAAATGGTTCAAAGATCCTAGGTTGGGTTGCTTGGGATATAGGGGAATCTTCCCATCTAACACAGTTCGTAAGAGACTGCACTCATACGGTCTTTTAATATTTATGTGTATCCTCCTACTAAATTATACCCCTGTAAGATATGAATTTCATCTATGCCATTAAAAGTGCGATTTCTTTTGAAGGCTTAAAGTTGGGAAACATCCAATTTATTTATTTATTTATTTATTTCTCCTCTCTTTTCTGTAGAGGAGGTTGGGGGGTTAGTTTTGTTATATAGAAGTTTAGTTTCGAAAGAAGGACACTTCTGCAAGTACAAGTTATATATGTTAGGAAGTAAGTTTTTGAGGAGCATACATGAAATTTTGGAATTTATAGGGGCATATATATAAGTACGGAATCTCTTGTTCGTTTTCTTCAAAATAGGCCTTGTTGGCACCTAGGATTGGATCAGATTGGGTAAATCAGGAGGGTTTCATTGGGTAGATTCAGCAACTTGGGTGGTGTCAAGGTTTGCGAGAGGAATCTGGTTGAGTTAGATAACCCACTGGAATGGGATTACTGGATCCCACCAAGTGGCTAGGAGTGAACAGTGCTGCATTTGGAAATTCCTTTCTATCCCATGAGCTCCACCAATTGCTGCGACCTCCAATGCTTTTGAGTTGTGAAACCCTCCCTCTCCCTTCAACATTGCACTTTCAGCTTGGCCTATCCAATCAATCTAGGTGCCGACCGGGGTCAACAGTTGCACTGGCGTTTAACAATGAGTTATATGTTTGTTGGATGCTTCAGTTTGGTATATGAATTAGATATCTTGAAGTTCATTACATATTTATATCTGTTGCTTTTTTTCTTCTACAGCCCCATTAGTTGAGTCCGACAAAGAAGCAGATGAAAGACATTTCCTTCTATGGCGATTACAGAGAGGAGTTGCAGAAGGTTCAACTGAGATACCAAAAGGTGTGGTTACTCAACTTTCGGAACGATTTCATTGTGCTTTCTTCTAGGTGACTATATACCTATGAGTAATAAATAGTGATAAGAAAAGAACCCAGAAAATCAAGATTGTGATTTTGCATATAGTTTTCTGTTGATGTAATTGTTTAGTAATTCTATGACAAAGTTTCCATTGAGATTACAAAACTCTTCCAAATTGTTGCATTCACATGTTCAATCTAGGTATGCAAATGTGTTTATATTTTGTATAAAGTGGAAGCTTGATTATGACGATATGAATTAAGTGTACTAAGACATTACAAAATAATCAAATAAAAGTTTGAATCGGTTCAACTCAATTGTTGATTTTGGCAATTAGTACTGAATAGCCAATGTAGAAGTAACTAGTTGGTTCCTACTATTTAGGAGAAAGGACATTACTAGGAGAAAGGGTATTACTAGACTAGTTTAGATTTAAGCACTTCGGCTGCATTAATTAAGAATAGTATAGATGTTGCCTAGTGGTTGGCTTTTAGTTTTTAACTGTTTATGAGAAAAGGGCAACGACTAGAAAAATGGCTTTGGTCCCATTATCCTTTTAAATATGTATTCCAAAATACTGAAAAACCTGGTACTCAGATAAATACATGTTAGCTGTGTGGATGTGATGGTTTGAGACTTTGAGTTGCTTTCTGCGGTCAGATTCGGTTTGAAATCAGGCAGCTATGCTAGCCTCTCAAGTTATAAAATGTTCTACTAATAAACCCTATACATGTTTCATTTTGATGGAAACTAGTTTGATTTGGTTAGGAGCGGGTTCTCTTATAGAAAATTGAGATAGAATGATATTAGTCAGATTTCACCTACATAACCAATACTGAGACGGTCATCAGAAAGTGTCCTGAGCCAAAACAAATGATTCACTTTAGTTTCTTGACTCACCAGTTTGTGTCCCTACATTTGCTGTAATGTTTGTGTGCTCATGATTAAGTGTGTACTCTTTCACATGTATGAATATTTGTCTACATGTGTTAGTGTGTGTACTTTCAAATGTGTTGTCCATGTGTGTCTGTGTATTGTTCACAACCATGTGCTTGTGTGCACATTTGGGCCTAGGTGTAGGTTATATTGACCCACTCTCGAGGATTCGGATGCTGTCTCCGAGCGTAAGGATGGAGTGAAGATCAGTAAAGTTGTAGATTCGTAAGATCATGATAGTCTCCGCGGGCTATTGCGCTACAAAAGATTTAAGTGCATGTGTATGCAGGAGGCATTCATGCTCATGTTACAGTTTTTTCTTTGCATGCAACACTTGTGTGTTTCAGTTGGCATTTGTATCAATCTTTTTGTTTGGTTCTTTTTAAGTTCAAACATAAGTCAATAGTGATGGAGCTGCCATTGATGTATACTAGGAGCTTATTCAATCTACCTTCTGTCAACACTAGTTAGCCATTCTCTTCTATTTTGGTCTGTTTTCAATGCCTTATTCTTATTTCTTGTAAAACAATAATTTTGGTTGAAATATATAAGTTGTTTTGTCCTATCGTTAACTTATGTTAGGCCGATGTGATGCATTTGTAAATTTAACGATATAGAAGAATTTAAATCTAGTGAAATTTTAACAGAATTTTTTTTTTTACAATTTAGAGTAAGATCAGTACCTCTAGTCTGAAATATAAGTCTTTTATCATTATTTTTTATGGGATTTTTATTTTTAACCGTTCATTTTGAGACTATTCGTTTTAAATGTAAATGATGTTTAAAAATCATGAAAATTTATATTATAAATACTATAAAACTTTAGATAAAGTCTAACGGAGCCGATTGTCGGTTCGAATGTCATAGAAAACAACTTGGTACACTAGATCTAATATTTCTATGAGAGTGTTCGATTTAGACCGTTCACTTTATACACACTTGATGGGCTTCATTATAAATTTTAAAAAATTAAAAAATTTGATTTCTAGATACTTCAAATATTCTAGATCATGTTTAACGGTATGGATTGTTGATTCAGAAACTCCATCATTAAAAACTACTTATGAGTATGAAGGTCTGTGTACCACACACGCACACAAGACGCCTGTACACACCCGCGCGCGCACACGTGCGAGTGCGCACACAGATATATATATATATATATATATATATATATATATATATATATATATATATATATATATATATATATACAGTCCGACTGGGGTGCTTCTAATAGCACCAAGCACTTGGTGCTACAAAATTTTCCACCATTAGATCTGTCCTTGAACCATTTCTACTTATTGGATTATGCTATTCCACCAACCACTACTAAACTCTAGGGGGGGCTACTATTATCCTGCTATTAAAAGCACCAAGCACTTGGTGCTTGCAAGTTTTCTATCGTTCGATCTTTTTTTTTTTAAGCCAATTTCATCCCTTCCACCAACCACCCACTAAACCTTAAGGAACCACTATTATCCTAATCCTGCAAATCTTCATCCAAAGGCCGCGAAAACGAACAAGCATCAATGACTTGGCGCTTTTAAAAGCATAGGAACTCAATTCTCTCTCCCTCTCTCTCTCTCTCTCTCTCTTTCTATATATATATAATATATATATATATATATATATATATATATATATATATATATATATAGTTGAGCTGGAATGCTATCAGTAACAAACGGGCTCCGTTACCATCCATTTATTTTCGATGATGGAGCTTCCAAATCGAGGATCGGCATCGTTAAATATGATCTAGACCATTTAAACTATCTGGAATTTAAATTTCATACTTTTTCGGTATTCTTTTCTTATCATCAAGTGGACACAAAAATGAATGGCTGAAAATGAATATCCTTCAAAAAGTGATGATAGGAGTCTTGTAATCATGATCGAGAGTATAGATCTTGTTTTAAATAGTTTAAAGTATTTTCTAACCAAAATTCAATTAATTTAGATTTCTTTATACCGTTAAATGAGCAAAAGACTCATATCTACTATTAAAATTACAAAATCTGCAACCCTTTGATCAGTAGGTCAATGATGTAAAAAAGATTTGAAATTTAATTTCTAGATACTTCCAGTGGTTTAGATCATGTTTAATAGTGTCGATCGTCGATTTGGAAGCTCCATCATCGAAAAAAAATGGGTAGCAATGAAGCCCGTTTACTACTAAGAGATAGAGAGAGAGAGAGAGAGAGAGAGAGAGAGAGAGAGAGAGAGAGAAAGAGAGAGGCTGGTATGCTTTTAGAAGCATGGAACCTTCCGTGTTTCCAAGTCGTTTTCGATGTTGGGACTTCCGAATCGACGATCGGCTTCATTAGACTTGATCTAGATTATTTAAATAACCTAGAAAATAAATTTCGCGATTTTTCAATATCAATTGCTAGTATATAAAACAAGATCAATATCTTTGATCTAAAATTTGAGTATCATATCATCACATTTTGTGAGATCTTTATTTTCAGCCGTTGATTTTGAGCTTTTTCGATTACTAGATAAATGATATCAAAAAATCGCAAAATTTATTTTCTAGATACTTCAAATATTCTAAATCAAGTCTAACGGAGCCGATCATCCATTCGAAAGTCCCAACATCGAAAACAACTTGGGAGTACGGAGGCCTTCGTGCTTTTAAAAGCACACAAGTCCTACTCTCTCTCTCTCTCTCTCTCTCTCTCTCTCTCTCTCTCTATATATATATATATATATATATATATATATATAATTAAACTCCTATACTTGTAAAAGCACAAAGTCATTAGTGCTTGCGAGTTTTTAGCCCTTGTAGGTAGGAATGTGCGGTTAGGATAATATATATATATATATATATATATATATATATATATATGTATATATATATATATATATATATATATATATATACATAATATATATATATATATATATACATATATATATACATATATATATATATATACATATATATATATAAAATTAAACTCCTATACTTGTAAAAGCACAAAGTCATTAGTGCTTGCGAGTTTTTAGCCCTTGTAGGTAGGAATGTGCGGTTAGGATAATAGTGGTCCCCTAGGGTTTAGTGGGTGGTAAGTGGAATAGTATGATCAAAGGGGTGGAATTAGTCGGGTTAGATCTAACGGTGGAAAACTTACAAGCACCAAGTGCTTGGTGCTTTTAAATGCACCGTAGCCGGACTCATATATATATATATAATAGAATTAGGCTGGAATACTATTGATAGCACCAAGTCATTGGTGCTACCAATTTTTTAGCCCTTGGATTAAAAAATATGTGGTTAGGATGATAGTGATCCCCTAGGGTTTAGTAGATGGTTGGTTGAATAGTAAAAATTCTAGAGGACCAATATAATCCCAACCACACATTTTTTCATACAAGGGCTGAAAATTTTGTAGTACTAATTGCTTGGTGCTATCGATAGTATTCCAGCCGGACTCTATATATATATATATATATATATATATATATATATATATATATATATATATATATATATATATATATAAACTTTTAAAACATGCAACTATTACCTAATCAAGATGTGTTATTCTTGGTTGTCTTTAAGATTACATAGATTTCAGTGGGTGAATGAAGTAAGAACATATCTAAAATGTGTCTGATGATAGCTGGCGGACAATTGGCTTTACTACACTTCCGTAATGAGTTACATTTGATGCAAAAATTTTATTGAACTACTGGAGTTGTTGAATTTATGCAAAATATAGTGGGTGTAATAGATTTTGCTTAAACTGTTGCTGTTGAAATGCCCAGCATTTCCAAATCTTGATAGTAGCAGTCTTAAAAAGTATTTCTCCTCACTAAATCTGTCTGCAGAGTTTTGACTTGAACTGTGTGTAGTTGTTTGATCTTGCAAATAATTGAAGATTTAGATTAATCACGGGTCGGAAATTTGGCTGCAACATCATTAAGAACTCATGAGTGTGCTTGATAGTTTGGAGAATAGAGGCCACAGTTGAATGGTGAGTAATGTGAAATGATTGAAGATTTGGGTGAAGATCTGTGTTAATCAGGGGTTGGAAACTTGGCTGCAACGTCATTTAGGACTCATGAGGTGCTTGATAGTTGGGAGTTGGGATGATTGATGTCACAGTTGAATGGTGAGTAATGGGTGAATAAGTGTCGTGTATGAATTGATGGTGGCAAGCGGGGTTAGCAAGTCAATGCACAATGCTAGGGTAAAATTGGTTGTAACTTATCGTATACAAGATTCTGTATGGATATAACTGATTTTTGCTTGAGGCATAATGAGAGTAATCTCTAAAGGAAATAAATTAAAGCAAGACTACGTGATAGGTCATTGATCTGAAGAAAAATGGTCTGATCTGAATAATATCAGTTCGAGATAGAAATTACTGGTGTAATCAACGGTTCTTAAGTAAATTCTACTATTATGGCATAAATTAAGTTCTTGTACTGAAAGAAGAATTCTGTAGCTGTTTTCTGCTTAAGATCTAGTAGGTTAGCAGAGAAATAGTTTGACAAGAGAAGTAAATTAGACAAATACCTCAGAGAAGAGTGTTTGAGAAGCAAAACCTAAAGGAGAAACGGGTATAAAACAAATGCCCTAGAAAACTGAAATTTCCTTCTCAATTTCATTATATAAGATTAAATTATTTGTCCGCTTGAGGCCGGGTTTTAAATTTTTTGTACTAGTTTTCAGGCCTCAGGCTTGGTTTAGAATGGAAAGCAAGTAGAGGGATATCTTTTGTAGATAATTCACTGGTACACTAATGTCTCGTTGGGATTTTATGCACCAGCAATTGGCTTGCCCTAGCTCCTCTACTTGAGCTTAGTGGAATTCCTATTTTCTGGACTTGAGTGGAATTCCTCTCTTAAAGAGTGGACTTAATCAAGACTTATCTGAAAAGTTAAAATTAACCTACAATACATGAAAAAGTTCATTAATTATTTCTAAATACTACACTAGGCAATCCAAATTCAAAGAGAGTCGAGTTACACTAGATTCGATTTGGACTCAATTAGGTATAATTTGTTCGATCAAACTTGCATCATTTATTTTGTATTGTTATGAACATAAGCTTTTCTCACTAAAATGTTGGGAAACTTCTTGCCGTCTTGTGAACGAGTGGATGACTAATTGCTTCTTTTGCCGCTAATCAGGTGAAGCTATTCCTCTTGAATACAACCTGGCCGGACTGAATGCTATATCCTTTGAAAAAGGTTGCTATGTAGGCCAGGAGCTTGTTGCACGGACACATCATCGCGGTGTTATTCGCAAGCGCTTGCTTCCTTTTAAGTTTCTAGATGATAATGGTGAAGGTACTTTTTTCTGGTTATCAACTTTAAATTTTCTTTTGATACTGTTGTTTAGATGCTGATCTATTATTGTTTGCTTTTCGCAGAAATTGAGGAGGTTGTATTCCCTGGTTCAGAGATTATGGAGAGTAATTCCAACAAGAAAGTTGGCACTGTAAATACGGTAATTGGGTGCTGTGGAATGGGCCTACTCAGATTCGAAGAAGCATTCAACCCATCATCTACACTGACAATCAAGGATCAAAGCAAGATTAAAGTTAAGGTTATTAGACCAGATTGGTGGCCCATGGAATGGAATCATGTACATGAAGAACAAACTGTTGCTGCTTAACCATGACTAAATTGTAATCTCTGATCGATGACGAGGGATTTTGAATTGATAGTGTTTGAGCTAACTTATGTCCGTAATCTCGGGTAGTTTATGACTGTTGATTGTAAAGTTTATGTAGCAGTGAAAGGCGAATAAAAAGACTTTCAGGAAATGACATGAGGAGACTGGTGGAGCAAAGGTTTCTGATAGTATTATCTTTCTTTTAACAATAATTGTTCTTTAGGTATTTTAATTTATCATCTTCATAAGAATAATTCTCTCAATCATGGCATTTGACTCTGTTGGAATACAAGAGAAAAGGGAGAAACCATGCAACTTTTCTGTTTTGTTGATGAATGTTTCGCATTGTTTCTTACTGGAAGTGCTGTTTGTGAAATTTGTTTGTTATATTTGTGAAGATGTGGAGGATTTATATTACTCTTTTGGATTCAAATATGAATCGGATATAATATTCGAATGATAATATACACTAATGCGCACATATAAATATAAACTAAAATTACCAACAATACAATGGTAGTTTCAAATTTTGATATACTTACATTTGACTGAATAAAATATAATAATTAACAAACACAAATGCATTTCTTATATAAAACTTATAATAAAATAAGTGAAGAGTGTTACGGCAAATTGTGGTGGATTTTGTGAAGTCTTTGGAGTCTTGGAAATGAAGAGAAGTAGATTCATAATATTAAAAGATGCGAAGATGCTGAAATGGAAGTTCATGATCCAAAGGTACGTTTAATTAAAGTTAGTGGTGATTTTATATTCATTCAAATGATTAGAAATCATTAGAATAGGTTTAGAATCAAAAAAAATCTTAAACTGTAATTTTTGAGCGTTTCAGGTCCGAACTTTGTGTCAAAGTCCGTCCCCAAAGGGTTTTAAGGTTAATTTGTTGCAGAAGGTCCAAACTCAGTGGCAAGGTTTGGTCCACGAATTTGTTTTTGTTTTCTGCACAGCGAAGGTCTGAACCATGTGTCACCCTGAACGGCCTTACTGAATGTTACGCAGGGAAGGTTCGGACCGTGAGTGAAAGACCGATCCTTAAAGTTATTGTGTAACTTCAAGGTCCGGATCTTGTCAAGAAGGTCCAGTCTGTGACCCCAATATGACTTTCTAAATGTACAGTATTTTAATTTTATTTTGATTCTAAATCTATAAATAAGTATTTGGAACCCTTCCAAACATAACAAGAAGATAGAAACATGTTGTAGATGAGAAGGTTCGCATATTTCTTTTGGCCCACTAGCAATAATAATTCGTTGGGCTCAAACCACCGTCCAAAATACTTAAGCCTAGTTATTATTACTAGTGTCCATTGTCTCTTATATATCCAATCAAAATCTCATTCCAATTCAATGTGGGATTATTAGGGTGTCACATACTCTCCCTGTTTAGACCTGACGTCCTCGTCGGCCCTCGTCAACCCAAACATCATACCACACACACTGTCCAAAATCACCAGGCGATGTGAGACTTGTCTCGCTAGCCCCGTCATCTAAACCCAGGCTCAGACGAAACTCGTCACACACTTTCGACTGGTGATTGGCTCTGATATCAAATGTAACGACCCGAGTGAATAGTTTTTGGATTTATGATTGCTAACAAAATATTTCTTTAGTTCGACAAAACTTATTAATGGTGAATATTTTCTCGATTTACATAAATTTTAAATTTACAGGTAAGCTTAAGCAAAACATATTTGGGTTGAATTTCAGCATTCCTTTAGTTTTACTATTACTAACAGAGTATTTCTTTAGTTCCATGATTTCTTTAGTTTCATCACTTATTTATAAAAAAAAATTCATCTGTGTTGCATCTGACACGTGGCTGGACCCCACATGTCAGCTTCACATAACCGCGATGTACATAACAATACGCTCTCCACCGAATAATCGTCGCCGGCTTCTACCCTCTTCTCCTTGGCTCCGAAGGGAAAAGAAAGTGCTCGGCTTCTACAAAAAGGCGTGAAGAGTAGAATAAGAAAAGCGAATCCAAGATCTGTCTGTGTTCGCCTTCCCCAAATAAATTAATTGGAGATATTACATACAGAGCGTGAAGAGTAGCGAGAACAGAAGGGAGGTCGGATCGAATGGCGTCGGGGGATGAGCCGGTGCCGGAGGGGACGGTGGGGAACATTCTGGAGCAGGGGACGCTGAAGTGGGTGTTCGTCGGGGGGAAGGGCGGGGTGGGGAAGACGACCTGCAGTTCCATCCTCTCCATCCTCCTCTCCCAGGTCCGTCAGTCCGTCCTCGTCATCTCCACCGACCCCGCCCACAACCTCAGCGACGCCTTCAAGCAGCGCTTCACGAAGATCCCCACCCTCGTCAATGGCTTCACCAACCTCTACGCCATGGTATATAACTCTTCCGTGCATGATGCCCTCTCTTTTGATTAGGACTGGTTTCCATATTTGTTAGGGTTTTCGTATCACCATTTATGATCTGATAATAAACGGTCCAAGTATAGTTAGTCTTAACATTATTCGTGTTCTTCTGTCAAATCCAAGATTGTTATGTGAGTTGGGTTGTGATATAATCATTTAATAAAATCAAGTTTAATTTTGTCACCTGAAGATCGATCTGATGGGAAATGGTGTAAGAATAGTCTTAATGCTATGCATGTTTCTATGCTAGTTTGGATATATTTTGTGTTTGAAGAGGTTCTCCTTATTCAGCAGAAAACTAGCTTTTTCCTTGTGATGTACAGAGGCAATTGCCATGGAAGAAATAATTTTATTTTATTTTTATTTTTTTCAGTTATGAGGAGGAATTGCTTCAATTCATCATTTTCACACAGTTACTTTCTTTCTCTTTTTTTGCTTCAGCATTTGAACTTAGCTATTTGTGTCTTAGGATGATTGAAGAAGTTTTCTTTCCGTATTGACGTGAGAATGGCTCTTGAAGGTGTCAATCCTGAGTGCCTTGTGTACTATTTAGGGGGGGCTGAAAGTTGAGAGAGAAAACATCACATTAAAAGCAAGCAGTGTACGGCATCATATTTCAAAGACCTACTTTCTAGAGTTCTTACCATCGTCAAATGGTCGATTTTTGGGATTATACCATTTTCTGCATTTGGTTTGCGCTTTCTTTATACATGTGGGAACACTGGAATTCAAATATACTATACATAAAAAGACAAAAATAATTGAGCTATGGTGTTGTTGGAGGCATCTGGGGCTTGGTGCTTTTTCTTTTCTGGCACATCTGATCTGTATTGAGAGATCTTATGGAGGCCGATTTGAAAGATGGGCTTGCGTGTTGACATAAAGATTCTTGTATATTGGACATTTGCATACAGATCTGAATGCAGGTCCTATGCACGAGAAAGTGGAAGCACCGGTCCTCCTGTGCTTCTGGAAATACAGATGCAAAATCCCTTGATTTTCTTTTGCATTTTTACTATGTTGATTCATGTAGCTCTTGCTGTCTTATGCATCCATTTTAGAGCTGATTGGAATTTGTCTTAGATTCTCAAATGTTCAACAGCTTCAGCTTTTCTTTTTTTGTTCATCAGGAAGTGGATCCTAAGGTAGAAAACGATGAATTACCAACTGACGAAGGGATTGACAGCTTCCTTTCTGAACTAACAAATGCAATTCCTGGAGTTGATGAGGCTATGAGTTTTGCTGAAATGTTGAAGTAAGTCTATCCCTTTAGCTTAATAATCTGCTGACATCATTGTTCCCACATTTTTCTTTGGACGATACATAGAAAAAACCCCACTCTCATGCAATTTTACATGCTAATTTTACCAATGTTTTATATCATGATGGAAATAATCTAATTAGGTGAGTTTCTGAATGTATGTACCTCTGTATTATTTGCACTATAAATATTACAAAATTTTGCCCCTCAATTCTATCCTTGTCCACACGTTTTCATGTCAGCAAACTTATGAAGATCAAAGAGTAATATGTATTGCTTTGCTTTACATTTCATCAAATTAGCTCTAATATTTGTATTGTGTTCTTCCACCTTAATTTGCATTTATGTAAGTTCAAGGCGAATAGTATATGTCAAATTCATATCTTTGCTCATGTTTTTGGAATTGCTGTACTACTTGTTTGATGCAAACTGTGGGGTTGCTAAATCTGAATTTTCAAATATTGTTTCGTTTAAATGTACTTGTTGAAATAAACTAGGTTCAATTTATCGATTCCGGCAAACTTTACTAAAACTAAAGCATGGAAGCAAAAAATTCAGCATGACAAAAAGTTAAAATCGAATTTAAGCAATACGAAAACTGTGATAAACCTTCAATATATGAGATAATAATAACTAATTGAAAATACATATAATAGTTCCAAATAAAAAAGTAAATTCGATTTTATCGGACTTAAAACCTTTTAGACTTGGTTGTTTTGGCAAAAATGGTTGGTAATGGTGGAAGGCCAAAATCAGCTCGAACTCCCTGCCCGGGGGTGGCGTTCACTCACGTGACAGCTGCTTAGTCATTTCTCTCAACATCCCTTGGACGGCCTAGTTTTGTTCAACTTGGCTGCGTGAAAGGGATGATGGGAGTTCAGGAGATAAGGGAGAAGATAAGATACAAGAAGTGCACTGGTCACACGATTGCGGGAGATCCACGATCAATGGGGAGGGCGGTACACCATGTTTATAACTTCGGCAACGCGGAAGAAGAGATGAGGCAGGGATCCGAAAGAAGAGGGATAGGAGCAGAAGCTGATTTTGTCATGAGGAAGGAGCGACAACAATCAAGTTGAGGAAAGAAGCATCGATGATCACACCGGGAAGAAGAACACCACGGTAAAGATAAAGAACAAGAATAGAAATTTCTATTCATCAAATATGCCCTCAAAGCCTCAAGAGCCAAGTATTTATAGTATTAAAGCCTATCCTATAATAAATTATTGTCTTTTCATTTTCTACACCACACGGTTATCCAAGGGTCATGCATAGAAGATGAAGCAATTTTGGAAAAACCGAAAGGTCTTTTTTGGGGTTGTTTCTAGATTTATTGGAGAGAAGGGTTTGGGTTAGACCAATCAACAAAAACTAATCGATTTAAGCCCGAATCAAATATGAACTTACAAAATAAAAGAAAATTGCATTCAAAAATAAAATAGAAGGTTAATTTACTGCATCAATTCTCGCCGTGTTCGATAAATCTCGACCCTGTCAAGATGGCATCTTGATAGCTCTGGTATAGGTCCTTTTGAAGTTGACGCAATTCGGCCTCAGAAATCCTACTGCTATCAAACAATGGTCATCCACACCAACGTACTAAGTATCGGCGATGGGTATCATGACGCGTGGCAGACTCGCACGCATCCAGAATATCCTCCACCCCATTTGATGGCGTTTTAGTGTTGGTGCGAGATGTCAAGCCATCAATATTGATAGTAGGGAGGGCCACTCCATGGTTTTCGTACAACTTGCTGACATTGAAGATTGGGGATGTCGGTATTTCCGAGGGCAGATCAACTATATATGCGTTTGTCCCCAACTTCTTCTGAATTTTGAATGGCCCGTATTTTGTCTTGTTCAATTTGCTATAGCCTCCAGCTAGGAACCTTTCTTTCCTAAAACAGATTAAGACATTATCTCCTTCATTAAATGTCATACCTCGGCAATGTTTATCTGCTGACTCCTTGTACTTGATAGTGGAATCCCGCAACTTTTGATGAACCTGTTGTTGCATCCTTGAATCTGTTTTAGATAATATTTGGCATC
This sequence comes from Tillandsia fasciculata, assembly GCA_029168755.2. Classification (NCBI taxonomy): domain Eukaryota; kingdom Viridiplantae; phylum Streptophyta; class Magnoliopsida; order Poales; family Bromeliaceae; genus Tillandsia; species Tillandsia fasciculata. Next base: position 3,488,918 of record CM054952.1, read on the forward strand.
TGCACTAACTCTACCAGGGTAAGGTATGGGTGCTCGGTCAAGGAAGCAGGCTATAGGACGGCCATATAAAGCTTCAAAAGGAGATTTTTCAATGGTTTGGTTTATGGAACTATTATGAGCAAATTCAGCTTGAGATATGATTAAATCCCATAGTGTTGGTTTTTCTTCAGCTAAACACCTTAAGAGACTACCTAGAGATCGATTTATTATTTCCGTCTGCCCATCAGTTTGTGGATGATATGGACTGTTGAAATTCAATTTGCTTCTTACTTTTGACATTAAAGTTCTCCTAAAATGACTGACAAATTTTGTATCTCTATCAGATGTAATTGGTTTAGGAATACCATGTAAATGTAGAATTTCATTGAAAAGCAATTTTGCAATATGTGATGTATCAGAAGTTTTTTTTTTGCCAGAAATAAAATGAGCCATTTTTGTAAAACGATCAACAACTACAAAAACGGAATCAACTTGGCTGTCTTGGGTAGGCCTAGGACAAAGTCCATGGACAAAGTCCATGGCAATATCCTCCAAGGGCATATAGTGGGAATGGGCAGGAGAGTGTACAAGCTAGTATTTTGAGTTTGTCTATTAAATGATTGATAAGTTTTACACTGCTAAACAAATCTTTTAACATCCTTACTCATGTTAGGCCAATAATATCTCTTTTGAATTGATCCTAAAGTTCTGTCTCTCCCGAAATGCCCCCCTAGCCCGCTACTATGCAAGTCCTGAATCAATGACTCAACGATCTCTGGGGAATGCACACAACTTGGACTTCCTAAAGAGGTATCCGCCGTCTAAACAGTAATCAGAAGGTGAATCATTGTTAGGAGATAAACACTTTTGTAGGATATGATCGAAGTTAGGGTCATTTTGATGTTGATCCTTTACTACCTCAAATCCTACTATCTGTAAGGAAGAAGTGATAAGCAAATGGTCTCAACGGCTGAGTGCATCGGCGTCATGATTAGCAATGCCTTGTTTATGCTGCAAATGAAAAGTGTATTCTTGTAGGAATGCAGTCTACTTGGCATGCCTTTTGTTCAAGTTCTTTTGAGAATTTAATTATCACAATGTTTCATGTTCTAAATTAAAAATAAACTCTCGATGAATCAAGTATGATCACCAATGTTTTAAGCCTGCACAATCGTGTAAAATTCAAGATCATGGGTGGAGTAACGTGCTCGTGCATCGTTCAATTTTTCGCTAAAGAAGGCTATAGGACGTTTCCTTGAGACACCACGCCCCCAATTCCGATATGTGAGGCATCACAATCAATCTCAAACACTTTTTCGAAGTCGGGCAAGGCATGTACTAGAGCCTTTGTAAGTTTGTCCTTAATCAATGGAAAAGTTTTTTTAGCTTCAGGCGTCCAAGTAAATTTACCTCCTTTTAGGCAATCAGTTATTGGTGCAATTAATGTATTGGAATTTCGAATGAAACGCCGATAAAATGACGCATGCCTATGAAAACTTTGGATTTTAGTTATGAAAACTTCGGATTTCAGGTATGGTCTTTAGGGTTGGCCAACTCTGAATTGCTTTTATCTTAACAAGATCTACATTAATTCCCTCGGTGGACACTACGTATCCTAAGAAGGTAAGGCTATTAGTCAGAAAAGTACAACACTTAAGATTCAGGTAGAAGTGGTTGTCTCTTAAAGTTTGAAGCACTTGTCTTAAATGATATATTAAATTAGAATGTCGTCGAAATAAACTACGACAAACTTCCCAATGAATGGTCGCAAGACTTGGTTCATGGATCGCATGAAAGTACTGGGGGCATTGGATAGCCCAAACAGCATAATCAATCGCTCGTATAATCCTTCTTTGGATTTAAACGTTGTTTTCCATTCATTTCCAGGTTGAATACAGATTTGATGATATCCGCTCTTAAGGTCAATCTTAGAGAATATCTTCGCACCTCTTAACATGTCAAGCATATCATCAATGGAGAGATAGGAAACCTATATTTGATGGTGATTTTGTTAACAACTCGATTGTCAACACACATTCGCCACGTTCCATCCTTTTTTGGTGTAAGGGGGGCAGGCACCGTGAGAGGGCTCATACTCTCTTTAATGTAACTTTTTTTGCAGAAGTTTAGAGACCTGTCTATGTAACTCTTCATGTTTAGTCGGACTTATATGATAATGGGTTAGGTGTGGAAGGCTAGCATCAGCTACAAAATCATTGTAATATTGGATGTCTCTCATAGATGGAAGGCCATTGGGGAGTTCCGCTTGCATGATATCAGAGAACTCATTTAGTAATAGCTGAACAGTTGGAGGAACATCAGTGTTCTTAGATGTTTCTTTTGCTAAAAGGATATATACCACTAAAGACTTTGCTAGATCTTTAGGCCTTGTTTGGTTGGGAACAAGGGGGGACAAGGGGTTATCCCCCCTTGTTCCCTAAACAAAAAAAGCTAAGGGGGGGAATAGTTCCCCCCCTTAGCGATAACCTGCTAAGGGCCCCTTAGCTGGAACAACAATGCCCCCTCCCTCTCTCTCCACCCTCTTTCTCCATTTTTCCCCTTTCACCCTTCCTAAGGATTTTCTTCCCCTTCTCCCTCACCTTCTTCTCATTGAACCCCATCTCTCTCTCACCTTCCTTCTTCCTCACCTTCCCCTCACCTCTCCGACTGGTTTTCTCTTCCGACAACCACCCTCTGGTTGTGCGATCTCCCCGAGGCACTCTCTGTGGCCCTGCCATCATTCTCGGCCTTGCGGTATTCTATCGCCCTCGCAAAAACTATTCATCCTTTTTGTTCCCAACCAAATTGCGCCTCTGGGTTTCGTACGACCTCTCTGGTTGTGCGATCACCCCGAAGCACTCTTTGTGGCCCTGCCATCATCCTCGGCCTTGCGATATCCTCTCGCCCTTGCAAAAACTATTCATCCTTTTTGTTCCCAACCAAACCGCGCCTCTGGGTTTTGTACGGCTATGTTCATCTCTCGGTGATGTCTTCTCTTCCTCCTCCAGCTTGCAGATCTCGTAGATTTACCACTCCAATCGACGTTGCCTCCCAAAAAAATTTAGATGAATTTTACAATATACAAATTAATTTTTTTTAACTTTTCATATAAATGATGTCAATTACAGGAAAATATAAAATTTTACAAAATTATCAATTTTATTAAATTATTTATATAAAATTATTACATCTAAATACTACACTTTTTATAATTTACTTTTTTCTTTATAACTTTTTAAATGAGACGGACATTTTCGTCATTCTATACTATTTCCTCTCCTTATTCCTCTTATTCCCTATTATCAAACCAAACACTATTTTTCTTATACTAGTACTAACCTAATGCCTAACCAAACACTAAATTATAATAGTTCTTGCTTGTTTCTGAACTTATATCTATCCCTAGAATAAACAGTTCTAGCTTATACCCGAACCAAACACAACCTTAGAGAATTGACTTTTGTTCAAAACCATCATTTTTTGTTCATCAGTGGGGGGTGGTTTTTGGGATTTTTCCAGTTTAGGATTTGGTTTGGGTAAGTAATTTAGGGGAACTAATCTAACTTTCTTATTATCTTTTGTGTCCATGTAAGTGTTCCTCCCTACCATCATGTATAGTGCTACGATCAAATTGCCAAGGTCTACCTAACAATAGGCGACTCACATCCATAGGAACAATATCACACCAAACCTTATCAGTTTAAGTCTTCGCAATAGAAAATTCAACAAGACATCACTCTGTTATTGGAAACTTATCCCCGTCCTTAAACCAAGCTATTTTGTAGCGTTGAGCATTAGTTTTCAATTTGAGTTTATCAACCATTTCTTTAGAGAGTAAGCTTTCAGTACTCCCACTATTAATTTCAAGAGCAAAATTTACCCCCTTGCACTACAAATTGTTCGAAACAAGTTACGACGCTTCCAATCATCTTGGGTGAGCTTAGAGGCTGATAGGACTCGATGGATCATGAGATTTGTTTCAGTTGCAGCAGAGATTTTTCAGGAATCTCATTTGCATCTTCTTGTTCTACAGTTTTTTTTCCTATTTTCATTTTCTTCCTGATTTCCTATTAGATTGGCTCTAGAGTCAAATTTTCTCAAAGGGCAATTAGAGAGGATTTATGTCCCGGTTTGTTACATTTATAACAAAATGATGCCAGAATCAGCGGGCTTAGCACCTAAGATTCCTTTGCCCTTAAGGTTTTGAACAGGTTTTGAAGAGGTTTGACTATCATTCTTTGGGATAGGCTTGGTTCCTATGGTATTCTTCACACTTGCACTTCCCTAACTGAAGGTTTGTCTTTTAAGTTTATTCTCAACCTGAAGTGCACGACTATAGGCCATGTCGACCCTGTAGAAAGTGGAAAGGGCTAGCTAGTCATGGATTTGAGTTCGAAGACCGGCTAGTTAGCGAGCTATCTGTTGTTCTTCGTCCTCTTTAAGTTCATTACGAGCTTGAAGGGTGTAAAATGCTTTAGTATATTCTTGTACCAACATAGACCCTTGCTTAAGATTGTGAAATTTTTGAAAAATGGTTTGACGGTATTCAGTCGGTAAAAATTTTTCTTTAAAATTTTCTCACTCTTACTCACGAGATAATCTTTTTCTTACCCTTTCTAACCCTTTCTAACCCTATCGTTTTGGACATGTTTTCACCATACTAAGGCATGGTCTTTCAATTTAAGAGAGACAAAATTAATTTTTGTCATCGGATAGTTCTTTCCAATTAAAAAATTATTCTATTTTGTCTAGCCAATCCACAAATTCTTCAGATTGTAATTTACCCTCGAACTCACGTCTACTTTAATGCCCTGATCCCATCAAATTATATTACCTTGATTTTGAAAAAGATTATTTCTTCTAGCAGGTAAAGTTTGATTGTCAAAATTAGTTTTACTTTTTGAATCTTCTCCTACCTCATTTTGTTGTTGCATAGTTAACCTTTCCAAAAGTTGTTGAATGTTTTTCATTTGATTTTGTATATTTCTCATGGAATCCTGTTATTTCTCATATGCTTCTCTCCAATCATGAATATTTTCGCTGTTGTCTGCCATTACCAAATGCTTCCAAGTTGATCAATGAAGCTGCATTTTTTTTTATATTTTTTTTTTTGGCTCAAAAGAAGAACAAGAAAGACAAACTTTAGCACTAAAGAAAATTGTTTAGATAAAGACAAATGTTTCCTCGAAAAGAACTTGCTTTGATACCAATTGATGCAAACTGTGGGGTTGCTAAATTTGAATTTTCAAATTTTGTTTCATTTAAATGTACTTCTTGAAATAAACTGGGTTCAATTTATAGGTTTCGGCGAACATTACTTAAGCTAAAGCAAGAAAGCAAAAATTTTTGCAAGATAGAAAATTAAAATCAAATTGAAGCAATACGAAAATGGTGTTAAGCCTTAAATATATGAGATAATAATAATTAACTGAAAATACATATAATAGTTCTAAATAAAAAGGTACATTTGATTTTGTCGGATTTAAAAAGATAAATTTAATTTTACTTGGTTCTCCAAAAGTCACCGTTCTCGCTACGCAATCAATCCTCGCGTTGTACCTCGCCAGTCAATCCATCCCAAGAAGCACATCAAAATCTCGTAGCTGCCGTAGGACCAACAGGTCCACCAGTATGATCCATGATCCCAGCTGCACAGGATAAGACCAACAACACTCCTCCACGTACAAACTATGATCGGGAATCTGAATCTCTCGTGCACGTGGTAATCGTCCTATCTCTAGTCCGTGCAGTGATGTGAATGCTCTATTAATGAATGAATGCGATTCACCGGTATCAAATAATGCACGAACTCTAATGCCAGATAGGGATGTAAATGGATACGAATACTTGTATTTTATCCGAATCCGAACCTGAACGGAGCGGATTTAACTCGATGTAAATGGATATGGATTCGGATATGGATATATGAAAAAAAATTCGACGGATTCGGATTCGGATTCAGATATGGATATTAAAAAAAACCCGAACCCGAATCCGAATCCGAACCCAAACCTGATCTCGAACTCGGATTCGAGCCCAAACAAATTTTATATGATATGATATATAAAAAATTTTTAACCATTAGATCTCAATCTAAGGGTTAAAGGAGATCCTTATATTTTATCACCCAAACCCTAAATAATAATAGTCAAAGGTTAAATGCTCAAAAGAAAAGGTGGCCTCCTCTCTCTTTGCTCTTTGCCTCTCTCCCCACTCCCTAATTCCTTCCTCACTCGGCCACTCCCAAGTCCTAAGCTCCCAGCGACCTAGCCCGCGCGGCCGCGCCGTGTGGAACCCCCAAGGCCCAAGCAACGTGCAACAAACCGGGCGATCCGCAGCTGTTCCGTGATGGGATTGCTCTGAGATCGGCTTGGCGGTGAGGATGATGGTCCAATGCACTGATTTGATCGGGGTGATCAATTCAGAGAATTGCGTAGAATTGCGTCTAGATCTGGGAATTGGGGGAGTTGGGAGAAAGAGATAGAGAGATTTGGAGGGGAAGGATAAGAAGGGAGAAGAGGATTGAAGTTTTGATTCAAATCATTCATACTCGTTCTGTAATACATTTCCCTATTTATACTTCTCCTCTCAAGGGACTAAATTGTAATTATTTCCTACTTATGGTATTCATTAGCATAAGCTGTAATTTGTAAATGGGCCTTAGCTGGGCCTAAACTTGACGCTCTCTGGGCTTCTGGGCCAGGCCGCTCCTCGCTACAGTGTCGCTCCCCTTCCATTGGCTAAGTGGATCCTTCCCCGCTACCCGGCGTCCGCTCCGCTTGGAACTCTCCAGATCCCCTGACGCCTCGGTCACTTCTCACCTGCCCTCGTATGACGCCCTAACTCAACCATGGTTCTGCAGCCGCCTTCTTACTCGGGTTCGTCTACTCTCACCCTAGCTTCTCTCTTCGTCCCCAGAGCTCCTCCTTTCCTCTACTCTGTCCTCTCCTCTACTTCCCTCTACTCTGTGGTTGTTACACAATGCTTTGCTTTGCTTCTTCCCCACAAACTCAAGAACCAACTACAAACTCAAAACCTAGAAGAGAAAAAGGTAAGATTTTTTTTTTTTTTTATATGGGTTTTTTTTTTCTTTTTTTTCTTTCATGTCTGTGTTTTTTTTTTTTTTTTGAACTTTAATCTCTTAGCTTTAACTCTTTGTCTTATGGGTTGTTGAATAATGGATTTTTTTTTTTTAAAAAAAAAAGAAATTTTTTATTTTATTTTTTCTTAAAAGCAAGGTTTAAAGTGTCGTTCGTGCCGCGGCGGCACGTACCGTGCCCCTCAAATGGGGGCACGGTACGCCGGGGGGGGGGGGTATCGCACCCCCCCGTCTCGAGCGATACCCTTGGGTATCGCTCGAGACGTGGCGATACACATGGGGTATCGCCGTGCCGTGCCGTGCCGTGCCGAGCGGCACGGCCTGTTTTCCCTTTTTTTTTTTTTTTTTTTTTTTTTTTTTAAATCACATGCGTAGAGTTTTTTTTATTATTATTTTTTAAAAAAATCACATATTGTACGTACATATTTTTATTTTTTTGTTTTAATCTTTAAGAGATTTAGGTTATTTTGTTCACTAACTAATTTAGGTTGTTAGTAAATGTAAGTATCTTTAAGAGATTTAGATTATCATTATTTACTAACTAATATAAAAAGTAAAGAGATAAGATAAAATGAGAATGTGGTTATAAATCAGATTTTTAAAAGATTTAAGTTGTTATTATTTACTAACTAATATCAATCTAAATCTTTTGAAAATTTAGGTTTTATGATTAAAAATATTTTTTATGTCTTTTCCTTCTTATATTAGTTAATAAATAATAACAATCTAAATATTTTAAAAATCTAATCGGTACCCATATTCTCATTTTATCTCATCTTTCTACAATAACAACCTAAATCTCTTAAAAATCTGACTCGTATCCACATTTTCATTTTATTTACGTATCTCTCTGTAATTTTGTTTGAAATTAACTTAATCATGAAAATTATAGCTAAAGGCGCTCCACCGTCTTTAGAAGGCGGTGAGCCTTTGTATGTGGCGCTGATATGGCAAGCTGATATGGCAAAAATAGGATTAGTTTTACAAATAAAATTTTGATATGATTATTTCGCAAATTATAAAATTTTAGAAGGTTATTTTGAAAAAAAAACTCCATTGTACTTTATATATATAAAAAAATATCAATATGTTAATTGGTGAGTATAGTAAGCTATATATAGCCAATATTCATAATTTTTTGACTAAACATTTCAAAACAATATTATAAGAGCATATTGGGAACAAAAAAAAAAAAAAAAAAAAAAAAAAACGTGCCAGAGCGTGCCACTGGGAGGTCATGCGTATCCATTGGCACGCAAGCGTGCGGGTACCGTACCGTGCCAGATGGCGAGCGGCACGCCCCCGTGCCACGGCACTTCGAACCTTGCTTAAAAGGTATTTGGGCTTTCTCAATTTAATGTATGTCATATTTGGATATTGCTATTATATGGCATGAATATTTAATGTTGTATTTGAATATGTATTTTAAAAATTTAGATTTTAGTGTAATATGCTTTCAAGTTTGTTAAATATTATTTTTTGGTTTGGAATCGAATTTTTGGGTTCGGGTTTTCGAGTTCGGGTTCGGGTTCGAGTTTCGGGTTTGATAGTCGGGTTCGGATTCGGGATTTTAAAAATTCGACCCATTGACATTCCTAATGCCAAATAATAAAATGATATCTGCAACCACATGGTCGGCGATAGAAGAATCCTCCACCTGAGCAGCGTAGACCCTGCCGCTCTGCGACTGCTGTCTCCTGTTCGAGGGGTGGGAAGATGGAGCTCGATCTGCCTGGGAGTAAGATGGCAGGGCTCCTGATCTCTACTGTGGTGGTGATGGGGCTGATGCTGATGATGGTGTCGCTGAAGTTGTCAAGGGGCACGATGCTCGCATGTGACCAGATTGTCCGCATCGATAACAACACCCTCTTCACTGGTCACAAGTGTGGAGGGAATGTTGTCCCCTACAAAAAATGCATTTGTCGGACTGTAGCGACCGTCGCTGCTATCTCTGGGATCCACCAGACCTCTGTCGCCCGGAACGACCACGACCCTGAGACTGACATCACGGCGGTCTAGGCGGTCTTCTGTCACAGGTCTGTCTCCCATCCTCCGGAATAAGGCGCTTCCTTTCAAAGCTCGACCCAGATGTCGATGCTCTCTCCCTTAAGACTGTAGCGCCCCGCTCCACCCAGAGGGCCTTCTTAATCGACACGTCCAAGGTCTGCAACCTCTGCGCCTGCACCAGTGCGTAGATCTCATGACAAAGATCTCTCTCAAACAGGTGGACTCGATGAAGCTCATCTCGGGCAGTGAAAGGCACGCAGTTGAGCAATCGCGTGAACTCCCTCAGGTACTCCTGAATAGAGCGATCTCGCTGGTCGATATTCTTGGAGTCCTTCTTCGGCTTCTGCTTAACACTTCGGGAAATAGGCCTCGAACAACATTCTGCGAAACTCGGTCCACGAAATCTGACGCCCACTAGGTCCCACTTGTCGCCACAAGGCGTCTGCATATCTCTCCAGATAGTGCACCGCCACATACACTATCTCATCATATGGAATAAACAAATCCTCAAAAAGTTTCTCCATGGCTGCCACCCAAGCCTCCACCTCCCACGACTCCATATCATGGCCCGAGAGTCGAGGGGGATCAAATCAACGAAATCGGGCCAGCCGCTCGGTAATCTGCTCCTGCTCTGCCCTGGGCAACCGTCTGCCAAAACCTTGAGCCTCTCCATTGCTCGATGGTGCCAAAGGAACTATTGAAATCAAGGGTGCTGGGGGTGCTAGCTAGGGCTCAGGAGCTCGATCCACTGGCTCGCCCCTCTGTACCAACAACCGATCCAAAAGCTTCTTCTGTCGACAGTTGCTCTCCGCCAAACGGGCCACCTGAGCCCGCAGCTCTCGAACCTCAGCAGATCCCTTATGCTCAGGCTCCATAGGGGTTGTAGAGGTGCTCCGGGTAGGAACGCGGCGTCGGGGAGGCATCCTGCCACAACATAAAACACAGGTCAGAAACAAAAGCACGCTCGACCCAATCCAACGAAAGTCAAGGACATCTCCCTACTTTTGTAGCTTTATGTTGTTTGCAGCCAACATAATTGTCCAACAGAAGGAAGGTATGTCGATTCCTTACCAATCTCATGAAGAGTTAGCAAAACAAATCACCGACTTTCGCTAAAATCACGTCTCTCTCGCCCTATACTCCTAAGGTAAACTAAAAGCCCAGGGTTTTCTAACTCCTAAATGACCTATCCCTAAGTTCTGATACCAATGTAATTTGTCATGCCCCGGGGGTAAACCAGACCTTGAACTCGCCAACAGATTCGCCGTATATACGGGAAGTCCCGCGTACACGAGGTGTCAGTAATTTGCTCAAGTATAAAGAACCATACAAAAGAGCAAAACAGAGTTGAACTAAAAGTAAATATCAAACTAAAATTGTACCATAAAACTCCAAAATACAAATAGATCTCTTAGAAGTAAAATAAAATATACAACCAGCTGGCAAAAAGTCAGTCCATAAGTACAGTAGTCTGAAATACAAATACAAATAAGGTTCCATAGTTACAGTCCAACTCAAAATGTATATGGAAAGAGATTTATCTAGCCGGCGATCCCCTTACCTCGATTCGCTGGCACTGCTACAGCCGCGGAGGACTGCAAAAAGTGGGTCAACAAAGGGCGTGAGAACTACTAAAAACCAGTAGTCCTGAGTGGGCACGTCTTCGATAACTCCGACTTACCTACTAAGTCTACCAAAGGCAAGAAATAGAGAGATCAGTATGAACAAGAAAAAGTAAACGGCTGAAATGTAAATCTACCACTACTATGCCTCTAATGCTGGAAGAATAGTAAAAAGGATGTATGCATCAACTACAATACCGCCGAGAATAACTCAATCAACCAACTGGCACATGGCTCAGTCCCGCTCGCACTAGCATCACATCTGATCACACAAACAACTCGCGAATCGCCGACGTGGAACCATACCCAAAGTAAATCATGCCGCCTAACTCCGGAGTGGCACTCGAGGGGAGCGACCTGCTCGAGGAAAGTAATCAGGTCGAGTATGTAGCAGGCAAAAGTTAAACTCATGACCAAAATAGATGACCCTAACCACTAAAATGAAATCCCAGCCCAAAACCGATGCATAACCACTATTCGGTCCAATCATCCAAAATCCACGGCTATCAAACATTTCAAGAATCTAACAATTCGGTGTTATCCCATCCCGACTCGAGAACAACCACACACTATCTCTAACCCATGCTCCCAAACCCGAGCAAACATGAACCACAATGCGAGAAAAAAAGGGGGTTTTCTCTTAGGTTCAATTCCAAGTAAGATAGTGTAAATAAAAAGAGACAACCTATCTAGATGGCCATACAACACATGCAAATGTCTCGAGATAAGATAGGTTTAGTTTATGATGAAAATTAACATGTTTAAGCATGATTAATCAAGGTTTAATAGCAAAGGAAACAATATACATCTCATACTAGAATTGGCAAACTAAGCGTGCAGGACAAGTGTCGATGATCACAACAAAATGCACCTGAAACACGACGATCCGGAATTCGATCGAGCTGAAACTTGGTGTGCACGTGCCTCTGGATCCTACCATTCAAACGAATCCCTAAAGTCCCAAAGATCCCCGTTAGATCGAGCCGAAATGCAATTTCATCAACTTCAGCCCAGAAATTCTAGCAAGCAATACAAGATGGCGTAGATGAAGAATTTGCTATACATAGCTCAAATGGATGGCTCAAAATTAATTTCTACATTCCTCTCCAACCTAGGAACACTCAAGAACCTTTGGATCGCAGCTCCCAAGTCCAAAATCAAAGGAACAAGCCAAACATCTCAATGTTGTCCAAAAACTGCAGAAATTTCAGCATGCTGGGTTCTCCATGTTGTAGGGCTCAAATCCAACATAATCACAAGGTGAATCCAAATATAAAAATGCTCACCATATCTCTGAGAATGTATCCAAACTCCTAATCCATTATAAAAACTCAATAAATGTCACGACATTATATCTATAGGTGACTAAGTGCTTAAGAACACCAAAAATCCTGCATGTAGGTTTTGGCTTGTTGAGCCAAGAAAGATCCAAGTTTCATATACAACATACCTTCAAAATCTTTGAAACAAGGTCCTCACTTGTTCACAATGAAGTCAAGAACATCCCCATGCACTTCAAAGCTTAGATCCATATGAAGAAAAAATAAAAAAAAATCTCATAAAAATTCCAACATGTCCAAAAAACTCAGCATGCAAGCAAAAGCTCCAAGAAAATTTAAAATACCTGATGTTAGCTTATAGGAAGATCTTCTACAAACTCCAAACTTCGAATTCTCTCCGTGGTGAAGCCTACCAAAAAGTTTCAAGTCAAAACTCCACTCCTAGAGCTCAAAAGAAGATGAAGCCAATGTGTCAATGCTGCCAACTGCTGAAAGAGAGCTCCAAGGTCACCAATGGAGGAAGAAGATGATGAAGGAGGCTCCAAACTCAGCTAGATCTCAGTCCAAGGTGGTGGAGGAGGAAGAAGAGCTTCTCAGGGTCGCAGGGAGTCCTTATATGCTCAATTCCATGGTGTGTAGTGAGCCCACGGATCAATTTAAGCATAAACTGTCCAGCACCCGAAAACACATAGAGTGCCCGAATCATGCGCTCGACACGTCAAGTCAGCGTTGACAGCACAGAGGACCGTCACCATGTGTCGCGCACTGACGATACGCCCGAGGGAAGCGCCCGAATCCACTTTCGAGCTTTCCGAAATGATTCGGGCGCCCGGATCCAACCGCCCGAAAAGTCTTCCTGCCAGCCCGCGAACACAAACACAAACACAAAACCCGAATCCACCAAAAAAAGGTGATTTGTCCAATTTTTTTGCTGAGTCCGTTTTTCGCTTCCATTTTGAGCATAAAAGTCTCCCAACACCTAAAATAGGTGTCGTCTGATAAGGAAGTCAAAATGTCGGTCTAAGATTCGGGTCTCCACAGGTTTGCTTGGCAAGAAAGAAAGCAGCTATTTTGGCATTTATTGCGGTTAATGCTTTTCTCCAGAAACATTTATGTCTCTAACTAACCTTTTTCTATTGCCCTGCAGATTAGTTCAAACAATGGATTATTCAGTCATAGTGTTCGATACTGCTCCAACTGGCCACACATTACGCTTGTTGCAATTTCCATCAACATTGGAGAAAGGTCTGGAAAAAATGATGAGCTTGAAAAATAAATTTGGTGGCTTGTTGACCCAGGTACTCTTTTTGTTTTAGAACCGAAATAAAAGGGATGCTACAATTCTGTTTTATTCATTCCATAAATCCATCTTTTTATGATCTAGTGCTATAGCTCTTTAAGGAAAAAAAAAAAAAGAAACTGTGATCGAGTTCATTTCCTTCACATTGTTAGTATAAAAATTCAAAAATCGCGTAGTTGTTCATCCAATTATATCCTTCTCACATGCTATAGGTACTCTACTTATTGTTGTCGTGTAAAATAGTTATCTAAATCCCCTTGCGTCTCCTAAAGTCTATAGTATAATTGTTTGTAGCTTTGTTTGTTGGAAAGCTAACTGATATTTTGGCATAAAATTGATCTTTCTTGCTTAATAGGAGGCAAAGTTGGTTAGTCCAATTGGGTACACAACAAATACTTTACAAGGAATTCCATTCATTGACTTCTCTTCAAATTAAGCTTTTTGCCAGATCTAAATTAAAACCTTACATTATAAAACTTTTGTTGTTATGAGATGACTGTGTTATTGTTCAATGTTGAAAGTACTTGAGCTCTGCTTTGGGCGTCAATGAAGTTTGGTATCGTTCTCAGTGAATTTATGAGTTTATCATTAGTGGTATACCTAGAGTCTAGAGATGGCAAATTCCTTGTGTTGTCACAACCGAATGGCTCAAATTGTTGGATTCTAAAATCTGGACCCCAGAGCTAATAAATTTTATGTGGTTATGAGTTGTACATCTGGTATAGTTTAATTTTCCTGATGATTCCTCAATTTTGGATCGGAATTGAATTCTGGATATTTTCTTAGATCACTTACCAAGTTTAGATCCAGATTCAGATCATCTATGGATCTGACCCATATCATCTCTACCCAAATGAACTTCTTGTTCAGCTCGGAATTGTTAACCATTGCTATAAATTGTGCTGACGCAATAGTGTTTAGCATGAAGCTCAAATAACAGCTGAAAGCTTCATATGAAGTTGTCTTAATTTCAGTACAGTGTACTAACCATTTTCAAATCAACTTTTGTTAGCTGATTTCCTTTGGTTAGAGAAATCAATCTGGATTACTTTCGTTGTTGACATACTTTTAGCAGGGGCATACTGGCAATATAAGCATTTATACAATCTGCAGAATGCCTTATGATTCTCATCTTTTATTTATATACTGGTATTTTTCGTTGGTCTGATTCTACAAGTTGTTTGTTTGACTAGTGATTTCAGCAAGTTATTTGATTCCTTTTGGTAAATGACAGGCTACTCGTCTTTTTGGTCTTGGTGATGAATTCAGTGAGGATGCAATGCTGGGGAAACTTGAGGGCATGAAGGATGTGATTGAACAAGTGAACAGACAATTTAAAGATCCGGTAAGATTACAGGCCTCTCAGCTATTTTGGTTTTGAGTGCTGGATTACTATCATAATACTGGTATTATTATGAATGCTACATAGTAAAATAATTAATCTGCAGCTCATAGATGAAACATGTAGTCTTAGATTACTACACATGATTTTTTATTGCAAGGAAATTGAGATGAACTGAAATAGTCAAAAGTAAAGAGGATTGGAATTTTTTTTGACTATTAAGCTTTGACCAATTAATCAACCATCTACTGTTAATTGCTGCGCCATTACTCAACAAGATTCACAAAGTTTACACATTGTACAAACCAACACAAATTAATGCACTGGAACAATTGAAGTTGGCCATTACCTCCATTGCAAGATCTGTAATTAAATTACTTTCAAATTCTTGACAATTTTTTTAGTTGGCTTTCTTTGCCAGATAAATGCATTACAAATGCAGCAGATTATAAACCAGAGCACATTATTTATTTATTTACTTTCTTTGTCCCTTTGACAATTTTTACGATATCAGCTCTACTATTTCCTATAGAGCCTACCTTATCTTTTACTTCCCTATCATCTAAAGCACCATCTGAGCTTTTCAATACTGTAGTGGTGTAAATTTAGGTATTAAGAACTATGTTGCACGGATACGAATACAGCACGATACGGATACGGTGTTACGACATTGTCCCAAAACTCTAGGATATGATATGCGGGGAGTACTTAAATAAAATATTATTTTAAATATATATAAATAAATATATGTTAATTATATGTCATGACATATTGAAATATAAGAAATAAACAAATGGCTAAAAGCAAAACAAATATAGTATTTCCATTCACCAGGCCACAAAACATCATAATATTCATCTTACATATAAAGTCCACATAAAAAACAACAAAAAGAAAAGGAGGCTTTCATCATAAGGCTTTATTTTGGTTCGGTTTCATTCTCATTGGAATCATTAATAAATACCACTCTCCAAATATGGCTCATTAAGTAAAAGATTTGCAATTTCAAGAACACCAACACTATCAAATGTGTCAAAAGAATCTTCTCCAACATCCCACATCTATATATTCTGGAGCTCTCCTTGATAAAAGGCGAAGATTAGTATGTATGTATGTATACTAAATCTTCGGCACGTTGTGGCGTAATCTTTTTTCCTCTTCATGGAGTGAATAAATGAGTAGGTACTCCAATTCTGCTTGCAACATAAGGAGGAGTGTGGCTGGCCAAGTAACTTTATGGCTAAATTTTGGAGCATAGTTGTTGTGGCACCATGAATGACCCACCACTTCTTTGGGTCAAGACTCCCCCTATCATCAATTGAGTCGTGCTCATCAAATCCCTCTCCGACAGTGGAAAAATTTGCAAATTCCTCATTCACAACTATTGTTTCTTCATTAGTTGGAAAAAAATCTTTTTAAGAATTTGTTTCTCATCTTTGATTTCTCCCAATCCTTATGCGGAGGAACTCGATTTGGATCCTCATTAATCCACGATGAGTTATAGCATCTAATAAATACAAGAACAATGAAAATTAGGATACGATGGTTGTATTACAAAAGACAATTGGACAAAAGTATATATGAGGTATAGGAAAAAAAAGAAATTAACCTAAGGTTCAAAGAATGTGCCAAGCAATGTAGTGGAGTATTGCTTTTAGCTCATTGGTTGATCAAAATTTGGTGCACAACGGAATAAAATGATGATTCCTCGTCTTCTTTCTTGCCTTCACTCCTGTATGTGGTAACTTTCACCTTTTCAATCATAGAGTCCCACGTTTCATATATCAAATGTAAGCAAGGCTTGTCGGTATTGGCTATATGAAGCATCTCATATATAGGTTCGATAAAAGAAAGAATATAGTTTATTTGATCTCCACCACAAGTCGTTGAGAATTCTATTTTTAACGAATTGTGCTTTTCCCACATCATCCTTCCTAAGCTAGCCCACTTGTTACTAATGACCATATTTTGGAGACCCGTTTGATTTCTTTGAATCGTCTGAGCATGACGATTACCAAAGCGAATCGAGTATTGGCCACCGCAAGTATTTTCCAGTTGACAAACTCATTAAAGAGTGTCAACCTCATGGAATGATTTAAGATAAAATTCTTGATGCAAGCCACGTCTCTCGCTATGATAGTAATACAATTGCATTCATCAAAAGTAACTTCGTTGGCTTCGGTATTCTTAGCAACACATTTTTTAATGCAAGGTTCTATGTGTGCACAACATAAGGAGTCTAAAATATTGAAGGAAATTGTGCTTCAATCAACATTTCCGCAGCTTTGCATACGGGAGCATTATTTGTTATTACTTGGACCACATTTTTGGGGTCCAACCTCTTCTATAACTTTCAAAATTTGTGTTAGCAATAAAATTTTTCCTTATACTCCCCTTTGCAATTGACCGCCTTTAGGAACATCGGTTCACTCTCTGTTACAGCCAAAAAATTGATGAAAGGCTTTTTTGTGCATCAATCTATCCATCACATACAATGCTTAAATCCTTCTCGTTCCAAGTTTTTTTTTATGGGCTCCAATAACCTCTCAATATTTGTCGTTTCTTGTTGAAAAGACTGGTTCTCAACATATTATGATTGGGAGGCATATAACCTAAAATATTATGATTACCCGCAAAAGTATAGGAGCTAACATAATAAGGGTTTCTTGCAAGATTAAAGGGCAAACCGCCATAATACAACATTTTAGCAATCTCGCACGGTAGTTGGTTTCGATCCGCCATGTTTAAAGATTTCTCTTAAGTTGTTTCATATGTCGATGATGCCTTTATTCTTCTTGGCTCGAAAAATTGCACCCCCCATGCTCTCTATACTTGTGTCGGAAGAAAGATTGCTAGTAGTTTTTGGCAAAGGAACTTGTTTAGCCATTCCTTAAATCTACCTCTTCAACAAATCTTTTCATCTCCGCAATATTATCACTCGTAACCTTAGAGCAACCTTTGATTCCTTGTCTAGAAATTCTCAGCAAATGGACTTCAACCCTATAATAAGATCCATTATAAACTTGTTTGCAAAAATTGCATTCAAACCATATGTTTTCTCCACCATCTCTTAACTATTCCACCTTTCTTACATACTCTTTCATAATGGAGTATTATCATTTATGCTACTTGAACAACCACTACCGCTACCGCTACCTCCAGTATCACTACCACCGCTACCACAGCCACTACCACTACCACTGACAGAAGCTTGACTTTCACTAATCATTTCCTACATTTCAAGATAAATAAATAGATATAATTAACATAACATTACTTATAACAATATATAGTGCACACAGGCGCACACAATTTCGATATAAAAAATTTCAATGCAATTACATATGTGATATGTGAAATCCTTATCAATCATTTAATTGCCATAGACACCTCTCTGGATGGATTAGATAAAGTTATTCGTAAAATAATTAATCATTCAATCATTTTTTGCCTATTTCCAAATAGTATAACTATGTAAGGTTCTATTATGTAAACTATAAATCTTTAAGACTTTTAACAAAGGAAAATATGCTAGCATTGAAAAAAACAGAGAAAAAAAACTATTATGTTATTTTGGATAATCTTTGTAGGTTAGTAATATAATAATGTGCATCATTGGCAAATTAAAAAGAAAAAGGAAAAGCAAAAGTTAAACCCTAAACACCTAAGCCCATGGCATTTAATACGAGAGAGAGAGAACCTTGAGCCAGTCGGTATCCACAAGCAGGGTTGCCATGCCCACGAGGAAGATGGCCACCACCAACTATACTTTGTAGCCCTCCACCTTCAACACCAAAATTCACCCAAAAGCATGGTTCCTCCGCTCTCTCTCTCTCAAAAAGGGGAATTGATGTACCCTTTAAGAAATTTGGTTTTTTCTTTCTTTTTTTTTAAAAAATTTCTTGTGCTTTTGGATGCAGGTATTTTTAAAAAATTTTAAATCCCCGTTTAGATCCGAAAATAACCCTCCCATGTCCCAAAATGTGTCCTGCCATATCCCATGCCATATCCCCACATATACCCCAACGTATTCGATCTGTATCTGATATTTTTTTATTTCTTTTTAAATTCTAGATACTTCAATCCCGTATCGGATAGGGCACGTATTAGGCGCATATCTGTGTTCGATACGTATCCGATATGGGAACGGGCTGTAATTTAGAGTATGTGTGCATCATAGATAAGGAACTCTCAGTGCCATGAGGTATTGTATGAAGCCATAATGCTGAGCTGCATAAATGTTTTCCAGACAAACGAGAAGTAATGTGAAAAATCAGCTAGATGAAAATGGATTTAGCCATCGATTGTGGATTGCATCTTGACATTCAAAACTATGTAACATGGTCCATTTTGCGCCAACTAAAATGACTTACCATGCCTGCAAAACAGAGTCAAAGTTGTCGAAACCACACTCTTTCAACTGATCGAACTTGGCCCAACTGCAGTTCAACCATTAGGTGTATGTTCAGCTGGTTTATGATGAATAGGCCAGCTTTGAGAACCAGGCAATTGTCCTTGAATTTGAGGGATAAATTAAAGTTGAAAATAACCACTATGGTAACAAAATATTTTACTCAACAAGTGTATACAGCTTTATCTTAATGTAAAAAATTCCATTTAGATTGGAAATCTTAATAATGCTTTATTAAAATCTGTTCAGCAGAAAAAATCATCTTTGTACCAGAAATGGCTTGAACCTAATTCTATTCTGTTTCACTGACTGGTATGATAAGCAACTTCGATGAATCAGCTCAGTGTAATAAAATCCAAAATGTTAAGTCAAAATTTAAGGTTTGAAGTAATTTTGTGCTGCCCTACATTACGGCATGAGAATAGCTTTAATTGTAGGTCATGGCAAGCACATGCCCTATTCCATGCTATGAACTGTTGAGCTATAGCATTCGGAGTTTCAGACTGAGAATGCAGTACTTTGTTCTTTGAAAACCTGTATGTAGTTGGACGTATTGGGTTCCTATAACCTTAGGCATTTAGGTGAATTTAGGTCTCTATTCTGATCCGAGGTTATGTTGATTTTGTGCTCTAATAGCGCTTTAAGGCTATGTTTGGTATGGGAATAAACCGAGGACAATAAAATTTATCCCTGCTATTCTGCCAAACGCCCTAAAAAAAGTTGGCATCTTTTTCATTTCATGAAATATTAATTTGGTTTTTGAATTTATCCGTGATCATGCCTCGTGAGTAATGGCAAGTATTGTTTGTTCGATTTTCCTCTGAAAGTATTACATCGATTTCTCAAATCAGCTAAACAATCTTAAGACTGCTTTAGTGCTTTGTTATGTCACTGCCGTGTATCTATATACCTCTCTTTCCAATTCAGATTTTGATTTTTGCAACCGAATAACTAGTGCTTTTAGTAGATTCAGGCATGTTTATGTTATTATATTCACCCTGCAATATTTTCATGATTCTGACTCGAGCTGTCTTCTGGCTACTTCCCTCTAAAATTTCATTTATGGGCTATTCCTCTTTGAATTGACACTGAATTTTATTGACAGGACTTGACGACCTTTGTGTGCGTATGCATTCCAGAGTTCCTTTCGCTCTATGAAACTGAGAGATTAGTGCAAGAGCTAGCAAAATTTGATATCGATGCCCACAATATCATTATCAATCAAGTACTTTTTGATGATGAAGGTATGTACAAATCCAAACCTGGGAAACTGCCAGCTAATTTATTTCTAACCTGCTTCATTTCATTTCAGGTTTCTTAAGATGCCTTTATTGAGATTTCATTTATTTGTGTCATTCTTGTAGCCGTTGAGTCGAAGCTGCTGAAAGCACGTATAAAAATGCAGCAGAAATATATTGATCAGTTCCATATGTTGTATGACGACTTCCACATCACCAAGCTGCCTTTACTTCCCGAAGAAGTAACAGTTTTTCCCTTATCGATTAACTTTAATTATTATATTCATGCATATCCTGGTTCAAGGATGGATTTTTATTTTTATTTTTATATTTTGTTTTTTTTGTTTTCAGGTTTGCGGAGTTCAAGCGCTGAAGAATTTTTCCCAACACTTTCGTAAACCTTACAAGTCCGCACTAACAAGGGGCACTGTAGACGAATTGGAACAGAAGATATCGATCTTAAAGTCGCAGCTCAATGAAGCCGAGTCAGAATTGGAAAGGCTGAAGAAAGGCAAGCAGAAGGCTTGATCCCTCTTTTCATGTAACCCTTTTTTCTTCCTTCTTTCTCCTCTACAATAAGAATAGAAAATATCAATGACATTTCATCTGATTCTCATGCATGGCCCAGCCCATTTCGTTGCGCACTTCTTTTTCGCTTCCATATGCTAATTTTCTTTTCTTTCCTATGCATTTGTTGATTAGCTTATTCCGTCGTAGTCATTTTTCGTAAGATAATATTAGATGATTCATGTTAAAAGAAGCTGATTTTTGGTTCTGCTGTTATTTGGGTCCTGAGTAGATTTCTAGTGGAGTTGACATACAAGAAATTCACACTGTTTTTCTTTGTGGTGTTTTACTGACGGCAGTAATTCGTTAGCGCAATGGTTTTCTGCCACCTCCCAGAATTCGTCGACTTGTGCAGTAACCTGCGTAATATTCATTGTCCCTTGTTTGATGCGGTATGAAAATTGTTTTAGAAGGACATTTTGATTAAAATGTTGAGCTCTCTAGTTTATTTTATTAGTACAAAAAGCTCTTTCCCTACTAACGAAGCACAAGAAAATGTGTTCATGAGTTTTTGCTTTAACTTAGCAAAAACGGGAGAGTTTTTTGATAGCAAGTCCGTAAAATTAGAATTGTTATTTTGACAGGAAATGGTTATCTAAGGCCTTGTTGTCTTTTTTTTTTTTTTTTTTTTTTTTTTTTTTTTTTTTTTTTTTTAGATTTTTAAACATAAATTTTATATAATTGGATTGAACTATTCTATTCATGGTACGGTTGATTAGTTTGTGATACGGTGATAACAAATTCAAAAATGAGTAAATTGCATGTTTGGTCCTTAAACTATGAGTTTGTTGTATTATCTTGCTAGAACATTAGAATTATTGAAATTAAGTTTTATAATCTAATTAAGTGGACTAAATATTGATGAATCTTTCAAGTAAAAGTGATGTAGTAGTGTTGTGATTGACGATGATTAAAATGCTATAATATATTTACATCAATTTAGTCAATTAAATTAGTTTTTAGGACTTGATTATGATAATTTGAAAAGTTTTGAATTAAAATTTTTAATAATTTAAAGTTTGAGGACCAAAGTGTTATCCAAATGATAGTTTGAGGATCAAATGTACAATTTATCCTCCAAAAAATTATTAACAAAGTAAAAAAAATAATAATAATAAATTATAAGGCCTTGCTTCGCGTGGATGTTATTTATTTATTTATTCAAGCACTAATTTTATCACAGTCATAAAACAAACTCACACGATAAACCATAGGCTATTTTGGTTCGGATGTAAAAAAAATTTAGTTATACCGAAAATAGGTATAAGTTATGATATTAGCAGGAGCTAATGTTAATTTATGTTTGGGTGGGTATAAGAGTTATAACTGGTATAAAGGAAATTGTGTTAGTAAATTAAAGAGGAATAAAAAGAATAGAAAAAATTAAATTTTTATAAAATAATAAAATAAATTTTATATTTTATAAATTTAAATAACTTATAATTTAAAATAAAATTAATTAATTAAAAAAAAAAACTGCTTGACGAAATCGTGCGGCGCTCGTCCGTCACCTGCATGAATGACCCAGCCAAAATCGTCTCGAGGTACAACTCCGCAAATTGTATCGAGAGAGAATCGAGAGAAAGACAACCAAATGGTCCTGTAAATAAGCATGACTTGGTCGGGCACAGGCCGTTGAGGCAAAATGAACACCAAAGACATCCCGTTTTTCAGGCGGAGCCGGCTCACTTAATACACATCAATCAAACATTCCCGTACTACTTGTAAATTGGCATCCGATTGGCACCCGTGGGTTCGCTTGTGCTACGCATCTAAAGGGGCATAGGCCTTCTGCTAATAATGGCCGCTTATGCGCCGGGTTGAGCTGGACGCGTGTCGGGCATGAGCCGGAGGCCTATTTTTCTATAGATGTGCGCCGCTCAAAAACGTATCCCTCGGTGAGCATCTTTGTGTTCCACCTGCTATTTAAAACAGTTATTCTTTTCTAGTTCCGGAATTAGGTGGAACAGCTATTTCAAACAATTTTTTATTATTTGGGTAATATCCCTTTCTAGTTCCGGAATTAGGTGGAACAGCTATTTCAAACAATTTTTTATTATTTGGGTAATATCCCTTTCTAGTTCTTGTACCCAAACGGATGAGAGAACAGATACAAAGCAGTGCATATAGGAGTTCACGTAGGCGTAAGGTTCGGTTTGGTAAGGTTCAGTCACCTCGCAACACTAATTAGCATGTGCCTATCCCTTTTACATTACCTGTTGGATTGTTTCCTATATATATATTTTATATTCACTTCGTTCCAGCTTGGACTTGGCCAATACTCCGCAAATGCACCTTTATCTCTTGCTAGAAGGTCTGTGGCTCCCGTGTCTATAATTCAAAAAGAATAAGAATCGGTAAGTAACACTATACTTGAAACACAATTAGTATTAATAGAATAAAGTGCTACTTTTTTTTTTGCTTGGTACACTCGCAAAATGATACAATTTATCATAATTATAGCGCTTCATCTTACTCTTGGCTTTTTTTCTTTTAATTGCATAATCGATTGCCTTCTTGTTTACTTTAAATTTATTCTTCGTAAGTCCTTGTATAGTCTCCATTTTGAAACGTATCAAATTTTGACTAAATTGATAAAATGTGAATTTAGTCATCCTTCCCATCCTGTCTTCTAAATAGGAATACCATACGAGCGCGTGCCTAGAACTACTTAACGGATAGAATTTTTTTTATTCGCCCAATACGTCTCAACCAATACAATTCGAGATGTTCTTATCTAGAACATAATTCATATAAGAATTGCGAAAGAAAAATATAAAAAATATAAAATCACTAGCTATTACAAATATTCGTCTCATACATATAATATATTATATTTTATTTTCTTTTTTCTTTTACAAACCAAATATTTTAATATTTTTGTTCTCTTTGTTATTACCTTTAAGATACTTCTATTTGGGTCTCACATGATACGGTGTTATTTACTGAGCTACGCTCTTATCCCGCTTCGCCGCACGGCTCATGAAAGAACCTGTAAAACATGGAGATAAGAATCATAAAATAGTTCTCAGTGGGTACGACCATTCAAGCAAGAAACTCGACCCATCAGATTCGAAGAAGGCAAAACAAGAATATAGTATATGATAATCTATAGAAATATAATCTACACTAATCTTTAAGGGCTTTTGTCATGCTCCGAGACCGCCAATTTGGTCGGTTCGAGCACGCGTCCAGACCCACCGAATGAACAGAGTTTCCCTCGTTCGCCCAAGACATCACAACCAGTATAATTAAACGAGTTCTAACTAGGAACAAATTTATACATAGATTGCAAAAGAAAAGTAAAGAAAACACAAAACAACTATTCTATTACATGCATTTGTCACATCAAATATATTTATATCTCTTTTCACATTTTTCCTTTACAATCTAAATATTATTATAATTTTTGTTTTTACTTTTATGCACTTTTTATACTTAGCCAAAATTGTTAAAGGTCACCTCTACATACACCCTAAATGGTAGGGTCTCTAGCTAGAGAGTTACGTCCTGCTCTCTCTCTGCCGCTGCTGGCTCAGCTAGACCTGTAAGCTGTGGGGTGAGAACTATAAAAACAATTCCCAATGGGTATGGCTACTCAAGTGAGAAGCTCGAACCACCAGGTCCAAATGAGACAATATATATAAGTATAACCAATTAAGAAAAGTTTAAATCAAATAAGCATAATAAATCTATGCTATGTGTATATAGAGAACAATATACTCATGCCTTTCTATATATGCGGTAATAAAATCTATCATATAATGTAACTATATGTTACACACTATTTCATCACCCAATCTGTCAATACTCTACTATAGAGGATATCCACTCTACATTATTAATAGACCCACACATACTACACATGGCAGAAAGGCTCATATCTTAAACTTGACTATGTATTAATTTGGCTCAAATTGGCTGACTTATCACATACCCAATCTCTCGGGGACTCACATGGGGTATCATCCCTAATTGTACTGCGCCTCATGGATCATGTTCAGCACCCTGCCAGCGCGAGTTGTACCTCACACCCGTCGCCCAATCAATTCTCACAATATGCATCAATATGGTATACTCACCAATCTCTGAGACTCACTGGTGCTCTCACCCAATCTTTGGGACTCACGGATCGATACTCATCCAATCTCTAGGGACTAATATAGGAAATGCCCTACCTATATTGTGCCTTATGGACCGTGTTCAGCATCCCACCAACACGAGCTGTGCTTTACACCCCTCGCCCAATCGGCCATCAAGATATGTATCAATATGGCTCATACAGCTCAAAGCAACTTTTTACCCTATCTCTGGGGGACATATTCTGGTTTCGATTCTAGCCTGTGCCGCACCTCATGAACCGTGATTAGTACCTCACAATGCGAGCTGTACCTCATACCTGTCACCCAATCGGCTCACAAAATAGCAAAGCGAGACGTACTCACATGGTATACCTCTGGAGGATCAGGCTCTAGGGTTGCGAGCCTCGCGAGTGTATACTAATTGAATTCATTTGGCTCTTGCAAGATGCGATCATATGCACAATACTCAAAAAGACATCTAGTATCACATTACATCCATGTCATAGATCGACTCAATCGATGAATACAAGGTTTTCAATCATGTTCTTGAGTCACTTTTACTCTAAGGTTCATCTCATCTTAATTATGCCACTGAGGGTTTCTATTGTTTCACCCTACTTGTCAACCTCTCTAAATTTAATTGCCACAAGTCCAAATGGTTGTCCTACCACTAGGTTATCCAATTCATAACCATGCCACTAGTTTAGCCTACTAGTTCATTGTCTCTATGTTTCACCTTAGGTTTCAACTTAGGTTTAATGCAACACATTTTACACAACCCTTTTTAGGTTCACATAGATACACACACATGCACTTTACTTGTACTCTAGTTTATAGTTAACACGGAGAATCTCAATTTTAAAGAATTTAACAAAATTCATGTAATAACAGTGCTTTAAATTTTAAAAATTTGAATTTCTTTTGAATTCAAAAATTTAAATCATTAGTTAGACATTTAAAGAGGACATTAATTTCAGCATAAAAATGACTAAATTCTCGAAAATTTAATCACCACTTTAATGTTGACTTAGTGTCGAAGGGAGCAATCAAGTCCGTTTTTAAATTCGTTGTGTCAGTTGTACGGAAAAGCGTAAAAAACGGAGTTTGACGAAAAATTACAGAATTTGAGATTTTTCCGTAAATTGAACAATTATATAAGTCAGGTGAAATTTCAGAAAAATAAAGTCGTCATATTGATAGCGCCGTCGAGCTGAAAATGGTGGTGAAATCGGATCTCAAATTCAATATCCGGATCTTCCGGAATAGCGGATTTTGTGTTATATTAATTTGATCCCAATTTCGATTAATTTGGATAAGGTAAAGCGGTTACGACACGAAAATTTGTGCAAAGCGGTTAAAAGTTTGTTAGGATACCCTACAAGTCTTAGGAGGAAGTTAGGATTTGGAATTTTAATTCTCGGAAATTCAAATGGGAGTCAAATGGGAGATTTCGGATTGTTGGGATTTTTTCGGGAGCATTCGGAGTCTCTATAAAGAGGATTAGAGTTGGAATTTTTTCCACAAGTTTATCATGTCTAAAATAGACTCTCTTTTTTTCCTTTTTTTTTGTTTGTTTTTTTGTTTTATATATTATATATATATATATATATATATATATATATATATATATATATAGTATATATTCAAAATGATAATTGCGATGTAATAGAATATTTTCAGGAATATATATATTTTTATATCAAATATAGCAAATTATATTTAACCGTATATATTAACGAATCAAGTTACGAATTTTAAACCTCTAGTATTAATAATAAAATTTTGGGTATATATAAGTATACACTCTTTTAGGAATGTATATCAAAGGGGTTCATATAAGTATACACATATCTTACACCCCATCCTATCCTGAGGTGGGATGAATTTTACTCGTCACTCGATATGACGAGTAAAATAATACCTACCTCAAAATAAGATGGAGTGTAGGGTGTACACTCCTAAAAGGGGTTATATCTAACATGGCCCTAAAATTTTTAGCCAAGTATATTAAATAGTGTTAACATAAATTTAGAAGGTTATGAAGAATAAAGTTAACCCTCCTAATTAATGAAAAGGAAAAACTGTGCCATTGAACCACCAACACAGTAATTCACCACTAGAAATAACATTTCACAAAACTAATTCGCTAACAAACCTGGGAGCACTTTGAACACCCAATTCTCATCAGATACGGAATCATTCTTCCCCATTCCAGTTTGCTCTCAATACTCTGATTTCCGTCTTCAATCTGAAATCAAAATCCCAGCGAAATTTCCCCAAATTCCTTCTGCATTCCTCCTTTCATTTTTCCAAGCAAAAACACGCACAAAAACACTACCTACCCATGAAACCGACGAATAAGAAATCACGAAGTCGCTCCCGACGCATCCCGAAAAAATGGACGGCAAAGATCGCGCCCACAAAAATACCCCGATCCGTGTGCCTCGATCCCAACCAACCACAACCGTTCTAACTCTTTCCTTCTCGACCATTCCCATCCCTCACTATAAAAGCCAATGCAAATATCTATTTCTCTTGAATCGAGAGAAAAGAAGAAAAAAAAAAAAAAAAAAAATCTTCTTCTTCACCATGTCGACCACCGAAGAAGCTGCCGCCGCCGCCGCCGCCGCCGAGCCCGTCCCCGGAGACTCCGCCGACGCCGACGCCGACGCCGGGGCCGATGCCGCTCCGGCGGAGGCCGACGCCGCGGAAGAGAAGGCAAAGAAGGAGAAGAAGCCGCGGACGAAGAAGCCGAAGCCGAAGAAATCTTCAAGTCTTTCTCACCCTCCCTATTTCCAGGTTAAAAATCCGGTCTTTTGCTCGCTTTGTCCCCGTTGATTTGATTTCTCGAGTGCCCAATTCCGATTCGTGCCGTGGTTCAAAATTGGTCTTGGTTTGATTTGATTTGTTGTTTAGATGATCAAAGACGCGATCTTGGCGCTCGACGACAGAACCGGGTCGAGCACATACGCCATTGCGAAGCACATTGAGGAGAAGCACAGGGGCGTGCTCCCTCCCAACTACAAGAAGGTACTCGCGGTCCAGCTCAAGAACTTCACTGCCAAAGGGAAGCTCGTCAAGGTCAGGGCCTCGTTCAAGCTAGCAGAAGCCGAGAAGGGCGAGGAGAATGCCGAGCAGATTACCAAAAAGCCTAGAAGGGCTTCTGCTTCTGCTGCTTCTGCTGCTGCTGGTAGTAAGAGAAAAGCTGCGGCTTTGGCAGCAGGGGAAGCCGAGAAGAGGTCGTCATTGAGGCCATCGAGGGCGGCGAAGAAGGCGAAAAAGAAGACGGCAGCGCTGAAGCCCAAGCCCAAGCCCAAGCAGCCCAAGTCGATCAAGTCCCGCGGCGGCAGCGCCGTGGCGAAGAAGGTGAAGAATGTAGCTACTGCTTGATGATTATTATATGTGTTGTGTCATGTAGTTATGGAGAGGAGAGTACAGGGGTTTTGGTTTGTGGTAGTGTCTCCAGTTTTTTTTTTTTTTTTTTTTTTTTTTTTTTTTTTGCTTGTGCCTGGTTTGGCTCGTCCCCTTGTAGTATGTATGTACAGGCTATCAATAAAAATTTTGATGTGTAGTGTCTGTAAGATCGTATCGAACTTCAGCAAATAGCAATTTCTAGTTTCAGTCGGAAATGAACTGAAAAACTCACGAAATTAAACTAAATTGGTAATTTTGATTTTGATTTGGTTTTGTTTTGGTCATAAACACTTTTTATATTTGATTTGAGAACTTTTTAAAAAAATCAGGAAAATTTAACATATTTTAGTTTTTTTTTATTATTATTTAAATCTTTTATACTTTTTGTTTTTGTTTATTTGTAAGAATTTTTTTTTTTTTTTTGGTTAAAATGTCTTGTGTTTCGTTCTATCCTTTCCAATCACTTAATTTTAAATTTTCGAAGGTTCATTGATTTTAGAATTATTTTAGTCCTAATATATTTAATATTTTTAATTTTTTAAATATAATAATTAATTAAAATTTTATTAGTAGGCTAAGAGAATTAATTTTATTATATTTTGAAAATAAAAGTAGTCTTTAGAATATTTTAATTGTAATTAGTATATCATAATAAAGTAGCATTAAATCAAATAAATTACTCCGTCCAAAATCACAAAATAAAAATTGTACTCATTTTTACAACACAAATATCAAATCTTCGGGAAATAAAAAGTAAATCTTTGAAAAAATTTCTAGGAGAGTAAATTTTTTTTTTAGTTTTTTTTTTTTTTTTTTTTTTCTCTTCTGTGGGGACTATACGTGGTGCAGAGTGGAATTTTAACCACCAATTGAAAATCACCAATTAACTGAATAAGTCAGGTCGAATTATGCGATCGGAAGTGCGATTAAAAAAAACAACATATTTTATATATAAAATTTCTAAATTTTAGAATTATCATATTTTTTCATTCTTTAAAGTTTGGCAGCACCGTAAGACTCAAGCACATTCATAAATATCAGACAATATGAAGCTTACTTTGTTAGTCTTAGTAGACCTTATGGGAGGTCGTGCTCCACCACAATGATTTTCATTTGGAAAGTGGCATTTTATCCGCTGTATGATTCTAACTCAGTCGAGACATATATGATTCTAACTCAGTCGAGACATATATCATACTTTCAGCTGGTAATTGAGTTTGATACCAATAATGATGTCCTATTTTCTAAAATAGTTGCCCATTTTAGAACTACATCAATAGGTTTAGCACTATGCACACCCTCCACGAAAGTTTCATCCGATAGTATGTTACACCTTTGGCATTATGTAGTATATTCTTGTATTTTTCATATTGAGTTCTCTAATTATTTTAGAGAATGCCAACTTACTTTACTAGTCCACAACATATATATATATATATATATATATATATATATATATATATATATATATATATATATATATATATATATATATATATATGTCTGCACATACATTTACTCTTGTACAATGATACAAAGAGCATTCCCCCATGTCATGAGTCTTGCCACAAATGACATAAGGTCGTACACCTTGTTCCTGAAAAGTTGTAGGAGCATTCATTGTCTTAGCCTATGAATTTAGATGCTTGGGTAGCAGTTTGTTGCTGGGCTGGCCACTCCCTAATATTTTGTGTGGTTGCTTCTTTTTCTTAACTTTTTCCTCATTTCTCGTGCGCAGCTCGTGCCACTATAGCTCCGCGCTCCACCAAAGTAACTTGATCCACATTCTTTCGGAATGTCTTTAGGTTTGCCTACTGCAATAGCAGATAAATATTCAAGCGAAGGCCGTCGACGAACATTCGAAATTTGTGATGTTCGTCCCTGACTACAAAAGGTATGCAATTCACGAGTCGGGAGAACTCCCGTTCGTATTCTATCACCGTTTCGTTGCTTTGTCGGATATTCCGAAGGTCGTCCTCCAACTTCTACTTAACGTTGTCCGAGAAATATGCATTGAATAGCTTTTCCTTAAATACTGCCCAAGAAGGAAACAGAGCATTCACCACGCGGTCCGATCGAATGCCTCTCCACCAGATACGCGTCGGACCCTCAAGGCAATGTGCTACTTGTGGTACCTTCTTATGCTCCTCCACGAATAAGTTCTCGAAGAGCTTTTCTACTGTATCGACCCACTCCTCTATGACTGCTAGATCCGTAGTTTCGCCTCTGAACCTGGGTGGTCGTACCTTTTGAATTCTGCCAAATTCGCCTTTGCCTTGACTCATTCTAAAGTTGTCGGGTTCTCACCGCCTACAAAAGTAGTGACAAGAAAAGGGTCTGCCATCACACCTGTAGCGCTCAGAGGAACAACCCCCACTGCTCCGCGAGTAACACTTGTGGTTGTGGAAGAAAAGGTCCACTGAGTAGCCGCTGCTATAACCTCTGGTTGTACTGCGGCAACCGCTATGGGAACCGCGACCGTAGCCGTGCCCTGTGATGCATGAGGAGAAGTGTCCACTGAGTAACACTTGTGGTTATGGAAGAAGAGGTCCACTGAGTAGCTGTTGCCATAACCTCTGGTTGTACCGCAGCAACCGCTATAGGAACCGCGAACGTAGCCGTGCCCTATGACGCATGAGGAGAAGTGTTCGCACTAGTACCCGTACCTGGCCCTGGGGGTGAGATATGAGCCATGGCAGTAGCAGTCTACTGCTGTACTGACTGCCGCAACAACCCCTCAAGATAGGTCAATTGGCCCGTGAGGGCTGCCACCTAGTTCTCGAGCATCTAAATGCGACTCATCGCATCCTGCTACCCAGTGCCCACTAGGTCTACCGAAGCCAGTAGAGGCAGCCACAATCATCGTTGCAGGTATTATATCTATTTACGGCATTCGAGCCAAAACTCTTTTTTATACTGGTGCATCCCTCTCTTTTATCTCATATGCATTTATTCAAGACCATAGTATCTCACCACTAGGTGATTGGATTCCTTACTTCAGGTGCAGACACCCGGTGACTCTATTCTAACAAGTGAATATGTATGGTTATGTCCAGTAGTATTGGGTGATCAAGTATTTCAAGTAGATTTAGTAGCCCTACCTCTTAAAGAGTTCGATGTGGTGCTTGGGATGGATTGGCTTACCGAGCATTATGCGATTATTGATTACTTGCTCTCCATACGCCTGGCCAAAAAGAGGTTGTGTTTCCTACTTGCAAGAGCACTTTCTTCATCATGACTATTTTCGACCTCTCGGGCTAGGCAAATGATGAGCAGGGGTTGTGTGGCTTATTTAGCTTCGGTAGATCAGGCTCCTCAATTAGCACCAGTCTTAGAGGAGATTTCAGTAGCTCGGGAGTTTCGTGATATTTTCCCTACCGAGTTACTCGGAATGCCTCCGGACAGGGCGACCGAGTTCGTTATCGAGTTGGTTCCAGGCATGCCATCGATATCCAAGGCACCCTATAGAATGGCGTTCGCAGAATTAAAGGAACTTAAGGCTCAACTTGATGATCTTCTGGACAAGAAATTTATTAGACCTAGTGTGCCACCTTGGGGCACACCAGTTCTGCTTGTTCGGAAGAAAAATAGTAGTATCAATTGTGTATTGATTATTGAGAATTAAACAAGATTACGATTAATAATAAGTACCCATTACCACGGATTGATGATCTTTTCGATCAGCTTCAAGGATCTACAATATTTTCTAAAATCAATCTGCAATCGAGTTATCACCAATTGAAGATTAATGCGGAAGATATACCTAAATCAGCTTTTCAGACTCGATACGAGCATTATGAGTTCACAATTGTGCCTTTCGGACTCACAAATGCTCCGGCGGCTTTCATGGACATGATGAATCGGGTCTTCCACCTGTATTTGGATCGGTTTGTAGTTCCCTTTATAGATGACATTCTTGTCTATTCACGAGACACATTTACGACAGATTCTTTAGGTTTTGAGAGAAAATATATTAATGCCAAGTTCAAGAAATGCAAATTCTGGCTTCGCAAGGTGCCAACTTAAATCGAGTGGCATCAAGTGTATGTAGAGTGTTAACTACATTAGGGTGGTATAGTGCCCCTGGAGGTGATAGACACTAGGGATGGTTTGTTTCCCCTAAGGTAGTGTCTTGTAATTTGGTGAGTCCTCTAGATCGGAGGATGAGATCATACTCACATTGTCTGTATCGGCTCGAGAAGGTCGCTCCTCCTAAGTAGTGTGCTCCGGAGTGTCACGAGTGGGGTTGTAATATATTCCCTAGCAGACGACCCCCAGAGTGGTGATAGTTCATCCTGGGCTTACTGATGTGAGTTTGTCTCGACGTAAGATAAGCACGACGATTGGGTCATGAGACAGTGGGTCGTGTCGAGTTTGGCATTGATGTATATTGCCAAGGCATGGAGTAGTATTTCTTTTATCTACATTGTGCGGTAGTTTACTACTATCCTTATTTATCTACTTATACCTTACTTAGTCCTAGTATGAGAAGCGCCCAGGTCGGGGGCGAACCTATTGGGAATTCTTTTAGTTCTCACTCCTTTGTTTTGTAGAGCCCTCACCGAACGTAGCGGCGCAGGATTGTGGCAAGGGCATCGCACCCTAGATAGTGCTTGGGGTATAGGTCATCGTGGTTGTGAGAGAGAGTTTTATTTTCTTTTGAAGCAAACTTGTATAGGCTTTTATTTTGTAAAAAAAATGTAAGTAATTTAATATGTTAAAGATTCGTGAGATATAAATTGTAATAGCTAAATGTTTAGTTAATTACAGTTCTCGCTCTTTGATATCGCCTTTCTCTGCTTTGTGGTATGTTCACATTGCTTGTTGAACTCATACACTGGCTATAGGCACACCTTGGGCGGGCAGGAAAAACTCTGTTCGTTTGGCGGTCTATGCACATTCCCTAAATCGACCAAATTAGCAGGTTCGGGGCGTGACAAGTTTATAAACAAAAAAAAAACTTCAGGTCCACAGCTACTAAAAGGAGTGGGAAAGGGATCTATCTAGCCCGCGATCCCCTTACCTCGGTCCGTAGACGCTGCTGTCGCTGTGGAGGACTCTGCAAAAGAGGGTTAACAGAGGGTGTGAGAACTACTAAAAATAAGTAGTCCCGAGTGGGTATGTCATCGATAACTCCAATCTACCCACTATGTCTACCAGAGGTATAAAGGAGAAAAGCAGTAAGGAACATGAAAAAAACTGTTGAAATCGAAATCTATAACTACTATGCCTCTAACTGACAAGAAAGAACCATATAATGTAAGTGTATGCATCAACTATGATAAACCGTCGAGAGTAACTCAATCAATCGACTGGCACGAAACCCA
This sequence comes from Tillandsia fasciculata, assembly GCA_029168755.2. Lineage (NCBI taxonomy): Eukaryota > Viridiplantae > Streptophyta > Magnoliopsida > Poales > Bromeliaceae > Tillandsia > Tillandsia fasciculata. Next base: position 3,522,586 of record CM054952.1, read on the forward strand.
GACCTTCCTGCACTAGCATCATATATGATCTCACAAACAAATCATGGATCGTCGACATAGGACTATACCCATAAGTAATCAAGCCACCTAGCTCCGGAGTGGCACTCGAGCGAAGCGATCCGCTCGAGGAAAAGTAACCAAGTTGAGTATGTAGCAAGCTAAAATCAAACTCACGACCAAAGTGGATGACCCTAACCACAATGATAAAATTCTTGTCCAAACCTATGCATAACTAACTACTCGATCCAGCCGTTCGAAGTTCACGGCTACTGAACATCTCAAAAGTCTAACAATCGGTGCTATCCCACCCGACTCGAGAATAATCAAACTATCACTAACCTATGCTCATAACACCAAGTACAATGAACCACAAGCAAGAAAAAAAAATGTTTTCTCCTAGGTTGAATTTCTTGTATAGATAGTAAAATAACAAAAGTATACTATCTAGATAGCCATACAACTCATGCAATTGTCCATAATAAGATAAGTTCAATCATTAAGATTTAGCATGATTCAATGATCAAGTTTTAGCGGGACGACGAGCTCGTCAGGAAGGAGAAGAGGAGGACGCCGAATTTTGAGCGAAAAAGAAAAAAAAAAAATACTGAAAAGAGAAAAAAAAAATATTTTAATTTATTTTTTAAAAATTCGGATGGAATATATAAAAATGAAAAAGCTCTGTTTGAATAGTCCATTAAAAAAAAGGTTAATTGCATATATGTCCCTCCAAATATGTCGAATTGCAAATATATCTCTGTAAAATTCAACTTTTCATATTTATCCCTTCAAAAATCCAAAGTTCTTCAAATATGCCCTCTCGTTAATCCCCGTTTGGAATCTGTTTATTTTTTAACAGATTCGATGTGAAATAAATTTTTTTCCCCCTTACAAATATATCCCTCCGAAATCGGAATAGAAAGAAAAAAAAAAAGGAGGGCATTTTCGTCAATTTACCATTTTCGTTAACGGCGTTGCCCCCTAAAGACATTTCTGAAATTACGAGGGGGCAGATTGTCGACTTTTAAATGATAGGGGGTAAAGTGGAAAAGCGGGATATTAGAGGGGGTTTTTCTGTAATTTAGCCAAAAAAAAAAAAAAAAAAAAAAAAAAAAAAGTCATACTTCTTCGTGTAAGTTTGATATGGTTTTACCAAATAAAATACCAATCCGGTCTGAAATCGTGTTTTAATTTGTGCCGTCGTCCGTTCCTTGTGCTCTCCTCTAATCTGCATCGTCGCGCTCTCTTCTTAGTATTGGGAAGAGGTATCGGCGGCGGCGAAGGACGAAGGGCGATGGGCGGAAAAGGGCGGCGGCGAAGGGAGAAGAATTACCGAGCGTCGCACGATGGCGACGCGCGCCTCCCTCCCCCACCGAAGCTGAAGGAGCTCGAGGCCATCCCCTCCAAGCTCCGCCGCCTCATCAAGCTCAAGAGCACCCCAGATCAAGGTCCACTACTTAAATATCCCCCAATCTAGGGTTTCCCTTTTGATGCAACCAACTTTCCCCGTTGCTAACTTGTCTTGTTGGGGGGGGCGGGGGTTTAGGTTCTCAGAAACCTCGCGAAGATGCGGGGAGCGAGAAGAGGGGACGAAAAGCTGCGGACCAGGAGGAAAATGTAAGTTTACACTGTTCATTTGTTGGAGCTGGTGCTTCTCTATTTTTGCATGTTAGGGTTTAAGGTAGTAGTTAGTTTCTTCGGTTCTTTTGCATGGATGGATACAATTATGCTTTGAGGATTGCGTGGGTGGTTATTATGGAGAGAATAGGTGTTTGTTTATATAATATGTGGTTCATTAGATCTGTCTTTATAGGAAAGAGGAGGGTTTTCTGGGGTTCAAAGATCCAATGGACATTGGGCAAACAAGAATGTTTTGCAAATGAATCTCTTTGACGGAGGACCGAGAACAAATGGGAATCAGGGAACCCTGGTGAAACTTTAGCTCTCTGAGCTTACATTGATGCGGGAACGATAACTGTTCGACACTTTGATGCCAAATCTTATACACATTTCTTTCAAGTGTCATTTTAGTTCTTGAAACTTTAAAAGTGCGGAAATAACTCGTATGATGAATACTCTAGGAAGAAGATAGCAAGCCTACTTTTTCTCATTTTTGTTTTGATTAATGGGTAGCTACTATCTAACATCAGGCACTTTTCTATGTTGTGTCATTGAATCAAAGAGAATATTATCATCAATAGAAATTATTTATTGGATAATTATACATATGTTTGGAAAGCATACAGATCGTACCTTTGGAGATCTTCGTAGGTGTTATACTATTACCGTTTGTTTTTGATACTAGCTACATTCAGTACAAACATGAAATAAAGACTTTATTACCAATTTATGTGACTTAAGGAGGCTAATCATTGTTCAGCAATTCTGAATTCCATAATAATTTGTAAAATAAGGTAAAATTGTGGTCTTCTTCATTGCTATGACATTTCTTGTACTATACCATTGTATAATAAGTTAATAAGTTGTTTCTGAGCTGAGACACTCATTATCATTGATTTTTGTTATTGCTTTTTTGACTTCGATGTAATAACTCACCTTGATTTAGGGCATCTGTAGTCAATTTGTTTTTGGTAGTCTCTTTCATCTCTCTCCTTTCTCCTTTTGAAGTCATTTTAATTCGGTTCTAGCCTACTTTAGTTTCATTCAGGTTGCTATCAAGGGATCAGGTGAATGGTGTTCTGCCTCCAGTAAGTTCATATAAGGTTTAAGCTCAGTCATTTTTCTAGACTATACAAAATGGCTTATGATACTTTCAAGCTGTTGAAGCAGCCATACTTTTCTCAGCAGTAGACTAGTTTCGAAGAAGTTTGCCCAGTAAGCTTGAACTAATAGAGAGAATTGACTTATGTAAGCAGATTCCAACTGTTTTTTAATTATGTAAACAGAGTAAAGAATACTCTTTAACTTAATTTGTGATGGCTTACCTGAGTTGTCATTCTGAGAACGGAAAGTATTGGCTAATTTTTTCCACTCTTGGAGCACTTTTCTGATAGCCCACATTATAAAATTATAATATTTGGGTATTTGTGTTCGCAAAAGAAATTGTGAATGGGTTTTTGTGTACACATTGCACACACTTGTATGTTGGTTCTCCAGCTTTTGTTGTTTCTTTGAAGTTCTAACTGAAACAAAATCAAGCCAATCGGTTTAGTGTGGTTTCTCAGTTCCCTGTCTCTTTCTGTCTTTTTTGTTCTGTTTCTTTTCGTCTTCATATTGGCGTTGCCTGTAAGTTTCATCTTCCTTCTTTTTTTAGGTGCAATTTGATATGTGATCGGTTTGAATTGTTTTACTTGCTGCTTCACTTATTATATATACGGGTCATTTGGTTCAAGGTTTGTAAAATTCTGGAAATGTTGTATATTTTATATTTGGAATACTAAATTTGTTACCAAATTTTTCAAGCCACTTGGATTCAGAGGTTGTTAAGAACTCGTATATTTTTATTAATGGATTATCAATGATTCCCATTGAGTATGGAAATGAGAATACCTTTTAACCCATGATAATCTAGTGTTCCTACAGCCTAGGAATCTACGATGATTCCACTACTTCACTAACACCTTTTAGAACTACCCAACTCGAGTTGAATGCTAATTATTTGAATATTTTCAATCAAAAATATGTAGGATTACCGGAATATTAAAACCGTAAACCAAACGGGCCCATAGAGTTAATATTAGTTCATTGTTGTGCTTGTGGACTTCCAGTTAACAGGATGATCTTTTGTTGTATTCTTCCATTTGCACTTTATAATTGGTTTCATGCTGTTTACTTATTTGTGGATAAACTCTTTATGGATTTATTTATTTATTTATTTATTTTAATTGAGCCTCCATGTGCTCTGACATTATTATTGATAGGATGTGACCAAATTGATTGCAGAAAAGGAATCTGAAAGATGTGCATACTTATGCTAACAAAGTAGAAACAGGAAATTCCAATGGGAAAACTACAATAAATAAAAATATGAAGGAGAAAGATGAGACTGCAGACTCAAGTATAGATGGCGTTCAAAAGGGGAAAAGAAAACGGCAGGCAGTTTCAGATCTTCGCTTCCAGGATTTGGACCAAAGCACTTCTCAGTCTAGGAAGAAAAAACGCAAGGAGTAAGTGCCATTTTTTACTTTCTTGTCATATTTGGTGCATGCCATATTTTCCTTCATCAAATATCTTCTGGTTTCCTTTGAATCAGGCAATACATATCAGATCGTTATTACTCAACATACCAAATTTGATAACCACTACTCCCTTGACTGATATAAAATTTTGAGCTGAGCTCTCAACTTCTCAATTTATCTATGCTTGAGAAGTAATGCATTTTCTGGAGGAGGGCTTTTTTCTTTTGTTAAGATTATTTAGAAAATCAAACTAGTTGGTGTTATTTTAGACTTTATGGATTAGCTTGTAGCAGTGCTTGTGAGAGAAGAATGTTAGTCAATTTACATGCCAGCAACTCAAGTCAACACTCGGATTGATTCTGAAGTGTTCACATACTGGCCTTTTTTGCGGGCAAATGATACATAGTGCAATATTTTCAGAAGAAGGTACGTATTATGTATATATACTATAGTAAGGAAAAAGATATATATATATATATATATATATATATATATATATATATATATATATATATATATATGAATTGAGCTCCTATGTTTTTAAAAGTACTAAGTTTTTAGCCCTTGGATGAAAAGATGTGTGGTTAGGCTGATAGTGAGCCCCTTGGGTTAAGTGAGTGGTTAATGGAATAGAATGATCTAAGGGATGAAATTAATCAAAGGGGTAGATCTAGCGGTAGAAAACTTACAAGCACCAATTGCTTGGTGCTTGTACAAGCATAGTAGCCGGACTCATATATATATATATATATATATATATATATATATATATATATATATATATATATATTAACCCCAAAAAGAAACCAACCAACAGTTTTTTTTGCCCGCATACGGTCATTACAATTACAAAAGGAGCAAAAATCCTTTACTTTTGCAATCCAATCTCTCTTGTGGCATTGGACTAAATTCTCTTTATCAATATGCTATTTCTTCTACACATCGTTCTACAATTTATAATAAAGCTAGTTAGAATTCTGAAAAAAAAAGAGAAAAAAAAAAATCAATAATTTACTCAACAGGAGAATCCACTCTTTCCCTCATTAGGCAGTAATCCATTTTTAATATCTAATTAGATTGCGTAATCATTCAAATTAGGAACATAATCCCATGGCATTTTGTTTTACCAGAATTGGAGCCATAGAGCCCTATCCAGTTATTCTCTAACCCAATTTTACATGTGAATTTCTTTTGCTCCCTTCCAAAAATCAAAATAATCTTTTGGAACTGTAACAATCTTCATTTTTTTATCAGTAAAAGAATCTATAAAGTGTAAATAACGGCAATAAAGCATGTTGCACCAACTATATTGCCATGCTATATGAAGTATAATCGTCCAATCAACATTTCGGTACTTTCTGTGGCATCAGTTTTCTCTTTCCGCTTCCTTAAGCTATCTTCTAGGTGGTTATATTCCTAAAATGGCTGGTCTTTTATAATTAAAAAGCTTTTGAATGGGCTTAAATTCATATCCAACTTGGAAACATAAATACTACTTAAACGGTGCAAAGAAATTGCTACTTTTATACTTATGTTGCTAAAGGTCATTGGGGGAACTATTTTACTTAGCTAGCCATTAAGGTTATTGTACATAGTTTTGTCACTACCAACTAAAGCAGCATAGGCCAGAAGGATATATTTTTATGGATTTGAGAATCAACTGTTTTCAGGAAGTCCATACCTTGATTGTATTTGAAGAATACCTGGACTTGTATATAATTATACCAGTCCAGTAAGAATACCTGGACTTGTATAATTTAAATACTTTTGATTGGGCTAAAGATCATATCCAGCTTGGATATATAAATTTTACTAAAATGGTGCACCGTAATTGCTAGTTTATACTTTATTGCTAACAAAGACATTGGGAAAACCATTTCACCTTGCAAGTCATTAAGTTTAGTGGCATATTTGGTAGTTTTTTCAAACATAAATTATGGATGCAATCTTTTTTTCACAAATGTTAGAAACAGTAAAAGCACTTTCAGTTGGGAGGTTTGTACGGCGAAATGGGAGCATCAAAGTGAATGATCTTACCAGAATGAACGATAGAATGCTTAACTGTAAAACATTTTAAAGTGAAACATTTGATGTGAAGGGTGAAAAGATTTGTGAGGAATTGCAAAATTAAATGTCTGCCATGTGTCATAAGTATTTTAAATGCCATAGTATTCAATTTGGCCGGATTAACAAGAGTTTATTTTTTTGTTTGACTCAGTGTTTGAAAAGGCGCGCGCCTAGGTGCGAGGCGCGGGCCGAGGCGCGGGCCTCAGGCACGCCTCGTGATATTTAAATTTAATGGGTCTAGGGTTTGGATTTTCAGATCTTAAATATTTTAAATATATATTCTAAAATGTTAAGATATTGAAAAAAATTTCTAGTGTGAACATTTTTTTCTTTTTTTTCTTGGTCGTTCTCTTTTCCCCCAATGGCAACAAGGCAACAAGTGTCTGTAAGTTGAAAATTGAAATATAATTTTTTTTCTTTTTAGTTTGAGAACATTTATACGTGCGATTTCTTTATTTTTTTTATGGTTATTTTGTTTTTTTATGGCTATTTTGATTATTTTTTTTAATGTAAAATATCAATTTAAATAGTTTTGTTAAGAGTATTTTATTTTTTATTAGAAGTGCACCTCGCATTCTTAAGGCACGCGCCTCGCACCTAGGCTTCAAAAGGCCTTTACGCCTTTGTGCGTCTCGCGTCTTTTCGAACACTGGTTTGACTACACAGAAGTATCAAAGTAGATGAAATTGTTTGCCTGCTGGTCCTTTTTCATCATTCCTCTTCTGTAGTTGAAGAAACAAAAGGGAGAATAATCAAGCGCATTAATCTTTAACATCATCTGTTATGACTCACTCTTAGCTTATTTTCTTCGCTCGTCTTGTTATAGTAATTGAAAGCCAAATTTCATTTCATTACTATAATTTAGGTATCTCGAAGCCAAAAGGAAGAAAAACAAGAAACAGAAAGCAGACGATATTCCGGAATTTCCCGGGTGTGAAGAAATAAAATTTGGTGAAATCGTTGATGCTCCACCAAAATTGTCATTTCCGAAGGTATGCTTTTTCACGCCCGCCCGGCTCTTTCTAAGCGACGTGCTCTTTACTTGGTGGTTAATACTTTGATGCTTCTTAACTTACAGTATAAACTAAAAAATGCTGGTTTTTTAAAGGTTCCGAAGAGTCCGGCGGATGCTTCACTTGAAAGGCACAGATTGCAGGCGATAGAAAATTACAGGAATCAGAGAGGATGGTCATCAAGGCCTGGAATTAAGCTTCCTTCTCTAGCAGAAGAGCTGGCTTTGTGATCAGGTTTTTCTTTTCTTTTCTTTTCTTTTCTTTTCTCTCAAACTTATTAGGCCTCACAGCTTGGAAGTTCTATATACATTGGTGTAATCAAATTCCCAGTTAGCGAAATTGCTAATAGAACCATTATATTTGTCAATCGTCCGGCAGATATGCATATATTGTCAATTTATTCTTGCTCAGATGCATCTTATACACCATAATTAGCAGACTTTGGACGGCGTGATCGGTTGAATTCTATGATAGAGTAGTCTGTTTTTCTCCGTGATCTGTGAACAGATTCTTTATTTTACAATAATCCTTTAAAAATTTCTAATTTATCAAATGATTCTTTTAAAATTTTCTTTGGCATGTAGAACAAAATGAGGAACATGGAGGATAAGGATTTTTATGGTGGTGTTATGATTGTATCTGGATTATTAGAATTTTTATTTGATTGTTCGAATTGTATAGATTGTTAGGATTATTTAGTTTGGTAGGATTATATGTGATTTATTAAAAATTTATTGTGATTGTTAGGATTATATGTATAAATTATTTACTCTTTTCTTTGTTAAAGACATTAAATAATTGACCCTTTTTCAATTGTTCTTTCATCTTATTGCTGATTTGTACAAAATAGAATTTTTTTTGACCAAATACAATTTTTATGGAACCATTTGGCAATTTATAATTTTTGAAGGATTAAATTGAAAAAAAAAAAATTGTGAACAGAGAAGAGTTAGGACCTTGTTTGTTCTTTGTGATAGGGAAATTTGTTTTTTAATTTTTCACCCTTTTGTTGGACTCAATGGATGCGATTAGCGTGATTCACCTGTTGTGATGTTGAATCATGCTTAGGGATGTCAACGTGTCAAATTCGGGGCAGATTTTCAAAAATCCGAACTAGAACTCGATTACCAAACCCGAATTCGACGGATTTTAAAAATTCATATTTAAATCTAAATTTGATTAAAAATTTAAAATTCGAAGCCTAATTCGAACTCAAAAATTTAAATTCAAAATAATAATAATAATAATAATAATAATTTTATAATATTTTAAAATATATTATATTAAATTTAAATTTTTAAAATATAAATTTAAATATTATATCAAATATTTATATACACATATATTATATAACGAAGAATTCGGATTCGGATTCGGATTAAAATTCATATCTAAATTAAATCCGTTGGATTTTTATTTCTTATATTCCTATTTGAATCTATATCTGTTTAATGTCAGATAAATATATTCAGTTCGAATTCGAATTCGAATAAAATTTTGGATATCCATCACATTCCTAATCATGCTGCCTATTTACACATTTGCTTCTTTTTTTTTTTTTTTAAACAAAAAAAAAAAAAAAAAAAAAAAAAAAAAAAAAAAGAGAGAGAGAGAGAGAGAGAGAGGCACAGATTCTATGATTTCAATCATTCATTCCGTATATTAGGAAGTAAACAGGAGTGCAAATTAATATCAATGCTTCCTTCTGATCAGCATTCTTGACTAAAATTTACATACTTGGAAAACTTTTTCATGTTTCTTTTTGTTTTGTTTATATATTTTTATGCATCAGCAGTTGTGCACAAACAGGCTTTTATAAATCATTTTATAGTTTATACAGAGTAGCAATTGACTATTTTGTTTATACAAAGTAATAAGTGACTATTTTGTTTATGTAGAATAGCAATGAATGCACAATATTACAATTTTATAAAGAGCTGAAAAATTAAAAATCATAATTTTCTTCCTAGGGACATTAGAGAAGTCAAAAAGGATCATAGTATAAAATCTCAATTACTTCATTAAAATTCAATTTCTTTTTATTGAGTCACTGGACTTCAATTTTTATTTCAATCCGATTACTCTATCAAACTTGATCGAATTTCTCTAATGTAGAGATCATGTTGTACACGTGTCATCGAAAGAGTATTATAATTTAATGGTTATATCAGCTTTGAAAGAAGACATTCTGATTGAATCAAAATCCACATCAATTTTTAAAGAGGAGAGATCTGTTGAATAAAAATTTAATGGACAAGTCTGATTGAAATATAAATTGAAATTCAATGCTGCAATTTTAATAACCATAAAAATAAAATTTTGTTTGTTCTGTATTTTAAACTCCTTAATTGATTCATCCTCCAGTTTGAATCTGAAGAAATGAATGAGAGTTGCAGCCAAGATCTTCAATCTGCCTGTATGCAAATTCATTTCCCAAACAAGGATTTAGATAATTCATCAAACAAATTCTTCCCATGCATGCCATACATGCGCAAAAAAATAATTTAGTTTATTATTTTAAACTAAATATCTTAGTCTGCGTTTCGTTCAGATATAAGTTAGAATTGCTTATTTCAGGAATAGCTATAAGTTCATGAACAAGCAGAAATAAGACCAATTTTACGTTTGGATGAAAATTGGGTTGCCTCTGAAAATAAAAAAAAAATACCGTTTGAATAGTTAGATTAAAATAGTGAGAATAAAAGTAATTATAATTTTAAAATAATAATATTTTATCTAATTAATTAATATAAAATATTAATTAAATAATAATTTAATTTATTTAATTAATTATTGTCGGATAATACTGAATATTAATTGATAAAATAAATAACAATAATGAGTATTATTAATAAATAATTCAATTAATTACAAATAATTTAATAAATTAATTAGTTAATTATCTAATAGTTAGATAATTAGTTAATAAAATAATTAAATTAGTAAATATTAAATTAATTAAAGAGTTAATACAATAGTTAAATTATATTTACTTTAATTAAGCTTATTTTCAATTAATTGATAAAATAAGTAACAATAATGAATATTATTAATAAATAATTTAATTAACTATAAATAAATTAATTAGTTAATTATCTAATAGTTAGTTAATAAAATAATTAGATTAGAAAAAATATTAGATTAATTAAAGAGTTAATACAATAATTAAAATTATATTTACTTTAATTAAGTTTATTCTCAATTAATTGATAAAATAATTAATAATAATGAGTATTATTAATAATAAATAACTTAATTAACTACAAATAATTTAATAATTAAATTAGTTAATTATCTAATTATTAGATAATTAGTTAATAAAATAATTAGATTAGTTAAAATATTAAATTAATTAAAGAGTTAATACAATAATTAAAATTATATTTATTTTAATTAAGTTTATTTTCAAATAGGAATAAGTCTTGTTTCGGAAAAAACTGAAACATTAAATCCAGCCTTATACCAGCTTATTCAGAAAAATTATTCTCATTCATAGACAAACGTGTTTGGAGAATAAAAATAGAACAAAATCTTGTTTCAGACTTTATTTTAAAAAAAAACGGTGTCATAATGTATTTATAGAAAGGGCATTGCTAGGTGTAAATTCCAAATGGGGTGTACATCCTACACCCATTCCATCCTGGGGTGGGTATTCATCCACTCGTCATACGATGTCTCAGTGAGATCCGCATGCTGAAGAGTTTCGCATCCAAATTAAATTGGAAAAGAACAGTCTTTTAATGCGAGCTGCTACTAGTTCACATATTCTCCATTAACTCCCATTTGTCTTTAGAAAGCTTATTAGTGTACTTCAATTCAGAAGTGATTGCATTTAACACCCATTCAATCTCATTTATCAAGTTCTGGAGCACCCATTTGGAGGAAAACTCAATAACTCTACCATCGACTTCGATCATACTGCAGCCAGGTGCAGTTTTCTTTATCCCATGTTCTTTCATAAAACCTCTAACCTTCTTCACTTGTTCAAACCTATTAGCCCTAGCATACATATCAGAAAGAATAACATAATATGCATGATTGAGAGGATCCAGTCCGATGAGATGAGCCGCCGCTCGTTCTCCTGCTTCGACATTTCCATGCATTCGACAAGCACCAAGTAATGCGCCCCAAACATACGTGTCCGGCTCCATTGGCATGCTTTGGATGAGCCGTTCGGCTTCTCCGAAAAGCCCTGCTCGGCCCAGCAAGTCGACCATGCAGGCATAATGCTGAGGTTGCGGCTCGATAGAGTAAACTCGTTTCATTACATCGAAACACCAGTGCCCTCTTTCAACAAACCCAGAGTGCGCGCACGCACTTAGAAGCGCGCCGAAGGTCACATGGTTAGGCTTCAATCCATTCCTCACCATGTCCTTCAAGAGACCAAAAGCCTCTTCTCCTGGGCCATGTGTGGCATAAGCAGAGATCAACGCCGTCCATGCCAAAACATCTTTCTCGGGCATTTCATCGAACACCGCAATGGCTCTCTCAATGCACCCGCATTTCCCATACATGTCTATGAGAGCAGTCCCGATAACAACATCAAACTCCAATTTATGCTTCTTCAAATAGCTGTGCACCCATCTCCCCTGATCCAACGCGCCCAGAGAAGAACAAGCCGCGATAACGCTCGCGACCGTAACCTTGTCCGGCCGAGCACGAGGGCCGCCTGAGAGCTGCATCTCGTGAAACAAATCCAACGCCTCCCTTGCACGCCCGCCCCGAACAAGCCCTGTAATGATCGCATTCCACGTTCTGACGTTCCTCTCCTTCATCTCTGAAAACACACGCAGCGCCGAGTCAAGCTCCCCGCACCGCAAGTACCCGGTTAAAATTGAATTCCACGAGACCACGTCTCGGTAAGGCATTTCGTCGAACACCTTGCGGGCGCAGACGATGCGCCCGCATGCGGCGTACATAAACAACAAAGCATTGCGGACGAAGACGTCAGCGGGGAAGCCGAGTTTGAGGATGTGGGCGTGGAGGGATCGGCCGGAGAGAAGGTCGAGGCGGAGGGAGCAGCTCTTGAGGAGGAAGGGGAAGGTGAGGTGGTCGGGGAGGAGGCCATGGGAGAGCATGCGAGAGTAGAGGGAGAGGGGGTGGAGAGGGGGGAGGAGGAGCGGATGATGGCGTTGTAGGCGGAGAGGGAGAGGGAGAGGAGGGGGAAGCGGTGGAGGGGGAGGGCGGAGGCGTAGGAGGCGGGGGCGAGTGGGGAGAGGAGAAGGCGGCGGAGGAGGGAGGAGGAGGCGGACGAGGGGAGGTGACGATGCGGGCGTGGACTTGGCGGAGGTGGTGGAGGGTTCGGGAGCGGTCGATGAGGAGCGTGAGGCCGGCGGCAGGAGCGAGAGCGGTCGCGCGCGAGCGCATCTCATCTTTCGGACCGGGGTTGCCCGGCGAAAATGGCTTGTTATTTTTATATTTAAAATATTACAGAGTTAAACAGTGAATGGCTTGTGCTCAATTTTTATATGTAAAATATTGGATTAATTGCATCCGGCTCTCAGTAAATATATATTCATATAAAGTTTAATTTTTTATATTTATTTTTTTAAAAATTCTAAATTATTAATATATATATTTCTCCTGTTTACTACCGTTAGTTTATTATTTAATTTTTAACCGATTATATATGAAATAATAGTTTTATCTTTTTAAAAATATTTCTCTAAAGTCCAAACTATTTTAAAGATAAATTTATCTCACTAACTAATTAAAATTAAGTATTTAATATATGATTAACTAGATTTTTCTATTAATGAGACAATTTGCTATTCGATATGTTTACAGAAAGTCGTATACAATTAATCCTTTAATATTTATTTGATAATAAAATTTTATTTTTATTTTTTTTTCTATTTTAAATAAAATTTTTATATAAAATTGTGCAAGAGGTTATTATAGATTCTTTGTAATTTTTATATCTAAAGTACTTATTAGACAATAACAAAATAAAAAGTGCATTGTTGTTTTTTAATAATATAACTCTTTATAATTAGCTGTATCTAACTTCGCTCCCGTGGGTAGCTTTGTCAATTATGGGAGAAACGTAAATATACAAATATTATTATCAAAAAGTAATTATTGTAATTTTTTTTTCTCTTGTAACAATGTAAAAATTCTTGAACAAATAAAAATAAAATAAAAAAAAAACGTTAATTCTAAATTCATTGGCTTCCATCAAATAAATAAGAAAAATAAATTTTACCTTAACTTTACTTTAATTAAAAATTAATTTTTAATTGAAAATTATTTACGGACAAACAAAAAGACTGTAAGTGTACGTTTAATAATGGGATAAGACAGAACTAGCTATTTTAGAAATAAGTACACCAAACGGGATAAGACAGAACTAGCTATTTTAGGGATAAGTATAAAGTAGGAAACCGTGTAAATAAGTGTTTGGGATGATTCTAAGAATAAGAGATTTTGTATTTGGTATAATAATGATGAATAAAAAAAATATAGAGTATTAGTTGTTTTAAATAATATTTTCGCCCTCAAATTTTATTATATAATACTGAGATGAGGGATAGTGTCTCGGAGACGTAGGAGGATATTTAAAAAATAAAAATAAAAGGATGATTGAGAAGAGTAAAAATAGTAGTTCTTACTTATTTTTTTAATTATATTGAAATAAAATATTTTTGTAATTTTTAATATACTTGAAAGAATAAAAAAAATATTCCTCTTATTTCCAAATAATTCCAAATAGCCCTAAGGCGAGCCGGATAAATTGCACTCTTCATTTTGCATAAAAGTAGTGGTGAGGCCAAATATGTCCCTTCAAGCCGGAAAAATTGTACTATTCTTTTTGCATAAAAAACTTTTTGGTGTTGCATTTTTTGTTAAGTAGTTTTTTTTTTTTTTTTTTTTTTTGGGTGATTATGACTAAATTTTTTTAAATAATGATCAAAATGTGTTTATTTTTTTTTTCTTTTGAATTCTTGAAAAATACAATTTACAGCAATAATTGCATCATACTTTTTTTCTCAAAGGTCATACTCTTACTATTGATACAAAAATAAAAGAGTGAAAAGTAATAAGCAAAATTAAAATAGTGTGATTACCTTTCAAACAGTGCAATATAAATATAAAATCGCGCAAAACTAGTGCAAGTATGTACAAACTTTAATATTTGAACATTAAAATTTTACCGTCTTAATAAGCAACAAAATTAAAATAAGGCTGCATCTTTTAACGGTTGAATATTTTAATATTTCAATTTTTTGTTTAAAAAGATCAAAATGCTGCAACTTTCACTGAATGTTGTGTATGTTGCATAATTTTAATATATATTGCACAATTTTAAATTTTAAAATCTTAACAAAATTAGCATTAAATAGATATTTTCTTTTTTTTGAAAAGGACCATTGACAGGTTACATATCATGCCCCAGGATATGGCGAAATCCGGATGAGCCAACAGATCCGCTGCATACATAGAAAGTACCGTGCGCACAAAATGTCATTAACCTATTCAAGTATACAATAACCATACAAGAGTATAGTAAAGCTGAACTAAAGATAACTAATAGACTAAACTGTACAAAAAGCTCATCCATAATACAAAATCCATCTTTCAGATGTAGAAATAAATACAACCAGATATCGAAAGTCAGACCAAAAGTACAATAGTCTAAACTCGAAAGAATATTGGGGTCCACTGCTAGCCACCAAAATAAAAATGAGAGCGATTTAACCAGCGAACCCTTTATCTCGATCTGCAGTACCATTACATAAGACTATACAAAAAAAAGGTCAACAGAAGGTGTGAGAACTACTAATAATCAGTAGTTCTTAGCGGATATGCCATCGACAACTACAACCTACCCACTAAGTCAACTAGAGGCGTAAAGAAGAAAGCAATAAAGAACAGATAATAAATTGCTGAAAAGAAAAACTACCACTACAATGTTTATACACTAGTACAGAATGAAATGATATGCATCAACTATAATAAACCGTCGAGAATAACCCAATCAACTGATTAGCTCGAAAGTCTAGTCCCGCATGCAATAGCTGTTAGATGTATGCCCTAGAAGTCAATTTGACCGACACATGTATTCTTTCTAGGATATAAATTTGTATTTGTCATTTTACATTGTGAATGTTATTGGATTTTTATTTTTATTCATGTTGTGTATGTGTCCATATATTGTCCAAGGGAATTAATAAGACGATGATACATATTCTCAAGAGTTGAGAATTCAGACATGTATCATTAAAGATTAATTCCTAAATGCTCTCGATTGATGGATCATCATAGGGACAGTGATTGATCCGGTGAGATTGGTGCACAGGTCGCTTCACTTTTTTGGTAGACGAGTCTCGAGTCAACAGTGTGGAGACACTAGAGCGAATATGCGGGTGGTTGTTGGAGAACAAGGGTACCGAGCGTGACCATCACGAGAAGTCACTTGAATGTCTACTTATTCGTCAGTGACTTACTCGATGTTGCAGTAGTGTGACTAGTCCTTTGACCCGCGGTGTCTCGGCTATTCACAATGGGGTTACTGTAGTTTGATTGTGCGTACACTTGGTCCCTAGCCATTCGGGTCCTTGCAGTGCATGTTGGCTGCAGTAGGTTCGTTGTACGAATAGGATGTACACCTATATGAAATCTATCGCCCTTAATAGATAAGGGAGTTAGTCCTATGTGATTTATGAGACCGAGTTTAGAAGACCTTGGCCAAGGCGTAGTAAATAACGGAAAGGTTTTCCGATATTAGAAACTCGAGTTGAATAAATTTGACATATGACAGACGGTAGGGTTTGACGAGCAATTCCATGACCTTCGTCTAGTTGGGACTCCGGATAGAAGGATTGTATCACACGTTAACTGCACCTAGAGGTTCAGTATTCCATTCTACTGGATTGCCACTACATGCTGCTAGGCGTCACTAGTGGATTGTGGGACTCACGAGAATTATCTGGATGTTCGATAATTCTTATTGGACTGAGTTTGAATTGTTCTAACCCACTGAAAAGAGTTTCAGTGATATTGTTGATGGTAATCACAATATATCTCACTACCAGATAGAATAGAACCTATGGGGTCACACACATAAGAGGTTATGACTGATCGGATAGTTGGATTGCGATTTTTGAATCGCCTAAGGACTTAATTATCAATATGTTGATAATTGGACTAATTTGTAATTATTACAAATTACGGATATTAAAGTGCAAATATTGCCAGAGAGAGGACTTACTAATAGTTAGTGAGTTATGAGAGGACTTAAGTGCAAATGTTGCATTAATGATTTGATTTGATCAAATTAGAATTGAGTTCAAGTCGAATTAAATTAGGATTTAATCGATTAAACTGACTACGAATAAGATAAACCTAAATCTAATTTTAAGTTTATCCTAATGTTTATCTTAATGTTTATCTCAATAATTATAAAAAGGATTATATCCCTCTTTATACGTACCATAGTTTTTAAGAAAGAGAAAAAAAAAAAAAAAAAAAAAAAAAATCCTAGTCTTCATCTTTTTCTCCTCTTTATCTTTTCTAAATTGTTGGCTATTTATTTATGGGTTAAAATAGACCCAACGTCCAGGTGGGTTGAGTCGAGCGGGACGCTTGGCGGGGTCTGTACGATTTAAGTGAATTGGTGGACGTATTCTAACAGCTCGAGCTTTTTAGATTAAGGTTAGCGCCAACGATCCTACAAGTGGTATCAGGCCAGTGGCACGGGTTCGATTCCCACACAGTGCAGGTGTTGGGGGGGGGGGTTGTTTGCTATTTATTTATGGGTTAAAATAGGTCAAACGTCCTGCCCGTGACAATAGCCAAGGAGACTAATAAGTTGAGTGGGGCTGCGGCCCACAATAGACCTAACGAAAGAGGCCCAACAATAGACCAACGTCCAGGTGGGTTGGGTCGAGTCCGGTCGGACAGTGGGCGCTGTGTTGTACGCTTTAAGTGAATTGGTTGTGTATTTCTAACAGCCGAGCTTTTGGAATTAATGGTTAGCGCCAACGATCCTATATAAATATCCACATTCAAAAGAAAGGCGTTCTCTGTGAGAAGAAAGGCGTTCTCTGTGAGAATTTCGATCAGATCGACAACCTCGTGTGGATACCCGTAGAGGCCTGACGCGTGTGCGGCTTCAAGAGAACTAAATTCTACGATCATCAAATTGTGGTGTAAATCTTCCCGCGCAAAGGTGAAGATTAGATCTCCGTTTTTCGTTTAATCTTAAATACATGTGGGATCCTATTTTGTGTGGTTTTTGAGATCAGATCTCATGTTTTTCAAATATTTGTTTTTTTTATTTCTTTTTCCGCTGCGTTTTTTTTTTTTTTTTTTTTTTTTGCGCAAAATCCTAACAATAGCATCACATCTAATCTCACAATCAACATGTGGATCACCGACATGAAATATATCGCAAAAGTAATTAAGCAGCCTAACTCTAGAGTGGCACTCAAGGAGAGCGACCCGCTCGAGAATAAAGTAATGAGGTCAAGTATGTTGCAGATTAAAATTAACGTTTATAACCAAAATGGATGACCCTAGTCACGAATACATAGTCTAGGTCCAATCTAATGCATAAACAATAACCCGATCCAGTCGTCCAAAATTCATGGCTACCATAAATCACAAGAGTCAAAAATTCGGTGATAACCCATTCCGACTCTCGAGTAACCACACTACTACTAACTCATGCTTAAATTTTTGAGCACTAATGAATTACTCAACCATGTAAAAGGAAGTTAACTATTCTAAGTTCATTGTCAAGTATAGATTGTGTAATATAAAGTGAATCTTAACTAGATGGCCAAACAATTCATGCAAATAGTCATTAACATAATAAACTCAGTTTAGGATTCTAACATCAAGTTTAGCATGATAGAGTAAGAGAAAACTGTTAGATGTATGCCCTAGAAGCCAACTTGGCCGACACATATATTCTTTCTAGGATATAAATTTGTATTTGACATTTTACATTATGAATGTTATTGGGTTTTTATTTCCATTCGTGTTGTGTATGTGTCCATGAATTGTCCAAGGAGTTAATAAGATGATAATACGTATTCTCAAGAGTTGAGAATTTGAGACATGTATCATTAGTGATTAATTCCTAAATGCTCCCGATCGATGGATCATCACGGGGACAGTGATTGATCCGGTGAGATTGGTGCACAGTCGTTTCCCTTTTAGGGTAGACGAGTCTCGAGTCAACAGTGTGGGGACACTGGAGCGAATGTGCAGGTGGTTGTTGGAGAACAGGGTACCGAGCGTGATCATCACGAGAAGTCACTTGGATGTCTACTCACTCGTCAGTGACTTACTCGATGTTGCAGTAGTGTGACTGGTCCTTTGACCTGCGGTGTCTCGGCTATTCACAATGGGGTTACTGTAGTTTGACTGCACATACACTTGGTCCCTAGCCATTTGGGTCCTTGTAGTGGGTGCATGTTGGCTACAGTAGGTTCGTTGTAGGAATAGGGTGTACACCTATATGGAATCTATCGCCCTTAGTAGAGAAGGGAGTTAGTCCTATGTGATTTATGAGACCGAGTTTAGAAGACCTTGGCCAAGGCGTAGTAAATAACGGAAAGGGTTTCCGATATTAGAAACTCGAGTCGAATAAATTTGACATATGACAGACGGTAGGGTTTGACGAGCAATTCCATGACCTTCGTCTAGTTGGGACTCCGGATAGAAGGATTGTATCACACGTTAACTGCACCTAGAGGTTCAGTATTTCATTCTACTGGAATGCCACTACATGCTGCTAGGCGTCACTGGTGGATTGTGGGACTCACGAGAATTATCTGGATGATGATCGATAATTCTTATTGGGCTGAGTTTGAATAGTTCTAACCCACTGAAAAGAGTTTCAGTGATATTGTTGATGGTAATCACAATATATCTCACTACCAGATAGAATAGAACCTATGGGGTCACACACATAAGAGGTTATGACTGATCGGATAGTTGGATCGCGATTTTTGAATCGCCTGAGGACTTAATTATCAATATATTGATAATTGGACTAATTTGTAATTGTTACAAATAAGGATATTAAAGTGCAAATGTTGCAAGAGAGGGCTTACTAATAGTTAGTAAGTTGTGAGAGGACTTAAGTGCTAATGTTGCATTAATGATTTGATTTGATCAAATTAGGATTGAGTTCAAGTCGAATTAAATTAGGATTTAATCGATTGAACCAATTAGGGATAAGATAAACTTAAATCTAATTTTAATGTTTATCTTAATAATTATAAAAAAAGGATTATATCCTCTTTATACGTATGAGTTTTAATTAAGAAAAAAAAAAACCCTAGCCGTCATCTCTCTCGTCTTCCTCTTTTCTAAATATCCACATTAAAAGAAAGACGTTCTCTGCAAGGGAGCTAGCACCCCGGTGAGAATTTCGATCAAGTCGACAACCTCGTGTGGATACCCGTAGAGGCCGGACGCGTGTGCGGCTTCAAGAGAACCAAATTCCACGATCATCAAATTGCGGTGTAGATCTCCCCGCGCAAAGGTGAAGATTAGATCTTCCTCTTCCTTTTAATCTTAGATACATGAGGGATCCTGTTTTGCGTGGTTTTGAGATCAGATCTCAAGTTTTTCATATTTGCCTATTTGATTTCTTTTTCCGCTGCGTTTATTTTTGCGCAAAACCTAACAGTGGTATCAGAGCCATCCTCATGTTATTTAAGATTAAAATTATAGTTTTGGATATTTTAAATCATTCTTTGTTGATTGAATGATTGTTAAATCGTTTTACATATTCAAATTATTTAATTTTGATCAATTCGAAATTATTTTGATCCGCAGAATTAAAATAAAATAAAATAAAAAAAATAAAATTTTATTTTTGTAAAATTTGATGAGATCAAATTTTTTTTTAATATTATATAATTTTGATAAGATCAAAATTTATTTTAAAATTTTATTATATTGATTAGATCAATTTATTTTATCGTAAAAATTGATGAGATCAAATTTTATATAGTTTTTGTTTTCACATAAGATGTGAATATTGATGAGATCAATAGATATTTTGCGGATTAAAATATTGATCAAAATTGTATGAATTAACTGTTTAGTTAAATCAAACGATTGATGAGATCGTATCGTTATGGTGATTTGATCACCTATTTTTCTGGATAATTGGTAAACGGTTAATTAAAATATCCAAAATTAATTATTATGATTGTGATGTATGAGATACATATGGGTGATGATCATGGATAGCAACCAATTTATTTTGTATGGACATGTGATGTATGATATGTATGCGGAATCCTGTAATTTTAAATTTGTTTAAATTAAGGACTCTGTGTTAGGGCTGTTTGGGTGCCTGCGAGCACGAGCCAATTTTATTTAGAGACCTGCGTGTCTCAATAGATTAGAGATAAAAGTTATTTATTCTTTAATTGGGTTGTATTATGTATGGTTGTACGTCATTGGTTGATTGGTGGGAAGCCGTTAGCACACAACAAGCCCAGATCGAGACGAGCACTTGATGGCGGTCGAATCAAGGGGTTGATGGTGATCGAATCAAGTTGTAGCTCCGGATTGGATCAAGAAGTTGAAGACGATCAAACCAATGACGTGCGTGTGCTTGTATTTATGACCCCTAGACCCCGATTCCAGCTCAGTGGCTCGAGCACGAATCTTCTTTTTAGATCCATGATCATCACGGTTGCATTATATTTTTATGTGCAGTTTATCTTTATTTGCATGAGATGTAAATAAATAAAATTAAATATGAGACCTAAATACAAATCTCCTCATAAATATTAAGTCGAGCGGTCTTCCACCGTTGTAGAAGTGCGGGCGTCTTTTCTGGTGTTGATTGGCACGGCTGGTTACAGTGGTCAGTTGCATTGGAAAGGCGCAACCACTCTATTAGCATAAGATGCTGCGAAGTAAAGATGGGGTTGGGCCCAATATCTGTCAGGTGAGGGACCCAATGACGGCTTTGCTTACGCGTTTGAACGGTGGGTCTGACTTAACTAAAGAATGAGGCCAATATCTGTCAGGTGAGGCCTACAGGACTTAGAGATCGAATATCGCTGCAATTTGCTTAAGAAGCATTGGACAAGAGTTGTCCACTCATTGGTTTTCGTGTCACCAATATCTGTCAGGTGAGGTGGTGCGGTAAACTGGTGGGACCGTAGTACCCACTTGAAACTCTTATCGCGTTGGGTTTCCGTTTCTCTACCCGAGGAGTGTAAGAGACTCGAGGAAATAGTGGGAGGTTAACGTTTGTTTTTAAAAAAATCCCTAAAACAAAATTTTGAAACAAATACAAATATCTAATTTGAATCTTTACTCTCTGCAGAACAAAATGTCCGCTTCCAATCCTCTTTCTCGCATTCTCGAAACTAACGCTTAACCGGAACAAATTATAAAGATTGGCTTAGGAACTTAAAAATAGTTTTGAGTTCGAAAAGCTTAGTTATGTTCTCGACCAGAACCCTCCCATGTCACCAAACCATCAAGAAAAATGGATGGATGACGATAATAAAGTAAGGTGCTACGTCCTAGCGTCGATGTCAAATGAACTTCAACGCCAGCATGAGGATATGAAGACTGCTAATGAAATGCTAACTCACCTCAAGGAGTTGTATGGTGAGCAAAGCCGATCAGCACGTTTTGAAGTGTCCAAAAGACTCTTCAAAGCCAAGATGCATGAAGGGCAGTCTGTTCATGATCATTGTTTGACAATGATCAAAGACCTCGAGGAGCTTGAGAAGCTCGGCATGAAAATGGATAAGGAATTGCAAGTTGATATGATTCTGCAATCTCTTCCAGATTCATATGGACAATTTATTGTAAACTACCATATGAATAAAATGGACTGCACCAATGCTGAGTTATTGAACATGTTGGTAACGACTGAGGGAACCTTGAAGAGTTCAAGGGGCTCGGTTTTAGCTGTGGAGCGGGCTTCCTCTTCCAAAAGAAAGTCTAATTGGAAGAAGAAACCCGCGAAGAAACAAAAGACTGAAAACAAGCCCAAAAGGGAAGCTCCTAAGAAGAAGGCCGCTGACAAAGGAAAATGTTTCCAATGCAATGTTGATGGCCACTGGAAGAGGAATTGTCCCGTCTATCTGGAGAGCCTAAAGAACAAAAAGAAAGACACACCTTCGGAAGGTATGTTAGACCTGCTCGTAATAGAAACTAACCTTACGGTTACCTCTACTTCCAGTGGGTTATAGACTCTGGTTCAAGTTCTCATTTGTGTACTTCAATGCAGGGTCTAAGAGAAATTAGAGGGCTGAGAGAAGGTGAAGTTACCCTACGGGTTGGCAACGGAGCAAGAGTTGCTGCTGTGGCTACTGGCACCTATCCTCTGCGATTACCGTTAGGACATATTTTATTACTTAAAGACTGTTATTATGTGCCTGCTGCTAGCAGGAATTTGATTTCTGTTTCTTCTTTAGCACAGGACGATTATATTTTTAATTTTGATAAAGACTACTGCACAATTTATTTTAGAAATAAAATTGTTGGTCGTGGTTTTATGATAGACAGTCTTTACCATTTACATATGGATGTATCTGTAAATATTTCCGAGCAGGAAGTGAGTGCCGTTGGGTCTAAGAGACCTAGAGAAGAGATAAACCTAAAGTATATGTGGCACCTAAGGCTTGGTCATATTGGAGAGGAAAGGATTAACAGATTGGAGAAAGATGGGCTTCTGGGCCCATTGACTTCTGAGTCTTATCCAGTCTGTGAATCCTGCCTTCATGGAAAAATGACCAAATTACCTTTTGTAGGACAAGGGGAAAGGGCCACTGAGATACTTGCCTTGGTACACACTGATGTGTGTGGCCCATTTGATGTGCAAGCCAGGGGTGGTTATCTCTACTTCATAACTTTTACCGATGATTATTCACGGTATGGATATGTCTATCTTATGAGACACAAATCTGAAGCTTTTGAAAAGTTCAAAGAATTCAGATGTGAAGTAGAGAAGCAAACTGGAAAACCCATCAAGGCTCTTCGATCAGATCGAGGGGGAGAATACCTTAGTGGGGAGTTCCTAAACTATCTCAAAGAAAACGGCATAGTCTCACAATGGACTCCTCCTGGAACACCTCAACTCAACGGAGTGTCAGAACGGAGAAATCGAACTTTATTAGATATGGTTCGATCCATGATGAGTTTCACTGATCTTCCTTTATTTCTTTGGGGACATACTTTGCTTACCGCAGCCTACCTACTGAATAGGATTCCCTCTAAATCCGTTCTTACCACGCCTTATGAGATGTGGCATGGTAAGAAACCAAGTCTTAGTCATATTAAGATTTGGGGATGTTCGGCCCATGTCAAGCGACTACAGGCGGACAAGTTAGAGGCTAGGTCAGAAAGGGCTCATTTTATAGGGTATCCTAAAGAATCTTTAGGTTACTATTTTTACATCCCAAAGGATCACAATATAGTTGTGAGTCGACACGCTACTTTCTTGGAAAAACAGTTTATTCAAGAAGTAGTAAGTGGGAGAAAAATTGAGCTCGAAGAGAGAGTCTCTGAAGAGCAACGAGTCCCAAAACCTACGGAACCTATTCATGCTGAGCCAGTACATGTAGTACCTAATCCACCTCGAAGATCGAGTAGGATCTCCCTTCCTACTAAAAGATACTTAGGTATTCTTACAGAGGAAGTAGAGGAAATGTTCCTCATAGGAGATAAGGAACATGGAGATGATCCTAAAACCTACAACGAGGCGATGTCTGACATCGACTCCGAGAAGTGGTTGGAAGCCATGAAGTCAGAAATTGACTCAATGTATTCCAACCAAGTCTGGACCTTGGTAGATCCACCAAAAGGTATAGTACCTATCGGGTGTAAGTGGATTTACAAAAATAGGTTCGGATGGAAAGGTAGAGACCTATAAAGCAAGGCTGGTGGCGAAAGGCTGTAGTCAACGCGAAGGCATTGACTATCAAGAGACCTTTTCGCCTGTGGCCATGCTTAAGTCCATTCGAACACTACTTGCCATTGCAGCATACCATGATTATGAGATCTGGCAGATGGATGTGAAAACCGCTTTCCTAAATGGATTTCTTGAGGAAGATATTTATATGGAGCAGCCTTTGGGTTTCACTTCTAGTGACGAAAGTCACAAAGTATGTAAGCTGCAAAGGTTCATATATGGGCTTAAGCAAGCATCTCGGACTTGGAATACTCGTTTTAATGACGTAATCAAATCGTTTGATTTCGTTAAGAATGAGGAGGAACCATGTGTTTATAAGAAAGTTAGTGGGAGTGCTATTACATTCCTCGTATTGTACGTGCACGGCATTCTCCTAATTGGAAATGATATTCCAATGCTGACTTCGGTTAAGATATGGTTATCTAAGAAATTCTCTATGAAAGACCTAGGGGAAGCATCTATATTTTGGGGATTAAAGTCTATAGAGATAGACCTAAGAGGATGCTAGGCCTCTCACAGAAAATGTATATAGAGCAGGTGCTGAAGAAGTTCAGCATGGAAAACTCTAAGAGGGGACTTCTACCCCTTAGGCATGGAATTTATCTCTCCAAGAAAAATGTGTCCCAATACATCTGAAGAGATTCAACGAATGAGCCAGATCCCTTATGCTTCAGCTATAGGGAGCCTCATGTATGCCATGCTATGTACACGACTGATATTGCACTTGCTGTGAGTGTCACAAGCAGATATTCAGTCCAATCCAGGTGAGGAGCACTGGACTGCTGTGAAAAACATACTCAAGTACTTAAGAAGGACTAAAGATATGTTTTTGGTCTTTGGAGGAGGAGAACTGAAAGTACAAGTATATACTGATTCAGACTTCATGTCTGATGTTGACGATAGAAAGTCTACGTCAGGATACGTGTTCTTGTGCAATGGTGGTTCGGTGTGTTGGAAGAGTTCCAAACAACCAATCATCGCTGACTCTACTATGGAAGCAGAGTATATCGCCGCATCTGAGGCTGCAAAGGAAGCCTTTTGGTTCAAGAAATATGTTACGGAACTAGGTGTGATGCCATCAGATGCCATTCCACTTTACTGTGACAACAATGGCGCCATAGCCCTAGCTAAGGAGCCAAGGTCTCATCAAAGGTCCAAGCATATAGAGCGACGGTTTCATATTATACGCGAATATCTCGAAAAAGAAATTTATCGAGGTGCAGAGAGTAGACTCCACAGAATAACGTGGCAGACCCACTGACTAAGCAGCTGAGCCAGA
>CM054952.1:3548089-3592419 GCA_029168755.2 Tillandsia fasciculata
GTGAGAATTTCGATTAAGTCGACAACCTCGTGTGGATACCCAGGGCGGAGCTTCACTTTTTTGGTAGACGAGTCCAGTCGACAACCTCGTGTGGATACCCGTAGAGCGGACGGGTGTGGGGCTTCAAGAGACAAATTCCACGATACCGATTACGGTGGATCTCCCGAGCAAAGTGATGATTAGATCTTCCTCTTCCTTTTAATCTTAGATACTGAGGGATCCTGTTTTGCGTGGTCCTTTGAGATCAGATCTCAAGTATTCACAATTTGTCTATTTGATTTCTTTTTCCGCTGCGTTTATTTTTGCGCAAAACCTAACATTTTTCCCCCTGTTCTTTTCCTGCTCGCTCTGTTTGAGCTATGTGCGGGTTGCATGGTTTTGGTGTTTAGTATATATTTTTTAGTGCAGCGATGTCTTTGGTTGTTGTTACGGTTTGCTTCCGCGAACTACTCCGCGATGTGTGTCAGCGATTTTCTCTCGCCATGCCGATGTACGGGATTCCTGTTGAAAATGATGAAGGGTTGGATAGTGTTTTTGTTGATATAGAATTGGTTGGGGGAGATGCTGCGGCCCAGCCTGTGAGATGTTGGAGTTTGCCGTGTGCCGACGTCGATCAGGCCGAGGAAGATGCCGCGCACCGTTTTGTTGCGAGGCTGCGTGATGAGTTTTTATTTGAAGTGAAGGATTATAATTTAGAAGACAAAAAGTTCTTTGAAAATTTATATGATCGCCTTTTTTTGGACCATAGTGCACTTGGTCGGAAATATAAGCGGCTTAAGGGTGACTACATGTAAGAATTCGAATTTTTGTAATTAAATAAATAAAGGAAAATGATTGAAGTCAAGTTGAGTTTGGATCATAAAAAGCACGAATAGTCTAAGAGCCCCTTTTCTGCAGGGTAAATTGCACAGTCAGTGGGGAAAATCACTTTTCAATCCGAGCCTATCTCAGATAGAATAGAGTGCGACCTCACGATGAACTGAGCGAAAACCATATTAAGCTTGTTCATGACTGATCGGATCTTCCAGAATTCAGCGATGAATCGGGCGGACCTGGACTTAATCGCAATAAAGTGAACAGTAAACCCAAATGCGACCCCTTAGTGCCAACGTTGAGTCAAATTCCGAGCCGATTAGCAGTGCAAATAGTGGATTTGAACGGATTATCGTTCTGGACGAAATGGCGTGACGGAATTTGTTTGACGACTTAAAGTCTCGAAAAACGCGAAAACTGTATTTGATTTGGACACAAAATTCATCTGGGCGCTTTCTCGAAAAACGAAAATTACCTTAGGATTCGTCGAGCCGATCGTGGCGAAGTCCGTTTTTCGAATTGAAGTAAACCTAAATCTAATTTTAAGTTTTCCTAATGTTAATCCTATATGTTTGCCTCGATAACGTGTACCGCATGGGGAATCCCTCTTCTGAATGGAAGATGCTGTGAGGGACCAAGCATCAAATACCAAAGCTAGAGGGACAAAAGAGCAATTGTGCAACATATGCACTATTCAAATTTGAAAGTTCAAATGCATGGACCCTCTTTAAAACCCCGTAGCCTCGGCCTCACAAGCCGCAGCCACCCTCTCCAACAACTCTCACCCTCAGCCTCACTTCCCGGACCACCCCGCACCGGCCGCCGCCTCGCCATCGCCGGAAAAGGTTGATCAAGAACTTGTCTTGATCTCGGGCG
Source organism: Tillandsia fasciculata (assembly GCA_029168755.2). NCBI lineage: Eukaryota > Viridiplantae > Streptophyta > Magnoliopsida > Poales > Bromeliaceae > Tillandsia > Tillandsia fasciculata. The sequence continues at coordinate 3,549,779 of CM054952.1, forward strand.
TTTGTTGAGGGAGGTGATCGAGAGGTCCTAGGCGATCAAGACCCAGCCTGTGGACTCCTCTGGGTGGCCGCATCCAAGCCGAGTGCAGCCGGAACCCAGCCGTCGCCGCGCGCCGCCGCAGCCATCCTCCTCTCCTTCCATCTCTCCGGCGAGGTGAGTTTATGGAACTTTTACCATCAATTCAGCATTTGGGCGTGACCATTGTGTTACTGACAACGAGAGCATCGATCGGGTGCAGGCTGAGCCGCCGCCGCCGACCCGATCGCCGGCGGGAGCCATCCCATCGGATTATCGTTTTCTCGGTCGATCTTCAGCGCCGCGGTTATCCGGCCGTCCAACCAAAGATCGGCACCGTTGAACCTCGCGCTCTTGACGACTGCAACCTCCCCACAAGATTTGAGCTCGATCGGATCAGGATCGGTGCCGCGCGGGGAAGCCCTAGAAATCGGCTTTCTTCAACTTTGGCCGATCTAGGCCGTCCGGCGCCGCCGCTGCCTCCCGTCGCCGACCACCACTGCACCGAGCTTCCTGGCAACGAGTTGGAGTTCTTGGTCCATCTTGCACCGGCCCGGAACCGCCGCGCCGGAATCCGCCATTAGAGGCCATTGGAGCTTCCCCGAGCTCCGCCGTCGCGACTCGCCGCCGCCTCCGGACGCCTGGCAACCGTGCAGGTAAGCTCCTGTGGCCCGTAGGATTCCTCCCAATGCATTGCATGGCCTCCCTAACGTCGGGCTTTTGCTGTGCAGAGTTGCACCCGAGATCGGCTTCGGTTCCATCTCCGGCGATCCCCGCCGCTCGGGGGCCCCAGCTACCACCCAGGTAAGACCTAAACCCCCTTCTGGTGATCCCCATCATTTTTGTTTGGGCCAGGATGGCCCCTGTAGTTAGTTTTCAAATCTTGCACCCGAGGCCATCCTCTCGGGCTCATCTCCGGCCGCCGCCGCCTTCGGCCGCCGGGGCTCGACCCCACATGGACCCGAGACCTCCTGGGGACCTCCTCTAACCTATGCTCCCCTCTGAAACAGGACAGAACCTGTTTTGCTCCAAGGTGACCAACCCGAGCCCTAGCCCGAGCTTAGGTGTTGCTCCGGCCACTGCTCCGGCCGACCTCCGGCGCGCACAAGGTGAGCACTGCACTCCTCTGTCCTTATTAACTACCATGCTCCAGTTAGTTCTCAATATGATCAAGTATATGCTAAGATTCAACATAGTTGTAAATTGGACCTTAGAACATTATGGGCCAACTTTGAAATCGGGCCCCGCGCCAACCAAACCTTGTGAGCACGGGCTCCGTCTCGACGTAACGAACGCGCTGAAACTTACGGCATCGTCGTTGGACCCCCGGATTGCGAGAACAAGCTGAAACAGTCGATTAATTAAGGAATTTAATGCAATTTTAAAAACATATTGGACTAAATTGTAAATTGGACATGTTAGCTGCCTTTAGATAGTGTTTTTACATCTCCTAGGCATCTGGTTAGGATTCCGAGGACTCCCGTTGACCGGGAATCGGATTTCGTTCAATAAATCAACGATGTTGCCCCGTTTAAGCTTTCCGTTACTGTCGCGTCGTCGGGAAGGGTTTGTGTGAGTCTATTACTGACCAGACTTTCTGATACAGGGCCCAGTTGTTCAGCACCAGCCTCCCAGTAGCAGTGCGGGAGTTCGAGGGTCTGCCTTCATCCAGGTGGGTTATCTTCGAACCGGGCCTCAGCTTTTTGGCCCTCTGGTTGCTTTAGTCCAGTCGGACCCCTATTTTTGTGATTTGCCCTGCTGATTATACCTATATGACCTATCTTGACATATGCTGATCCCTTTTGACATATCATGATCCCCCTGATTGAATTGACTCTGTTGGACCTGTACTTGAGATTACATGTTCTCGATCAGCTGAAGTTTAGCATGATGCATTAAGAGAATACTGTTAGATGTATGCCCTAGAAGCCAACTTGGCCGACACATATATTCTTTCTAGGATATAAATTCGTATTTGACATTTTACATTATGAATGTTATTGGGTTTTTATTTCCATTCGTGTTGTGTATGTGTCCATGAATTGTCCAAGGAGTTAATAAGATGATGATACGCATTCTCAAGAGTTGAGAATTTGAGACATGTATCATTAGTGATTAATTCCTAAATGCTCCCGATCGATGGATCATCACGGGGACAGTGATTGATCCGGTGAGATTGGTGCACAGTCGCTTCCCTTTTAGGGTAGACGAGACTCGAGTCAACAGTGTGGGGACACTGGAGCGAATGTGCAGGTGGTTGTTGGAGAACAAGGGTACCGAGCGTGATCATCACGAGAAGTCACTTGGATGTCTACTCACTCGTCAGTGACTTACTCGATGTTGCAGTAGTGTGACTGGTCCTTTGACCTGCGGTGTCTCGGCTATTCACAATGGGGTTACTGTAGTTTGACTGTACATACACTTGGTCCCTAGCCATTTGGGTCCTTGTAGTGGGTGCATGTTGGCTACAGTAGGTTCGTTGTAGGAATAGGGTGTACACCTATATGGAATCTATCGCCCTTAGTAGAGAAGGGAGTTAGTCCTATGTGATTTATGAGACCGAGTTTAGAAGACCTTGGCTAAGACGTAGTAAATAACGGAAAGGGTTTCCGATATTAGAAACTCGAGTCGAATAAATTTGACATATGACAGACGGTAGGGTTTGACGAGCAATTCCATGACCTTCGTCTAGTTGGGACTCCGGATAGAAGGATTGTATCACACGTTAACTGCACCTAGAGGTTCAGTATTTCATTCTACTGGAATGCCACTACATGCTGCTAGGCGTCACTGGTGGATTGTGGGACTCACGAGAATTATCTGGATGATGATCGATAATTCTTATTGGGCTGAGTTTGAATAGTTCTAACCCACTGAAAAGAGTTTCAGTGATATTGTTGATGGTAATCACAATATATCTCACTACCAGATAGAATAGAACCTATGGGGTCACACACATAAGAGGTTATGACTGATCGGATAGTTGGATCGCGATTTTTGAATCGCCTGAGGACTTAATTATCAATATATTGATAATTGGACTAATTTGTAATTGTTACAAATTAAGGATATTAAAGTGCAAATGTTGCAAGAGAGGGCTTACTAATAGTTAGTAAGTTGTGAGAGGACTTAAGTGCTAATGTTGCATTAATGATTTGATTTGATCAAATTAGGATTGAGTTCAAATCGAATTAAATTAGGATTTAATCGATTGAACCAATTAGGGATAAGATAAACTTAAATCTAATTTTAATGTTTATCTTAATAATTATAAAAAGGATTATATCCTCTTTATACGTACGAGTTTTTTTAAAAAAGAAAAAAACCCTAGCCGTCATCTTTCCTCGTCTTCCTCTTTTCTAAATATCCACATTAAAAGAAAGACGTTCTCTGCAAGGGAGCTAGCACCCCGGTGAGAATTTCGATCAAGTCGACAACCTCGTGTGGATACCCGTAGAGGCCGGACGCGTGTGCGGCTTCAAGAGAACCAAATTCCACGATCATCAAATTGCGGTGTAGATCTCCCCGCGCAAAGGTGAAGATTAGATCTTCCTCTTCCTTTTAATCTTAGATACATGAGGGATCATGTTTTGCGTGGTTTTTGAGATCAGATCTCAATTTTTTCATATTTGCCTATTTGATTTCTTTTTCCGCTGCGTTTATTTTTGCGCAAAACCTAACAGTGGTATCAGAGCCATCCTCATGTTATTTAAGATTAAAATTATAGTTTTGGATATTTTAAATCATTCTTTGTTGATTGAATGATTGTTAAATCGTTTTACCAAATTCTTTAATTTTGATCAATTCGAAATTATTTTGATCCGCAGAATTAAAATAAAATAAAATAAATAAAATAAAATTTTATTTTTGTAAAATTTGATGAGATCAAATTTTGTTTTTAATATTTATATAATTTTGATAAGATCAAAATTTATTTTAAAATTTTATTATATTGATTAGATCAATTTATTTTATCGTAAAAATTGATGAGATCAAATTTTATATAGTTTTTGTTTTCACATAAGATGTGAATTATTGATGAGATCAATAGATATTTTTGCGGATTAAAATATTGATCAAAATTGTATGAATTAACTGTTTAGTTAAATCAAACGATTGATGAGATCGTATCGTTATGGTGATTTGATCACCTATTTTTCTGGATAATTGGTAAACGGTTAATTAAAATATCCAAAATTAATTATTATGATTGTGATGTATGAGATACATATGGGTGATGATCATGGATAGCAACCAATTTATTTTGTATGGACATGTGATGTATGATATGTATGCGGAATCCTGTATTTTTAAATTTGTTTAAATTAAGGACTCTGTGTTAGGGCTGTTTGGGTGCCTGCGAGCACGAGCCAATTTTATTTAGAGACCTGCGTGTCTCAATAGATTAGAGATAAAAGTTATTTTATTCTTTAATTGGGTTGTATTATGTATGGTTGTACGTCATTGGTTGATTGGTGGGAAGCCGTTAGCACACAACAAGCCCAGATCGAGACGAGCACTTGATGGCGGTCGAATCAAGGGTTGATGGTGATCGAATCAAGTTGTAGCTCCGGATTGGATCAAGAAGTTGAAGACGATCAAACCAATGACGTGCGTGTGCTTGTATTTATGACCCCTAGACCCCGATTCCAGCTCAGTGGCTCGAGCACGAATCTTCTTTTTAGATCCATGATCATCACCGGTTGCATTATATTTTTATGTGCAGTTTATCTTTATTTGCATGAGATGTAAATAAATAAAATTAAATATGAGACCTAAATACAAATCTCCTCATAAATATTAAGTCGAGCGGTCTTCCACCGTTGTAGAAGTGCGGGCGTCTTTTCTGGTGTTGATTGGCACGGCTGGTTACAGTGGTCAGTTGCATTGGAAAGGCGCAACCACTCTATTAGCATAAGATGCTGCGAAGTAAAGATGGGGTTGGGCCCAATATCTGTCAGGTGAGGGACCCAATGACGGCTTTGCTTACGCGTTTGAACGGTGGGTCTGACTTAACTAAAGAATGAGGCCAATATCTGTCAGGTGAGGCCTACAGGACTTAGAGATCGAATATCGCTGCAATTTGCTTAAGAAGCATTGGACAAGAGTTGTCCACTCATTGGTTTTCGTGTCACCAATATCTGTCAGGTGAGGTGGTGCGGTAAACTGGTGGGACCGTAGTACCCACTTGAAACCCTTATCGCGTTGGGTTTCCGTTTCTCTACCCGAGGAGTGTAAGAGACTCGAGGAAATAGTGGGAGGTTAACGTTTGTTTTTAAAAATATCCCTAAAACAAAATTTGAAACAAATACAAATATCTAATTTGAATCTTTACTCTCTGCAGAACAAAATGTCCGCTTCCAATCCTCTTTCTCGCATTCTCGAAACTAACCGCTTAACCGGAACGAATTATAAAGATTGGCTTAGGAACTTAAAAATAGTTTTGAGTTCCGAAAAGCTTAGTTATGTTCTCGACCAGAACCCTCCCATGTCACCAAACCATCAAGAAAAATGGATGGATGACGATAATAAAGTAAGGTGCTACGTCCTAGCGTCGATGTCAAATGAACTTCAACGCCAGCATGAGGATATGAAGACTGCTAATGAAATGCTAACTCACCTCAAGGAGTTGTATGGTGAGCAAAGCCGATCAGCACGTTTTGAAGTGTCCAAAAGACTCTTCAAAGCCAAGATGCATGAAGGGCAGTCTGTTCATGATCATTGTTTGACAATGATCAAAGACCTCGAGGAGCTTGAGAAGCTCGGCATGAAAATGGATAAGGAATTGCAAGTTGATATGATTCTGCAATCTCTTCCAGATTCATATGGACAATTTATTGTAAACTACCATATGAATAAAATGGACTGCACCAATGCTGAGTTATTGAACATGTTGGTAACGACTGAGGGAACCTTGAAGAGTTCAAGGGGCTCGGTTTTAGCTGTGGAGCGGGCTTCCTCTTCCAAAAGAAAGTCTAATTGGAAGAAGAAACCCGCGAAGAAACAAAAGACTGAAAACAAGCCCAAAAGGGAAGCTCCTAAGAAGAAGGCCGCTGACAAAGGAAAATGTTTCCAATGCAATGTTGATGGCCACTGGAAGAGGAATTGTCCCGTCTATCTGGAGAGCCTAAAGAACAAAAGAAAGACACACCTTCGGAAGGTATGTTAGACCTGCTCGTAATAGAAACTAACCTTACGGTTACCTCTACTTCCAGTTGGGTTATAGACTCTGGTTCAAGTTCTCATTTGTGTACTTCAATGCAGGGTCTAAGAGAAATTAGAGGGCTGAGAGAAGGTGAAGTTACCCTACGGGTTGGCAACGGAGCAAGAGTTGCTGCTGTGGCTACTGGCACCTATCCTCTGCGATTACCGTTAGGACATATTTTATTACTTAAAGACTGTTATTATGTGCCTGCTGCTAGCAGGAATTTGATTTCTGTTTCTTCTTTAGCACAGGACGATTATATTTTTAATTTTGATAAAGACTACTGCACAATTTATTTTAGAAATAAAATTGTTGGTCGTGGTTTTATGATAGACAGTCTTTACCATTTACATATGGATGTATCTGTAAATATTTCCGAGCAGGAAGTGAGTGCCGTTGGGTCTAAGAGACCTAGAGAAGAGATAAACCTAAAGTATATGTGGCACCTAAGGCTTGGTCATATTGGAGAGGAAAGGATTAACAGATTGGAGAAAGATGGGCTTCTGGGCCCATTGACTTCTGAGTCTTATCCAGTCTGTGAATCCTGTCTTCATGGAAAAATGACCAAATTACCTTTTGTAGGACAAGGGGAAAGGGCCACTGAGATACTTGCCTTGGTACACACTGATGTGTGTGGCCCATTTGATGTGCAAGCCAGGGGTGGTTATCTCTACTTCATAACTTTTACCGATGATTATTCACGGTATGGATATGTCTATCTTATGAGACACAAATCTGAAGCTTTTGAAAAGTTCAAAGAATTCAGATGTGAAGTAGAGAAGCAAACTGGAAAACCCATCAAGGCTCTTCGATCAGATCGAGGGGGAGAATACCTTAGTGGGGAGTTCCTAAACTATCTCAAAGAAAACGGCATAGTCTCACAATGGACTCCTCCTGGAACACCTCAACTCAACGGAGTGTCAGAACGGAGAAATCGAACTTTATTAGATATGGTTCGATCCATGATGAGTTTCACTGATCTTCCTTTATTTCTTTGGGGACATACTTTGCTTACCGCAGCCTACCTACTGAATAGGATTCCCTCTAAATCCGTTCTTACCACGCCTTATGAGATGTGGCATGGTAAGAAACCAAGTCTTAGTCATATTAAGATTTGGGGATGTTCGGCCCATGTCAAGCGACTACAGGCGGACAAGTTAGAGGCTAGGTCAGAAAGGGCTCATTTTATAGGGTATCCTAAAGAATCTTTAGGTTACTATTTTTACATCCCAAAGGATCACAATATAGTTGTGAGTCGACACGCTACTTTCTTGGAAAAACAGTTTATTCAAGAAGTAGTAAGTGGGAGAAAAATTGAGCTCGAAGAGAGAGTCTCTGAAGAGCAACGAGTCCCAAAACCTACGGAACCTATTCATGCTGAGCCAGTACATGTAGTACCTAATCCACCTCGAAGATCGAGTAGGATCTCCCTTCCTACTAAAAGATACTTAGGTATTCTTACAGAGGAAGTAGAGGAAATGTTCCTCATAGGAGATAAGGAACATGGAGATGATCCTAAAACCTACAACGAGGCGATGTCTGACATCGACTCCGAGAAGTGGTTGGAAGCCATGAAGTCAGAAATTGACTCAATGTATTCCAACCAAGTCTGGACCTTGGTAGATCCACCAAAAGGTATAGTACCTATCGGGTGTAAGTGGATTTACAAAAGAAAGATAGGTTCGGATGGAAAGGTAGAGACCTATAAAGCAAGGCTGGTGGCGAAAGGCTATAGTCAACGCGAAGGCATTGACTATCAAGAGACCTTTTCGCCTGTGGCCATGCTTAAGTCCATTCGAACACTACTTGCCATTGCAGCATACCATGATTATGAGATCTGGCAGATGGATGTGAAAACTGCTTTCCTAAATGGATTTCTTGAGGAAGATATTTATATGGAGCAGCCTTTGGGTTTCACTTCTAGTGACGAAAGTCACAAAGTATGTAAGCTGCAAAGGTCCATATATGGGCTTAAGCAAGCATCTCGGACTTGGAATACTCGTTTTAATGACGTAATCAAATCGTTTGATTTCGTTAAGAATGAGGAGGAACCATGTGTTTATAAGAAAGTTAGTGGGAGTGCTATTACATTCCTCGTATTGTACGTGGACGACATTCTCCTAATTGGAAATGATATTCCAATGCTGACTTCGGTTAAGATATGGTTATCTAAGAAATTCTCTATGAAAGACCTAGGGGAAGCATCCTATATTTTGGGGATTAAAGTCTATAGAGATAGACCTAAGAGGATGCTAGGCCTCTCACAGAAAATGTATATAGAGCAGGTGCTGAAGAAGTTCAGCATGGAAAACTCTAAGAGGGGACTTCTACCCCTTAGGCATGGAATTTATCTCTCCAAGAAAATGTGTCCCAATACATCTGAAGAGATTCAACGAATGAGCCAGATCCCTTATGCTTCAGCTATAGGGAGCCTCATGTATGCCATGCTATGTACACGACCTGATATTGCACTTGCTGTGAGTGTCACAAGCAGATATTAGTCCAATCCAGGTGAGGAGCACTGGACTGCTGTGAAAAACATACTCAAGTACTTAAGAAGGACTAAAGATATGTTTTTGGTCTTTGGAGGAGGAGAACTAAAAGTACAAGTATATACTGATTCAGACTTCATGTCTGATGTTGACGATAGAAAGTCTACGTCAGGATACGTGTTCTTGTGCAATGGTGGTTCGGTGTGTTGGAAGAGTTCCAAACAACCAATCATCGCTGACTCTACTATGGAAGCAGAGTATATTGCCGCATCTGAGGCTGCAAAGGAAGCCTTTTGGTTCAAGAAATATGTTACGGAACTAGGTGTGATGCCATCAGATGCCATTCCACTTTACTGTGACAACAATGGCGCCATAGCCCTAGCTAAGGAGCCAAGGTCTCATCAAAGGTCCAAGCATATAGAGCGACGGTTTCATATTATACGTGAATATCTCGAAAAGAAATTTATCGAGGTGCAGAGAGTAGACTCCACAGATAACGTGGCAGACCCACTGACTAAGCAGCTGAGCCAGCAGAAGACTGAAGCCTACCTTGAGAAGATGGGGCTTAGGTATATGGCTAATTGGCTTTAGTGCAAGTGGGAGATTGTTAGATGTATGCCCTAGAAGCCAACTTGGCCGACACATATATTCTTTCTAGGATATAAATTTGTATTTGACATTTTACATTATGAATGTTATTGGGTTTTTATTTCCATTCGTGTTGTGTATGTGTCCATGAATTGTCCAAGGAGTTAATAAGATGATAATACGTATTCTCAAGAGTTGAGAATTTGAGACATGTATCATTAGTGATTAATTCCTAAATGCTCCCGATCGATGGATCATCACGGGGACAGTGATTGATCCGGTGAGATTGGTGCACAGTCGCTTCCCTTTTAGGGTAGACGAGTCTCGAGTCAACAGTGTGGGGACACTGGAGCGAATGTGCAGGTGGTTGTTGGAGAACAAGGGTACCGAGCGTGATCATCACGAGAAGTCACTTGGATGTCTACTCACTCGTCAGTGACTTACTCGATGTTGCAGTAGTGTGACTGGTCCTTTGACCTGCGGTGTCTCGGCTATTCACAATGGGGTTACTGTAGTTTGACTGTACATACACTTGGTCCCTAGCCATTTGGGTCCTTGCAGTGGGTGCATGTTGGCTACAGTAGGTTCGTTGTAGGAATAGGGTGTACACCTATATGGAATCTATCGCCCTTAGTAGAGAAGGGAGTTAGTCCTATGTGATTTATGAGACCGAGTTTAGAAGACCTTGGCCAAGGCGTAGTAAATAACGGAAAGGGTTTCCGATATTAGAAACTCGAGTCGAATAAATTTGACATATGACAGACGGTAGGGTTTGACGAGCAATTCCATGACCTTCGTCTAGTTGGGACTCCGGATAGAAGGATTGTATCACACGTTAACTGCACCTAGAGGTTCAGTATTTCATTCTACTGGAATGCCACTACATGCTGCTAGGCGTCACTGGTGGATTGTGGGACTCACGAGAATTATCTGGATGATGATCGATAATTCTTATTGGGCTGAGTTTGAATAGTTCTAACCCACTGAAAAGAGTTTCAGTGATATTGTTGATGGTAATCACAATATATCTCACTACCAGATAGAATAGAACCTATGGGGTCACACACATAAGAGGTTATGACTGATCGGATAGTTGGATCGCGATTTTTGAATCGCCTGAGGACTTAATTATCAATATATTGATAATTGGACTAATTTGTAATTGTTACAAATTAAGGATATTAAAGTGCAAATGTTGCAAGAGAGGGCTTACTAATAGTTAGTAGTTATGAGAGGACTTAAGTGCAAATGTTGCATTAATGATTTGATTTGATCAAATTAGGATTGAGTTCAAATCGAATTAAATTAGGATTTAATCGATTGAACCAATTAGGGATAAGATAAACTTAAATCTAATTTTAATGTTTATCTTAATAATTATAAAAAGGATTATATCCTCTTTATACGGATGAGTTTTTATTTAAGAAAAAAAAAAACCCTAGCCGTAATCTCTTCTCGTCTTCCTCTTTTCTAAATATCCACATTAAAAGAAAGACGTTCTCTGCAAGGGAGCTAGCACCCCGGTGAGAATTTCGATCAAGTCGACAACCTCGTATGGATACCCGTAGAGGCCGGGCGCGTGTGCGGCTTCAAGAGAACCAAATTCCACGATCATCAAATTGCGGTGTAGATCTCCCCGCGCTAAGGTGAAGATTAGATCTTCCTCTTCCTTTTAATCTTAGATACATGAGGGATCATGTTTTGCGTGGTTTTTGAGATCAGATCTCAATTTTTTCATATTTGCCTATTTGATTTCTTTTTTCGCTGCGTTTATTTTTGCGCAAAACCTAACAAAAACAACATACAACATAACCAAATTCTTGCTGAAATTGAGTTAGACATAAAGTGCAGTTTATAGTCTTTGGTGTATCATATCAAACCCACCTGGAGCACAAATCCAACTACGAATCGAGATGAAACTCATCGAGCACGTGCCTCAGGTCCCAAATTACCAAATGGAGCAATAAAATCCAAGAGATCCCTATTGGATCGAGTCGAAATGAAAATCAAGCGAAAATCAGCCAAAATTCCAGCAAAAGTCAATTTGGTTTGGAAAAACTGAAATTCCACAATACATACCTCAAATCAACAGCTCAAACTTAAATCCTAGGTTCCTCTCGACCTCAGGAAGACAACAAATACTTCCAATGGCAAAAACGAAGTCCCAGCAAATCCAATTTTCAAAAACACTTGCTGCTGTCCAGAAAAACTGTTGTTGTAGCTCCTATGGCAGTTGTTGTTGATCCATCAGTTGCTGCGGCTACTCCAGCCCCTCCACAGGCAATCAAGGCAAAGAGGAACACCACCAAATTAACTCACAAATATGTTCTCAAGCTCCTAAACCATCAAATAAACCTCATAATCATCACAAAATTGCAACACAAAGGTTATCAAAAACTTAAGAACACTAAAATCACATAATATTTATATAATTTATATGTTAATTAAGAGAAAAAAAATATTTTTTTCTGTCACCTTCTTCGCTTCCAAGGCATCACCTTCTTGATTTTCATAATCTTTGTATCGCTTTTCGTTTCAGATAAAAAATATTATTATGAACACTACTATAAAAAATTATTTTATATTACTGTAAAGTATTTGTATAAAAAAATATATATTATGAAAAATATTTTTAAGTAATAAATAAAATAATATGGATAAACTTAATATTACTTGCTTAATCTGGGTGGGAGCATTTTCGACTATTATTTTATCACTTTTATTTATAAACAATGTATAATTATATCATCTTTATATTATATATTTTTTTTAGTTATATTAATTGTCATGTTCAGTTCAGTATGTAGTCATAATAAAAATAATTATTATAATAATAACATTATTTTTATTATAAGTATTAGTATTATTATTATTAAATAATTTTCTCTCTTTTATTTCTCTCTCTAGTTAGCAATAAAATATTAATTTTACTATTTTCCTTTTCTAATCATCCAAATGAGACTAAATTAGGAATATTTTAAAAATGAAGGCTAGATAGAGAATTTTTTTTTTCAAATAAAGTTACATTAGGCATTAGTTCGGACGGGAGACAACAGTTGCAGAGCGACCGGATCTATGTCGCATAGGTCGAGGATTCTTCTACAGTAGATCATGTGGTGGCAGGTATTCATTTAATTATTTGGCATTAGAGTACGTACATTATTTGATACCGGTGCATCGCATTCATTCATTGGTAGAGCATTCACATCACTACACGGACTAGAGGTAGAACGATTACCAAGTGCACAAGAGGTTCAGATTCCCGATCATATTTTGCATGTGGAAAAGTGTTGCTTGTCTTGTCCTGTACAGTTGGGATCATGAATCATCCCGACGGACCTGTTGTGTTGGATCGTTGGCGCTAACTATTAATCCCAAAAGCTCAAGCTGTTATAAAAACGTAACCAATTCACTTAAAGCGTACAAACACAGCACCCACGGGTCTCGACCGGACTCAACCCACCTGGACGTTATGTCTATTGTTAGGCCTCTTGCCGTTAGATTTATTGTGGACTGCAGTCCCACTCAACTTATTGGGCTCACCCAACTCAATTTATTAATCTTCTGGGCCTATTGTCACGGGATAGGAAGTTGGGCCTATTTTAACCCATACATAAATAGCCAACATGTTGGTCCTGCGGCAGTTGTGAGACTTTGATGTGGTGCTCGGGATGGACTGGCTGGTGAGGTACTTTACGATGATTGATTTTGTGGCGAGGACGGTGACATTCTGAGAGCCAGGACAGGAGGAGTTCGTGTACCGAGGATGTGAGAGTACTCTTTTCGCCATGATGATCACAACGTCCAAGGTAAGGCAGATGATTAGTAGCGGATGTGTAGCCTTTTTGGCAAGTGTGGTAGAGGTGCCTACGGTGGCACCGGAACTCGAGAATATCTCTATAGTCCGCGAGTTTTCGGATGTGTTTCCCGCTGAGTTGATGAGTATGCCGCCAGATAAGGAGATTGCCACCAGATCGATTGTGATTGACGTGGTCCCTGAAACTACGCCAATCTTGAAGGCACCTTACTGAATGGCACTGGCTGAGCTGCGAGAGTTAAATATGCAATTTCAAGATTTATTGGAGAAATGTTTCATTCGACTGAGTGTGTCACCTTGGGGAGCATCGGTACTGTTCGTAAAGAAGAATGATGGTTCTTTTCGGCATTGTATTGATTACCAGGAATTGAATAAAGTGACTATCAAGAACAAGTATCCTTTATCGCGCATTGATGATTTATTCGATCAGCTGTAAGGGTCTTGTGTCTTCTCCAAGATTGATCTGTAATCAAGTTACCACCAGCTGAAGATGAAGACCGAGGATATCTCCAAGACAGCATTCAGAACTCGGTACGGGCATTATGAGTTTACCAGTATGCCTTTTGGATTAACTAATGCCCCTATCGCATTCATGAATGTAATGAAAAGAGTTTTTCAGCCATACTTAGGTCAATTTGTTGTGGTGTTTATCGATGATATCTTGATCTACTCCCAGAGTGACGCCGAGCATGATGAGCACTTGAGGATTGTGCTGCAGCTTCTGTGTGAAAAGAAGTTATATGCCAATTTGAAAATGTGCGACTTTGACTTCATGAGGTTACTTTCTTGGGCCACGTGATTTCAACAGCTAGAGTGGCAGTTGACCCGAAGAAGATTGAGGCAACTCGAGATTAGCCTAGATGACGATTATAGAGGTGCGCAACTTCATGGGTTTAGCTAGATATTACCGTCGATTTGTGGAAGACTTTGTGAAGCTTTCTACGCCCCTCATTCGTTTGACCAGTATAGTAATTAAGTTTGTTTGGAGTGAGGACTGCTAAAGGAGCTTTGAAGAATTAACACAGATTGATGTTAGATTCTATCATTTCCCTCCCCATTATGGGGAAAGGATATGTGATCTTTTGTGATGCATCGCACAGTGGACTTGAATGCGTGCTGATGCAGAAGGGTAGAATAATTGCTTATGCTTCAAGACAGCTAAAGGATTATGAGAAAAATTATCCTACACATAACTTAGAGCTTGTCACGGTTGTTTTTGCTTTGAAACTTTGGCGGCATTACCTTTATGGAGAGTACTGCGAGATTTATACCGACCATAAGAGTCTGAAATATTTGTTCACATAGAAGGAGCTGAATTTGAGACAGCGGCAGTGGTTGGAATTATTGAAGGATTATGACTTGAGTATTCTTTATTACTTTGGCAACGCTAATGTGGTGGCAGATGCCTTGAGTAAAAAAATAGTATAGAGTCTGAGCATGATGATCACTGGACATGTACCTTTCCTTGAGGAGATGAGACAACTCAGTTTGGAGGTGCTATTTGCAGGGGATTTTGCGCGACTAATGTCCCTAGTCGCACGCCCACTCTATTGGATCAGGTCAGGGAGAAGCAGACTGTGGACCCACAGCTCGTACGAATTCGAGAGCATGTTGCAAGTTGTTTGACCGGGGATTTCAGAGTTGACACGTCGGGAGTACTGGAGTACAAGGACCAATTCTATGTGCCTATGGATACATGGATTCGAGAGGAGATTTTGAGAGAGGCCTATTATCAACATTATACCATTCATCCTTATGGTACTAAGATGCATGAGAACCTGAAGGCATGTGTTTTGTTAGCATTGTATGAAAAGAGGCATAGGTAGATATGTGGCTCAATACTTAACTTGTCAGTAAGTAAAAGCAAAACATCGAGTATCAGCTGGTAAACTTCAGAATCTTTCAATTCTAGAGTAGAAGTGGGACCAGATTACTATGGATTTCATCACGGGATTACTAAGAACACGGGGCGATTTTGATGCAGTCAGGGTGATAGTAGACAGACTGACCAAGTCTGCTCACTTTCTTCTAGTTCGGTCTACATGGTCCTGGGAGAGACTCGCTCAGTTGTATGTGGATGAAGTAGTGAGGTTACATGGAGTGCCTACCTCGATTGTATCATATTGGGACCCGAGATTTGTTTCACATTTTTGGAGGAGCTTACATACAACCTTGAGTACTTAGTTACATTTCAGCACTGCTTTTCACCCACAAAGTGATGGACAGTCGGAACGAACTATTCAGATCTTGGAGGATATGCTCAGAATTTGTATTCTGGACTTTGGAGGTGGCATCGACACTTACCCTTGGCTGAGTTTGCGTACAACAATTGCTATCAAGTAAGCATCTAGATGGCTCCGTTTGAAGCGTTGTATGGATACAAGTGTCGATCACCTCAACATTAGAGTGACGTGGATGAAAGAAAGACTTTGGGTCCATATTTTCTATAGAAAACTGAGGAAAGGATCAGAGTTGCACGACCACATCTTATTACAGCCCAGAGCAGACAACGGAGTTATGCTGATGCTAGGTGACAAGACCTGAAGTTTCAGGTTGGAGTTCATGTGCTCTTGAAGGTCTCGCCGTTTAGGGGGATCTGGAGGTTTGGATTTCGTTGGAAGCTCAGCCCACATTTCATTGGTCCCTTTGAGGTTTTGGAGCTAGTTGGACCGGTGGCTTATAGGATTGCTCTTCCGCCACGGCTTGTTGGTGTCCACGACATCTTCCATGTCTTGGCTTTGAGGAAATATGTTTTCGACCCCTCGCATGTGATTGATTTCGCCCTACTTGAGCTCAACGAGGATTTGAGGTACGAGGAGCGCCCGATGCGGATTCTAGATCGAGAAGTAAAAGAATTATGCAATCGGGCCATACTATACGTAAAGGTATACCATGATGGACGAGAAGCTACTTGGGAACCGGAGACGATGATGTTGGATGCCTACCCTTACCTTTTCAAGCTTTTTCTTTTAGGTATGTTTTAGTTTCGAGGATGAAACCCTTTTTAGAGGGGGAGGTTGTAGGGACCCGAAAACTCAACTGGTGAAATGACCACAGTGGCAATGCCATTCCTTTCGAGTGTCGGATGAGTCGAAGACATTTGAGGGCAAAATGGGCACGAAAACGAACTCGGAACACTAAAATTAGAGTAGAACTGAAGTTCTACAGGTTTCAAGCGCCCTAAACAAGGTTTCGGGTGCCCTAAAATGTGTAAAGACTGTTGCGCTAGTTGGGCAATTTCGGGCTGTGGTTTCGAGCACCCTATAGTTACTATAGCAATCGAGAAGCTACTGTTAGGCTCTCTTTGTGATCTCTGCTGATTTTCGCTATGTGGCAGAGGGTAGGTGAGGTTTCAGGTGTAAGTTCCAAGCGTTCAAAAAACTTCCGAATGCCTTAGCAAAGCTCTAGCTTGGTCCAGCATGCATGGGTGCGCACAGTGTTTCGGATACCCGAAACAACTCACATGCACTCGAAACTATTTTTACAGTGTGTGGACATTTTAGCCTTGTGTTGTCCTTTAGGCTTATTTTACCCAACCAATTGCTTATAAAAGAGTCTGGTGACACCCCAATAGTCCCACATCGGATGTGAATGGGGGTTGTGATTTGATATAAAAGAGACATGGACACTAGTAATAATAACTGAGCTTAAGTATTTTAGGTTGGTTGTTTAGGCCCAACCAGTTATTATTACTAGTGGGTCGGGTCGTTATAAGCCCCCTGCGTCCCTAGAAGACTCTTTGCCATCTCCACACCTGAGCAACTAGTTGGGATTTGGAGCTTTCTTCCACCATTTCCACCCTTGTTCTTTACTTTGGAGCTTCCAACTGAACCTAGCAGCCGTAACCACCTGGAGTAATATTCTTCCCTTGAGCTCGAGGAGTGGATTCATGGTTTGCAACTTCTTGGGAGGCTTCTACACTGATAGAACTCAAGGATTGGAGCTAGTAGAAAGTCTCCTCACAAGCAAATATCAAGTATTTATAGATTTCTTGGAGCTCTTGTAATAGTTGCTTGATTTTTTAGCATGTTGAGATTTTTATGAATTTTCTTTGAATTTTCTTCTCTTGGAACTGAACTTTGAAGTTGATGGAGATGATCTAGACTCCATTTTGAGCAAGAGGAAACTTTTTTTCAGTTGATTTCAAGGTTGGTTACTTGTAGATTTTGGTTTTTAGTGAGCTCCTTAACCAGAAAACTACAATTCTGGAATTTCTGGGTTCTTGAGTTTTGATCACTATTTTGATGCAATTTCATGGCTTTGATGAGTTTCTTTTTATGGATTAGGAGCTTGGGGACTTTCTCAAAGGTATGGTGAGTATTTTTGTCATTGGAATTACCTTGTGATTTCCCCCAACTTGGATAACTCAGCTTGAAGAAATCTTGTAGTTTCTGGACAATAGTGAGAACTTTGTGCTTTCCCATTAGCTTGAGACTTGGTGGCTGGATTTTGGAGATTCCTGAGTGTTCCGGAGGTGAAAGGGAACGTAGGAATTAAGTTTGAGCCATCCATTTGAGGTATGTATCCCTGAATTTCCATTTTCGCCAACCGAGTGTTGTTTCCTAGAATTTCTAGGATGAAATTGATGAGTTTTTATTTCGGCTCGATCCAACAGGGATCCTTCAAGTTTTAGTGATCTGTTTGAAGGTTTGGGACCTAAGACATGCGCACGCCAAGTTTCATCACGATCGGAGGTTAGATCAGCGCTTTCCAGATAGGTTTATTGAGCATGTCGAAACTCTGTCCTGCACATCGAGTTTGCCAATTTCAACATATGTTGTATATGTTTTTGCCTGTTAGTTATCATTGATTAAATCATGCTTAAACCTGTTAATTTGAGTTGAATATGAACCTATCTGAATTATGGGACAATTGTATAAGTTGTATGGCTATTTAGATAGGATATTTCTATTATTGCACTATCCATGTTGGAGTTGAATCCAGAAGAAAACCATTTTCTTTTCTTACCTTGTGGTTTATGTATGTTTGGGGTTATGAGCATGGGATAGTGATAGTATAGTTATTCTCGAGTCGAGATGGAATAGCACTGGATTTTTAGATTCTTGAGATGTTCGGTAGCCGTGGATTTTGGACGGCTCGACCGAGTGGTTAGTTTTGTATCAGTTTGGCTGGGATTCTATCATAGTGGTTAAGGTCATCAACTTTGGTCATGAGTTTGACTTTAGCCTGCTACATACTCGACCTGGTTACTTTTCTCGAGCAGGTCGCTTCCCTCGAGTGTCACTCCGGAGTTAGGCGACTTGATTTATTTATAGGTATGGTTCGACGTCGGTGATCTAAGAGTTGTTGGTGTGATTAGATGTGATGCTAGTGCAGGTGGGACTTGGTCTCGTGCCTGTCGATTGATTGGATTATTCTCGGCGGTATTGTAGTTGATGCATACATCCGTATTATACTATTCATTCACAGCATTAAAGACATAGTAGTGGTAGACTTATATTTCAGTAGTTTACTTTTTCTTGTTCATATTGTTTTTTTCCTATTTTTGCATCTGATAAACTTGGTGGGTAGGTCAGAGTTATTGATGACGTATCTATTAAGAACTATTGGTTTTTAGCAGTTCTTACACCCTTTGTTGACCCTTTTTTTACAGAGTTCTCCGTGATTGTTGCGGCTTCTGCGAATCGAGATAAAGGGATCACGGGCTAGATAAATCTCTAGCCAGTTTTATGGGCTGTAACTATGGACTTGATGTTGTGATGTATTATTCTGGTTGTATTTATTATTTTAGGAGATGTACTTTGTATTTTGGAATTTTCTATACAATTTAGTCTGATGTTTATTTTAGTTTAGCTCTGCTTTGCTCTCTATTGTATAGTTCTTTTATATTTGAATAGGTTACTGATACTTCGTGTAAGCGGGCTTTTCATGTAATTAGTGGATCTATTGACGGTTCGAATTTTGGTTTACTCCCGGAGCGTGACATAATTATTTACCATCTTTAATAAAATTAAAAAGACGAATGATTAATTATTTTTTCCTATATATTAAAAACGGTAGATGATTGACCGTCTCTTTCTTAAATAAATATACCGTGAATGATTTGCCATTCACCTTATACTTTTCATATATAATTTTAAAACCACATCAAATTTTAATAAATCAAATATAATTTTAATCTTCTATGTATCTTAATAATCTATTTATATAATTTTGACCATCAAATAACCATTTTAATAATCTCTCTTGTAAAAAAAAATAATAATAATATAAAAATAGTGAATCATTATTATATACGGTGAGTGATTTATGTATTTCTAGAGTTTGATAGTGCAATAAAATTTAAATAAAATTTTAAAGGGATTAGTTAATCAATTATAAATTTTTATAAGGGTATTGTAGTGAAAAAAAAAAAAAAAAAAAAAAAAAAAAAAAAAAAAAAAAAAAAAAAGAAGCTTAACCCCTGCGCTAGGCCCGTTCCCACCTTCTCCTTCCCCCGATCCTTTCCTTTCTTCAACCACGCCCTTCCCTTCCCTTCCCTTCCCTCCCACCTCTTCTTCCCCAACAATCCCCCAATCCAAGTAAACGTAAACGTAGAGCTACTCCCATCCCCTCAATTCCCCGCATTCCTGGATCCACCCCATTTCCACCCGCAAAAGGATCGAACTATCGCGGCCAGGGTGCAGGGCAGGAGGGTGTTAGGGTAACGTGAAATGGGGGATTTCAGCGTGATCCTGGTAGTGCTGGCGGCGGTGGTGCCGGTGCTGGTTCTGGCAGTGAGCGTCTACCTTCTGGTGAACTACCAGCACCCGGACGACGTCAACCAGGCCTACTTCCCCAAGCTGGTGGTGGTTTTGGGCCTCTCGGTGGCCGCCGTCTCGATCTTGATGCTGCCCGCCGACGTCGCCAACCGCCAGGCCTGCCACCGCGCCCTCTACAACGGCGCCTGCAGCCTCACCCTCCCCATGAAGACCCTCTGGATCGCCGTCTACGTCGCCGACGCTGTCCTCGTCTTCTTCGTCATCCCGTTCGCTATGTTTTACTACGAGGGCGACCAGGACAAGTGCGCTCACTCACCCTCCCCCCCCCGCCCAATTTCCTTCTCATCTGGTCTACTAATTATTATGATTTAGTTCCTGTAATTCAATAGATTTTGAGTTTTATCGTCTCCGAGTCTGACCCAGTCTTCAGTTTCATTCCCAGCATTTCAATTTTTAGCCCTGGATCTTCAATTCCAATGAAGAAAAGTCTAAGTCAGTCAGTCGACAAAGAACGAACAAACCGGTTAATTGTCTCACAGAACAATTTTTTAGGTGCTAAAGTGTTACAATTGATTCTACGAGAATGAAATTGAGATTTAGGTCAAAGTTAAGGGACTGAGTTTGCAATTTAGTCCCTTTTCCCTGCTGAGATTGGTTTGCTTGTTGCTTTCTTGATCGGTCTCGTATTGTACAGGAGTATAGCAAAAAGGCTGAGGAGTGCGCTGTGTTGGGTGATTGTGTCGGCAATCGTATGCGGCCTCTGCCTTGGGATACTCTATGGTTGGTATCCTCCCATGACTTTTTTTTTTTTTTTTTTTCTAGGAGCTATGATTGGATTGTGATTTCTTTGCTACGAGAAGTTAGCTTCCGTTGGTGGAATGCGCATAATGTTATTTGATGAATTGCGATGCTGTAGAGTATATGCAACCCTTACATAAGTATGAGAATTAAAGAACAAAGGCTATTGAGATGTTTTATTTTGAAAAACATAGTTCCTCTTGTTTACACCATGTTATGAGCAAAATCCTGTACTGAGTTAGATGGGAGTTGCCTGAAGAAAATATTTTCTGAAAGGAGTCACACGGGTAGCTATTCGAGTGAGCTATCATTTGGTTCTTTTTGTCCATTGTACCCCTTGCTTGCTATGAAATATTCTCTAAGGTGATACCTAAATACGTATCTAGTTGACTGAGGATGATTAAGATATCAAGCACAAGGAAGACTTAGGTTGCCAATCAAATCCTATAAATATTGGTTTAGTGAGACTAAATTTGATGCCTCAATAGTCCCATATTAGATGGAGATGGAATTGTGAATGAAAATATAAGAACCAAGAGCTCTATTAATAATAACTGGGCTTAAGTATTTTTGGCCATTGATTTGGATCCAACGAGTTATTAGTGTTAGTGGCCTGGATCGTTATACTAACTCTTGGCTCAAGTAGCTAGTTTTTTTTTTTTTTATCTTCTGGTGAATGATAATAGGCACTGTTCAATGCAGAATGTTTTGCATTTTCTCTGCTATACCAAGAAATGATTATTTTCTCTTGTAGCAGAAAAAATGCCCACTGTCTCCAGCTTATTTCCAGAGATTTTCAGAAGGAACCAATGCTGTTTTCCATGATAATATGTAAGCTGTAGTAATGACTCCTACTCAGCACATTTGACAAGCTTGATATCTGTGAACCAATGCTGTTTTGCACTGTTATTTAACTGCATAGACATAGACATGTAAATACGGTAGAAATTGCTTATAGAAGTTTCTATTTTCTTCACAGAAAATAATCTAAACTTTTGAACTGCTATGTGTGCAACTGACTTAGCTTTTCTTTTGGGTGTGTCAGGGCTTGTTGGTAAAGTGGATTTCACAATTAGGCACCTCTCATCATCGGTGGAAAGTTTTCCAAGTTCATGGTCGGGATTCTCAAGTGGTCAACCTTGTATCAGTCCCTTGACTCGTCAGGTCCATCATCGTCTTAATGCTCTTGCCTCGAATCTTCCAAGCCTTTTGATTTACCAGTTTTACTGTACTTGGTTCCCTAGTTTTACTGTACTTGCTTCCTAATTTCCTAGGATGGTTTGTATTTGGTTCTCTCTTTCTATTCGATTCTCTATTGCGTGTCTATAATTTTAATTAAACTTATTACTAAGCATTTGATGCTTACATCATGATACTTTACTCTGCACATCGCTTTTGTTGAAATCTAGTGGTTTATAATTCCTTTTCTCCTTTTTTTTTCTGATGATGGCTTCTTTCATTCAGTGTTCTGCATATACCGCAAGTGCTTCTTCTGAAACAACTTGGACAATGCGGGCCACCTTCCCAGAATATGTGGTTGCTCTTGCTACAATTGTCGGATCCGTGCTATTTTCGGTGTGCCTTATCTTAACATTTTTAATCTGTTATTATTTGCTTTCTTAGGCACCTTGATGTGAAGCTTAAGTCTAGGATTATGCTACATAAATTTTATCGGTTCATTTGACTATGTTGTTGTAGTTGCACTTGTTATTTAGAATTGGAATATTCTAGATAGTGAGTTCACTATGCTGCTGAAGTTGCACTGTGCTGTCATAGTGTATTTATAATGGCATGTTCTCTGACGTTTGCACTTATCTCTAGGTTCTACAAACTTGGTAAGCTGGACATTCATGTTGATTGTAATGTTATAGTATATGCTCCTTGCAGCCATTTTTGCATTAGTGGTGAACAGGCATACTGGTATTTCTCTTCTTCTACGCATGTTTTTTCTGGCAGTTACAAGGGTTTTCTTGTTGTTTGTATGATAGATATTTGGGGGCGTTGGGATTGCTTGCTTTCCATTGGGACTCATCTTTTCATTTATCCGGCGCCCCAAGGCTGTAATCACTCGCTCACAATATATAAAGGTATGTTGTATGTTTCACACACTTGACTGCTTTCGCTTGCATTTGATTTTTTAAAATGTCATTCACTTCGCTTAACAAATTGTATACATGAGTACTAAATTTTTGCATTTGCATCTGGCAGGAAGCGACTGAATTGGCAAAGAAAGCTAGAGAATTGAAAAAAGCTGCTGAAGCCCTTCACCAAGAAGAGAGAAGCGGCAACAAAGGCAGAAAATGGCGCAAAAATGTCAAGGCCGTTGAGAAGGCATTCTAGTTTTCTTTCTCAGTTCTCTCTCTGTTGCTTTCTCAATCAATATCTCCCTTTTTCTTCTGTTATCCTACATGAGGATTTGCTTCCTGTTAGTGAACCGTGAACATATATTCCTTGCTTAATGCCTAATCATCATAGTTTGTACTGTTGTAGCTATCTATAAATATGATGCTCTTCTGTCAATTCAATATGATTTGATTTGTTTTTTTTATCATTTATTTATTTTATTATTTGTGCTCGGATCTGGCATTTGCCAAACATAAGTTTATCCTTAAACAGATTGAGTTGATCAGTTAGACTTGCCTAGGCTATCCTATTTTAAGTACCCAAACAGGTTGCACATGATTATCCGCCTTAGGGACTATTACAAAAGATTGAAATGAGGGGAGAAACTCTGTACTGTGCTCGTAAGGATTTCTGAAATATAGATATACGGATTTACTCTATTGAGAACAATTTTTATATCCTTTAGTAGGTATTCATGATTTGTAAATTATCATTTCTCAGCTTGCTCAGAGTTCCAGATTTACGTTTGCACTTTTCTTGTGTACGAAAATGAAAATTTTAAACAGTTATTGTGCCAGTAATTTGGTCCCTATGTCATTGATTTATACAAACATAAGCTGCAGAAATTGCAGGTATAATAAGCAGTTTAGTGATGTGATATGTTTCAATGTTTTCCATTGGATAATTTAGGCAAACTTGAATACCTAAAATGACTCTGCTAAGTGATTATTTATCAAATTAGCAGTTGAACATGTTAGTGATGGTACACTTTTGGACCTGTTCAGTTCAAGCTCCACTTCGATAATCCATTATTTCCACCAACACGGGGATCTCATTATTTAGGAAACCCATCTTAATATCCGTTAGTGTTTTCATGGCTATATTTACTACCTTGAGGAACTTGGGTGTGGATTACAATTATGATTCTTAAATGCTCTGTTTCTTTTACCAGAACAATATTCCATTTATTTGTCCTTATCTATGTTCTAAAGTATCTTTTTATTTGTAATAATTCAATTTCTAGGAATTACTACTCCTGGAAGATGATACGAAGGCATTGGAGGAAATGTATCCTCAGGGAGAGAAGGTAAATTGTGACACCCCGAGATTTGGATTAGTCCTATATATAAGGTATAGATAGGACTAAATCTCTTAACCTGGCTATAGCAATTTGACGGTGGTTAGGCCTAAAAGGTTAAGAGGATTAAGCGTGCTAGAACTAGAGTAGTTTTAAGATGGATGACCCCCTCGGAAGTTGGGGCGTCACAATTGGTATCAAAGCCATCACTAACCGGAAGTGTGAGATGAGTCTCGGCTATGCCAGGCTATATAGCGGGTAGAGCGCGACTCCCCGACTAATCACCATTGTGGGTAGAATGCAACCCCTTATAAGATTAGCTAAGGCTAGCAAGACGAGTCTTAGATCACCTGGTACTTGTGAGTGTGCCTAAGCCTAACCTGGATGTCAGGGCTTAAAGGGAAAAAGAATGTAACACCCCAAGATTTGGATTAGTCTTATATATAAGGTACAAATAAGACTAAACCTCTTAATCCGGCTATAACATTTCTGGTGATTGTTAGGCCGAAGAGGTTAAAAGGGTTAAGCGTGCTAGAACTAGAATAGTTATAGAATAGGTGACCTCCTGGGAAGTTGGGGTGTCACATAAAATCAACATACAAACTTTCTATCCGATACTTGCCTATAAATTTTGTTTTGTTAATCTTTGCTTCATTTTTTTTCTTTTTCTTTTTCTTTTTTTTTTCCAGGCTGAGACTACTTGGGCTTTTACTGTCCTTGGATACGTAGGGAAGCTTATATTGGGTATTATTGGGTATGCTTCATACTTGTGCCATTTCAGTTTTCTGTCAATTATGTTAGCGGGGATCTTTTGATTAATGCACTTTTTTTTTTCAGGTTGGTTGTCTCAGTGGCTTGGGTTGCGCATATTGTCATATATCTATTGATTGACCCTCCTCTTTCGCCTTTCCTGAATGAGGTATTCGTCAAACTGGATAGTGTTTGGGGTAATCTATTCTGAGCACTTGACCTCACAACAGTCCTCATTTTATTTTTCATTTTCAGTAGATCTAACTAGTCTTGGTTTGTCTGAATTAGGTCTGCTTGGTATTGCAGCATTTGCATTTTTCTGCTTCTATCTATTGCTCGCAGTGATTGCAGGGGAAACGATGCTTGGTCTCAAATTAGTCTTCATTACCATCCACCCAATGAAGTAATTAGTGGCTACTTGCCGAACAATGAACTATATTATCAATTGTTCACAGTTGTTTATTTTTATTTTTTTTTTTTTTTTTTTTTTTTCTGTTTCCTAACTACTTAGTCAACTTGTTTCAGATGGGGAGCGACTCTCATGAATTCTTTTCTATTTAACGTTGGGCTTATTCTGCTTTGCTCAATCAGGTCTGTATATGAAGTGCTCTTCTATTTTTCATTTTTTTGGTTAGTGTTTTTTATGTGCCACCTCTGCGGGATGCTATGTATTCATCATGTTACACAGTAATCTTATTGGAGGTTGGTAAATTTCAGTGATGAATTAAATTAAAAGGATCAGGTATGTTTAACTAAAATTTTGGTGATCCGAATACTTCTTGTAGTGTAGAAACACCTGGAAGAATGTTTTTCATTTAATCCAAAACTGGACATGGGACATGTTCAGGATCTTAAATCGTTTTCCCTTTTTGTTGCTAATTTTAGATTTGAACCTTTTCCTTTGCAGTGATTCAGATCCCGCCACTAGTTTTACCTTTCACTTGCCCAATCCGGATCAGGAATTGCAATCCGGATCCCGAACTGATGTTTGGTGAAACTGTATGAACGATCTGATCGGGGATTGCGATCCGGATCCCGAACAAGCATTTTTCTGGAAATCGTCTTTCTTGCTTCTGCAATCCGGATCGTCCAATTCCAATCCGGATCGCTGCGTAAAATCTCCAGAAAAAGCTTTTTAAAAAGAAAAAAAAGAAATCTTGATCACTTTTAAATGACCATGCCTCCATATCTATTATTATTTCCGCAGGTATAACGTCTTCCAGTATGCATTTGTCGGCCTAGCAGTAATCACACTCATCTACTATGCACTATTTGTAAGTCCTATCCTTTAAATTACTTCATTCTACCATTTGGGATCCAGCAAACCTCAGTTTCTTGTGATCATTTCATTATGTTTAGGGATGGAGAAAGAGGAAACCAACTGGGAGGTTTCAGCTTTCGAGCTGATGAATTTGTGCTTTTACTGTAAAGCTCAAATTCTGTTGAAGTTGATCAGCTTGTCCTGGAGTTACAGAGGTTGCTAGCTAGTGATGTATCTGGTCTCAACACTCTACTTGAAGAGCCGAGGAATGTAAAAGTAGTGAGCTTGGCTTCTAGAAGAAGCACAACAGGAGTTCCGACCGCCCAGTGGAAGGATTGCTTCCAATGACTCGCCGTTTGTTTTGTATATCACGCCATTATTTCTTTGCCCCTCCTTTCTCTCACCTTCCGGTATATTCTTGTTCAATATATAGTTGGCTGATGCCATTTTATACTCTGGATCCTTTGAGAGAGAAAGATTGGCTGTTTTTTTTTTTTTTTTTTTTTTTTTTTTTTTTTAAATTCTATCTATTAATAGGTATGGAGACTAGCTGATCTTTGTGTACTACATTTTAGTTCCCATGCAAAATATTTGATACTAACTAGAGTGGTAACTTAGTATCAAAATATTTTTTTTCTTATTTTTTGAGAGAAACTTAGTATCAAAAAATATAATTGATGAAAATATTATTGATTAGTTAGGTTCTATGTGGTATTTGATATTAACATCTGCACTTTTTTAAAAGGGTGCCTCATATATTTGCAAGTATGAATGAGTTTGTACTTTTGAAAATATATAAGTTCTGATATATATATATAATTAGGCTAGAATACTATCGATAGCACCAAGTCATTGGTGTTATCAAGTTTTTAGCCGTTGGATGAAAAAATATGCGGTTGGGATTATAGTGGCCCCCTAGGGTTTACTAGGTGGTTGGTTGAATAGTAAAAATCTTAGGGGACTACTATAATCCCAACCGCATATCTTTTCATCCAACGGCTGAAAACTTGATAGCACCAATTGTTTAGTGCTATCGATAGTATTCTAGCCGGAATATATATATATATATATATATATATATATATATATATATATATATATATATATATAATAGAGCTGGTATACTTTTAAAAGCACGAGCAGAACTATGCTTGTGAATTTTTTACCATTGGATTTGTATTGAGATTTGTGCAAATTATATTTTCTCTCTCTCTCTTTGTACAAATCTCAATACAAATCTAATTATAAAAAATTCACAAGCATGATTGGGCTTGTGCTTTTAAAAGTATATAAGCCCTACTATATATATATATATATATACTACTATACTATCAATAGTACTTAAGTACTTGGTACTATTAAGTTTCTGGTCCTTGGACGAAGAGATGTGTGGTTAGGATGATAGTAATCCCCTAAGGTTTAGTTGGTTGTTGATGAAATAGTATAATTAGGGAATCACTATAATTATAACCGCACATCCCTTCGTTCAAGGGTCGAAAAGTCAATAGTACCAAATGCTTAGTACTATTGATAGTATAGTAGCTGAACTCTCTCTCTCTCTCTCTCTCTCTCTCTCCTCTCTATATATATATATATATATATATATATATATATATATAATATATATAGGAGAGGGATAAGCTTCTGAGGGAGAGAATCTCTCCTTCTGGATTAGAGGAGAGGGGAGGTGTGAAGATAGAGAGGAGAGAGAGAGCGAGAAGGAGAGGGTGATTGAATGGGAGGTCGCGACTCTCCGAGAGAGAGAGATATATAGCGAGGATATATCGATGAGAGAGATAGATCGAGAGGATGAGAGAGAGAGAGAGGAGATCGAGAGAAGAGAAGCGAGAGAGAGAGAGAGTCTGCTGCCATGAACGAACCGACCTCGCGATGAGTGGTGGTCATTAATGATGTAGATCGAGTTTGTTTGAATTTGTATTTGAAATCAGGTTTGTAGGTTCATGGCTTCCAGTAAACTCAAGAATCTACCGTTAATTACCCTACACTTGCAGTGTTAAGGGACCCTCGATTAAGAGACCAAAAATAAATGCTGATGATGAAAAAGACCGAACTTTTATTGATATGGCTTTCGAGTATATGGCTTAAGCAGGGGCATACCCCTACTGTACATGAGTGAGATGCTCAATTTATAAACTTGGTGGTCCTTCGAAAATGGGTGGCGGTCGAATGGGGTTGAGTTTGATATGATTTGGGTTGTTTAGTTTAGTGACTTTCGGTCGTTTGGATTTGGGTTTAGTTTAATGACTTTTCGGTCGTTTGAATTTGTTTGTTTGGATTTGGATTTAGTTTAATGACTTTTCAGTCGTTTGGATTTGGTTGTTTGGATTTAGGTTTAGTTTAATGACTTTTCGGTCATTTGGATTTGGATTTAGTTTAATGACTTTTCGGTCGTTTGAATTTGGGATTAGTTTAATGACTTTTTGGTCGAATGGGTTGTGTTTGATATGATTTGGGTTGTTTGAACTTGGGTTTAGTTTAATGACTTTTCGGTCGTTTGAACTTGGGTTTAGTTTAATGACTTTTCGGTCGTTTGGATTTGGGATTAGTTTAATGACTTTTCGGTCGAATGGGTTTGTGAGTCGATTAAGTTGACTCAGCAGATTCATTTGGAGTTAGCTCGGTTTGAACTCTTGATTTGTTTCAGTTCGGGTGGAGCTGGTTTACTTGATTTGGATCATCCCTGAAGTTCGATTTGAACCATTGTTTGGGTTGGGTTCAAATTGAATTGGTTTGAACCTTTTGTATTTGATTTGAGCTGAGCCGGTTTAGGCTTTCACTTGATTTGTCCCTTTTGAATTTGATTTGAGTCGAACCGTTATACTTTGGTTCAGAACCCTTTGAGACATGGTTTAGGTCGAACCCTTATGACTTAGTTCGAGACCCTTTGAATTCGATTTGGGTCGGGCCCTTATAGTTCGGCTCAACTTGGGCCCTTTCATAGTTCGGTCTGGTTCGGATCATTATCTTATGGTTTGTTTGAGATCCGTTTGAGTTTGATTCAGGTTGAGCCACCTTGGGGTTCGGTTCAACTTAGAATCCCTTTGCATTTGGTTTGGATCAAACTCTTGTGATTTGGTTCGAAATCCGTTTGAGTTTGATTTGAATCGCCCTCTTCACGGCTTGGTTTAGAACTCTTTGATTTCGATTTGGGGTCAAGCTGGTTCATGATCCGATTCAAGTTGCATATAGTTTCGTCCAGATTCGATTTAGGTTGAATTGGCTTATGGTTTGATCCGGCTTGGCTCGATCCTCCTGCGGTTCAGTTCAGGTTGAACTGACTTGTAATTTGGTTCGGCTCAGCTTTGGCCTCCTGTGGTTCTGTTTGGGTTGAACCGATAAGTTGAATCCTTTATAGTTTGGTTTAAACTGAACCGGCTTGTGGTTCGGTTTGGTTCGAACCTCATGCAGTTCAGTTTAAGTTGAATCCGCCTAAGTTCAAGGTGAATCCTTCACGGTGCGGTTTAGGTCAAGCCGGCTTGTAGTTCGGTTTGGTTTGACTCGGTTCTCTTGTGATTCCGTTCAGGTTGAACCGGCTTGTAATTTGATTCGGCTCGGCTTGGGCCTCAGGTGGTTCTGTTTGGGTTGAACTGACAAGCTGAATTCTTTATGGTTTGGTTTTAAGTCAAACCGGCTTGTGGTTTGGTTTGGCTCGAACCTCATGTAGCTCAGTTTAAGTTGAATCAGCCTAGGTTCAAGGTGTATCCTTCATGGCTCGGTTTAGCTCAAGCCGGTTTGTAGTTCGGTTTGGTTTGACTCGGTTCTCCTGTGCTTCCGTTCAAGTTGAACCGACTTGTAATTTGGTTCGGCTTGGCTTTGGCCTCCTGTGGTTCTGTTTGGGTTGAAACGACAAGTTAAATCCTTTATAGTTTGGTTAAACTGAACCGGCTTGTGGTTCGGTTTGGTTCGAACCTCATGTAGTTCAGTTTAAGTTGAATCCGCTTAGGTTGAAGGTGTATCCTTAATGGCTCGGTTTAGGTCGAGCCGACTTGTAGTTCGGTTTGGTTTGGCTCGGTTCTTCTGTGATTCCATTCATGTTGAATCGGCTTGTAATTTGATTCGGCTCGGCTTGGGCCTCATGTGGTTTTGTTTGGAATGAACTGACTTATAATTTTGTTCGGCTCGGCTTTGGCCTCTTATGGTTCTGTTTGAGTTGAGCCAATTTCAATTCACATTGAATCATTTATAGCTTGGTTCACTATTTATCTCGACATATTCATTCCGAATTATGTCTATAGGCTTCAGTTGGTAATTCAGTTTAAATCGAATTGATTCGAACCGAGTCTATCACGAAGATGGCAGTTTGATCGAGTCGAGCCGTGCCTATCACGAAGATGGCGATTGATTCTACCAGTGCCTATCACGAAGATGGCGATTTATTTTTATAATTTTTATTTTTTATTTTATTATTATTATTATTTTTTGGTGGGTTTGATCGTGTCGGGCCTATCACGAAGATGGCCGCTCGATCGCGCCAAAGGAACGGTTTGGTTTAAATCGCCATGATCCGACCGTGTCGAGCCTATCACGAAGATGGCCGCTCGGTAAAAAAAAATCTAAAGTTAGGTTTGATCGTGTCGAGCCTATCGCGAAGATGGCCGCTCGATCGCACCAAAAGGACGGTTTAATTTGGAATAGGGATTTGTGTGTCGAGCCTATCACGAAGATGGCCGCATAATCAAATCGGTTGGAGAACCGTCGTCATGTCGTTCGGCGAGCGTCTTGAGGAGACGGGTGTTTAGTGGATATGCACGCATGACATAGTAACGATCCAATGCCGGATTTGATCGGTCGAGCCTATCACAAAGATGGTCGCACAATCAAATCGACAAAAAGGTCGCCACTATATCGTTTGTGCGCATCCACCGACCCGCCCGCCGTCATCTTGGTTGTAGGATAGTCTTGTGGCTACCATTGTTGCCACCGTCGAAGAAGGGAGAAAAGGTCACGAGACCTCGCACATCGTCATCTTCGTCATTGTCGTCATCATGGCCGCCGTCGAAGAAGGAAGAAGTGTCCATCGTTGTCATCGTCGTCGCCATCATGGCCGCCGTTGTGCATTCACTTTTTTTAAAAAAATTTTATTTCTTTATTTTTTAAAAAAAAAACATCTCCTCCCCTCTTTTTTCTTTGAATGGCCCAATTTATAGTGATTTTAGGAGCTCTTTGTTTGGGAAAACAATTCAAAAAATTTCAAAATATTAGGCAACGATATATTTTTATTTCTTTTTTTTTTTTTCTTTCCTTTTTCTCCTTTTTTTTTTTTTTTTTTTTTTCTGTATCTCATTCCCTTCCTTTCTCTTTTCAATTTTGAATTTCAAATTCTATATCTCATTCTTTTTTTTTTTTCTTTCTTTTTTCTTTTTCAATTTTGAATTTCAAATTCTATATCTCATTCCCTTTCTCTTTTTTTTTTTTTTTTCTTTTCTTTCTTGACTATGAGTCATTAAGGGCAAGTATCAATCAATTAACATTTAATTAATTTTTTTTCATCCATTTCCACATTTCTTTTCTTTCCTTTTTCTTTTTCAATTTTCAATTTCAATTTTTTTTATCTCAACAAAAGAGAGAGAAAGAGAGAGAGAGAACTAGGCTGGAATACTATCGATAGCACCAAGTCATTGGTGCTACCAAATTTTCAGCCCTTGGATTATGGAATGTGCGGTTAGGATGATAGTAGTCCTTTAGGGTTTAGTGGGTGGGTGGTTAGTTGAATAGTAAAAATTCTAGAGGACTACTATAATCTCAACCGCACATCTTTTCATCCCAGGACTGAAAACTTGGTAGCACAAATTACTATATATATATATATATATATATATATATATATATATATATATATATATATATATATAGAGCTAAGCTTCTAGATCACATATATTTAATTAAAATTTGATATTAAAATATTAGTCATTTAATAAGTTGTAGTGTATGGAGTATTAATATATACCAGATGCATGTAACAAGTCCTCCAACTTTAACTTTTTAACTAAAAAATTTATTTATAAAATATCCATCAACATTATTAAGTTTAATTAAATTTTTAAATAAAATTATTAAAATAATTTAACTCTATAAATATTGAAAGTTAAATAAATATTAATAAAAAAGTTTATTTTTTATAATAAGCGTAAGGCTGACTTTATAGATTCTTTTTTTATATCTTTAGTTATAATTTTAAAATTTTAAAATTTTGATAATTATATATTTTAATTGATTGAAATACCATTTACCCGCCATGAAGCGCGCAAGCCCTACACTAATTTGTTTAAAAATTCACATATCTTGAACCTCTTTTAATCCGGTTCCTCCTGGGTTTAAAAATTTACATTGTTGGATGTTAACAAAAAGTGAAATTTTACCTCTGGTAAACATTCATTCTTTGTACTAAACACAATTAATAGAGGATGAAAATTTAAAAGAATAATTGATTGTTCCTAATGCAAGTGGCAAAAAATTTGATGATTGATATTCGAAGTCTCGAATTCGAAACTTTAGTTGCTTCACATTTTTAGATAAGTTTATTTAAAAAATAAACAAAGTTCGAAACTCTAGTTGCTTCACAAAATAGCTACCTCTCTCTCTCTCTCTCTCTCTCTCTCTCTCTCTCTCTCAAAAAAAAAAAAAAAAAAAAAAAAAAAAAAAAAAAAAAAAAACTTTGCCCCTAGTAGATGCAAAATGTATTTACAAGAAAAATGGAAACTGTGCACCTTAAAATGAGAGTGTACATCTTATAGTCCCAAGAGCTTATAAATTTATTTAAGAGTGTACATCTTATAATCCCAATCCTAGAGCTTATAAATTTATTTAAATTTTTTAATTTTTTTAAAAAAAATTGATCAGACAAGAGAACAATATGGGTCGTTGGACGAAGGAATGCAAAATTTACAACACTTCTTGGAGTGTATAGGTAGCAATATTGCTCTATTTGTTAACATTTGTACAATATAATTACCAACATATGTACAACATAATTGCTACATAAATATTTTTGTGTCTGTGTGCGTGTGCGTGCGTGTGTGTGTGTGTGTGTGTGTGTGTGTGTGTGTGTTGCGACAAAATTGTTTCATAAATTAAGAGAAAAGAAGTATTAGGGCACTCGCGAAACCTCTACTTCCACCTGTTAAATGGCCAGGGAAATAAAACAAAGGAAAAACTCAAGCTAGATGAGTAGAGACAAAGAGATCATAAATCCTGGTATCCTGGTATCCAAAGATGCCCTAAAGTGAAACTTCTTGGTGCACTGCAAAATGTATTCTAAGCAAAATGTTGGTGCTTAATGCATAGCAAATCGAGCATATATATATAATGAGGGTACAATACTCGCAACACTAACAAATAAATTTTGTACATACTACCAGAATAATCGCACACACTTGGAAAGAAAACACAAAATTACAAACACTTTTTATTTAACATCGTTTCAACTATTACCACGGACGGTCATAAATACTTTCTACGCTTACTTATACAAGAGGGGACCAGACCTCGATACTGCAAACCTTGGCGTTGGGCTCGGTCCTTGACCTGTTGAACTCGACCCTTCCACAAACTTCACTTTCCGGCTCGAATTGTAGTCTAACGGGCCCGACCGCCTCATGCTACGGAGTAGCTTCTCGCCACCCTTCATCCTCGTACCATCCCCTTCATAGACTTCAGTTGATGCACTATAATGACTAGATGATTCATAAGCATTAGTTTGAGGGGTGGAATCCCCCCTGCCTTGCCTAACTGCCGGAGATGCGTGCGCAAGAGAAATAAGAGGTGATTGTCTTGGAGACGGTCCTAAAAGTTCGGTGAACACGGATGAAGAAGTTCCGTACTGTTGCCTGAATATTGAGCGGATAATTGTGTACGGTATGTGAACTTCAAGAGTGCTTCTTGGTAGGTAGGGGGAGAGTTCGCAGAGCTGGTCCAGGAATATTAGCTTGGGTACGATATGTGGCCTGAATGGAAGATGAAATGGAAGAGAAACAGGACTAATTATATAAGGCATAATACAAGCTAACATATGAAAATACTACCATTAGATTTTGTTGGAGAGTATTCAGGCATCCATTCCAATGCCAAGCCTCTTTTACTAGTCTGTGCAGCAAAGAGTGCTGGCTCAGTTTTCTCTCTTAAGGAGATATTAGTCGAAGTGCAAGAGGAGAAACAAAGAAAACACCTAGATACTAATCAAGGGCATGTTTGGTTTGAAAGATTTTGAGACTTGAAATGAGAATCAGAATGCCCTATTCTTATTGTTGGTGCTTGGTTTTGAGTGATTGGCTTTCCGATTCCCATTCCGGAGGGAATCGAATTTCCTCAAAATGATTCCCACCATAGAGGTGGGATGGGAATCGGATTCCCTCGAAATGATTCCCGCCGCGGAGGTGGAAATCAACTTTAATTCTGGAGGGGATTGAGAAACTAACTCATTTCACTAATAATTATTTAAATTCAAATATTAAACTATATTTAAATTTTACATAAATTATAATTTTCAATTTGAATTTGAATTTGAATTATGAATTCAAATATGGATTTTATTTTTTAAAAATTCAAATTGAAATTCTAATATAAATTTGATATTTGAATTCAGTTCTAAATTTAAATTTTGAACTCGAAATTAAATTGTAAATTCATATTTTAAGTTCAAATTGTGAGTTCAAATTTGGATTCAAATTTTGATTACGAATTAGGATAGTAAATTTAAAATTTAAATATTGTGAATTTTGATTTGAATATGATTCTGATTCCGATGAACCAAACAAATCAGGAGTTTTTATCATTTTCATCATTATGTTTTCTTTTCCGGTCCGTTCTCATTCTTATTCCTATTTCAATTCATGTTTTGAACCAAACGTGCCCTAAGAATAACTAACTTGTTAATCAACATCACGAACATCGGTCCATTTCCCCCACATGGACAAATGTACCTTCAGCAAAATGCTAGAAGTACTAATATAACTGTGATCTACTCAAAAGGTAAAATAACTGTGCTTTATTCAAAAAGTAAACAAAAATTACTATCATAACCCACGTTCATCCCAATCACATGCTCGTTTGAAATTTCACCATGGGAAGAAGCTGGCACACAAGTCAGAGGAATCAAATTAAGTTTTACCTTCTTTCCATAATTCGACGGTCCACCTTTACTGTTGAATGTCTCGAATTTTGGAACCGCGAGGTTTTCTAATTCTATTTTATTTTGATTATTTCATTAAGTTTAGATTATGCATAATCTTATTGAGGTTATTTCTAATTTTATTGGGTTTTAGTTTGTAATATAAATATACTCTTTATTTGATTGATTACATACAGCAATTGAGCGGGAGTAAGGGGTATACTTTGGGACTAGAGTTTTGTTAGAGAGACATCTTTTGTACTCCAATTTGATTATAATGAGTCTCCACTCTGTTTTTGCTCGTAGACGTAAGCTAGTGGCCAAATCACGTAAATATTTAAGTGCTTTATTTTGTTTCTCTTTTTCGATTCTCTTTTGGTAAATTTCGCGACTGATAAACTAGATCATTTCCGCTGTTGTCATAACAAACTAATATCAAAGCAAATCTGGTATTAGGGTAAGTCTCAAATTCATAACAAACTAGTATCAAACTCGGATTGTTTGTTTGGGTATTCAAGACGTCGACAAAGTTTGAGATCGATAAGTTTGATCGCTCCGGCAGTTTCGCTCTACAATAAGTTGTTGTTCTAATGCAACAGAGGTTGCAAAAGGAGTAACCGGAGAAAGAGAAGATTGACATTTCAGAGAACCCTACGAATTTGCTCATTAAGTCTCTTTCGATGACTAAGTTTAAGTATTCTGTAGACTTAGTTTGTGCATGCAGCAGCACTCAATGAGCTTTTGGGATTTTGTTGGAGAAGATTGTTGAATATGTCTCGAATTCTAGAACCGCAAGATTTTCTAACCCTATTATGTTTTGGTTATTCCATTAAGTTAAGTTTAGATTATGTCTAATCTTATTAAGGTTATTTCTAGTCTTATTGGGCTTTAGTTTGTAATATAAATACACTTTTTATTTCATTAATTTGGTCCGACAGATGAGAGAGAGTATGGGATATATTTTGGGACTAGGATTTTTAAGATATGCATATTTTGTACTCCAGTTTGATTATAATGAAAATCTCCGGTCCACTATGTTTTCGCCTATGGAGGTACGCCAGTGATCGAACTACGTAAATATTTATGTGCTTTATTTTTCTTCTCTTTTTTCGATTCTCTTTTGGTGTTTTCGCACCCGACAAACTAGATCTTTACTATTTTTGTCATAATAAACTGGTATCAGAGTAAGTCGCGAATTCATAACATTTACTCGTGACCCGATCGAAGACTAGTTGTTTCACATTTCCAGCTAAGTTTATTTCAAAAATAAACGAAGCGGGTAGCATGCTACCTTTCTCTCAAAAAAAAAACAAGTTGCATTTCGTTCAAATCCTTTAAAAATACAGTTCTCTTCCCTAAGAAAGGAGATTACGAAATCCAATACATAAAAGGTTCAGTCAACTGGTCCTTCAAACATACTAAACCTCATAATGCAAAAAGATTAAGGGCCTGTTTGGATGCTTTATATTTTGGAGCATAGTTTAATTATGCTACAGGTTTAGGAAAAATTTTCTATGAAGTGTTTGGAGGCTTAAAAACACACAAATAAATTAGAGTATAGTTAAACTATTGTAACGACCCGGCCTACTAGTAATAATAACTCGTTGGGCCCAAATTACAATCCAAAATGCTTAAGCCCAGTTATTATTACTATTGTCCATGTCTCTTATGTATCCAATCATAAATCCAATCCCATCCGATGTGGGATTATTGGGGTGTCACAGATTCCTCCCATTTAGGCCTGACGTCCTCGTCAGCCCAAATACACACACAACCCAAGATCACCAAACGATGTGAGACTTGTCTCGCTAGCCCTGTCATCTAGACCCGGGCTCAGCCAAGACTCGTCGCACACTTCCGGCTGGTGATTGGCTTCAATACTAAATGTAACGACCCGGCCCACTAACAATAATAACTCGTTGGGCTCAAACCACAACCCAAAATGCTTAAGTCCAGTTATTATTACTAGTGTCCATGTCTCTTATATACCCAATCACAAATCCAATCCCATCCGATATGGGATTATTGGGGTGCCACAACTATACTCTAAAAAGTAAGGTAAAAGTAAAATCCAAAAATTTCTTTGGAAATCTAAACTTTATTTATCGGGCCGCAACCGACTCTCTCTTTTTTCGTTCGCTATCTCTCTCCCATCGCACCCTCTTCCCTCTCTACACCCACCCACCTCTTCAACTGTGTTTTTCTCTGCACGCCCCAACACCCCAACCCCACCACCAATTGTGTTTTTCTCCGCACGCCCCAAAACCCCAACCCCACCATTGCCTACATCTTTCCATCCAATTGTGTTTTTCTCCACACGCCCCAAAACCCCAACCCCAACCCCACCATTGCCTATATCTTCCCTTTCCACACCCACCATTGCCTACATCTTCCCATCCAACTATATTTTTTTCCGCACGCCCCAAAACCCCAACCCCACCATTGCCTATATCTTTCCTTTCCACACCGACTGCAACAGAGTTTTCTCTCCACATTCCAACACCCCAACCCCAACAACTGAATTTTTTCTCCACACCTCTCTATACTGGACAAAAGTTTCCTCTCGCACCACCCCTCGCGTTTTTTCTCCAAACCTCTCCACACTAGACAAAAATTTCCTCTCGCACCACCCCTCGCCTCGCCATGGCCGGAGAGGAGTCACGCTATTTTTCTCTTCCAATCGATAAAGATAGATTATATTTTTTTTTTTTCTTTCACAAAGTAGATAATGATAAGAAAATTTATTAAATTAATTTTACACACAATTAATTTTTTCAAATGCATGCAATTTTATCAATTTTTTTTTTGAGAAAACATTATAAAAATAATTTATATGATTTTTTTTTTTTTTTCCTCTTCATTGTTTTTTTTTTTTTGCTACTTGATATACGATAAGTTTGTTTCATTCATTCATATATATATATATATATATATATATGAGTAGAGCTTATATGTTTTTAAAAGCACAAGCCCATCCATGCTTGTAAATTTTTTACCATTGGATTTGTATTGGGATTTGTGTTTTTGTAAAGTCAACTAAAGAGAGAGAAAGATAAGTAAAAAGCACAAATCCCAATACAAATCCAATAGTAAAAAATTTACAAGCATGGATGGGTTTATACTTTAAAAGTAGCTCTACTATATATATATATATATATATATATATATATATATATATATATATATATATATATATATATATATAGTTCTTAAATGTAAATCCATTTAAACGCTAATTTTTTTAATTTAAACTCCATAATAGCTAATTCTTTAATTTTATCAAAGAATTCGTGAAATTATATAAAATGTATCCAAACAACCTTTAAAATGAACCCGTAGAATTTTTTTGGAGTTACAGGACAACGAATTTCATCTAGAGTAAAACCATGGTATTTAAACTCTATGGAATTATTTTACAATGTATCCAAACGGGCCCTAAGAATAAAGAAAAAAACAGGAACGAAATATTGTGGAGGACCAGACATAACTAGGAAAAACGTACAATTCAGACCCAAAAACTAAATTTTTATAGACTTCTTATTTTCTTTTTTCTATTTAGGAGAAGAATAGAATATGTTACCTTATACCAAAAGGTATGAAACTAAGGAGAAAGCATGCTAGAAAGCCTACAACGCCCCAATAGTATCACATCACCTAGTGCTTGTGAGTTTCTTAATCCAGCTACAGCATTTTGAACGATGGCTAGTCTTAAGAGATTAAAAGGGTTAAGCGTGATAAGACTAGAGTAGTTCTAGGATGTGAAGTGAGGCGTCACAGAGTTATTAGTGCTAGTGGGCTGGGTCGTTACATTTGGTATCAGAGCTGATTCACTGGCCGAAGTGTGAAGTGTGAGGTGGGCTTCACATCGCCTGGTGATCTTGGGCCGCATATGTGATTGGGCTGACGATGACGTCAAGGCCTAAACGAGAGGAGTCTATAACACCTCAATAATCCCACATCGAATGGTAACGAGG
The DNA here is from genome assembly GCA_029168755.2 of Tillandsia fasciculata. Taxonomy (NCBI): domain Eukaryota; kingdom Viridiplantae; phylum Streptophyta; class Magnoliopsida; order Poales; family Bromeliaceae; genus Tillandsia; species Tillandsia fasciculata. Next base: position 3,588,949 of record CM054952.1, read on the forward strand.
TTTAGATTGGGTATATTAAAGACCATAGACCCTAATAACAATAACTTGGCTTAAGCAATTTGGGTCAATGGTGTGGACCTAACGAGTTATTATAAATAGCAAGTCATTACAAAGCCAGCTAGCACAAAGTTATTTTCATGAAGGAAATTTCACAATGAAATACAAGATTTTGCTCAACAGGAGATAATGCAATTGCCAATACAGTCCATATGAATAGCAAGAAAAGGCCTAACTTTAGTCCTGTAACGGGTTCCACATTGGATAGGAAAGGAGTTCTGATTGAGAATGTAAGAGACATCACACCCTAGTAATAAAAACTAGGCTTAAGCATTTTGGGTCGGTGGTTTAAGGCCCAACGAGTTATTTTTGCTAACAGATCAGGTGGTTACAATTGGTATCAGAGCCGAATACTAACCGAAAGTGTGAGAACTAAGTGTTATATAGGGCAAAGTGCTATATCATGGTGTTTGGTAGGAGCCACCTCTTGAATCCGCAGAAGCCACATTTAAATTCTCATATTGCCTGATAATTCTGGTCTGTATCTGTGATTTGTGATCGGATTTGGACCTAACGGGGAGAGTTTATGGCCTCGTTTGGCTAATTGGAGAAGTGATTCCTACAGAATTGATTTTAGTTTGAAATTTTGATTTTGGTTAAAAACTGTAAAGCGTTTAGCTAAGTTTTGATTAAAATTAATTTTTTTGAAGTAATTTTGTAAAACTATTTGGCAAAAAAAAAAATTTTTGCTTGCAAATAATAATATTTTTACTAAATTTTATTTTAAAAAAATATAAAATTTGAATTTAAATTTTAAATTTGCACAAAAATTAAAATTTTGATGTTTTAATTTAAAATATAAATTTGAAATTTAAAAATTTAAACTTTAAATTTTGAATTTTTAAATCTATATTTAAATTTTTAATTTCAAATTTTAAATCTAAATTAGAAATTTAAAATTTAAAATTTAAAATTTAAAATTTTGAAATTTGAAATTTAAAATTGGAACATTTAAATTTAAAACTAAACTTTAAAATTTAATATTCAAAAATAAAATTTGAAATTTGAAATTAGAAATTTAAATTTAATATCTAAATTTTGAAATTTTAAATTTTAAATTTTTAAATTCAACTATAAAATTTAAATTTAAATTTTTAATAAAAATTAAAATTGAAAATTAAAATTAAAATTTAAAATTTGAGTCCAAAATCAGAATCAGATTTCAAAAAGCAGGTTTTAGCTGCTTTTGATTTTGGACCTCGAAAATCAGGAAACTTATTCTAAAAATCAAAATCAGATTTTTTAATTGAGGTTGCCAAACGTTCTATTGAGCCGAAATTACTTTTGAGCCCAAAATCACTTTTCGAAAACTAGGCCAAACACCGACTATAATACCTCAATAGTCCTACATCAGATGAGAATGGGGTTCTGATTGAGAATATAAAAGACATCACACCCTAGTAATAAAAACTAAGCTTAAGCATTTTGGGCCGGTGATTTTGTCGGATCGTTGGCGCTAACCATTAATCCCAAAAGCTCGAGCTGTTAGAAATATACAACCAATTCACTTAAAGTGTACAAACACAGCGCCCACGGTTTTCGACCGGACTCAACCCACCTGGACGTTAGGTCTATTGTTGGGCCTCTTGCCGTTAGGTCTATTGTGGACCGCAGCCCCACTCAACTTATTGAGCTCACCCAACTCAACTTATTAGTCTCCTGGGCCTATTGTCACGGGGCAAGAAGTTGGACCTATTTTAACCCATAAATAAATAGCCAACAATCCCCCCTCCCAACACCTGCACCGTGTGGGAATCGAACCCGTGCCACTGGCTCTGATACCACTTGTCGGATCGTTGGCGCTAACCATTAATCCCAAAAGCTCAAGCTGTTAGAAAGATGCAACCAATTCACTTAAAGTGTACAGACACAGCGCCCACGGTTCTCGACCAGACTCAACCCACCTAGACGTTAGGTCTATTGTTGGGCCTCTTGCCGTTAGGTCAATTGTGGACCGCAGCCCCACTCAACTTATTGGGCTCACCCAACTCAACTTATTAGTCTCCTGGGGCTATTGTCATGTGGCAGGAAGTTGGACCTATTTTAACCCATAAATAAATAACCAACAAATTTGAGACATTTGGGCCCAACGAGTTATTATTGCTAGCGGGTCGGATCGTTAAATTTGGTATCAAAGCCGAATACTAGCAAAAAGTGTGAGTTCTAAGTGTTATGCAGGGCAAAATGCTATAACACGGTTTTAGTGGGAGCCACCTCTTGAACCCACAAGAGTCACATCTAGAATCTCACATCGCCTGATAATTCTATTTTATGTCTGCGATTTGGGAATCCACCCTAATAATAATAACTAGGTTTAAGTATTTTGGGACAGTGGTTTAGGCCCAAGAAGTTAATATTGCTAACGAGTTGAGTCATTACAAGTTCATGATGTATATCCTTTACATAGAGAAAAGGCTTAAAAATGTGAATCATTGAAGTTACGGTAATAGCTGAGAAGTACCGCATAAGCGAGAATACTAAATAACAAAGGAATGCCAGGAAACTAATACATAATTTTGAGAAATAATTTCTGTAATGAGAATTTTGCACCATTTCAATTCGTGAGAGTTCTAATGAGTATTGTGGAGTTTGGTACCTGGTATTATCGTTCCATGAATCCAGTACGACCACCGCAGAGCATTTGACGTAAAGTTGCATAGCAGATTTAATATTTGCTTCAGCAGAGATGCGGTTAAGTATCTCAGGCTCTTTTGTCTTGTCAGCACACCCATTTGGAAAAGACTGCTGTTCTCTTTCGATCCTAATATACTCACTTCCTCCGATCACAGCATTGATACACCTAGAAAAATCCAGATGCAGTAGTTAATTGATGTTTCCATGTTCCCTGAGTGCCGACGTTCAGTTGATTATGGATGAAGCTTCTAGAATATGATACTTTTAGTTGATAACAATATGATACAGAAGAAATTTTCAAGAAATGATGCATTTAGATGAAATAGTGGAAACTTCAGATCATTCTGTCTAAGATGCTTTAATCTCAGATTATCAATGATTGACAACAGGGTTATTTACATATACGTTATTTTCTACGGTAAGAGAAAAAGTATCCACAGTATTTGACAATTGAACACATTCCTGTGGTTTCTAGTAGTATGATATATAATAAATACAAATAGAAAAGGCCAATGTTACAGAAAATTTAGCTTTTATTTTCAATCAATAAAAAGAATTCTAACAGTAACTGCCACAGTTAGTGCATTAGTAAAACCAGAAATAAGAAAAGAAACTCTTTACCCACGAATAAAATAAGTTAAATTTGAGAACCTAGCTAATAAGAATTCCATACCTTGCTAAGCAATGTAAGTTGTTGTCGAATTCTCCGGTACTAACATTATAAGCAGTCATACTCCAAATATTTGACATCATAAATGCAGCACAAAGATATGGAAGAAA
>CM054952.1:3592519-3653970 GCA_029168755.2 Tillandsia fasciculata
GAGAGAGAGAGAGATAGTCTGCTGCCATGAACGAAACCGACCCCGCGATGAGTGGTGGTCATTAATGATGCAGATCGAGTTTGTTTGAATTTTGTATTTGAAATCAGGTTTGTAGGTTCATGGCTTCCAGTAAACTCAAGAATCTACCGTTAATTACCCTACACTTGCAGTGTTAAGGGACCCTCGATTAAGAGACCAAAAATAAATGCTGATGATGAAAAAGACCGAACTTTTATTGATATGGCTTTCGAGTATATGGCTTAAGCAGGGGCATACCCCTACTGTACATGAGTGAGATGCTCAATTTATAAACTTGGTGGTCCTTCGAAAATGGGTGGCGGTCGAATGGGGTTGAGTTTGATATGATTTGGGTTGTTTAGTTTAGTGACTTTTCGGTCATTTGGATTTGGTTGTTTGGATTTGGGTTTAGTTTAATGACTTTTCGGTCGTTTGAATTTGTTTGTTTGGATTTGGATTTAGTTTAATGACTTTTCAGTCGTTTGGATTTGGTTGTTTGGATTTAGGTTTAGTTTAATGACTTTTCGGTCATTTGGATTTGGATTTAGTTTAATGACTTTTCGGTCGTTTGAATTTGGGATTAGTTTAATGACTTTTGGTCGAATGGGTTGTGTTTGATATGATTTGGGTTGTTTGAACTTGGGTTTAGTTTAATGACTTTTCGGTCGTTTGAACTTGGTTTAGTTTAATGACTTTTCGGTCGTTTGGATTTGGGATTAGTTTAATGACTTTTCGGTCGAATGGGTTTGTGAGTCGATTAAGTTGACTCAGCAGATTCATTTGGAGTTAGCTCGGTTTGAACTCTTGATTTGTTTCAGTTCGGGTGGAGCTGGTTTACTTGATTTGGATCATCCCTGAAGTTCGATTTGAACTATTGTTTGGGTTGGGTTCAAATTGAATTGGTTTGAACCTTTTGTATTTGATTTGAGCTGAGCCGGTTTAGGCTTTCACTTGATTTGTCCCTTTTGAATTTGATTTGAGTCGAACCGTTATACTTTGGTTCAGAACCCTTTGAGACATGGTTTAGGTCGAACCCTTATGACTTAGTTCGAGACCCTTTGAATTCGATTTGGGTCGGGCCCTTATAGTTCGGCTCAACTTGGGCCCTTTCATAATTCGGTCTGGTTCGGATCATTCTCTTATGGTTTGTTTGAGATCCGTTTGAGTTTGATTCAGGTTGAGCCACCTTGGGGTTCGGTTCAACTTAGAATCCCTTTGCATTTGGTTTGAATCAAACTCTTGTGATTTGGTTCGAAATCCGTTTGAGTTTGATTTGAATCGCCCTCTTCACGGCTTGGTTTAGAACTCTTTGATTTCGATTTGGGGTCAAGCTGGTTCATGATCCGATTCAAGTTGCATATAGTTTCGTCCAGATTCGATTTAGGTTGAATTGGCTTATGGTTTGATCCGGCTTGGCTCGATCCTCCTGCGGTTCAGTTCAGGTTGAACTGACTTGTAATTTGGTTCGGCTCAGCTTTGGCCTCCTGTGGTTCTGTTTGGGTTGAACCGACAAGTTGAATCCTTTATAGTTTGGTTTAAACTGAACCGGCTTGTGGTTCGGTTTGGTTCGAACCTCATGCAGTTCAGTTTAAGTTGAATCCGCCTAGGTTCAAGGTGAATCCTTCACGGCGCGGTTTAGGTCAAGCCGGCTTGTAGTTCGGTTTGGTTTGACTCGGTTCTCCTGTGATTCCGTTCAGGTTGAACCGGCTTGTAATTTGATTCGGCTCGACTTGGGCCTCATGTGGTTCTGTTTGGGTTGAACTGACAAGCTGAATTCTTTATGGTTTGGTTTAAGTCAAATCGGCTTGTGGTTTGGTTTGGCTTGAACCTTATGTAGCTCAGTTTAAGTTGAATCAGCCTAGGTTCAAGGTGTATCCTTCATGGCTCGGTTTAGCTCAAGCCGGTTTGTAGTTCGGTTTGGTTTGGCTCAGTTCTCCTGTGCTTCCGTTCAAGTTGAACTGACTTGTAATTTGGTTCGGCTTGGCTTTGGCCTCCTATGGTTCTGTTTGGGTTGAAACGACAAGTTAAATCCTTTATAGTTTGGTTAAACTGAACCGGCTTGTGGTTCGGTTTGGTTCGAACCTCATGCAGTTCAGTTTAAGTTGAATCCGCTTAGGTTGAAGGTGTATCCTTAATGGCTCGGTTTAGGTCGAGCCGACTTGTAGTTCGATTTGGTTTGGCTCGGTTCTTCTGTGATTCCATTCATGTTGAATCGGCTTGTAATTTGATTCGGCTCGGCTTGGGCCTCATGTGGTTTTGTTTGGAATGAACCGACTTATAATTTTGTTCCGCTCGGCTTTGGTCTCCTATGGTTCTGTTTGAGTTGAGCCAATTTCAATTCACATTGAATCATTTATAGCTTGGTTCACTATTTATCTCGACATATTCATTCCGAATTATGTCTATAGGGTTCAGTTGGTAATTCAGTTTAAATCGAATTGATTCGAACCGAGTCTATCACGAAGATGGCAGTTTGATCGAGTCGAGCCGTGCCTATCACGAAGATGGCGATTGATTCTACCAGTGCCTATCACGAAGATGGCGATTTATTTTTATAATTTTTATTTTTTATTTATTTTATTATTATTATTTTTTGGTGGGTTTGATCGTGTCGGGCCTATCACGAAGATGGCCGCTCGATCGCGCCAAAGGAACGGTTTGGTTTAAATCGTCATGTTCCGACCGTGTCGAGCCTATCACGAAGATGGCCGCTCGGTAAAAAAAAAAATCTAAAGTTAGGTTTGATCGTGTCGAGCCTATCGCGAAGATGGCCGCTCGATCGCACCAAAAGGACGGTTTAATTTGGAATAGGGATTTGTGTGTCGAGCCTATCACGAAGATGGCCGCATAATCAAATCGGTTGGAGAACCGTCGTCATGTCCTTCGGCGAGCGTCTTGAGGAGACGGGTGTTTAGTGGATATGCACGCACGACATAGTAACGATCCAATGCCGGATTTGATCGGTCGAGCCTATCACAAAGATGGTCGCACAATCAAATCGACAAAAAGGTCGCCACTATATCGTTTGTGCGCATCCACCAACCCGCCCGCCGTCATCTTGGTTGTAGGATAGTCTTGTGGCTACCATTGTTGCCACCGTCGAAGAAGGGAGAAAAGGTCACGAGACCTCGCACATCGTCATCTTCGTCATTGTCGTCATCATGGCCGCCGTCGAAGAAGGAAGAAGTGGCCATCGTTGTCATCGTCGTCGCCATCATGGCCGCCGTCGTCGTCGCCGTTGTGCATTCACTTTTTTTAATTAAATTTTATTTCTTTATTTTTTAAAAAAAAACATCTACTCCCCTCTTTTTTCTTTGAATCCAATGGCTCAATTTATAGTGATTTTAGGAGCTCTTTGTTTGGAAAAATAATTCAAAAAATTTCAAAATATTAGGCAACGATATATTTTTATTTCTTTTTGTTTTTTTTTCTTTCCTTTTTCCCTTTTTTTTTTTTTTTTTTTTTTCTGTATCTCATTCCCTTCCTTTCTCTTTTCAATTTTGAATTTCAAATTCTATATCTCATTCTTTTTTTTTTTTCTTTCTTTTTCTTTTTCAATTTTGAATTTCAAATTCTATATCTCATTCCCTTTCTCTTTTTTTTTTTTTTTCTTTTCTTTCTTGACTATGAGTCATTAAGGGCAAGTATCAATCAATTAACATTTAATTAATTTTTTTTATCCATTTCCACATTTCTTTTCTTTTCTTTTTCTTTTTCAATTTTGAATTTCAATTTTTTTTTGTCTCAACAAAAGAAAGAGAAAGAGAGAGAGAACTAGGCTGGAATACTATCGATAGCACCAAGTAATTAGTGCTACCAAATTTTCAGCCTTTGGATTATGGAATGTGCGGTTAGGATGATAGTAGTCCTTTAGGGTTTAGTGGGTGGTTGGTTGAATAATAAAAATTCTAGAGGACCACTATAATCTCAAACGCATATCTTTTCATCCAATGACTGAAAACTAGGTAGCACAAATTACTTTATATATATATATATATATATATATATATATATATATATATATATATATATATATAGAGCTAAGCTTCTAGATCACATATATTTAATTAAAATTTGATATTAAAATATTAGTCATTTAATACGTTGTAGTGTATGAAGTATTAATATACACCAGATGCATGTAACAACTCCTCCAACTTTAACTTTTTAACTAAAAAATTTATTTATAAAATATCCATCAACATTATTAAGTTTAATTAAATTTTTAAATAAAATTATTAAAATAATTTAACTCTATAAATATTGAAAGTTAAATAAATATTAATAAAAAAGTTTATTTTTTATAATAAGCGTAAGGCTGACTTTATAGATTCTTTTTTTATATCTTTAGTTATAATTTTAAAATTTTAAAATTTTGATAATTATATATTTTAATTGATTGAAATACCATTTACCCGCCATGAAGCGCGCAAGCCCTACACTAATTTGTTTAAAAATTCACATATCTTGAACCTCTTTTAATCCGGTTCCTCCTGGGTTTAAAAATTTACATTGTTGGATGTTAACAAGAAGTGAAATTTTACCTCTGGTAAACATTCATTCTTTGTACTAAACACAATTAATAGAGGGAAAATTTAAAAGAATAATTGATTGTCTCTGGTGCAAGTGGCAAAAGATTTGATGGTTGATATTCAAAGTTCCGAATTTAAAACTCTAGTTGCTTCACATTTTTAGATAAGTTTATTTAAAAAATAAACAAAGTTTGAAACTCTAGTTGCTTCACAAAATATAGCTACCTCTCTCTCTCTCTCTCTCTCTCTCTCTCTCTCAAAAAAAAAAAAAAAAAAAAAAAAAAAAAAAAAAAAAAAAACTTTGCCCATAGTAGATGCAAAATGTATTTACAAGAAAAATGGAAACTGTGCACCTTAAAATGAGAGTGTACATCTTATAGTCCCAAGAGCTTATAAATTTATTTAAGAGTGTACATCTTATAATCCCAATCCTAGAGCTTATAAATTTATTTAAATTTTTTAATTTTTTTAAAAAAAATTGATCAGACAAGAGAACAATATGGGTCGTTGGACGAAGGAATGCAAAATTTACAACACTTCTTGGAGTGTATAGGTAGCAATATTGCTCTATTTGTTAACATTTGTACAATATAATTACCAACATATGTACAACATAATTGCTACATAAATATTTTTGTGTCTGTGTGCGTGTGCGTGCGTGTGTGTGTGTGTGTGTGTGTGTGTGTGTGTGTGTTGCGACAAAATTGTTTCATAAATTAAGAGAAAAGAAGTATTAGGGCACTCGCGAAACCTCTACTTCCACCTGTTAAATGGCCAGGGAAATAAAACAAAGGAAAAAACTCAAGCTAGATGAGTAGAGACAAAGAGATCATAAATCCTGGTATCCTGGTATCCAAAGATGCCCTAAAGTGAAACTTCTTGGTGCACTGCAAAATGTATTCTAAGCAAAATGTTGGTGCTTAATGCATAGCAAATCGAGCATATATATATAATGAGGGTACAATACTCGCAACACTAACAAATAAATTTTGTACATACTACCAGAATAATCGCACACACTTGGAAAGAAAACACAAAATTACAAACACTTTTTATTTAACATCGTTTCAACTATTACCACGGACGGTCATAAATACTTTCTACGCTTACTTATACAAGAGGGGACCAGACCTCGATACTGCAAACCTTGGCGTTGGGCTCGGTCCTTGACCTGTTGAACTCGACCCTTCCACAAACTTCACTTTCCGGCTCGAATTGTAGTCTAACGGGCCCGACCGCCTCATGCTACGGAGTAGCTTCTCGCCACCCTTCATCCTCGTACCATCCCCTTCATAGACTTCAGTTGATGCACTATAATGACTAGATGATTCATAAGCATTAGTTTGAGGGGTGGAATCCCCCCTGCCTTGCCTAACTGCCGGAGATGCGTGCGCAAGAGAAATAAGAGGTGATTGTCTTGGAGACGGTCCTAAAAGTTCGGTGAACACGGATGAAGAAGTTCCGTACTGTTGCCTGAATATTGAGCGGATAATTGTGTACGGTATGTGAACTTCAAGAGTGCTTCTTGGTAGGTAGGGGGAGAGTTCGCAGAGCTGGTCCAGGAATATTAGCTTGGGTACGATGTGTGGCCTGAATGGAAGATGAAATGGAAGAGAAACAGAACTAATTATATAAGGCATAATACAAGCTAACATATGAAAATACTACCATAAGATTTTGTTGGAGAGTATTCAGGCATCCATTCCAATGCCAAGCCTCTTTTACTAGTCTGTGCAGCAAAGAGTGCTGGCTCAGTTTTCTCTCTTAAGGAGATATTAGACCAAGTGCAAGAGGAGAAACAAAGAAAACACACCTAGATACTAATCAAGGGCATGTTTGGTTTGAAAGATTTTGAGACTTGAAATGAGAATCAGAATGCCCTATTCTTATTGTTGGTGTTTGGTTTTGAGTGATTGGCTTTCCGATTCCCACTCCGGAGGGAATCGAATTTCCTCAAAAATGATTCCCACCATAGAGGTGGGATGGGAATCGGATTCCCTCGAAATGATTCCCGCCGCGGAGGTGGAAATCAACTTTAATTCTGGAGGGGATTGAGAAACTAACTCATTTCACTAACAATTATTTAAATTCAAATATTAATCTATATTTAAATTTTAAATAAATTATAATTTTCAATTTGAATTTGAATTTGAATTATGAATTCAAATATGGATTTTATTTTTTAAAAATTCAAATTGAAATTCTAATATAAATTTGATATTTGAATTCAGTTCTAAATTTAAATTTTGAACTCGAAATTAAATTGTAAATTCATATTTTAAGTTCAAATTGTGAGTTCAAATTTGGATTCAAATTTTGATTATGAATTAGGATAGTAAATTTAAAATTTAAATATTGTAAATTTTACTTTGAATATGATTCTGATTCCGATGAACCAAACAAATCAGGAGTTTTTATCATTTTCATCATTATGTTTTCTATTCCGGTCCGTTCTCATTCTTATTCCTATTTCAATTCATGTTTTGAACCAACACGCCCTAAGAATAACTAACTTGTTAATCAACATCACGAACATCGGTCCATTTCCCCCACATGGACAAATGTACCTTCAGCAAAATGCTAGAAGTACTAATATAACTGTGATCTACTCAAAAGGTAAAATAACTGTGCTTTATTCAAAAAGTAAACAAAAATTACTATCATAACCCACGTTCATCCCAATCACATGCTCGTTTGAAATTTCACCATGGAAGAAGCTGGCACACAAGTCAGAGGAATCAAATTAAGTTTTACCTTCTTTCCATAATTCGACGGTCCACCTTTACTGTTGAATGTCTCGAATTTTGGAACCGCGAGGTTTTCTAATTCTATTTTATTTTGATTATTTCATTAAGTTTATATTATGCATAATCTTATTGAGGTTATTTCTAATTTTATTGGGTTTTAGTTTGTAATATAAATATACTCTTTATTTGATTGATTACATACAGCAATTGAGAGGGAGTAAGGGGTATACTTTGGGACTAGAGTTTTGTTAGAGAGACATCTTTTGTACTCCAATTTGATTATAATGAGTCTCCACTCGGTTTTTGCTCGTAGACGTAAGCTAGTGGTCAAATCACGTAAATATTTATGTGCTTTATTTTGTTTCTCTTTTTCGATTCTCTTTTGGTAAATTTCGCGACTGATAAACTAGATCATTTCCGCTGTTGTCATAACAAACTAATATCAAAGCAAATCTGGTATTAGGGTAAGTCTCAAATTCATAACAAACTAGTATCAAACTCGGATTGTTTGTTTGGGTATTCAAGACGTCGACAAAGTTTGAGATCGATAAGTTTGATCGCTCCGGCAGTTTCGCTCTACAATAAGTTGTCGTTCTAATGCAACAGAGGTTGCAAAAGGAGTAACCGGAGAAAGAGAAGATTGACATTTCAGAGAACCCTACAAATTTGCTCATTAAGTCTCTTTCGATGACTAAGTTTAAGTACTCTGTAGACTTAGTTTGTGCATGCAGCAGCACTCAAGGAGCTTTTGGGATTTTGTTGGAGAAGATTGTTGAATATGTCTCGAATTCTAGAACCGCAAGATTTTCTAACCCTATTATGTTTTGGTTATTCCATTAAGTTAAGTTTAGATTATGTCTAATCTTATTAAGGTTATTTCTAGTCTTATTGGGCTTTAGTTTGTAATATAAATACACCTTTTTTTTCATTAATTTGGTCCGACAGATGAGAGAGAGTATGGGGTATATTTTGGGACTAGGATTTTTAAGATATGCATATTTTGTACTCCAGTTTGATTATAATGAAAATCTCCGGTCCACTATGTTTTCGCCTATGGACGTAAGCCAGTGATCGAACTACGTAAATATTTACGTGCTTTAATTTTCTTCTCTTTTTTCGATTCCCTTTTGGTGTTTTCGCACCCGACAAACTAGATCTTTACTATTTTTGTCATAATAAACTGGTATCAGAGTAAGTCGCGAATTCATAACATTTACCCGTGACCCGAGTTCGAAGCCTAGTTGTTTCACATTTCCAGCTAAGTTTATTTCAAAAATAAACGAAGCGGGTAGCATGCTACCTTTCTCTCAAAAAAAAAAACAAGTTGCATTTCGTTCAAATCCTTTGAAAATACAGTTCTCTTCCCTAAGAAAGGAGATTACGAAATCCAATACATAAAAGGTTCAGTCAACTGGTTCTTCAAACATACTAAACCTCATAATGCAAAAAGATTAAGGGCCTGTTTGGATGCTTTATATTTTGGAGCATAGTTTAATTATGTTACGGGTGTAGGAAAAAATTTCTATGAAGTGTTTGGAGGCTTAAAAACACACAAATAAATTAGAGTATAGTTAAACTATTGTAACGACCCGGCCTACTAGTAATAATAACTCATTGGGCCCAAACCACAACCCAAAATGCTTAAGCCCAGTTATTATTACTAGTGTCCATGTCTCTTATGTATCCAATCATAAATCCAATCCCATCCGATGTGGGATTATTGGGGTGTCACAGACTCCTCCCATTTAGGCCTGACGTCCTCGTCAGCCCAAACACACACACAACCCAAGATCACCAGACGATGTGAGACTTGTCTCGCTAGCCCTGTCATCTAGACCCGGGCTCAGCCAAGACTCGTCGCACACTTCCGGCTGGTGATTGGCTTCAATACTAAATGTAACGACCCGGCCCACTAACAATAATAACTCGTTGGGCTCAAACCACAACCCAAAATGCTTAAGCCCAGTTATTATTACTAGTGTCCATGTCTCTTATATACCCAATCACAAATCCAATCCCATCCGAAATGGGATTATTGGGGTGCCACAACTATACTCTAAAAAGTAGGGTGAAAGTAAAATCCAAAATTTTTTTTGGAAATCTAAACTTTATTTATCGGGCCGCAACCGACTCTCTCTTTTCTCATTCGCTATCTCCCTCCCATCGCACCCTCTTCCCTCTCTACACCCACCCACCTCTTCAACTGTGTTTTTCTCTGCACGCCCCAACACCCCAACCCCACCACCAATTGTGTTTTTCTCCGCACGCCCCAAAACCCCAACCCCACCATTGCCTACATCTTTCCATCCAATTGTGTTTTTCTCCACACGCCCCAAAACCCCAACCCCAACCCCACCATTGCCTATATCTTCCCTTTCCACACCCACCATTGCCTACATCTTCCCATCCAACTATATTTTTTTCCGCACGCCCCAAAACCCCAACCCCACCATTGCCTATATCTTTCCTTTCCACACCACTGCAACAGAGTTTTCTCTCCACATTCCAACACCCCAACCCCAACAACTGAATTTTTTCTCCACACCTCTCTATACTGGACAAAAGTTTCCTCTCGCACCACCCCTCGCGTTTTTTCTCCAACCTCTCCACACTAGACAAAAATTTCCTCTCGCACCACCCATCGCCTCGCCATGGCCGGAGAGGAGTCACGCTATTTTTCTCTTCCAATCGATAAAGATAGATTATATATATATATTTTTTCTTTCACAAAGTATATAATGATAATAAAATTTATTAAATTAATTTTACACACAAGTAATTTTTTCAAATGCATGCAATTTTATCAATTTTTTTTTTGAGAAAACATTATAAAAATAATTTATATGATTTTTTTTTTTTTTCCTCTTCATTGTTTTTTTTTTTTTGCTACTTGATATACGATAAGTTTGTTTCATTCATTCATATATATATATATATATATATATATGAGTAGAGCTTATATGTTTTTAAAAACACAAGCCCATCCATGCTTGTAAATTTTTTACCATTGGATTTGTATTGGGATTTGTATTTTTGTAAAGTCAACTAAAGAGAGAGAAAGATAAAGTAAAAAGCACAAATCCCAATACAAATCCAATGGTAAAAAATTCACAAGCATGGATGGGTTTATACTTTAAAAGTATATAAGCTCTACTATATATATATATATATATATATATATATATATATATATATATATATATATATATATATATTAGTTCTTAAATGTAAATCCATTTAAACGCTAATTTTTTTAATTTAAACTCCATAATAGCTAATTCTTTAAAATTATCAGAGAATTCGTGAAATTATATAAAATGTATCCAAACAACCTTTAAAATGAACCCGTAGAATTTTTTTGGAGTTACAGGATAACGAATTTCATCTAGAGTAAAACCATGGTATTTAAACTCCATGGAATTACTTTACTATGTATCCAAACAGGCCCTAAGAATAAAGAAAAAAACAAGAACGAAATACTGTGGAGGACCAGACATAACTAGGAAAAACGTACAATTCAGACCCAAAAACTAAATTTTTACAGACTTCTTATTTTCTTTTTTCTATTTAGGAGAAGAATAGAATATGTTACCTTATACCAAAAGGTATGAAACTAAGGAGAAAGCATGTTAGAAAGCCTACAACGCCCCAATAGTATCACATCACCTAGTGCTTGTGAGTTTCTTTATCCGGCTACAACATTTTGAACGGTGGCTACGCTTAAGAGATTAAAAGGGTTAAGCGTGATAAGACTAGAGTAGTTCTAGGATGTGAAGTGAGGCGTCACAGAGTTATTAGTGCTAGTGGGTTGGGTCGTTACATTTGGTATCAGAGCTGATTCACTGGCCGAAGTGTGAAGTGTGAGGTGGGCTTCATATCGCCTGGTGATCTTGGGCCGCATATGTGATTGGGTTGACGATGACGTCAAGGCCTAAACGAGAGGAGTCTATAACACCTCAATAATCCCACATCGAATGGTAGCGAGGTTGTGATTGGGTGTATTAAAGACCGTAGACCCTAATAACAATAACTTGGCTTAAGCAATTTGGGTCAATGGTGTGGACCTAACGAGTTATTATTACTAGCAAGTCAAGTCATTACAAAGCCAGCTAGCACAAAGTTATTTTCATGAAGGAAATTTCACAATGAAATACGAGATTTTGCTCAACAGGAGATAATGCAATTGCCAATACAGTCCATATGAATGGCAAGAAAAGGCCTAACTTTAGTCCTGTAACGGGTCCCACATTGAATAGGAAAGGAGTTCTGATTGAGAATATAAGAGACATCACACCCTAGTAATAAAAACTAGGCGTAAGTATTTTGGGTCGGTGGTTTTAGGCCCAACGAGTTATTTTTGCTAACGGATCAGGTGGTTACAATTGGTATCAGAGCCGAATAATAACCAAAAGTGTGAGAACTAAGTGTTATATAGGGCAAAGTGCTATATCATGGTGTTTGGTGGGAGCCACCTCTTGAATTCGTAGAAGCCACATTTAAAATCTCATATTGCCTGATAATTCTGGTCTGTATCTGTGATTTGTGATCGGATTTGGACCTAACGGGGAGAGTTTATGGCCTCGTTTGGCTAACTGTTGGAGAAATGATTCCTACAGAATTGATTTTGGTTTGAAAAATTAATTTTGGTTAAAAACTCTAAAGCGTTTAGCTAAGTTTTGATTAAAATTAATTTTTTTGAAGTAATTTTGTAAAACTATTTGGCAAAAAAAAATTTTGCTTGCAAATAATAATTTTTTTACTAAATTTTATTTTAAAATAATATAAAATTTGAATTTAAATTTTAAATTTGCACAAAAATTAAAATTTTGATGTTTTAATTTAAAATATAAATTTGAAATTTAAAAATTTAAACTTTAAATTTTGAATTTTTAAATCTATATTTAAATTTTTAATTTCAAATTTTAAATCTAAATTAGAAATTTAAAATTTAAAATTTAAAATTTTGAAATTTGATATTTGAAATTTAAATTTAAAATTGGAATATTTAAATTTAAAACTAAACTTTAAAATTTAATATTCAAAAATAAAATTTGAAATTTGAAATTAGAAATTTAAATTTAATATCTAAAATTTGAAATTTTAAATTTTAAATTTTTAAATTCAACTATAAAATTTAAATTAAATTTTTTAATAAAAATTTAAATTGAAAATTAAAATTAAAATTTAAAATTTGAGTCCAAAATCAGAATCAGATTTCAAAAAGCAGGTTTTAGCTGCTTTTGATTTTGGACCTCGAAAATCAGGAAACTTATTCTAAAAATCAAAATCAGATTTTTTAATTGAGGTTGCCAAACGTTCTATTGAGCCGAAATTACTTTTGAGCCCAAAATCACTTTTCGAAAACTAGGCCAAACACCGACTATAATGCCTCAATAGTCCTACATCAGATGAGAATGGGGTTCTGATTGAGAATATAAAAGACATCACACCCTTGTAATAAAAACTAAGCTTAAATATTTTGGGCGGGTGATTTTGTCGGATCGTTGGCGCTAACCATTAATCCCAAAAGCTCGAGCTGTTAGAAATATGCAACCAATTCACTTAAAGCGTACAGACACAGCGCCCACGGTTCTCGACCGGACTCAACCCACCTGGACGTAAGGTCTATTGTTGGGCCTCTTGCCGTTAGGTCTATTGTGGACCGCAGCCCCACTCAACTTATTGAGCTCACCCAACTCAACTTATTAGTCTCCTGGGCCTATTGTCACGGGGCAGGAAGTTGGACCTATTTTAATCCATAAATAAATAGCCAACAATCCCCCCTCCCAACACCTGCACCGTGTGGGAATCGAACCCGTGCCACTGGCTCTGATACCACTTGTCGGATCGTTAGCGCTAACCATTAATCCCAAAAGCTCAAGATGTTAGAAAGATGCAACCAATTCACTTAAAGCATACAGACACAGCGCCCACGGTTCTCGACCGGACTCAACCCATCTGGACGTTAGGTTTATTGTTGGGCCTCTTACCGTTAGGTCAATTGTGGACCGCAGCCCCACTCAACTTATTGGGCTCACCCAACTCAACTTATTAGTCTCCTGGGGCTATTGTCACGGGGCAGGAAGTTGGACCTATTTTAACCCATAAATAAATAGCCAACAGATTTGAGACATTTGGGCCCAACGAGTTATTATTGCTAGCGGGTCGGATCGTTAAATTTGGTATCAAAGCCGAATACCAGCAAAAAGTGTGAATTCTAAGTGTTATGCAGGGCAAAATGCTACACCACGGTTTTAGTGGGAGCCACCTCTTGAACCCACAAGAGTCACATCTAGAATCTCACATCGCCTGATAATTCTATTTTATGTCTGCGATTTGGGAATCCACCCTAATAATAATAACTAGATTTAAGTATTTTGGGGCAGTGGTTTAGGCCCAAGAAGTTAATATTGCTAACGAGTTGAGTCATTACAAGTTCATGCTGTATATCCTTTACATAGAGAAAAGGCTTAAAAATGTGAATCATTGAAGTTACGGTAATAGCTGAGAAGCACCGCATAAGCGGGAATACTAAATAACAAAGGAATGCCAGGAAACTAATACATAATTTTGAGAAATAATTTCTGTAATGAGAATTTTGCACCATTTCAATTCGTGAGAGTTCTAATGAGTATTGTGGAGTTTGGTACCTGGTATTATCGTTCCATGAATCCAGTACGACCACCGCAGAGCATTTGACGTAAAGTTGCATAGCAGATTTAATATTTGCTTCAGCAGAGATGCGGTTAAGTATCTCAGGCTCTTTTGTCTTGTCAGCACACCCATTTGGAAAAGACTGCTGTTCTCTTTCGATCCTAATATACTCACTTCCTCCGATCACAGCATTGATACACCTAGAAAAATCCAGATGCAGTAGTTAATTGATGTTTCCATGCAAACATTCCCTGAGTAAGCCGACGTTCAGTTGATTATGGATGAAGCTTCTAGAATATGATACTTTTAGTTGATAACAATATGATGATTTTTACAGAAGAAATATTTCAAGAAATACTGATGCATTTAGATGAAATAGTGGAAACTTCAGATCATTCTGTCTAAGATGCTTTAATCTCAGATTATCAATGATTGACAACAGGGTTATTTACATATACGTTATTTTCTACGGTAAGAGAAAAAGTATCCACAGTATTTGACAATTGAACACATTCCTGTGGTTTCTAGTAGTATGATATATAATAAATACAAATAGAAAAGGCCAATGTTACAGAAAATTTAGCTTTTATTTTTCAATCAATAAAAAGAATTCTAACAGTAACTGCCACAGTTAGTGCATTAGTAAAACCAGAAATAAGAAAAGAAACTCTTTACCCACGAATAAAATAAGTTAAATTTGAGAACCTAGCTAATAAGAATTCCATACCTTGCTAAGCAATGTAAGTTGTTGTCGAATTCTCCGGTACTAACATTATAAGCAGTCATACTCCAAATATTTGACATCATAAATGCAGCACAAAGATATGGAAGAAAACTCCAAGAATTATCATTTGCAGCACCTGCCTCAGCCATAATTGAATGCATCCACTCTGTATCGTGATCACCACCAACACCAACACTGCTCACAATCCTTTTTAACCTAGAAATTTCATCCTTCCCAGGTAAGTCCTCTGGCAACTGCTTGGCTACACCTTGTAACAGTGAGAAAATGAGAGACACCTTTTCTTCTAGAACTGCTCCAGCTGCCTCGACAAGTAGCTTACGAAAAGATATAGCCTGCCCTGCTTGAATACAAAAACCCACCAATGTCTCCAAATCAAGAATTTGCTTTAGATTTAGTTCTCTTTCAATTCTATCGCCGTTACTTACACTCCCAGCAAAGCCCTCTAGGGCTTCACGGTTCGACCGCAACGATGTATCAATACAGTTTAGTAACGCAGCTGTGTGCTCTCTCACCATTCTATCAATCCTGTCAAACCCATAACCACCAAAAAGGCGAATAAGGGCTTTGAGTTCCCTCACATCAGTAAATGACTCAGCTGGATATCCACCAATAGGCTGCAAGCTCGTGAAGCAATTATCTGCAGCAAAGGCAACTCCAGCACAAGAAATATCTTTAACAATGTAATCAATGTACCAGTTGCTGATGGTCTCAATAGAGGTTCCAATTTGTATATCTGCAGGCCTTTCGAAACCTTGCAAGCCACAAAATGAGCCGCTGAAGCTCTCAGTTAATAGAACTTCTCGGATGCCTTCAGTGAGATCCATACTAATATGCTGCTCTGCCAGGTGGACGATGTTGATGTGTCTTCGTAGGAGTGATTCTATTATAGATGGACGCTGGAGGCAATTTTCAGTTCTTAATACTGCATGTAATCTTCTCTTGAAGTTTCCGAGGATACAATCTCTCATGTACTGTTGACAAGATCAAAAATATGGGAAGCAATTACCAAACAATATTATTTACTATTATAACAAAGAGTGGAAAATTGAAGAAACTACAGATAAAGAACAATCCTGAAATTCTGAAATTTAAGTAAAATATGTCAGTGCCTGCAATGAAAAAAATCTCTTTTATTTTAAAGAGTCACCTGCAAGTCTCCGGGATACTATAAACTACACATCATCTCACTTTGACACGGTGATTCATACCATTGCTAACTGATTATTCTTAATAGCATGACCATCAGAGTCATGGTTGAGCTAACCCAAAAACAGCTGCTTTCATTAAGCGAACTTAATTTACCATCCCATCTTTATCTTCATACATAACCACTGTGTAATCTTCATCTCTTTAGGCACACAGGTTAACTAAATAATACTTTTGCTTCATTTCGAATATTGTAATGCAAAATGTTCCTAGTCTGTTTCTGTGAGTACCAATAAATTGTGCATCATGTCCACTAACATTCAACTATAAAAATTTAAAAAGAAAAGAAGGATTGGATGTGATGATCCACTCTTGCTGGTTTACACTTCATACCATACAATTCACGGAATGAGTACACAATGCAATGATATAATACATTAATGCCTTATGATCTAAGAATAATTCACATGTAGTTAAACCTACTATAAGATGAAAGTTCATGATTATTCAAAAAATTTCAGCAGTCTGGTGAGTTCAGAAGAATTAGCAAGATGGCTACAGAACCATCCAAAACTTTCCAAGTCAATTATATTTTCAAGTTGTTCTTATATGAATTCCTGCCACTTTCAAAACATTTCACCTAAATCTCAAGCTCTCAAACTTGAATATCCACAAGAAATATATTCCTATATTAGGTTCAAATTTTTTATCATATTAAAGTGAACAATTGTGGTTTGTCAAGTACAGCATTAAAATATTGCCATGTACTGAGAGAAAAAACCTACAAGTTTAAAAGGTAATATAGCTGTGAAATAAAGCATAAACTAAAGGAAATCCAGAGAGACATTGTACTAACCTCACGTAATACAAAAACATGGTTTTGGACACATATAGGTTCCATGTCATTCAAAACAGAACAAAGATTTGTCAATCTCTGCATCGCAGCTTCTAACCTGCTTTTAGGAAAGGTTGTAAGGTCATGGTTGTTACAATTTCCATAATTTATAGTTCCAACTTACATTTTGACAGAACTGTTGTTCTCTGGATGACTCTCATGTCCTGGTGCAAGCAAGCAGGACATGATTTTCGTCTTCATTGCGTTGTTCAAACGAATAGCTGCTTGCTCTGGAATTAGCTGCAAATTTCTAGAATGATTAGTACTAACCAGCAAAATGGCAGACCTAAATAAAAGTTGAGGAATTATTTGCATACCTGCATCTCTAATGAACCAAATCCACTTTCAGAATCTAAAATATTTATCAGGCCTTCCAATCCACCCATAATTGATTCGATCAAGGACTCCACATATAAAATGGCGTCTCTTCCTATTTTATTCACCTAAATTTGCATATGAAATTTACGTAAATAGTTACCAATTTCAAGCTACAAAGATAAAATAGACTAATTTCATGGTACAAAAATTTAAAAGGGACCAGCAACAAATTAAATCCTATTAAGTAATTAGATAAAAAAAAACTAATAAGACGGCAACCTAGATTACTCGAAAAGCAATCTCACAAGCGCTTTAATTAGCATTAGCATCTCCATTGCCTCTCTTTACAAACTTAAAAAAATTATAACAGCTTTACTCAATTTTTCTCTAAAGCAAACTAAAAGTTGATGATCTCAAAGAATTGAAAATTTTGATGCTGCTCAGCTTTTCCTGTAACACAGTTAATTCAAATTTGTTATTTCTTTTTCTTGACAGCCAAATTCCACGAGGCCCAAAAATAGAAGTCGAAATTATGGTCGAACTCTACCCCAATATGCTCTATGGTGGTGAATGTTGAGCTATAAAGAAAGAATCACTTGTGAATCATAAGAGCTAGAATCATTTGTGAATCATAAAGAGCTACTACTTTTGGTTAGTCATTCAAGAAGCTTATATTATGGGAGCAATAAGAGCACAAAGGACACCTCTTCCGGAACAATGGTAGAGGCACATTCTGGAAAACTGCTAGCTACTCCAAGCCATGCACAGCAATGCTGTGGATGTCCTTCTGGACCAAACATTGTGTTTCGAAAGACCTGTTTGTCGAGTGTTAAGCACCAATATCATAAAAAAGTGCCAACAGTTTTGACAAAGGAAGAAAGCTGCAATAATGGTAGTTAAAAATGAACAGAGAAAGCAAATCCGCATTACAGCTGTTAGATGTTGATGATAGAAGTATAGCTTTTTAAGGCTTCCATGCTTTGACAGTTGGCTCTCAAGTTCATCCACACATCTGCCAAATTAGAACACCATAATAAGAACGCATGTAGACTAAACAGAAAAATAATGAACAGAAACCCAACAGAAGTAAAATCCAAAATGTGGAAGACAATTATCATGGGCAAAGAAAATATTTACAATATCTATATTTTTTTTTCGAGAAAAGGCAATATGAACTTAGACATCAGTAACAATAAAACCATCAAGCTTCACAACAACCAGCAAAGACAGCATTGCATAACCCTCAAATAATGATATAATTATCCAAGTGAAGTGCAAATCATAACAGCTGCATTACCTAGACCAATTATATGCAACATTTCCTTCTGATACCAACCCTTCCTTCCCAGTAGATACTGTAGCCTTTTCCAGATGTCTAATATTTATTGATGACCGTGACGACGTGACAATCATTAAGATTGACAACCAGTGCTTCCGTAAATCCTGTAGCCGTAAGACCATGATCAGTATAAAATAAATGCAAAAAGAAGATTCATGAAGCTGGCATATGTGATGATTACCTATATAAATACCAAGGTACTAACAGAAATAATCCAATCAGGAGAAAAAATAAAATCAAATCAAATGAGGACTTGCCTTCTAAATATTCTGATTAAGATGATAGCTAATGAGTGATCTAACTATGGCTCTTCATTGTTTTAAATATTTTGGTATTTTAATGCATATTAATCACAAATCAAATGCACAAAACCAAACCAAAGCTTCCGCAAGTTTTGACGCTTTTACAGTTTGCCTTCAATCAACAAAACAAACAGCTTTCTTCCTAAGCCTTGTTTGGTCTATATATTTCTACGAAAGCACTATTTTAATGGGCCAGCAGATGCTATGGCAAAACTAGAGGAGAAATCTTTTTGCGAAATCTGTAACATAAATCGCTTCGACTGCTTTTAGTGTGAAGAGTGGACCAAAGTTCCAAAACTTTTTGGTGCTGTGAGAAGAAATAACATTAGGTATTTTATCGACCATGCAAAAGCAGACAAAAAAGGCAATAGGTAGTAGTATAGGAAAGTTTTCTTACAGAGAGATCACATGTAATAGCAGAGATGTTTTCCCCTTGAGGCTTTGGAATGTTCTCGAGACAATGTACAACTTGCTGAAACAGGCCCTTCAAGGTAGAATCTAAGTCAAGAGCAACCATCCCTGGGGTACCAAGTAAAAACCGGATTCTTCCAGCACAAGATGATAGGTAAGAAAGAGCATAACCTTTAATTGCTGCAATAAAAAAAGATGCCGGTAAGCATTGACTCTTGAAATAGTATCATTCAGTTCAACTTGCACTCTTATTACTATCAACAGAAGCACATTGTTCGGAAACAATGAAATTAGTATACTTAAGAAGTTTTAGACTTGTACAACAGAAAGTAATTTAGATATTTGTTATCAACTTTAACATTAAATTCTAGAGCATTATAAATATCTGATTGCCCCATAAACTCTCTAAGCATCTTGACAAGGAACACTTAATATAGCTTTTAATGTACAAGTGCTGCCGTAGATTATCTGAAGGCTTCACCACAAATTTGGAGTTAAGAGGTCTTAAATTACCCTTCTCCTAAGGGCATATTGAGCATGAGACAAGAAAATGGGGGAAAAAAAAAGAACAGTTAAATGAACTAAAGGTAGTTGACAAAGTATCAGAGTCAAATTCCAGTAGATCTAGATGACAGTTTTTATACTCACTCATTGAAGTCTTTTTCTTCCATTTGAGGTAAATGAGGATAAGTAGTGAAAGTGCAGATCTATGGCCAGCTATATTGTACTGTATTGAACGGAGGAAGTTTGACACCAAAACATCACAACAATAAAAAGTTCCCAAAAAGCACAAAAGTGTTCAATAGCCTCCGACTGTAAATAAAAGTTTCTCAGATTAACCTGCTATGTATTTTCGAACTAAACAACATAGCTTGCCCATTCCGTCTAAAAGGAAACCAATAGTTGGGTCTGCTGCATCCTGCAAGCGTAACATTAGCAACAAATAACAAAATAAGAAAGGATAATCACAACATAACTATCAACAGCAGCAGAATTTCAAAGAAAAACTGTAACTTACAATATCAACAGGTTTCACCCGCACCACTTTAGTATTTGACGATGAAATGCCAACAAGTTGAAAGTACCAGATGATTTCCGATTGAGCTAAAGCAAGTGCAGAAAAGAGCATCTGTACAGTATGTTGACATAATTGTGAAAATAATATAGAATACGGAATGAAAAGAATGTGGGCACAGAGAGGGGCAAGAGAAAATTTAGAGCTAGAGTGTCTTCCATGCTGTGAAGCATTGTAGACAACAAACTAATATCTATTTTCTAGTTGTCAATCTTGATGACTTTCCAAAGCACACCAAAAGCAAGCAAGGGTTATTTTGTTATTGAAAAGTGAAAATTTACAAACAAATCTCCAATTAAGTGGAATAGCTTAATATTGTATTTCAAAAGGTTTCCTGTTGTTGAATGAATTAATAGTTCAATAATTCGAGCTTGCTTGCACATATGTCTAAACGTTCCTTAGCAATTTCAGTAGTAAAAGTAATTAGTAAGAATTTTTTTAATAATTTATTATGCAAGTCCTACAGACTAAAACAAGGGAAAAGGGATGATTTGAATCAGATGTTCAACATAACCAGAATGCAGTGCATTACCTGAATATTAGGGGCCAATAAACTAGGCTGGTCAGCAAAGAATAAAACCATTCTTCCAATCTCTTGCTTCAGTAAAATTCTCCTTTCACGATGTAGGGCTTCACAAGATACAAGCGCTTGTTCATGCACTTCGCTACAAAAGGCACCATTAGTGAGAATTAATCCATTAGATACTATTGCAATAAAAATCACAAAATTGAAAGAAATTCTATATTAAAAGGTAAAGGTGTTCACAAGTACTGCAATGAACAGAAAAAGAAACAGGAAGATGAATTGAACAGTGCAATGAAGTTGAATTGAACAGGTAAATTCAACTGTGTAAGGAAAGCAAGTTCAAACAATTTCAACTGCTCACCCTTCTCTAATGAATACAACAACAAAAAGTCCATTGTTTGGCCGAGCAGCGGGAGAAGAAAATGAACTAAAAACAACACTATAATCCGTTGTTCAGCCTACTTTAATGAATGGGGAAGAAAGTACATTGTTCGAGTACTCAGGAGGAAAAGATGTTGTAGACAAAAAAAAAACAAACTCTGGATGATCTCACATCAGCCCATAAGAAGGGTTTAGTGAAGTTATACTACAGGGAAGCTTCGCTGCTGGTAGAAGCATCTTTGTATATGAAACATTCAAAAGGATGGGGATATATACAACTGGCATCTCTAAGCATCAAAATACTTGAGATCTCAGAGAAGAAATGCTAACATTCTGATGGAGAACGGTTCATTGGGCTCGAGTCCGAGTCAAGTCAGAATTGACTACGACAATCTTTACCTAATAGAATCTAATGGATCATAGAATTTAATTAGGAATTTATTTTTATTAGATATTTTGTTTATTTTATCTGATCAGGATTTTATTAGTAATATGGTTAGATTTGATATACGATTAGGATAGGATTTAGTAAATCAGGAAAGTTTTAGTTGTATTTAGTTTCTTCTTCTTATCATACTACAAAATTTAGGGTTTTGAACTTTATAAATATGAGTAATTAGCCTCATTGTAATTTATAATGGTTTAAGAATTAAGAAAAGTTTTGTTTGAAGAAATTTTCTCACAAACTGCTCCTTCGTGTGAGGCAAAGTACGGAGAGATTCTAGCCGCAGAGATTCCATGCGGAAGAGAGTCCTGTTTTCTATTCCTCTTCTATTTTATCTTCTTTTTTTTATTCCAACTATTGGATTTATTATCGGGCAACGAGAATCGTTGCGATCGATTTATCTACATGGGAGCTGTTAGAAATAATCGACAAAAATGAAAAACGCAGAGGAAAAATAACATTGCACTTATAAATTTTTCAGAAGGCAAAATCATATCACATATGAAAACCGAAAGACAAAAATCCATCCAGTATTGGCAGATCATTCTCATGTTACAATATAAAAAATAATCTAAACTAAACAAATGTAGAACTCGTGATATTTAACAGTAATTTTCTTAAAGAGGGAGGATTATCACGCAATTCAGAGCAGTTTTCAACAAAACGAAAGCTATCGCATTCGTGGTCTGTCAGCGCTGTAAGTCCTATGATGGACCTCAGTGCAGTTTCGTGTGATAAACTAATGTTTTGAGTATAAAGTTGTGTAAGTGCAAAATTATCGAAACAGAGTATTTATTCAAAAAGTACGACATTTCATGCCTCAAATTGCGCAATTTTTGAGGTGGAGAAACTTGTGAGCAAAGCACACCTGTGGGTGAGTTTTGAGTAAGAAATTATGAATCAGTGGGGTTAAATTGCATTTTTTGCAAAATGACAAAATGGGCAACACGAAAAAAGGTTGTCATTTAATGTAAGAAATTTGGAGTTTTGACGAGCTGAGGGACTCATATGAAAGTAGACTCAGAGAGGGACGTGTGGGTTTAAATTTTACAAAATTCTGAGATTTCTGTGTAAAATGGCACAAATTTGGTGATCAAGAGAGAATGGACTGAGAAGTCTTTTCGCAAAAGTGTGACATTTTATGTGTGAAATTTTGAAATTTCACTACGGGAGGGGCCTATGCGCAAAATACACTGCGCTAGGGACCTATGGGTGAGAGAGCAACATTTGTGGATTTAGTTGCAATTGTAACAAAAGAAAAAAATAAATAAATAAAAACTCAAACCCTAACTCTCCATCTCTCTCCCTCTCTCCCTAGCTACAGCTGTCGCCTTCTCTTCCTGCGCTCGCCAGCGCCGGTGTGCTCGAGCGATTCTCCGACCAGCAGTACCCCTCCCGAGCCTCCTTCCTTCTCTCGATCTTTTTCTAGATCTCTCGGGATCTCTCTTTCTCTCTCCCTCCCGAGTTGTTGCTGCTGCTCCCACCGTCACCTCCGGCATCGCCGCTATCCGAGGGACCTCTAGCTACCCTACTCCAGCCGCTGGGAGCTTCCCCGAGCCGCCACCGCCCCTGTTGCTGCAATTGTTGGCGACCTCGGCCTAGTTGGAATCTCCGAGCCTCTCCGTCGTTGTTGCCTCGGCAAGCGCGCACCCCCCGGCATGTCCACTCTCCAGCCAACAGACCCCAAGCTGTTGATGGAGCTGTTGGTTCTGTTGTTGCTCCCTGGGCCTCATAGGTGGCCGAGGTTGCTCCCCCGGCCAGCCATGGCCACCGGCGACCTCGACACTTCCCTCCTCTTAGTTGCAGCTAATCATGTCCTAATCTGTTGTTTTCACAATCGCTCACCCAGTACTCGATTAATGAGCGTTTTTTATGTTGCTTTTTTCGATCAATCCGGTGGCCAGCGATCTGAGTTCTTGGGAGCACGGTGATCTCCTCACCACCCCTGATGCTGTGCTCACGCTACGGGAGCCGTTCGGATAACTTAAGGCAATGCGTGCCCACAATGTACCCGATCCGCTTTGTTTGGCTGTTCCTCGCTATCGAATAGTCGTCGTGGCTCCGGTGCTAGTCCGTTGCAACCAGAAGAGCATCGTCGGCACCCCTTTCGCTGTAGGCAAGGATTTAAGTGCCGTGGCACGGGGTCGTGCCGAAAACTTGCCGGCACGGTACGGCACGGTGCGTGCCGAGCCGTGCCGATGAGTGTCGGTCACAAAAAATACATGTGTGCCGACACATAATGGCATGAAATATTTAATTTCTTTAGCAACAAAATTTTTTAATTGCTTATTATGTATCTTTATCAAATATTTTGAACTTTATTAAGAAAATTATTTAGTAATTTTAAGAAAAAAGGGTTTTGAACTGTGTCATCGGCACGGGAGCTGTATCGTGCCGGTATCTTGTTGGCACGGTACGACACGGTAGATACGGCTCGTGCCGATGGATACTTAAAACCTTGGCTGTAGGTTGACTTCCGAACCGTGGAAGTTTGGTAAAACTCTCGAAACCCGTTTCTTTAAGCACTTAAAATTAATTGGGCTTTTTGACGCATTTTGCGTCGTGGGGAGTGTTGGACAATGGTGTTTAGTAGAATTGGATGTTCAAACTTGTTGTCCGAGGTTCCGAAACCTCTCGTGGCTGATTTAATGCCAAAGAACACAAATCGAGCCGAAATTGGATCGATAAAGTGGATTTTGGATTCGTTTTCACGAAATTGATGGTGTTTATATTCGGAGTCATTGTCAAGCCTTGTTGGCAGGTCTATCCTCGCTTTTTGCATCCTTTATGGCAGCGACCACGTAGTAGGTTGTCTCGATACTGAAATAGATATCTCGGGAACCGTTTTGGCTTACTTTTGGAGTTGTGGTTCCCACCGTCGCACACTTTGCGTGCGACTATCCCAACACCAAAATATGATGTTTCGGGACAGCGGGTATGAATTAGAGGTGCGTGATATGCCTCAGAAAACCTCGTGGGCTGAAATGGCTACCTGTCGCCACGAACGAATTGACCAGCGATGAGTGGTTATTCATGATACAGATCGAGTTTGTTTAGATTTGTATTTGAATCAAGTTTGTAGGTTCATGGCTTCCAGCAGATTCAAGAATCTACTGTTAATTATTCCACACTGGCAGTGTTAAGGAACCCTCGATTAAGAGACCAAAAATAATGCTGATGATAAGATGAGACCGTAGTATAAAGATGAACTTTTATTGACATGACTTTTAAGTACATGGATTAAGCAGGGGCATACCCCCACTGTACATGAGTGAAAAGCCCAATTTATAAACTTTGTGGTCCTTCAAAATTGGATTGCTAAGTTTAACGACATGGCGGTCGAATGTGGTTGAGTTCCAGCTTGATTTGACTCTCTCAGTTTAATTACTTGACAGTCGTTTGACTTTGGGATGCTTAGTTTAACGGCATGACGGTCGATTTGAATTTGGGTTGTTTAGTTTAACGACTTTACGGTCCTTTGAACTTTGGTTTAGTTTAATGACTTTTCAGTCGTTTGACTTTGGGTTTAGTTTAATGACTTTTCGGTCGTTTGAATTTGAGTTTAGTTTAATGACTTTTCGGTCATTTGAACTTGGGTTTAATTTAGTAACTTTTCGGTCGTTTGAACTTGGATTTAGTTTACTGACTTTTCGATCGTTTGAACTTGAGTTTAGTTTAATGACTTTTCGGTCGTTTAAATTTGGGCTTAGTTTAATGACTTTTCGGTCGTTTGAACATGGGTTTAGTTTAATGACTTTTCGATCGTTTGAACTTGGGTTTAGTTTAATGACTTTTCGGTCGTTTGACTTTGGGTTTAGTTTAATGACTTTTCAGTCGTTTGAATTTGGGTTTAGTTTAATAACTTTTCGGTAGTTTGACTTTGACTTGTGAGTTGATTAGGTTAACTCAGCCGATTCATTTGAAGTCAGCTCGGTTCGAACTCTTTATTTGCTTCAGTTCGGACGGAGCCCGTTTGCTTAATTTGGATCATCCCTGAAGTTCGGTCTGAACCTTTGTTCAGGTTGGATGCAAATTGAATTGGCTTGAACTTTTTGTATTTGATTTGGGTTGAGCTGTCTCAGGCTTTTGCTCAGTTTGTCCCTTTTCAATTTGGTTTGGGTCGAACTGTTATACTTTGGTTCAAAACCTGTTGAGACATGGTTTAGGCCGAACCTTTAAAACTTAGTTTGATACCTTTGAACCCTTATAGTTCAGCTCAACTTGGACCCTTTTGTTGTTCAGTTTGGTTCGGATCGTAATCTTATGGTTTGGTTTGTGATCCGTTTGAGCTTGATTCGGATTGAGCCGCCCTAGAGTTCGCCTCAACTTGGAACCCTTTTGCATTTAGTTTGGATCAAACCTTTGTGGTTTGGTTTGAGATCCGTTTGAGTTTGATTTGAGTCGCCTTCTTTGAGGTTTAGTTTAGAGCTCTTTAATTTTGATTTTGGGCCAAGCTGGTTCATGGTCAAGTTCAAGTTGCTAAGCCGACATATAGTTTCGTCCAGATTCGATTTAGGTTGAATCAGCTCATGGTTTGATCCGGCTTGGCTTGATCCTTCTGCCGTCCAGTTCGAGTTGAACCAGTTTGTAGCTCAAGTTGAATTCTTTATGGTTCGATTTAAGTCGAACCAGCTTGTGGTTCAGTTCGGGTTGAACCGGCTTGCAATTTGGATCTCACGTAGTTTGGTTCGAGTCAAACTGGTTTGTAGTTCAGTTTGGCGCAGCTTGGACCTTCTGTAGTTTTGTTTAGGTTGAACCAACTTCGGTTCAAGTTAAATCCTTTGTGGCTCGGTTTAGGTCGAACTGGCTTGTGGTTCGGTTCGACTTGGCTCGATCATCCTGTTATTCCGCTTAAGTTGAACCGACTTGTAATTTGGTTTGGCTCGGCTTGAGCCTCCTATGGTTCTGTTTGGGTTGAACCGACAAGTTGAATCCTTTATTGTTTGGTTTAAGTCGAACCGGCTTGTGGTTCGGGTTGGCTCGAACCTCATGCACTTCAGTTTAAGTTGAATCCGCTTAGATTCAAGGTGTATTCTTCATGGCTCGGTTTAGGTCGAGCCGGCTTGTAGTTCGGTTTGACTTGGCTCTGTTCTTCTGTGATTCCGTTCAGGTTGAACCGGCTTGTAATTTGGTGCAGCTCGGCTTGGGCCTCATGTGGTTCAGTTTGGGTTGAACTGACTTCAGTTCAAGTTGAATTCTTCATGGTTTGGTTTAAGTCGAACCGGTTTGTAGTTCTGTTTGGGTTCAAACCTCATGTGGTTCGGTTAGGGTTGAATCGGTTTATGATTCGATTCAAATTGGACCCTTTACGGTTCGGTTTAAGTTAAACCAGCTTGTAATCCGGTTCAGTTCGGCTTAAGACCTTCAACGGTTCAATTTTAAGTCGAACAGGTTTATGATTCGGTTCAAATTGAGCCTTTTATGGTTTTGTTTAAATTAAATCGGCCCATCGTCCGATTTAGTTCATCGTTATGGTTTGGCCCACTATTCATCTCGATTATATTTATCCCGAATTATATCCATGTTAGATTTGGTTGGCAATCCGGTTTAAACCGAATTGAGTCGAACCATGCCAATCACGAATATGGCAATTTGATCGAGTCAAGCCGTGCCTATCACGAAGATGGCATATGGTTCGACCAGTGCCTATCACGAAAATGGCGATTTGATCAAGTCGAGCCGTGCCTATCACGAAGACGACATATTGCTCAAACCGTGCCTATCATGAAGATGGCGATTTGATCTAGTCGAGCCGTGCCTATCACGAAGATAGCATATGGCTCGACTAGTGCCTATTACGAAGATGACGATTTGATCGAGTCGAGCCGTGCCTATCACGAAGATGGCGATTGGCTCTGTTACGATATATTTAGTATTATCTTTATTGTTTCTATACTATATATTACTTACCATCTATAGCGTAGGATTATATAACATGTAATCCTAGTTATATTATTACTATGGTTGTCATTGTTACCATAGAAATACCTTCTCATGTACTATATAATTGATGTTAATACAAACCATAGGACATGCTCTTTTTGCCCATCTATCATGGTATCAGAGCGGGAATCCTAATATTGGGAATATCGATCCTTAGCCACCATCTACCACGAGTCTCACCTTCCATAGTTTTTTTCTTCTTTGGATTTCTCTCTCCGTCACAACTGCTGCTACAGTGCCGCTGCTACAGTACCGGCGCTACAGTACCAGCGCTACAGTAATTTCGACCTCTCTTCATTATTCTGGTGTCGTTCATATGCATACTTGCTCCCTGGTGTAGTTTGGTTCTTCTCGGGTGCAATCAAGGTCAACTTTGATTCATTCAGCTTTTTCCATCGGGTTCTAATCTGACTTGCTTGTCTTTTTTCTGGATTTGTGACTACTTGGTATTATTTTCTACTCGTCGGATTTGCCTCGGTTACTCTCTCGTGGTGATATTTTCTTTTTGTGGTAACATGTCTTCTTTCTCAAATTTACCAGTGGTTAATATCAAAACTCTCATACCACTTGAACTAACAGATTCCACACATCTTGTGTGGAAACAAATATTTCTTAATGTTTTGGAGAGTTTTGGTGTTACTCCACATGTGGACGGAACTGGTATTATACCGCCTCAGACTATTGACACTTCTGAAAAGAAAACAATTATGAACCCGAAATATTTAAATTGGAAAAAAGAAGACACCACTATACTCTCGTGGATTAATGCCACCCTTTCGCTTAGCATATTACAGATGGTTGTTTCTAGCTCTCCTAAAACTGCGTATGATGCTTGGAAAATTATCGAAACATATTTTCTTGATAAAACTGCTTCCACCGCTTTCTCTCTAAAGTCTGAATTACGAAGCATCAAGAAAGGTTCAATGAATATGACCGATTATATGCAAAAGATTAAATCTATTGGCGATGCCCTGCAAGCGATTGGTGAAACTGAGTCAGACCATAACTTGGTCATGACTATTCTTCTCGGGTTACCAGAAGAATATAGAGGTTTCGTCAGTGCCCTTAATACACACCGAAACAAGCCCACTTTTGATCAACTTCGTCCACTTCTGATGCAAGAAGAAACAGAAGTACAACGTCGTACTAGTTCAACAACATCACCTGCCATTCCCACTATCGACAGCGAAGCTCTCTATGCAAATTGTGGACGCGGAAATCGTGGAGGTCGTGGAGGCAGATATCGCGGTGGTCGAGGACATCGCGGTAGACACAACTCATATCATGGTCGTGGATCTCCTGGAATCTATCCACATTCGCCACCCAATAATCTTCCTCAACCTTATACTCCAAATCAACAATCTTATTTTTCGAAGTCTGGCACACAATGTCAGATCTGTGGAAAGTACAACCATTCTGCTCTTCAATGCAGACAACGCTTCAATCACTCATTCGTGGCCGATGATGTCCCTCAAACTTTTGCTGCTATGAATCTCTATGAACCTGCTGAGGAAGTATGGTATCCAGACACTGGAGCTTCCAATCACATGACCGCGAATTCTGGTATTCTTTCCTCTTCCAAACCTTATACTGGGCATGAGAAAATTCTAGTTGGTAATGAAAATTTACTTGATATTACTCAGACAGGTGAAACTCAATTGAATACATCTTCTAAATCCTTTGCTCTTAAAAATGTTCTTGTTGTTCCTTCCATCAAGAGAAATTTACTTTCGGTGCGTCAATTCTGTTGTGACAATAATTCCGTTTTTGAATTTGACTCTTCTGGTTTTTCTGTGAAGGACAAGGTAACAAGGACGGAGCTTCTGCACTGCCCTAGCTCGGGAACATCACTCTATCCAATTCCTTCTAAAGTTGCAAGTGTAGGGAATAAGCAACAGATTGGTCTTGTTGCATCTAGATTTAGTAGCGATGTTTGGCATAGACGATTAGGTCATCCCAGTCTTCCTGTTCTTTCCACATTTATTAAAAATAATAACATTGTTTCTGATGGTAATTCTGCTTTGACATTATCTGTTTGCAATGCTTGTAACATGGGAAAACATGTTAAACTCTCATTTTCTGATTCGGAATCTAAATCTACTTTTCCCTTTCATATTGTGCATTCTGATGTGTGGCAATCACCTGTTCCATCTGTTTCTGGTTATAAATATTATGTTATATTTATTGATGATTATTCTCGGTTTTCTTGGCTCTACCTTTTGAAATTTAAACACGAAGTTTTTGACAAATTTCTCGAATTTAAAGCAATGGTGGAAAACAGATTTCATAGCTCAATCAAGATTTTCCAATCTGACAATGGTACGGAGTTTGTAAATGATAAGTTTTCCAACCTTTGTTCACAAAATGGAATTTTTCACCGTTTTTCTTGTCCTTATACTCCTCAACAAAACGGCCTCGCCGAAAGGAAGCATAGACATTTAACTAACGTTGTTAGAAGTTTACTATTTCAAGCTTGTATGCCTCCTCGTTTTTGGACTGATGCAATTCAAACTGCTGTATTTCTTGTGAATCGAATTCCCTCTCTTACTGTTTTAAAAGGACA
Organism: Tillandsia fasciculata; assembly: GCA_029168755.2. Lineage (NCBI taxonomy): Eukaryota > Viridiplantae > Streptophyta > Magnoliopsida > Poales > Bromeliaceae > Tillandsia > Tillandsia fasciculata. The sequence continues at coordinate 3,622,560 of CM054952.1, forward strand.
ATCGCCATATGAAATTCTGCATGGTTGCTCTTCCCCTGACTTGCAATTTGTCAAAGTTTTTGGATGTTTGTGTTACCCTGATGTGCAGGATATTGCAGCTCACAAGCTCTCTCCTCGGTCACTTCCTTGCGTCTTCTTAGGACTCTCTGATAAACATAAAGGTTTTCGATGTCTCCATCCCAGCACTGGCAAGGTTTTTATTTCTCGACATGTTACCTTTGTGGAAACTGTTTTTCCGTTTTCTTGTCTTTCTAAATTCTCTTCTTCTCCTTCCTCTACTTTTTCCAACCTTGATATGTTTCAAAAATTTGTTTCAAATCCTCCTTTGCTGGGTGAGAATCCTTCTACCATTGATGCAATCTCTGGCTTCTCCTTCACACGCCTCTCTGCTGAGAGTGGTTCCGGTACACGTCCACCTGTTTCACAGTCTGAGAATTTATCAACGTTTCCTTCTACCTTGAATTCTGATGACTCACAGGTTAGGAATGGGAACGATGCCACTGCCGTTGGTCCATCAGAACTCCGTGTCTATACCAGACGACACATTACACGATCTGCTGCTACTACACCTACTATTGTTGAACCACCACCGTCCACCTCTGATCGTCCGCCCTCCCCTCAGCCTACTATAGTGCCGTCTGAGCCTTCTTCACCTCCCCCGCATACATCCTATGCGCACTCGATCTATGACTAAGGGTTTAACTGAGTCTACCTCATTACTGGCCTCTACGGGTTCTGCTCTACCTACTGAGCCTAACTCATTTCATGAGGCCTTTCAGGATGCAGGTTGGCGCGCTGCCATGGTTGAGGAGTTTGATGCCCTTCTGACAAATGCTACTTGGGATCTTGTACCTCCTTCGCCTGTTAATCTTATTGGTTGTAAATGGGTATACAAAGTAAAGCAGAAGGCGGATGGGTCTCTTGAGCGTCTCAAAGCTCGGCTTGTGGCTCAAGGTTATAAACAGCAACAAGGCATTGATTTTGATGAGACCTTTTCTCCCGTTGTCAAGTCGACCACTATTCGCACTGTTCTTTCGGTGGCCCTCTCCTCAGGGTGGTCTCTTCGACAACTTGATGTGAAGAATGCTTTTCTTCATGGCACACTCTCTGAAGAAGTTTATATGAGACAACCGCCTGGTTTTGTGCATCCCTCTTTTCCGCATCATATTTGTCGTTTACGCAAAGCCATCTATGGTCTTAAGCAAGCACCTCGGGCTTGGTTTCAACGATTTACGTCCTTTCTATCTGAAATTGGTTTTGTTGGGAGCACTGCTGATCCTTCAATGTTCATTTGTCACTCCTCTTCTGGCACTCTTATTCTTCTATTATATGTTGATGATATTATTGTCACTGGCAGTTTCTCCTCTCTTCTAAGGGCTCTTATTACCACCTTACAGCAGAAATTTGCAATGAAGGATCTCGGGCCTCTACATTATTTCTTGGGCATTGAGTTAAATAGGTCATCTTCAGATTTTCATCTGAATCAGCAGAAATATGCGCATCAGCTGCTTCAGCGCCATGGTTTTCTTGATAGTAAGCCCGTCTCTAGTCCTCTCTCTCCAACCTCTCGTCTATCTTCTCATGAAGGGCAACTTCTTGAGGATCCCTATAGCTATCGTCAGCTTGTTGGTGCTCTCCGGTATCTTACTTTCACCCGACCGGATATATCGTATGCTGTCAACTCTGTTGCCCAGTATCTACATGCTCCTCGTGAACCACACATGCAAGCGGTTAAGCGCATTCTACGATATATTCGGGGCACGCTGACTTATGGACTGCCTATATCTCGCTGTGTCAATCCCTCTCTTGTCGCATTTGCAGATGCTGATTGGGCCGGTTGTCCAGATACACGCCGGTCTACTTCTGGATATTGTATATTTTTAGGGCCCAATCTTATCTCCTGCTCCGCCAAAAAGCAGCCCACCATTTCTCGCTCTAGTTTTGAAGCAGAATACCGTGTTGTCGCCTACGCGCTTGCGGAGACGATATGGATCCGTCATCTACTTCGTGATCTTCGTGTTTTCCTCTGGCGACCTATTAGCATCTACTGTGATAATCTAAGCACTACTTATCTAGCGGTAAATCCTGTTCTTCATGCTCGCACAAAGCATATTGAACTTGATCATCAATTCTTGCGCGAAAAAGTTCAGACTGGTGATTTAGAGTTGTTTCATATCTCTTCTGATAAACAACTTACTGATATTTTCACCAAGTCCTTGTCACCCTCTCGGTTTTCGATATTACGGCTCAATCTTCGCATCCGTCCACCTGATGCTTAGCTTGCGGGGGGATGTTACGATATATTTAGTATTATCTTTATTGTTTCTATACTATATATTACTTACCATCTATAGCGTAGGATTATATAGCATGTAATCCTAGTTATATTATTACTATGGTTGTCATTGTTACCATAGAAATACCTTCTCATGTACTATATAATTGATGTTAATACAAACCATAGGACATGCTCTTTTTGCCCATCTATCAGGCTCAACCGGTGCTTATCACCAAGATGGCGATTTGATCGAGTCGAGCCGTGCCTATTACGAAGATAGCATATGGCTCGACTAGTGCTTATCACGAAGATGGCGATTTGATCGAGTCGAGCCGTGCCTATCACGAAGATAGCGATTGACTCGACCGGTGCCTATCGCGAAGATGGCGGTTTGATCGAGTCGAGCCGTGCCTATCACGAAGATGGCGATTAACTGGACCGGTGCCTATCACGAAGATAGCGATTTGATCAAGTCAAGCCGTGCCTATCACAAAGATTGCGATTGGCTCAACCGATGCCTATCCTCCAGGTGAAGCCCCAAGGTCTCTGGACCCTCGGTTGCCGGTGGGAGCATTAAGGTCGCCGGAACCCTAGTTCTTGGCCAGAATCTTTGTGCGCTGCCTCCGGAGCTTCGGCAGGGGAACCAAATTGACCAACTCCCTCTGCTGGACCTCAAGAAGACCCCCTAGAAGTTTGAGGCCATTTGGTGCGGTGTAGAGACCAGGGGAAGAAGCCCTAGATTTCGAGTGTGTTTGGCCGAGCTGCGCCGCCCGCCGCCGCCGTCGCTCCTCCGGCGCCGGCCAACCTCTGGTAAGCTTTCTTATGCCTAGAGCATTCCTCCAGACCCTTTGCATGCGACCCATGTGGGATAAATCCCAACCTGCCACTAATGACCTCAAGGTGAGCTTTTGTCACCTTCTCCGGCGATCCGCCGAGCTAGGCTGCCGGAGCTTGGTTGTGTTGTGTCCCTTCCACCTCTGGGATACTTCTCCAACCAATGCTTGCCTCAGTTTGAGGTCTGAGCTCTTATTGGATGAGGCTCGGTCAAACCGAGCTCTATAAGCTTGGGTTTTGAGCCAAGTTGCTCCGGCAATGTTTCCGGCTGCCCCGTGACACCTCTTTGGTGAGCCTCTGAACCTTGTTGATCCTCTGAGCAAGGTGCTCAATTTAGTTTGCATAAAGAATGGATGTTAATGCAAGTTTAGCAACTTATTCCCGGGAACAACTCAATTTTCATCCAAACGCAAAATTAGTTTTGTTCATGCTTATTCCAAAAGTTGTACCTATACAAAGAATAAGCAGTTCTTACTTATACATAAACCAAACGATACCTAAGTGTTCGACAGTAAATGATTTTGTAACGCATTTTCTTATTTAAATTCAGATTTCATATGTTCGAAGAATTTTAATTGTCGAATATTTTTTATTTTGGAACTGCAAAACAAGTCTCGATATCATAATCATCTCATTTAATTGCACTAACACCATCTAAATTAGGGTTTTACATCGAACCAATTTATTACATATCGCCAAATTGTTCATCCTTAAACTCGTCCCTTATTACATTCCATGATGGATATTTCATGCTGTTACAATGCAAAATATTTGTTGAGTCATCTTAAAAGTTTATTCAAGCAATACCCAAATGAAGAACAATTTTCTGATCTATGAAAAGAATAACCAATTTTAATTAGAAAACTAGCCTAACTACCCACACTTTGCAGCGAATAATTTATATACTTGTATAATAATTATTTTTATAATTCGACTTTAAATATTTTTAAATTCATTAAAGCAAAAATTAAATATTATCAAAACATTATATATATATATATATATAGAGAGAGAGAGAGAGAGAGCTAGGCTCCTATACTATCTATAGTACTGGAGCTCCGGTACTATAGTCTCGTTTTCGATCTTAGGGTGTTCAAATCAACGATCCACACCGTTAAAACTAATCTAATATATTTAAAGTTTTTAGAAAAAAAAATTTATAATTTTTCGACATAATTTACTTTAGGGTTTTTTTTGAAAATGACCCTCTAAAAATTTTTATTTGTAAAAATAACCTCAAAAAATTTATATTTTCAAAAATGGCCCTACACCCGCCAACTGGGCGCCACGTGTGCCCGCCACGTGGGCGAGGGCGGCTGAGTCGGAGTGAGTTGAACGCGTGTCTAAACACGCGTTCTCGGAGCGCGCGTCTAAACACGCGTTCTCAGAGCGCGTGTTTAGACGCGTACTCCGTACGCATTTTTTTTAATTTTTTTTTTATTTTTTTTAGAAATTTGATTCTTTCTCAAACAAACGGATTTATTATTTTTTTTTAAAAAAAAAAATAAGTTAAAAAATATATACCTAGAAAAAATAAATTTCACATTCCAATTTTTATTTTTTTATTTATTAAATATTTATATATTATTTTATATATTTTTTATATTTTTAAATTATCTCAAACAAACTAATTTTTTTATTATTATTTTCATACCGCAAAAAGAAATTTATTTTTATCTTTTTGACGGAAAAAAAAAAATTTCGCCAAAAAGATAAAAATAAATTTCTTTTTGCGGTATGAAAAAAAAAATAAAATAAAATATCCGTTTGTTTAAAAAAATTTAAAATTATAGAAAATATATAAAATAATATATAAATATTTAATAAATAAAAACAATTTTTTTTTCACCAAAGGATAAAAATAAATTTCTTTTTGCGAAAAAAATAAAAAATAAAATATCCGTTTGTTTCAGAAAATTTAAAAATATAAAAAATATATAAAATAATATATAAATATTTAATAAATAAAAAAATAAAAAATAGAATATGGAACTCAATTTTTCTACGTAGATATTTTTTGGCTTATTTTTTTATTTTTTAAAAAAAAAATATTTTTTATTTTTTAAAAAAATTTGATTCTTTCTGAATTTGATTGTTTAGATTGTTGGTTTAAATATTTGTTACTGACATTAATATATATTTAAATTAATTTATTTTAATCATATATATTTTTTTTTATTGCCTAAGAAAAAAAAAGAACCAATTTTTTTTCCGCCAAAAAGATAAAAATAAATTTCTTTTTGCGGTACGAAAATAATAAAAAAAAAATCCATTTGTTTGAGATAATTTAAAAATATAAAAAATATATAAAATAATATATAAATATTTAATAAATAAAAAAATAAAAAATGGAATGTGAAACTTATTTTTTCTAGATAGATATTTTTTGACCTTTTTTTTTTTTTGAAAAAATAAATCCGTTTATTTGAGAAAGAATCAAATTTATAAAAAAAAAAAAAAAAAAAAAAAAAAAAAAAAAATTAAAAAAAATGCGCTCTGAGAACGCGTGTCTAAACACGCGCTCTGAGAGCGCGTGTTTAAACACGCGCCCTGAGAATGCGTGTTTAGACACACGTTCTCAGAATGCGTGTTTAGACACGCGTTCCCAGAACGCGTGTTCAACTCACTCCGACTCAGCCGCCCCCGCCCATGTGGCGGGCACACGTGGCGCCCAGTTGGCGGGTATAGGGCCATTTTTGCAAATACAAATTTTTTGAGGCTATTTTTGCAAATAAAAATTTTTAGAGGGTCATTTAAAAAAAAAGCCCTTTACTTTATGATAAAACCATTTCAAAATTGTTAATTTTCAATGGCTACTATGACGATTTTGTAGTTTAACGGTGTAGAAGAATCTAAATTTATTCAAATTTTGATAGAAAATACTTTAAACTATTTAAGTTTAAATCAAGATCGGCATTCTTGATCTTGAATTCAAAAGTCATATACTCGAATTTTAAGATTGCTCAATTTACACCATTCATTTTGGCATGATTTACTTACTAAGTAAACGATGTCGAAAAAAATTAAAATTTTATTTCTAAGAATTTCATAAACCCTAGATCATATTTAACGGTGTGAATTGTTGATTTCAATACCCTAAGATCGAAAACGAGACTATAGTACCGGAGCTCCGGTACTATAGATAGTATAGGAGCCTAGCTCTCTCTCTCTCTCTCTCTCTCTCTCTCTCTCTCTCTCTCTCTCTCTCTCCCTCTCCATATATATATATATATTTAGAGCTATGCTGGAATACTATCGATAACAAACGGGCTCCGTTGCCACCGATTTGTTTTCGATGATGGAGCTTCCAAAACGATGATCGGCACCGTTAAATATGATCTAAACCATTTAAACTATCTGGAAATTAAATTTCATGCTTTTTCGATATCTTTTCTTGCCCATCAAGTGAACACAAAAATGAACGGCGAAAATGAATATCTTTCAAAAAGTGATGATAGGAGTCTTGTAATCAAGATCGAGAGTATAGATCTTGTTTTAAACAGTTTAAAGAATTTTCTAACCAAAATTCAATTAATCTAGATTTCTTTACATCGTTAAATAAGCAAAAGACTCATATCTACCATTAAAATTACAAATTTTGCACCCCTTTGATCATTAGGTCAATGATGTCGAAAAGATTTGAAATTTGATTTCTAAATACTTCCAGTGGTCTAAATCATGTTCAACGGTGCCAATCGTTGATTTGGAAGCTCCATCATCAAAAGAAAATGGATGGCAACGGAGCCCGTTTATTACTGATAGCATTCCAGCCAAGGATTTAAGTATCCATCGCCACGGTCCGTATCCACCATACCGTATCGTGCCAACAAAATACCGGCACGATACAGTCCCCGTGCCGATGGCACAACTGAAAATTCTATTTTCTTTAAATTACTAAATAATTTTCTTAATAAAGTTAAAAAGATTTGATAAAGAAACATAATGAGTAATTAAAAAACTTTGTTGTTAAAGAAAATTAATATTTCATGGCATTATGTGTCGGCACCTATGTATTTTTTGTGACCGGCACTCATCGGCACCGCTCGGCACTCACCGTGTCATAATGAGTAATTAAAAAACTTTGTTGTTAAAGAAAATTAATATTTCATGGCATTATGTGTCGGCACCTATGTATTTTTTGTGACCGGCACTCATCGGCACCGCTCGGCACTCACCGTGTCGTACCATGTCGACAAGTTTTCGACACGACCCTGTGCCACGGCACTTAAATCCTTGATTCCAGTTGAACTCTACATATATATATATATATATATATATATATATATATATATATATATATATATAGTTGATTAAAATATATTATTTAAATATTAAATAGCCTAAAATATTAATCATACAAAAAAAACTATTCTAATTTGTATATAATACATGATTATTAAAATACTATAAATTACAACTATCAAAATAGATTTTAATTTTTTAAAAATAAAAATATATGAAAACCACGTAAATTATAGGTAATTTTGAAATTACATCTCACTTGAACTTTTTTATAAACACCTTCTTAACTTTTAATTTTTAAATTAATTTTTTATTTATTTTAATTAAAAAATTATTAAATTTAATATCCTATCATAATTGTTTTAGTTTTATTTGCTAGAAATAAATTAAAATTTTTTAATTACAATATGTTAAAATTGAGGGATCTATTTCAAATTGGGGAATAGTTGAGGGGGTCTTCACTTCTAATAATTTGAGAATCTTCATATTAAAATTATCTGGAACCGGTCCACGAGTTCACCCGTAGACTACAAACCTTATCTTTGTTCATTTTATTTTTTAAAAAATATTCACTTGTTTAAAAAAATAGCCTTTAAATGCTTTAGATAAATAGATGGTTAAGATTGAAAACTGAAATGAATAAAAAATAGTTTAAATGGTCTAAAGATGCGGTGGTGCATTAGGCCCAAGCAACAATTTCTCTCTTACCTCCACTACTTTTAGTTGGAATGAGAGTAATTATTGCTTGAATTTAGTCCACCATGTCATTCGTGGACCATCCAAATAATCTGCTTATAATAGAAGGAATATCTAATGATTAGTAACTTAGAATTGAAAATAAACATTATATATGTTATATACAATATTTAAATTTTTTATCTATTATTGGAAAAAAAAATTTATGCATATTTTAGAGTCGGTCCACGGTGCACCGGGTATGTCTAATATTTTTCTAGGACATTTTGCAAACTCTCATTGGTTGATACTTTAATTGTTGACATGGCTCTCTAAAAAACCAGAAAATCCACGGGCTTTAGTGTATCGTATAGACTGAGAACAAATGACTGCAAAATGAAAAACATACGAAGTAAAAGAATGGTGTTTGAATTTTTACTTCTTGTGCATCAGTAGATTACAAGGGCATACCTTAACATTTTTTCGACCTGCTTCGCAACATTGTACTCCAAATCTGCTTCCTTTTGTTTTGTGCGTCCAGATTTGGCCATTTTCTTTGATTCTACAATCCTTGGTAGAACACAAAGCTGATATTCTTCATGTAGGAGTACATACTACACAGCCAATACAAAATATTATCAGTATGTGTAAAAAAGTGACAAGTGTAAGCCTTGAAATGACACCTTACCTCATCTCTGAATAAAGGGAGAATCAAATTCTCCTTAAGAACAACCTGAAAGCAAAAGAACAGCCCATCTAAGAAGCCAAAATTATCCATCGTTACAAAAAGTGGTAGCCGAAAATATAGCAATGACTGCCTATAGCAATCTTCTGATGAAGATACATAATATAGAGATATTAAGTGTAAAGACAAGATTTAGAACTCTAGACACAAAAGCTGCTACACATTTATAAAGGACAAGCATATGTAGCTTGTGCATAAATAGCTCATACATATTTTGAATGATTCTTAAGATATCAATAATGAACCATCCATTTGATGATCAGTTAGTAGTTAACAATTTGTGAAACTCTCCAGATCAATTAAAATCTTGATATCACATGTGCTATATATGATAATGTAATGTAATCACAATAATCGACCTTACATACTAGAATATCTGACTTGGTTATGTTAACGGAACATCTTAGCCATCCGCTATTTGTAAATTTTTCACTACAAAAAAATTTGTTTTCTAGCAATGATGAACATAAAGATTAGACTGGATGTACCATGGCAATGTCAATACTAGTGACACGGAGTAGTTCATCAGGGCAAACAAGATAACCAAGTACAACCCACTCCCTGTATGACGTAACATTAGCCAGGTCCTGAGCCCTCTGATGGAAACAAAGAATAATGCAGTGAGAACCTGATTCCGGAAACATGAAATGATGAATGATAGCACTGATAAAAAAGAAAGAAATTACAGCAGGTTAAGAACAATTAAATTACTTTCAGAAACAAACATACCATAGGGTGAGCAGAGTTTGTTAGAATGTCGGGGTAACGGGGGTGAAATGGACTTAAAAATCCCTCGTTTCTTAGTTTCTTAGTATCTGTAGAAAGAAAAATAACAGGTCCTACAGCCTCCAATACCTGAGGAGAGAATTTTCCGAAGAAAAAGAAGTCAAAAGAATAAGACACTGTATACAGGAGAAATTCACCGTAAAACTACCCCTGTAAATACAGTCAGCAAAAATAAGTCAAACTGTTAAAGTATATGCAGACTCCACAAATAAAAAGGAAGCACAGTAGTAGAGTTCAAGTAAGAGCATTAAGCTCTAACACAAACTACATTTCATTAAGTGAAGCATAATATTTTTTTAGATTGCTCAAGGAAGGCCAGCTAATAAGAAAATTAGGTCAGATTTAGCAAAAGATTTTGAGAATACATTAGGCTCTCAGGTGGTTTCTCGTGTAAGAGGTTGTCTTCCAGAGATTCACATATACATTCAACAGAAAGTTCTGTATCACATCCTTTTTCGACAAATGATCTATAGTGGTACCATTTAAGTAAGCAACTATCGCAGCACATTTCCGAACTATCTAACAATATTTCCAAATTCACAATTCAAGTACATCATAATAATAAGAAAAAGAAGTAACATAACTATTATGAAGATCACAATATCTACATAGTTTGGACAAAAACTCTGAAATAAACTCTAATTGGTTCCAATACAAAGCTCGGGCTATTGTCTTTGAATTTTTTTTTTATAAATAATCCTATAAATAATTTTAAAAAGTCCTCTATACAATGAAATTGTAAAAATAGGCATAAGTGGTAAATGGTTCACCACATTCATATATGCGGTGAACCATTCACCGCTTTCAAAAGATTCTCACAATTTTTTAAATACGGGTACAAACCATTAAAGTGGTGACTGGTTTACCGTCTTTAGAAGCGGTAAACCATTCACCGCTATTAAAAGCGGTGAACCATTCGCCGCTTTTATAATCGGTAAATGATTCACCGGTTTTCATCTTTATAACCCTCCCCCGCCCGAACCCTTTCTCTTTCGATAACTCCTTTCTTCTCGCTACAGTTCTCTCTCTCTCTCAATCCCCCTCACAAACTCTCTCTAGATCTCCCACTCCCCCGCGCCTCACTCTCTCTACCTCTCTCACTCCCCAGCGCCTAACTCTCTCTCTTCCTCTCTCACCCCCCGCGCCTCACTCTACCTCTCTCACTCCCGAGCTCGCTCACTCTCTCTACCTCTCTCACATCCCGAGCTCACTCTCTCTCTCTACCTCTCTCACTCCTGAGCTCACACACCCTCTCTCTACCTCTCTCACTCCCGCGCTCTCTCTGTAGCCAGTGGTCATTGTTATCGTCATCGCCACCGCACCAGTTGTCGTCTAGGCATTCACCGTTGCCGTCACCGACGCACAAGAGCGCAGATTATCTCATTCATTTCTTAACTCTATTGCATTTTCTATGTTTGAATTTGCTGTTGTTGTTCGAGTTTGGATATGACATGAAATTTACATGAAAATGAATGGTTTAGGGTTTAGGAATGTCAATGGGTACGGATGCATGTTTAGCACTTAGGAATCTCGAACGGAGCGGATTACCTGAACTAGATTTAATGTAAAATGTTTTGAAATATTATAAAGAAAATGGATTGTTTCGATTTGGCGTCTCAGTTTTGGGTTCGGGTTCACCTATTGATTTTTAAAAATCTATCATATTCAGATTCGGGTTCGGGTTAAAAATCTATCATATTCTGATTCGGGTTCGGGTTCACCTATTGTTTTGAATTATTTTTTTTGAAGTAAGAATGGCACACAATCATGTGGCTATTTACGTTCACTGGAATGGACAATTTGTTGCGCAAGATAATAATGCACCGTATATTGGCGGTCATAAGAAATTAAGTGGCATTCCTATGGACATTACATTTAGTGAATTCGAGAGAAAAATATATAGATTGACCGATATAAGAAGAGATGAGTATCGACAAAGTATCAAAGTCCGATATTCGACGGGAGGAAATCAATACAATGTGATCGAAATTACAGACGATGACTCATTGTGTGGTATGATGGCGTTGTCTTGAAACTGTGGTTGTTTGATAATCTACATTCAGAAGCAGATAGTTGCATCAGAGGGTTATCATTCAAGAACGTTAAACAGTGACTTAGACATGGATGTATTGTCCCCTGTGGCCGAAAGAGAATCCTCTCGTGTTGATATCCGAGAAGGTGCAAATACAACTAGGTTAGTATTACAAATTGTGGCTTTATATAGTTATTTAGTTATGTTACGATATATTTAGTGTTGTATTATTTGTTGCCTTTTCTAATGTAGGTCTATATGGTATCTCCGGTTGTATTATTATTACTATAATAAGTTAGTCTATATACTATTTAATCTCATCAATACAACCCTAGAGGGCTATGCACTTTTGCTATTCTTTCATGGTATCAGAGCAGAAACCCTAACTAGGGAATATTGATCCATAGCCACCATCTACCGAATATCTTACCTCCTTCCATAGGTGATTTCTTTTTTTGTGCCCCCCGATTCTTATCCAGCCTTCTCTAGTGTTGCTTGCTGCCGTTGGATCACCTGTGTTGTGCCGCTCCACTCTCCAACCTTCTCTGGTGTTGCTTGCTACCGCACAGTCCTTTCCTGCTGGTCTTTGGCATTATTCGGCCTCTCGTCACTTTGGTTTTTCTTGTGGTATTTTGGTCTTTCTTTCTCGCATCAGAAACTCTCAAATTGGTAATCCCTGACCTCTTCTCCTTCTTTGTGGTGGTATTTTTCAGTGGCAAACATGTCTTCTTCTATATCATCTCTATCAATTATTAATATTAAAACTCTCATACCTTTAGAACTCGCTAATTCTACATATCTAGTATGAAAGCAAGTGTTTCTTTATGTTTTAGAGAGTTTCGGTGTGACTATGCATGTCGATGGATCTGGTATTATTCCTCCTCAGACGATTGATGCTACTGACAAAAAGAGAATTGCAAATCCAGATTATTTAGTTTGGAAGAAAATAGACACCACCATACTTTCTTGGATTAATGCTACTTTGTCTCTCAATATATTACAAACGGTTATATCTAATTCACCTAAAATAGCCCATGATGCATAGAATATTATTGAGACATATTTTTTTGACAAAACTGCTTCCACTGCCTTTTCTCTAAAGTTTGAATTATGAAGCATCAAAAAAGGATCAATGGGCATAAGTGAATATATGCAAAAAAATTAAGTCAATCGGGGATGCTCTTCAGGCGATTGGCGAAACTGAGTCAGATCATAATTTGGTCATAACTGTTCTTCTGGGATTGTCCGAAGAGTATAGAGATTTTGTCAGTGCTCTCAATACACACAGGACAAAACTTATCTTCAATCAACTTCGCCCCTTCTTAATGCAAGAAGAAATAGAAGTTCAACGTCGTGCTAGTTTGATGACACCATTTGCTACCTCCACCATGGATGGAGAAGCACTTTATGCCAACCGCGGAAGAAATGCTCATGGCGATTGTGGGGTTATATATTGCGGAGGCCGAGGACAGCATGGTGGACACAATTCCTACCTCAAATATGCATCTTATGGAAACTACCCACATTCTCAACCTAATAACACTCAACCAAACCAACAGCCATATATTCCATGGTCTAGCACACACTGTCAGATCTGTGGAAAATTCAACCATTCTATTCTTCAGTGCAGGCAACGCTTCAATCATACCTTTATTGCAAATAAAATACCCCAGACTTTCCCTGTTATGAGCCTTCATGAGCCTGGTGAGGAAGTTTGGTATCCAGACACTGGTGCATCCAATCAAATGACGGTTAACTCTGGTATTCTCTCATCTTCTAAACCTTATACTGGGCAAGAAAAATTTTTGTTGGTAATGAAAATTTATAGAATATTACTCAGACAGGTGAAACATAATTGAATACTTCCTCTAATTCCTTTGCTCTCAAAAAGGTTCTTGTTGTTCTTTCTATTAAAAGAAATTTACTTTTTGTTCGTCAATTCTGTTGATAATAATTTTTCTTTCGAATTTGACTTCTGTGAAGGACAAGAAAACGAGAACGAAGCTTCTCAGATACCGTAGTTCGGGAACATCACTCTATCTACTTTTTTCTAAAGCTGCAAATGGAGGGAATAAGCAACAGTTAGCTCTTGTTGCATCTAGATTTAGTAGAGATATTTGGCATAGACGGTTAGGTCATCCTAGCCTTCCTGTTATTTCTAAATTTATTAAAGACAATAAAGTTGTTTCTAATAATAATTCGGCTATTAAATTATCTGTTTGCAGTGCTTGTAATATGGGCAAACATTTTAAACTTTCCTTTCATGATTCATAATCTCAGTCTACTTTTCCTTTTCAACTCGTTCATTCTGATGTATGGCAATCACCGGTTCATTATGTTTCTGGTTATAAATATTATATTATTTTTCTCGATGACTCTAAATACTCCTGGTTTTTTCTTTTAAAATTTAATTTAAGTATGAATTTTTTGAAAAATTTCTAGAGTATAAGACAATGGTTGAAAACATTTTTCATAACAGAATTAAAATTTTTCAATCTGACAATGGTAAAGAGTATGCAAATGAAAATTTTCTGCTCTTTGTTCGCAAAATGGGGTTATTCACAGGTTTTCTTGTCCACACACACCACAACAAAATGGCATAGCCGAGATGAGCCATAACCGAGAGGAAGCATAGACACTTATCTAATATTGTTAGAAGTTTGCTTTTTCAATCTTGCTTACCTCCTCGTTTTTGGGCTGATACTATTCAATCTACTATTTTTCTTGTGAATCGTACTCTAACTATTTTAAAGGGAAAATCGCCATACACTTTTTTGCATGATTGTGTTCCTTCTTACTTGCAACTTGTCCAAGTTTTTGGATGTTTGTGTTATTCCGATCTACAGGATTTTACTGATCGCAAGCTCTCTCCCCTATCGCTTCCTTGTGTTTTCTTAGGACTCTCTGATAAGCATAAAGATTTTCGTTGTCTCTATCCGAGCACTGGTAAAGTTTTCCTTTCCCAGCAAGTTATTTTTGTTGAAACAGTGTTTCCTTATTTTTGTCTTCGAAAATTTTCCACCTCTTCAGCACCGATTTCTTCTAATTCAAATTTTCATATGTTTCAAAATTTTCTCTCTAATCCTCCGATACTAGGTGAGTCCGTCAACTCTTGATGCAATCTCTAGGTTCTATTTCATTCACTCCTTTACTGCTGATGGTTCTAGTACTCTATGAAATTCCTCAATCTATTTTACCGTCTGAGTTAATATCTCACTTTCCTACCACTGTGAATAATGCTGCCACACAGGTTCACCATGAGAATGATGCCTCTGTTGCTGGTTAACCTGGACTCCGAGTCTAATACCATACGGAATACATCTAGGTCTATTGCCATCACTTCTACTACTCAGGCTCCTCCACAATTTGACCCTCCACCTTCGCCCCCACCGGATGCCGCCCAACCACTAGCTTCTCGTACTCACTCTATACTCACCCGGTCCATGGCAAAGGATCTAACTGAGTCTACCACCTTCCTGTCTTCTAAAAGCTCTATTCTCCCTACCGAGCCTAACTCTTTTGCTAAGGCTTCTCAGGATGCAGGTGAGCGTGCAACTATGGCTGAAGAGTTTGATGCCTTATTGGCTAACTCTACTTGGGACCTTGTTTCTTCTCCCTCATCCGTCAATTTTATTGGCTACAAGTGGGTGTACAAGGTAAAGCATAAGGCGGATGGTTCTCTTGAGCGTCTCAAAGCTCGACTTGTGGCTCAAGGCAACAAACAACAACAGGGTATTGACTTTGATGAGGCATTTTCTCCGGTTGTCAAGCCGACTACTATTCATACTGTTCTTTTTATTGCTTTCTCGTCTGGGTAGCCACTTCGACAACTAATCATGAAGAACGCCTTTCTTCATGGCTCTCTTTGTAAAGAAGTTTATATGAGGCAACTGCCAGGTTTTGTCCATCCTTTTTTTCTGCATCATGTTTGTCGTCTACGCAAAGCGATCTATGGTCTCAAGCACGCGCCTCGGGCTTGGTTTTAGAGGTTTACTTCTTTTCTTTCTGAACTAAGTTTTTATTGAAAGCACTGTTGATCCCTCGATGTTTATTTGTCATTCATCTTTTGGCACTCTTGTTCTTTTATATGTCGATAATGTTATTGTCAATGGAAGCTCGTCCTCTTTTTTGGAAGCTCTTAATAGAGTCATGAAACTCTAAGATTAGAGTGGCATAGTTGGTGTCTTGGTGTCCTTGGTGACAATTAGTGACCCTAGAGTAAAGAACTTAGGATGAATGTGCAAAATTGAGTAAACAGGAGAACTCTAACCTAAATTGGTGTCCTTGGGGCATCCTAGCTATCCTAGAGTAAATAACCTAGGTAAAAGAGGAAAGTAAAAAGAGAATGAAAATGGCACCTTCGGATTTGGGACTCGTAATTTGGAAGGTTTGCGCTGATGCTGACTCCTAGGGCACAAACCTACTAGGCAAGGTACTTTCGAAATGTTAAAAAGGCAAAAGTTATGTAAATGCACCTTCGGATTTGAGGCTCGTCATTTGGGGGTGAGCACATATAGCGGCCCAAGGGCATTGACCCATCGGACGAAATACTTTCAAAAGGTTAAAAATAAAATATATTGCAAATGGCGCCTTCGAATTTGAGACTCGTCAATCAAGAGTATGACTCCTAGGGCATGGGCCCATTGGGCGATGTACTTTCGAAAGGCTAAAGGTAAAAGAAAATGAGAGTGACCGAATGTAGTCGGGTTAGTTGTAACCCTTGTATAGCGGCATAGTGGCCGGGATATGGTTTAGTAGCCTAGTGTGGCATGGCATAGTAGCAGAGTGGCATTGGTTATAGACTAGTAGTGTAGTAATTTTCATATCAGCATGCTAGTATAATATTTACAGTTTTCCATATTCTCGAATTACATACACGTACATACATTTTAAAATTTATATTAATTGAATTTTATTAACCTTTACAGGTTACTTGGATGCCTTCCACGGAGGATGTTTTGCATGGTCTTCCTGCTTTTTGTGTCGAGCGCTCTGCAGTTTGGCGCTCGAGAACTTGCTTGATATACTACCAGAAAGTAAAGCGACATGTACTTGATAGAGTTTTGCGTCAGTTTGGATTACTCCAGCATATACCAAAGCCTGTGGAGGTTGTACAGCGGATCACATCACATGGTAGATAAGGAGAGTACTAAGCAGCTTTTCATGCTTTATAGTCTACGATGGGCTAAACATTTGAAAAATATTGCAGAGCAAATTCCATTCGTCGATCTAGATCCAATACGAGCCACCACCGTATACATGTGGTACTGAAAAATCACAAATAGGTGGATTTCTCGTCCTATACAGTGGCCTCCACTCATTTTTTTGCCGCACGGGCATGTCGAGCGAACATTGATGAGATCATTTAATTTTCTTTTTTTATTCTTATGTAATAATAGTCGTTATATGTAAATATATATTTTTATATAGGTGGATGCTATGCGCCATGCTATTAAAAGCATTAGACATTTGATGGATGATCCTCCAGAGCCGTCTAGAATGATGGAGACTCTAGTACATATGAGATGGGATCTCAAGAATGTTTTAGGGAGACTTTCCACATTACCAGTATCAGGGCATCCATATATTCCTCCGTCTTTTTATGATTCCGTTGATGTTTCCTCCACTTCCACGCCTGCATACGATTTTCCATCTACGTTCGAACCGATTCATCCATCTGACGTCCCCTCGACATTAGACGTCCTTCATTTGGATATCTCGTCAGCATCAATCCCTCATGCGTCGACGTCGATACCTCCATATGATATCCCAACTACATCTGAGGTACATTAATTTGATATCTCATTCCTGCCGATCCCTCCATCCGACGTTCCGTCCACATCAAAGATTCGTCAAGTTGATATTATATATCGACGAAGGCGACGGTGCCACGATCATATTTCTATTGAGCCTATAGTTGAGACGTAGGAGGGGATGCTATCATCGGCAGTTGACACGCAGAGGACGGATCCAGTTGTTGAGGGCACCTACATCGAGCATATTGATCAAATACATGACATTGAGCCTGAACACCCTGAGATGGAGGATGATGTGCATATTCAAGGACTAGCAAACTCTTCAAATGCTTCTCACAAGGTAAGAAGTCAACATTTTACTGTAGAGAAGTTGACTAGCAAACTAAAACAAGCGAGACAATCCCATGCTCTCATTCAAGGATATCAGACACTCTAGTCCCATCTGTTATGGAAAAAGACTTAAAAGAAGTAGCTCGTGGAACGGAGTCCCGCTAACCGAAAGAGGCATTATTTTATTTTGAATGCTTTCAATGAACTAATGCTTTTAAATAACAGTTTTCTTTCTCTTCACGAGAGTATTTTGTGTGTGCTGCTTCCTGAGGTTATGTCAATAAAATCGAATTTGGAAAGTTAGTTGCCGGGTTGAAGCCCGAACTTTGTTTGTTTAGTTCAGCATCCAACAGAATCTCACATAGCCAGTTGTATTCAATGAAAGAAAAAGGACAGGCAGGGGAGAAAGGAGTTCTTGTTGGAATCCACATTCGGAAACTCTTATACATAGGCCATCTTTCTCTCATCATATCTAGCTATTAGGATTTAGATGAACGCTTCCTGCAAATTGTTTGATCGGGAATTGCCTTTGCTGGTTGTTTAGTCAAGAAAGCCATCAATACTATGGCTCGTAACAAGTGGTTTTATCGCATGCAAATATGGAAGAATTGTACGTTTTAATATCTTGGCCTCCAAAATTCTTCAAATGCTTCTTACAACTTACAAGGTAGTAAGTCAACCTTTTCCTATGGAAAAGTTGACTCGCAAACCAAAACAGGCAAGACAATCCCATGTTCTTGAACAATTCAAAATGACTATAAAGAAAAAGAAAAACAATAAATTTCAGTTGATTTCTTGAAAATAGACAGCTTCTGCCAAAGCAGGACTGCTTTCATTCAAAACTACAAATAAAGAACTGAAAATGGGATACTTCCTTGTTTCGGATCGATTGCCTGATAAAATATGGATTGCATCTGCCTACAAAGTTGTTAATGTATGCTTAGTTTATTTGTTTTGTATAACCAATTGAACTATGAAGAATGTTTGCAATCTCCCGAGAAGAAGTGACACGATTAATGAGTTTTTATACACAGTAATAAGTTTAATAGTTTTCAAAGAACTATAAACTGCAGGGGCAGTCAAAATGACCAATGGGAACCTTGTATTGAATTTTACTATATAGTCAAAAATATCAGCAAGTTTCAGTCATCTCACACAAGTCACACTAGATAAATCGTGAAAATGAGAGCTAAATTTATCAGTTGCGTAAAAGCTGTCCAAAATACACGATATCCCATACCCGCCCCGAACCCTACCCGGACCCGATAAAAAATAGATAGTATACAGGTAAAAAAAAATTACCCATTAAAGTTTCGGGTATGGGTCCGGATACTTTGTACCAAGGATTTAAGTGTCGTGGCACGGGGTCGTGCCTAAAACTTGCCGGCACGGTACGGCACGGTGCATGCCGAGCCGTGCCAATTAGTGTCGATCATAAAAAATACATGTGTGCCGATACATAATGGCATGAATATTTATTTTTTTTAGCAACAAAATTTTCTAATTGCTTGTTATATATCTTTATCAAATATTTTGAACTTTATTGAGAAAATTACTTAGTAATTTAAAAAAAATAATAATAATAAACTGTGCCATCGGCATGGGGCTATATCGTGCCGGTATCTTGTTGGCACAATACGGCACGGTGGATACTTAAACCCTTGCTTTATGCCCATACCCGACTTTAACCCTATCCAAACCCGACCTTTTAATAGGTAGGGTCCGGAATAGTTTTCAAATCCGGACCCGGTGAATACCCAAAAGTAAATAAAAAAGATTTGAAATTGAGGGATCAATTTCAATAGTACTTATAGATGAGGGATTTCTATGTATTTTCATCCTAGTAAAACCCTAACCGATCTATTTACTCTTTTTTTATTATTTCTTTACTCTTTTTTTTTACTCTTTTTTTTTAACCTTGGCCGCTCTGTTTACTATTTGAATTTTTCTCTCTAAATAAAAATCCCTTTTTTTAACCGTATTTCTATGGTGTATGATAGTTCTTTTATAACTTTTATGCTCATGAAAAGTGATGTGCCTTTCTTGTAATAGGATATTTTATTCTTTCTTTTAAACGAATTTATTGGATTGAGTGCAACTTATTAGAACGTGAGTTTTCTATAGTGAAAGATTTATGGTTTGTCCATAAACTATTTAATAAAGCTTACAAAAGATATATACATACAGGTAACCGTACCCGATCTAGACCCGACCAATACTCGACCCATACCCAGTCTTAAGCGGGTAGTATATGGGGTAGTCATTACCCAGACCCGCTCAAATAGACCCGATGGGTATATTAGTAACTCAAGTACCTAGACCCGGAGCCGACCCAAAGTTAAATGGATAGGGTATTCTTTTTTTTTCCTACCCATTTTTTTTAGGGTACGAGTACAATATATCAACTACCCAGACCAGACCCAATCCACGAACACCTTTAATACATAGGTCGTCTTTCTCTCATCATATCTAGCTATTTGGATTTAGATGAACGCTTCCTACAGATTGTTTGATCGGGAATTGCCTTAGCGGGTTTTTTAGTCGAGAAAGCCATCAATACTATGGCTCGTACCAAGTGGTTCTATCCAAGGATTTAAGTGTCGTGGCATGGGATCGTGCCGAAAACTTGCCGGCACGGTACGGCACGGTGCGTGCCGAACTGTGCCGATGAGTACCGGTCACAAAAAATACATGCGTGCCGATACATAATGGCATGAAATATTTATTTTCTTTAGCAACAAAAATTTTTAATTGCTTATTATATATCTTTATTAAATATTTTGAACTTTATTGAGAAAATTACTTAGTAAATTTAAGAAAAAAGGATTTTGAACTGTGCCATCGGCACGGGGGTTGTATCGTGCCGGTATCTTGTTGGCACGGTACGGCACGGTGGATACGGTCCGTGCTGATGGATACTTGAATCCTTGGTTTTATCGCATGCAAATATGGAAGAATTGTATGTTTTAATATCTTGACCTCCAAAACTCTTCAAATACTTCTCACAAGGTAATAAGTCAACCTTTTCCTGTGGAAAAGTTGACTGGCAAACCAAAACAAGTGAGACAATCCCATGTTCTTGAACAATGCAAAATGACTATAAAGAAAAAGAAAAATAATAAATTTCAGTTGATTTCTTGAAAACAGACAGCTTTTGCCAAAGCAAGACTGCTTTCATTCAAAACTACAAAATAAAGAACTGAAAATGGGCTACTGCCCTGTTTCGGATCGACTTCCTGGTAAAATGTGGATTGCATCTGTCTAGAAGGTTGTTAATGTATGCTTAGTTTATTCGTTTGTATAACCAATTGAACTATAAAGAATGTCTGCAATCTCCGGAGAAAAAGTGACACGGTTAATGAGTTTTTATACACAATTATAAGTTTAATAGTTTTCAAAGAACTATAAACTGCAGGGGCATTAAAAATGACCAATAGGAACCTTGTATTGAATTTTACTATAGAATAAAAAATATTAGCAAGTTTCAGTTATCTCACACAAGTCACATTAGATAAATCCTGAAAATGAGAGCTAAATTTATCAGTTGCGTAAGGCAACAATACTTCTTGAACTTAAGAAAAAAGGGCTCTATAAATAATGCATAAAACAAAATTGGCATTCGAATCAACGTGTATCACATTTGGTATCAATTAAAAGCAGAGGATAGGAGCACGACCTCTCCAATCCGCGGGCTGACAAAATTGAGGTCCTCTTGCAACCCTTTCACAGGTGGATCATAAGAGTCCACAAACTGAACCATTCTGCAAAGCAAGAAAGTGGAAATCAAGAAAGTAATCCAATTAAGAAAAAGTTTCACTACAAAGAACTCATTCCCCATCAAACTGCAAAATACATCATTCAACAAGAGAAAATTTGTAAGAATAATCTGACCATGAGTTAATTATAGTCATTGTTCAGCAAGTCATACGGTGTATAGCTGATCAGCTGTTGCAAAACCGAAAGATTATAATACTGCTTTAAAAAATTGCAGGTATCATGATTTGGATTTCTTATGTCAGCGTCATATGTGACAAGATGAGGAAAAGTTATTCTAAGCCAATTTTAGCACCACAAAAATGTCTGACAAAATGAGACCTTGCTTTCCCACTATGAGGACCACAAGAAACTCTAGAAATCCCGGTAAATGGTCCCATTTGCAAAAGATAACTCTTCACTCCCTTTATAACCAGCTATTTTTAACTTAAACAAAAACTCCTCTTTCCAGGAACAAAATAACCTAATTTTCAATTCACTTCTAAATAGATCAAGAAAATGATACCGCTAGTATAGGTTACAAAACCAGATGATGAATATCCACCAGAATGAGGAACCATATCAATTTAATCCTTTTCACCATATCACTTTAACTATGACCGTTTGGTAACACAGATAGTAAATGCTATGGATATCCTATATTCGAGATGGCGCAAATATTTTTGAAGAAGTTGAAGAAGCATCTCAGTTAAAGAACACAATAAGAATAAAATTATGGATAAAATTTGGGAAAGAAAAATCATCAGAAAATTAAGCGCATGAACTAAAAACACTGGTAAATTTGTATAAGGGTACACACAAAGTAGCTACCCTACCTATGATAAAACTCACAATCTCGCCCACCCTTTAGCATGTTGTGCAAGAGATTGTACACCTGCAGGATCATTTTTCTAGGTATCTGAAGAAAGAATAAGTTGAGTTAGAGAAGGATATAAGATAATTATCATGAATACTCAATATAAGCTTTTCTACTTAGCTAAATAGCATGAAAAAGTTAAAAGATATTAGAAAAGGCAGACCAGAAATGTAGAAAGAGGCAGGTTACCTTGTCCGAGAAAAGATTTACTCGGACAAATGAACAAAAGAGATCCATAAAAGCATGTAGGATTAGAGAATTTTGATGGGGCTGCAAAAGAAAGAGACTCACAGTCAGAACTTTGACCAGGGTAAAAAGAATGTATAGTGCTAGGGTAGAATTGCTTACTAGCAATGTTATGACTGTGCTGCTTAAATCCAAGATTAGCCGCAGAGCTTGTTCACGAAATGCCATTAAATCAAGCAACAGCTGATGAGAGGGAAAATGAAAGGAAAAAACATCATCTGCTTACCCATTCTTTTAATGAATACAGCATTATATTGGTTAAAACATGTGAATTACTACCATGGTTTGTTACTTAATCTTTGTAAATGATATGCAATAGTACAGGTACCTTTTGGAAAACTCATTTTTAGTCAGTTTATATATGATGAACATATAATTAATTTCTATTTAACCAAGAAATATGGAGCTATAACTGGAATTAAGATATTACATTCAACCATCATATTGGGTTGATATTCATTAAGGAGATAGCTGTTAGCGTAGATTTATTTATGTTGACGTAATCAGCACGGTTGTAGAGATATATCTCAAGGAGGCAATGGATCAGCGAGGAGGACACACCCCTCAGTTTGGTTGCGAACCTTATGGAGCATACTCCCCTCGGCCTTATACACCTACCTCTTTCGCACAACCCCAGCCATCATCTTCATAGCACCAGTCAGCCACTCCTCTACCTCACACTAGAATTCAATGCCTGATTTGTGGTAAATTTAACCACACAGCTCTCCAGTGCAGACAAGTTTAATAATGCGTTTGTTTTAGATAACCAACCTCAAACCTTTGCCTCTACGAACCTATCTGATTCCACTGAAGAGATTTAGTACCCTAATAATAGAGCCTCTATAGGTATATTTTCAAAGTCTAAGCCTTATGTAGGGAAAGAAAATAGTTTTGTTATCAATGGAAATCTTCTTTTAATTACTCAAACTAGTGAAACGAATTTGAATACATCTTCTGAATCTAATGCCCTTAAAAATGTTCTTGTCATTCCCTCTATTAAAAGAAACTTGCTCTCTATTCATAAATTTTGTCGTGATAATAACTCATATTTTGAATATGTCTCTATTACCTTCTGTGTAAAGGGTTTCTGTGTAAACGACAAGAAAATAAGCAAGGAGCTCCTCCATGCAATAGTTCGGGAACATCTCTTTATCCACTGTTTTCAAATGTTGCAAGCATAGGAAATAAGTCAAAGTCCGCTTTGGTTGCATCCAAGTCTAGCAATGATCTTTAGTATACAACGTTAGATCATCCAGTCATGTTGTACTTTTAAAAAATTTTAAAGGGAATAAAATGTTTTCTAGAAATAAAAGTGTCTCATTGCAATGTTTGAAATATAGGCAAATATGTTAAACTTTCTTTTAATGAATCCGATTCTCATTCTACCTTTCCATTTCAACTTGTTCATTCTTACTTTATTTGAAGTATTTTATTACCATATAAGAATAGATCTATATTGGGATAATTGTATTTTAATTTCCTTTTTTGTTAGAAATCAGGATTTAGTTAGGATTTAATTAGAATTTGATATGTGGTAGGATTAATGATTTCTTTCAATATTTGTTTGTTTAGTAGTATTTAACTAGAAACTCTATATATAAGGCCTCCAAGCCTCTCTTGTATGATGATGATGGATAGTTTATGATTATTAAATTTATTAAAGATGATTCGAAGCCTTCATGCACGAGCAATCTTTTATTTTCCTTCACGAAAGCGTTGCCCTGAAGTAAGTGTGTCCGTTCCAGGAGTAAATCCTGATTATCTTTCTTTTCTTCTCCATTTTTTCTCTTTTAATTTTTCTGAGTTTCCCTATATTTTTCTCTACTTTTCATAATTTTAAATTTTAAATTTCTGAAAATTCTTGAAAATTGAAAAAATATCAAAAAAAGCTTTAGAATAATTATAAATCTTATTTGGAGCCCACCAAAACGTAAGACCCCATATCCCGTCCTACATCACTAACCTTATCTCTTGGTCTGCCAAGAAACAACATACTATTTTTCAGTTAAGTTCCAAAACTAAACATCACTCTGTTGCCTTCACTCTTTACTTAAACTACTTAGATTAGTTGCCTTCTTCATGATCTTGATGTGTCACTGCAGTGCCCGATCTTCATATACTGTGAATATCTCGATAGTACAAATATTGCTAGTAATCCAGTCCTGCATGCGCACGTCAAGCACATTGAGTTTGATCATCATTTCCTATGAGAGAGTTAATGAGGGTGACCTTTCTCTATTTTATATTTCTTCTAAAAAATAACTTGCAAACATCTTCACAAAGTCGTTGACCAGCTCACGTTTTTCTGCACTTTGCTCATCTAGCCACGAGATGCTTAGATTGCGGGAGGACATTAGCGGAGATCTATTTATGTTAACATAATAAGCACTGATACTTATTGCATACAACTTATATGTACATTCTTAATTGTCAACTCTAACGCTACATAGCTATTGTACCCTAAAAATATTCAACACAAACCCTAGATGAGCCCTTGCGGTTTTACCAAAACTTTCAAGAGCTAACAAAACTACTATACAAAGAAAGATTTCCAACAGTTTTACTAAAACTTTCAATAGTTAACTAAACTACTATACAAAGAAAGAGTCAAAGTGTTGTCTAGACTATTTTCAATTGGATGCAGGTGAAAGAATTTTATTTGATTTTATTCCATAAAGCCTAACTAAACTGAACCAACCGCCACACTGGTTTTCAAGATATGTCAATGCTTTTTATACTCTAAAGTTCCTTATGCAGAAAAAAATTTCAGATCTATCACCAAAAGAAGATACAGAGAGTATATGTAATTTATATTTGATCATAGACAATACATTAAACCGTCCTCATTATAAAGTCCTTTCATTTATTTTGACAAGAGATGTGAGTTGTTGCCATAGGATGGAAAAGTAGTATGTTTTTTAGTTAACTAACAAAAATTATAGGAAAAGTATAAACAAAAACGCGAAAGTAACTATCAAACAATCAGCAGATTAGCAATAAAACAGAAAATGATGCCCTACATACCGTGACCCATGGTTCTAGGTTTTGAAAATAACCTTCAGCATTTTCATTCAAACCATCAAGAGCCAGCTTATCAACCTACAAGATAATTCTATTGTCATGTCCAAACTACTCATTAATTAGAGAGTTCGCAAAAGACTCATATCTTACCCGCTCAAGCTGCAATTTGTTTGGATGCTCTGGAAATTTCTTTGAAAGGAGTATGCATATTTTCGGAAAGTTGGGAATAATGCCAGTTTTCCAAAATGTATCAGAAAATGTATGTGAAAAAAGATCTGGGTAGTCTAGAACTGTGTTCAGTCTGTACATTTTAGTTAATAAGCCCTCTGCAACTTTTGTCAGTTGGACCACCCATTCCATTTGTAGAGTCTTCTGGATGGTTCCAGACGCTGGAGGCCCATCAGTGCCCACATGCTTCCAACTCGTTGCAGTCGAAGGTGATGACTCTTCGAAATTTAGGTACTCAGACCATCTAGATAAGCCATCCCCGTCCTTCGATTTCATGGATCTAGGAGAAGCGTCTTGAGATAGAACCTGCCTAGGTCTTGCCATAGCAGTTCAACCCTGCATCCACATTTAAGTTAACAACTTGAATCAGAGGAAATATTACAATATGCGCCAGCATCCCATAGTATATATATTAGGAAAATGAAAGAGCATGAAAATTTTCATTTTACTATGAAAATGGTGTCCTAGTAGCTCCCTCACTATACCAACACATTAGCTTAAGTCAAATAGGAGCATTGTAGGGGTATAATGATACAATATCCTAATCATTGCCATATTATTTCAGGCTTTCAATTTCTCTTCCAGATTGAATGGCCAAAGTCATTACTTCGTTTTATCTTCTCGATAAGTTTATGTGGCTGGTTCACATGATTGACACACTTTGTGACGCAGGTGCTGGTAATAGGGGTTTTGAGTTAATTAGGGTTTTGAGTCATGAAAATGCCATATTCTGATGTAAAAAAAGTATCCAAATTGGATGCATGAGCTGAAGAGAAAATTGGAGAAAAACATCTAACAAAGTCTTGAATTAATCGAACGAGTCGACTAGATAAGATTCCAACCAAACGGCTAACAGCGTAGTCAGATTGACAAAAAGAATTTGACCAGAATTTAATCAAATACTTTTCAAACTTGAGATTTTGATGCTCTAGGCATGGATTATACAATCTAGACTATATAGACGGGATTATACAGAATCACATCAATCCAAACTTATGTAGAGGAGCAAATATTATCTTTGTTAGGATCAGAGAGTTCTTGCTTGAGTGCATCCATCCCCTGAGCCTCCGTATATAAAAAGTTCGCCATGCTTTCTGTAACATAAATTTTGAAACAAAATAAACTAATTTGAATGTTTTAGCCATGATGATTCAAATCTCTCTCTCTTCTTTATGGTATGACATCAATTTCTGGTTTCAAGATTGCTCCATCTACTTAATCCTTTTAGCTTTCTTCAACTTTAAGCATCATTGAATTGAGAGTTCCCCTCTAGAATTATCAAAATTTAATAGCATTGAGCTAAGAGTCAGATCAAAAAGTCTTCAAATTTTTAATCCCACAACCAACCAGTCCACCACTTCTTCTAAACTGCCCAAAAGCTATCCAATCAACTGCTGACATTATACTCTATCATACAACCACTGTATCACGGTAATAATGCAGCAAGGAGACCCCCACTCCACTCCACTTCATTCATATCATTTCATCAATCTTTAAACACAACAGCATAACTTAAATAGCAATTTGATATATCAAAGTAGCACAGTAGACTATATTAATGTAAAGGTCGCTAATTTGGAGTGACATCAACAAGGATATTGACGTAGACATAAGCAATAATAGAAGAGATGTGAACTACTGCCTTGATGATACAAAAGAAAACATGTAATGCTATATTACCAAAGCTATTCCCTCATGACTTAAATGTGGACAATTAACTAACAATACCTACTAAACTGGTAATGCTTAAGGCATATATTTTCTGAAAAATCCATTTTATGGTAAATAGGAGCATAATTTCTTGTGTATGCTCTTCCAAACAAAGAATAGGAATATTCAACTAATTAGCCTATAAAAATAGCAATCATTGGTTTTGTAAGTTTCATTCCGGACTTTGATTTTATACAGTTATTTTGTTAGAGAGATCTTCTATATGATAGTGAAGCATTCTCACATACTTAGCTAAGGGTCTGTTTGACCCTGCTATAGGGCGCCTTGCTGTTTGAAGAAGTGTCGTCTGAGTAGAGCATTTAATGAAGCATTATATTATAATCCCTTTGATAGATTTCTACAGCAAAAGTAGGAGCATCAAATTATAGTTCTACTTTTGGACCACAAAATCTCATTCCTGATTCCCACTGAAGCAAAAGCACCAGACTTTTTTGTCTGCTAAATGCTCCACCGGAGGTGACTATTGCGAAAAGTGGAAGCAAAAGCGAGCTAAGTGAGCATTAAGTATGTTAGGTAGCACATAGAAGCTTAAAGAATGAGCAAATTTAGAGTTAAGGCGCGATTTAAACATCATATTGCCGAATGATAAAAGACTATCGCATATGTTATGGTCCTAAAAGAATCATTTAACGCTCATTAACTTACATATATAAATATCAAAAATTGAATAAATTTTTGACACATTTATGTTGCTACAACTTAACGATCAAAGAGAAAACAAACGGTTATAAGTTTGGTGACCGTTCGGACTACTTCTAAGGCCTAGTTTGGCGATACATCGCTCTGATGCACCTACTTTTATACTTTAGAGGGTCTCAAAATCCGAAAGCACATCAAACCTTTTCTCCTATTCTAAAAAACGATGGCCAAAATGTTTCGTGGGACTTCTCCGGCATCAGTTCCCACAACCATTTTATAGCACCAGATGCTTCTCTAGTGGTTGTTCCCGCCATTGTTTCGTAGCACAGAAAATCTAAAGCGCTTTCGAAATTCTTAGGCCCACTAAAGCAACAAAGTGGGTGCATTTGCGCAATGCATTTTCAAACCAGGCCCAAATATGCTGATACTCATGCTGTGTTTCTTACCTTATAAATATAAGTCAAAGGAAATTCAATTGAAGAAAAGAAGACACAGACCTTCTGAATCGGGCTTATCAGTGAAATTACAAAGCATTTACCTCTACCACTTAAGAACATACAATTCAAGTCCATTTAGAACACCCCCACCCCGCCATCCCCAAAAACAAAACAAAAGCTGCAGGACTCTTAGACGGGGAAATAAACTCATCAGCATTACCCTAAAAAAATCAATATGCATACCAATCTCCAACTCTTCAAGAAGAAGATTTTAACTCGATAGAGGCATAGAATCAATGCTGGGTGCACCGGGGAAGCAGCAGAAGCTCCGGAGGCCACGAGAATGCTCGCGATTTACAGATCTGAAGCCAGAGTAGCAATAAAAGGCTCCTCCTGAACGAGCGAGTAGTAGAAAGGGGAGGAAGGACAAAGAAGGGTGAGAAAGAAGTCCGGTCAAAATGTATGGAAACAACCTCAACTACGGAACAGTTCGAAATGCCCCTCTACTTTATGTTAGAGTACGTTTTGGTAAAAATGCAGGTGGGACCCCATCAACAACAACCTATTATGAAAAGCTCAATGCTGCACATGCGGGTGTATGGTATATATTTTATTTTAAAAAAAAAAATTATAAATAATTTTATAAAATTTTATAATTTTAAAAATAGTTCTTTTAAATTTTATTTTTTATAAAAATAATCTTAAGCAGTGAATGGTTCATCACTTTTAAAAATAATTTTAAAAACACTTCACCAATCCCGACCCCATCCCTTCTTCTTCTTCTTTCTTCCCCACGCAGACTCCCTCTCTCTTTACCTGATGCATCCATCATTGATGTATTTGTTGATATATTATGTTGTAATCGATATTTCTTCCCCACGTACTGTAGTGCACCGATTTCCGCAAAATGGCAAGGAGATAATTTCCTTCATGCTTATATCATATTTAGGATTTTCTTTTTGAAGATCAAAATATTAATGAGGTCAAAATATCCTTATTACAAGAGTATGTTAAGAAGGGACTTTTACAACTCTATTTCTTTATTGGTCAAAATGAACCTATAGAAAGAAATAAAGAAAGAACCTAAGGTTCTCTTTTAAAATTTTTATGGAATTAGTAGATCCTATAAATAATTCCATCATAATTTCCTTTCATTTTAGGAAAATCTTGGAGACCAAGAGATCAACTTTTGTTCTCTTTTGGAAACAAATAGAAACATCGAGGTGGGGGATTCTAGCGAACGAGGGTGACCTCTCCCCTTTGTCTTTTGCTTTTTAACCGGAAGCATGTTAATAGAGTTAGGGTTTGTAGGTGTAGTGGCCCTGGTTCCCATGCAACGTTCTTCCGATGAATCCACTGTTAGAACACCTAGTGTTGGTGTATCTGGCCCATGGTGCATCAATAGGATGCCACAGATGGACCCTGTGAGATATCATTAGCTATGTTGGCCTTCCGCTGGGTTTGCCGAAATTTTTGAAAGGAATTAGGCCAAACAGAGGTTGGAAATGGATTCAGCACAGAAAAATGCTTGAAAACGGCTATTTGCTTGTTTGATTCTGAGTCCGGATGCCCAAAAAGGGGCTCCCGGAAGTTTTTCGCGCATTCTGGTGCATGTGGGAAGCCGTGGACCGGCCTGGTGCCACGTGGCATCACCGGATTGGCCGGCTCACACGGCGCGGTCCACAGAACGTTGGCGCTGGTGCATGGGCCGGCGCGTGGGACACGTGGCGGCTCCTGATTGGCGGGCTCGCGGTGCGCGGTCCACGGGGACTTGCGGCCTGGCGCATGGACCAGGGCGCGCCACGTGGCGGCCTGCGAGTGGCCGGCTCACGCGCGCGCGGTCCACGCGCCAGGGGGGCAGTTGGGGCAGGTGCCCGCGACGTGGGGGCGCCACGTGGCGCCCCGCGGTTGGGCGGGCGCAGCCGCCCCATGCCCCGCTGTCGGGACACGCGGCGCTCCGCGATTCGCGGGCGCGCGTGCGCCGGGCGCGGGAGAGAGCCATGGGACACGTGGCGGCTCCAGGATAATTCGGGCGCGCACAGTGTTGGGCCGGGCCCAACACTGTAGCCGCCCGATTTATCGGGCGCCCGGAAATTGGGCCCGAAAAGCCCAATAACCTCTTTCTTGTGGGCTTTTCGTGGAAGGGCCTATAAATAGGCCCTTTCTTCTCCTTTTTGGGGCTTTTCCCGACTTCTTTTGCCTTTGCACCCTTTAGCAAAGTTTTAGCTTATCTTCTTGTGCATCTGCTGAAGAAGTTTTGGAATTTTTGGAGCGCGCGAACTCGACGACTTCGGCATCGTAGCGCAGAGCGACGATTTACTGTTGGAGGCCCGTTTTCGTCGCACTTCAGTCTGGGAGGTCTACAGAGCTACCCCGACAGTATTTTTGGACGATTTTCATGGCGTTGGATTCTCGAGAGGTAGGCCTATGTTTTTCGTGTTGACCACCTTCTTCAGATCCGAGCTCTTCTTGGGGTTCCTGGTACATTTTTAACCCCCATTGCTATAGGATTTCTCTCGTGACAGCAGCACCTTGCCGGATTTTATTCTCCGCGCTCGAGCGTCGGATCGAGACGAGCCTGTACACTTTTTTCATCTACTCGTCGCGAGGATTATCATCATATTTTTTTTGGATTTTTTCGAGACCTTCCCGGAGGTATACTATTCCCTTTTTATCTGTGCAAGAGTTTACAGTTGTGTGGTTGTGATTGTTTGCGCGCTGGTACTGTGGAATTTGTATCTCGGCCTACGGGGCTCCGTTTTGGACGTGCAGGTACCGTTTCGAAGGTCTCGACGCGACGA
>CM054952.1:3654070-3796766 GCA_029168755.2 Tillandsia fasciculata
GTCACGCCCCGGGGGTAACCAGAACCCGGGCCCGCCAACAGATCCGCCGTGTACACAGAATTTTCCATGTACACGAAGCGCTGGTAACCTGCTCAGATAGATAATATACAATAGAAGAGCATAACAGAGCTGAACTAATAGAACTAACAGTAATCTCAGACTGAAATAAACTGTAAACTGAAATAAAAGTACAATATACTCCCAGCTCACCATAAATAATACAACCAGCTGGCCACAGCCAGACCCAAAAGTAAACTACTAAGTCTGAGATACAAAAGGGGAGTACAGTAATAGTCTAGCTAAACTCTCGCTCGGGGTAGACGATCTAGCTAGTCGGCGATCCTCTTACCTCGATCTGCCGCTGAAGGCCCAGCAGCTCCCACAGTCGACTCTGCAAAACAAAGGGGAAAAAGAACAAGAAACAACAATGGGGGTGAGAACTACTAGATAAACCAGTAGCCTCCCCTAGTGGGTAAAACCTCTGATGCTGACGCACCCACTAGGAATAAAGAGGCAAAAAGGAAAGAACAGTGGTATGCAATAAAGACTGCTGAAAAGAAACTACCACTACTATGCCTCTAAATGCAGTGCCAAAAGATGACTGTATAGATGCAACTATAAAGCTGACTGCCCAAAGAAACCCAATCAGTGGGCCAGGAAATACTGGCACTGCCTGCTCTGTCATCACTCACAACTCACCAACTGACCGGCACCCATCACGGTCTAAAAGCCTACTCCGGAGTGGCACTCGAGGGGAGCGACCCACACGAGTAAAGTATCTCTGTATCAATCATCTCTGTAACCGATGTCTCACAATAGCAGGACTGGATCATGACCATGATCAAAGTGGGAATACTCCATCCACTAATGCAACCCCGATCCCCAATCTGATGTGATAATAACACCCGGTCAACCGCCCAAATCCGCGGTTACCGCTGAACCCATAGACCCCAATCTGATAAGGTAAAACATCTGGTCAACCGCCTAACATCCGCGGTTGCCACTATGCCCCACAATCCCCTAAGACATGTCCAAACTGTCCCAAGCAATACTATCTCCAAAATCCCGATCAGACTCGAGCATCATGCATCGATAGAGAAGAATAACAATAACAGATGTTTTCTCCTAAGTCAAATCCCATAATATAGTGCTGCAATAAAATAGTGGCCTAACTAGTTGTCCAATAGCATGCAAGTGTTCTCTTTAAAAACATTTAGAAAGGACTAAGTTTCATGTGAAGAATACTTTTAGAATATTTTAAAATATTGTTGGTTACTAATTGCATGCGGTTCACGATATAGCAATTGTCCAATTTCCTTGTCCCAGATTTATCACATAGAAGCTACTAAATTAATTTAGGGGCCAATGCAATAGGTTCATATACACAAGTTATCTATCACATGTATAATTGGGAACTCTTTTATTCCTAGTGTGCAAATCAACAAAGAGGGATACGCAACCACCCACCTCGAAAAGCGTGTACAATGTACCCAGAAAATACCCGCTGTCCTCTAAACACACCGTCAGCTGCAACAATGTCCTACAACATCACATAAGTGTACACGGTGTAAATATAACAATTTCCAAACACACATTTGCTGTTTTAAAATCAGCACGCAAAACGAGGAATTTTCACCTCTGTCCCGAGCTCCTAAAATCCCAGAAAAATCACGGTTGCGTTCCTCGCGAAAAATCACCCAAAATCGACTCTTGAATCGCCCCGATCCGATATTCCTACGCGGAGAAATAATTCGTCGAAGTTGCCGCTGTCCAAAAATCCAAACAGCAAAATGGGGTGTCAAATCACCTCGGGAATCGTGCCAAGAAATCGGAATCCGAAGAAACCATCAACACGAAAAACGAAGCCCTACCTCTTAGGAACACACTGGCGAAGAAATCGTCGGAATCGGACCTCTGTACTGCGCAGGGGACTCCTCGGACTGAAATGCGACGATAACGGGCCGAAATGGGGGAAAACCGAGGCACACTGTAAAATCCGGAACGCCGCTGTCGATCTTCCCGAAAATCTGGGAACGCACCACGAGGTAGAAAAATGTGAGAGGAAAAACTTCTCTAAAGGTCCCTCCCTCCCATTCTCTCTCTTTCTCTCGGAAAAAGCCCAAGAGGAGAGGGGAGGGGGCCTTTATATAGGCCCAACCAAACAATTGGAGAAATCCCCACTGTGTCCCCACTTTCGGGCGCAGTGGGGATTTCGGGCTGCTACAGTGCGGCCCGGCCCGCCAGTTTCCGGGCGGCTACAGTGCGGCCCAGCCCAACCGGGCCGCACACGGGATCCCATCCCGTCCGACCATCCGTCCAACCCGGCCCTGGGCCCGCCACGCGTCCGCCAAACAGGCGGCAGCCGTGCGGGCCCCGGGGACGCGCCACGCGTCCCCCTGCGGGGCGGCGGGGTGGGTGGCGCCCGCCAATGGCGGGGCGCCACGTGGCGGCCGCTTCCCCGCCCGACACGCCGCGCCGGGCGCCGCCTGCGCACCTGCGCCGCGCGTGCGTACGGCCGCGTGCGTACGGCCGCAGGTGCGCGCCCGCGGTGCACCCGCGCACATGCGCCAACCAACCCGGGGCCGCCACGTGGCGCGCCCCGGTGCACCGTGCACCGCGCCCAACCCCGCGCCTGCCCGGCCTGCCCGCGCTGCCCGCGCACCCTCCCGTGCGCCGCGCGCCCTGGACCGGACCAACGGGCGCCTGCCACGTGGCCCGCCGGTGCACCGTGCACCGGCGGCCCGCTCCGTGGACCGAGAGCCGTGCGCCGGCCCAATAAGAGGCGCCACGTGTCCCGGCCGGTCCACAGATCCCCCCATGCACCATTTTGCGCAGAAAACTTCCGGGGGTCCGTTTTTGGGCATCCGGACTCCAAATTAAATAAGTAAATAGCCGTTTTCAAGCGTTTTTCCGCGCTGAATCCAAATACGGCCTCCGTTTAGCCTGATTCCCTTCCTAAAATTCGGCAAAGTCAGCCGAAGGTCAGGCTTGCTTCCAAATCCACCCTAAGTCCAAACAACACATCCCTTTGACATGTTGGGGCCCAACACACCAACACTAGGTGTTCCACACCCCAAACAGGGGAAAAACACAGGGGAAAAACTGGGACACTACATCCTCCCCCACTAACAAAAGTTTCGTCCTCGAAACTAAAATCATACCTCAATCCAGAGCCTCGAACAAGTAGGGGTAGGCGTCCATCATCTCTGACTCTGGCTCCCACGTCGCCTCGCGCTCATCATGATTGCTCCAAAGGATCTTCACATAGGGGATGGTCCGATTGCGCAATTCTTTCACCTCCCGATCAAGAATCCGCACTGGGCGCTCCTCATATCTCAAATCCTCGCTGATCTCGAGGGGTGCAAAGTCGATGACGTGCGACGGGTCGAAGACGTACCTCCTCAGTGTGGAAACATGGAAAACATCGTGGACACCAGCCAGTCTCGGGGGAAGTGCAAGTCGATAAGCAACAGGCCCGATACGCTCCAACACCTCGAATGGTCCAATGTATCGGGGGCTGAGTTTCCCGCGAATGCCGAACCTCCTGATCCCCTTGGACGGCGAGACTTTCAGAAATACATGATCTCCAACCTGAAACTCTAAGTCTCGTCGCCGAACATCAGCATAACTCCTCTGTCGGCTCTGAGCGGTCTGAAGATGCTGTCGAATCACCCGGACCTTCTCCTCTGCCTCTAGCAGTATATCTGGCCCCAAGGTCCGTCTCTCGCCTACGTCACTCCAATAAAGTGGTGATCGGCACTTGCGTCCATACAACGCTTCAAACGGAGCCATCTGTATGCTCGCTTGAAAGCTGTTGTTGTACGCAAACTCAACCAAGGATAAGTGCCGAATCCAACCTCCGCCGAAATCCAAGACGCAAGCCCTCAGCATGTCCTCCAAGATCTGTATGGTCCGCTCTGACTGCCCATCAGTCTGAGGATGAAAAGCTGTACTGAATCTGAGCTGAGTCCCCATCGCAGTCTGCAAACTCCCCCAAAAACGCGAGGCAAACCTCGGATCTCTATCTGACACAATGGAGGCGGGTACTCCATGCAGTCTCACAATCTCATCAAGGTATAACTGGGCTAGTCGATCGAGTGGCCAAGTAGTCTGCATAGGCAAAAAGTGCGCTGACTTGGTAAGTCGATCCACCACTACCCAGATAGCATCTGCTCCGCCCTGTGCCCTCGGCAATCCGACCACGAAGTCCATGGTAATGTGGTCCCATTTCCACTCAGGGATGGGGAGACTTTGTAACTTGCCAGCTGGCACCCGATGCTCAGCTTTTACTTGCTGACAAGTCAAACACTGGGCCACAAATCTCCCGACATCCCTCTTCATGCCATTCCACCAAAAATGTGCCTTGAGGTCCTTATACATCTTAGTCCCCCCAGGATGAAGGGTATAAGGTGTATAATGGGCCTCTCTCAATATCTGCTCTCTGATCTCAGCATCCACTGGCACACATGCTCGGTCCCTGTACCTCAGTACTCCCGCAGCATCCACTGTAAAATCCCCTGACTGATCACTCGGAAGCTGATCTCGAATCCTGGTCAAGTGGGGGTCCTCACTCTGTTTCTCCCTGATCCTGTCCAGCAGAGTGGGCTGCACGACTAATGACGTCAGTCTAGCAGAGACCCCAGGGGACACAACCTCTATCTCGAGCCGTCTCATCTCCTCCAATAGGGGCGCCTGGTCTGTGATCAACATAGACAAACTCTGAACTGCTCTCCGGCTCAAAGCATCAGCGACCACGTTAGCCTTGCCTGGGTGGTAAAGGATATCCACATCATAATCCTTTAGTAGCTCTAACCACCTGCGCTGCCTCAAATTAAGCTCCTTCTGTGTGAACAGATACTTTAAGCTCTTGTGGTCGGTGTAGATCTCACAATGCTCCCCGTACAGGTAATGGCGCCAAAGCTTCAGTGCAAACACCACGGCAGCGAGCTCTAAGTCGTGGGTAGGGTAATTCTTCTCGTAATCCTTGAGCTGTCTCGATGCATAAGCAATTACCCTCCCATCCTGCATCAACACGCAACCCAGTCCACTGTGCGATGCGTCACTGTAGATCACATATCCTTTCCCCATAACAGGGAGGGAAAGGATAGGAGCAGTCATCAGTCTGTCCTTCAGCTCCTCGAAGCTCTTCTGGCAGTCCTCACTCCAGATAAACTTAACCCCTTTACGCGTCAACCGAGTGAGGGGTGTGGAAAGCTTCGCAAAGCCTTCCACAAACCGACGATAATAACCAGCTAATCCCATGAAGCTGCGCACCTCTGATACAGTCGTCGGTCGGGGCCAATCACGAACTGCCTCAATCTTCGCCGGGTCTACAGCTACACCGGCGGCGGAAATCACATGGCCCAAGAAAGCTACCTCCCGAAGCCAAAACTCGCACTTCACCAGCTTGGCATACAACTTCTTCTCCCGCAGAAGTTGTAGCACAGTCCTCAAGTGCTCCTCATGCTCGGCCTCGCTCCGGGAGTAAACCAGGATATCATCTATGAACACCACCACAAATCGATCCAGGAATGGCCGAAATATCCTGTTCATCAAGTCCATAAAGGCGGCAGGGGCATTAGTCAATCCAAATGGCATAACTGTAAACTCATAATGCCCGTACCGTGATCTGAAAGCAGTCTTAGGAATATCCTCGGCCTTCACCTTTAATTGGTGGTAACCAGACTGTAGATCAATCTTGGAAAAGACACAAGACCCTTGCAGCTGATCAAAGAGATCGTCGATGCGCGGCAGAGGGTACTTGTTCTTAATGGTCACTTTATTCAGCTCCCTATAGTCCACACACAGTCTAAGTGACCCATCCTTCTTCTTCACGAATAGCACCGGTGCTCCCCAGGGCGACACACTGGGTCTAATGAAACCCTTATCCATCAAGTCTTGCAACTGTGCTTTAAGCTCTCTCAGCTCAGCCGGTGCCATCCGGTAAGGAGCCTTAGAGATTGGCGCAGTTCCTGGAACTACGTCAATCACAAACTCAATCTCTCTGTCGGGCGGCATACAAGTCAGCTCAGGTGGAAACACATCCGGGAACTCGCGGACGATAGGGATATCCCCGAGTCCCGGTGCCGCCGTAGGCCCCTCAACAACACTAGCCAAAAAGGCTACACATCCTCGGTGAATCATCCGTCCTCGCTCGGGAAGTCGAAACCATAGAGGCAAAGAAAGCGCTCTGACATCCCCGGTACACCAACACCTCCTGGTCTGGCTCTCTAAAAGTGACAGTCCTCTCGGCACAGTCAATAGTCGCAAAATACCGAGCCAGCCAGTCCATCCCGAGAATCACATCAAAATCCTGCAGCTGTCTCAAGACCAACAGGTCTGCTGGCATAATCCAGGACTCGATCTGCATCGGGCAGGACCAACAACACTCCTCCACGAGCAAAGTGTGATCGGGAATCTGTACCTCTCGTGCACGTGGCAAAAGTCCTACCTCTAACCCATGTAATGATGCAAAAGATCTACTAATGAAAGAATGCGATGCTCCAGTATCAAATAAGGTGCGAGTCCTAATGCCAGAAAGTAAAGTGATACCTGCCACCACATGGTCCGCTGCTGAAGAATCCTCTACCTGTGCAGCATACACTCGCCCACTCTGAGCTGGAGGGCGATAATCTGTGGAATGGAAGAAGATGGCCTGCTCGCTGGAGCATAAGGCCGCTGAGCCGTCGACCGCTGCTGCGATGATACAGGGGCAGATGCTGAAGAAGGGGCGGCTGAGGTCGAAAAGGGGCACGCAGCTCGAATGTGCCCTGGCTGTCCACATCCATAGCAACGACCCCACCGCTGGTCGCAGGTGCCGGGGAAATGCGGACCTCCACAGAAAATACAACTGCTGGGAGCCCGTGTCTGTCGGGACTGCTGCTGCTGAGACTGTCGCTGTCGCTGTGGCTGCCGCTGAGATCCGCGCTGCGACGACTGCGATTTCTGCTGCTGCTGCTGCTGCTGCTGGGGCCTCTGGGATCCACCAGGCCCTCGCCGCTCCGAACGCCCACGGCCCTGAAACTGAGGCGGTGGCGGTCGGGGCGGCCTCCAAGTACTGGCCTGTCCCCCCTCATCCTGGGCTGGTCGCTTTCTGTCGGAGCCCTGAGCGACCGCAGCCCTCTGTCTGGCCACCACCTGATCACCTCTCTCCACCCACTGTGCATGCTCTGCGGCTGCATCCAGAGTCTGAAATCTCTGAGCATGCACCAGGGTGTAAATCTCTGGACGAAGGCCTCCCTCGAACATCTCAACCTGGTGCGGCCCGTCACGAGCGACGAAGGGCACGCAGTTCAACAACTCCATGAACTCCTGGAAATAGGCATGGGCCGATCGCTCGCCCTGCTGCAGGTTCTTCAAGTCGTCCTCCAACTTCTTCTTCACACTGGTCGAAAAATAGGTGTCCAGCACCAACCGTCGGAACTCCTCCCAGGGCAGCTGCCGAGAAATCCGGAACTCCGGTGGCTCCACCCGCTGCCACCAAAAATCAGCATCCCCGTCCAAACAGTGCACCGCCATGTGCACTCGATACTTCGGGTCGATGAAGAAATCCCGAAAAAGCTTCTCCATCGCAGAAAGCCATTTCCCAACAGCCGAGGGCGGGGCATCCCGCCCTGAGAATCTAGGTGGTCCCCGCTTAACAAACTGGGCGAGTTTGTCAGCAAAATCCCGCTCCTCCTCCGCAGTCAAAGGCTGAATAGCTCCAGGAGCCCCGCTACTCGAAGATGGCGCTGACGGCACAAAAGGTGCAACAGGGGGCACAAAGGCCTCAGGAACAGCTGGGGGTGGTGTCTCTCTCTGCGCGAGCAGCTGATCAATCCTCTGCTGCTGCTGACGATGGCTCTCCGCCAATTGGGCCATCATGGCCCGCAGCTCAGCAATCTCAGTGGATCCCGTCTGCTCCGGCTCAACAGGGGGTGTAGGGGCACCCAGAGCGGGAATCCGACGTCGGGGAGGCATCCTGCCACAAGAAAACACGAATCAGTAACATAACCCCACACGACCCAATCTAGCGAAAGTCAAAGACATCCCCCAATTTCTGCGACTTTATGTTGTCTGCAGCCAACATAACGGTCCACCAGAAATTGGGTATGTCGATCCCTCCTCACTCACTGGAAGAGTCCAATAAATAAATCAACGACTTTCGCAAAGTGTCACGCCTCTCACGCCCTATCATCCTAGGGTCTGCCAAAAGCCTAGGGTTTCCTAAGTCCCAACTGACCTATCCCTAAGCTCTGATACCAACTTAATCTGTCACGCCCCGGGGGTAACCAGAACCCGGGCCCGCCAACAGATCCGCCGTGTACACAGAATTTTCCATGTACACGAAGCGCTGGTAACCTGCTCAGATAGATAATATACAATAGAAGAGCATAACAGAGCTGAACTAATAGAACTAACAGTAATCTCAGACTGAAATAAACTGTAAACTGAAATAAAAGTACAATATACTCCCAGCTCACCATAAATAATACAACCAGCTGGCCACAGCCAGACCCAAAAGTAAACTACAATGTCTGAGATACAAAAGGGGAGTACAGTAATAGTCTAGCTAAACTCTCGCTCGGGGTAGACGATCTAGCTAGTCGGCGATCCTCTTACCTCGATCTGCCGCTGAAGGCCCAGCAGCTCCCACAGTCGACTCTGCAAAACAAAGGGGAAAAAAGAACAAGAAACAACGATGGGGGTGAGAACTACTAGATAAACCAGTAGCCTCCCCTAGTGGGTAAAACCTCTGATGCTGACGCACCCACTAGGAATAAAGAGGCAAAAAGGAAAGAACAGTGGTATGCAATAAAGACTGCTGAAAAGAAACTACCACTACTATGCCTCTAAATGCAGTGCCAAAAGATGACTGTATAGATGCAACTATAAAGCTGACTGCCCAAAGAAAACCCAATCAGTGGGCCAGGAAATACTGGCACTGCCTGCTCTGTCATCACTCACAACTCACCAACTGACCGGCACCCATCACGGTCTAAAAGCCTACTCCGGAGTGGCACTCGAGGGGAGCGACCCACACGAGTAAAGTATCTCTGTATCAATCATCTCTGTAACCGATGTCTCACAATAGCAGGACTGGATCATGACCATGATCAAAGTGGGAATACTCCATCCACTAATGCAACCCCGATCCCCAATCTGGTGTGATAATAACACCCGGTCAACCGCCCAAAATCCGCGGTTACCGCTGAACCCATAGACCCCAATCTGATAAGGTAAAAACATCTGGTCAACCGCCTAACATCCGCGGTTGCCACTATGCCCCACAATCCCCTAAGACATGTCCAAACTGTCCCAAGCAATACTATCTCCAAAATCCCGATCAGACTCGAGCATCATGCATCGATAGAGAAGAATAACAATAACAGATGTTTTCTCCTAAGTCAAATCCCATAATATCGTGCTGCAATAAAATAGTGGCTTAACTAGTTGTCCAATAAGCATGCAAGTGTTCTCTTTTAAAAACATTTGGAAAGGACTAAGTTTCATGTGAAGAATACTTTTAGAATTATTTTAAAAATATTGTTGGGTTACTAAATTGCATGCGGTTCACGATATAGCAAATGTCCAATTTCCTTGTCCCAGATTTATCACATAGAAGCTACTGAATTAATTTAGGGGCCAAATGCAATGGGTTCATATACTACAAGTTATCTATCACATGTATAATTGGGAACTCTTTTATTCCTAGTGTGCAAATCAACAAAGAGGGATACGCAACCACCCACCTCGAAAAGCGTGTACAATGCACCCAGAAAATACCCGCTGTCCTCTAAACACACCGTCAGCTGCAACAATGTCCTACAACATCACATAAGTGTACACGGTGTAAATATAACAATTTCCAAACACACATTTGCTGTTTTAAAATCAGCACGCAAAACGAGGAATTTTCACCTCTGTCCCGAGCTCCTAAAATCCCAGAAAAATCACGGTTGCGTTCCTCGCGAAAAATCACCCAAAATCGACTCTTGAATCACCCCGATCCGATATTCCTACGCGGAGAAATAATTCGTCGAAGTTGCCGCTGTCCAAAAATCCAAACAGCAAAATGGGGTGTCAAATCACCTCGGGAATCGTGCCAAGAAATCGGAATCCGAAGAAACCATCAACACGAAAAACGAAGCCCTACCTCTTAGGAACACACTGGCGAAGAAATCGTCGGAATCGGACCTCTGTACTGCGCAGGGGACTCCTCGGACTGAAATGCGACGATAACGGGCCGAAATGGGGGAAAACCGAGGCACACTGTAAAATCCGGAACGCCGCTGTCGATCTTCCCGAAAATCTGGGAACGCACCACGAGGTAGAAAAATGGAGAGGAAAAACTTCTCTAAAGGTCCCTCCCTCCCATTCTCTCTCTAACTCTCGGAAAAAGTCCAAGAGGAGAGGGGAGGGGGCCTTTAATAGGCCCAACCAAACAATTGGGAAATCCCCACTGTGTCCCCACTTTCGGGCGCAGTGGGGATTTCGGGCTGCTACAGTGCGGCCCGGCCCGCCATTTTCGGGCGGCTACAGTGCGGCCCAGCCCAACCCGGGCCGCACACGGGATCCCATCCCGTCCGACCATCCGTCCAACCCGGCCCTGGGCCCGCCACGCGTCCGCCAAACAGGCGGCAGCCGTGCGGGCCCAGCGGGGACGCGCCACGCGTCCCCCTGCGGGGCGGCGGGGTGGGTGGCGCCCGCCAATGGCGGGGCGCCACGTGGCGGCCGCTTCCCCGCCCGACACGCCCGCCGGGCGCCGCCTGCGCACCTGCGCCGCGCGTGCGTACGGCCGCGTGCGTACGGCCGCAGGTGCGCGCCCGCGGGTGCACCCCGCGCACATGCGCCAACCAACCCGGGGCCGCCACGTGGCGCGCCCCGGTGCACCGTGCACCGCGCCCACCCCGCGCCTGCCCGGCCTGCCCGCGCTGCCCGCGCACCCTCCCGTGCGCCGCGCGCCCTGGACCGGACCAACGGGCGCCTGCCACGTGGCCCGCCGGTGCACCGTGCACCGGCGGCCCGCTCCGTGGACCGAGAGCCGTGCGCCGGCCCAATAAGGAGGCGCCACGTGTCCCGGCCGGTCCACAGATCCCCCCATGCACCATTTTGCGCAGAAAACTTCCGGGGGTCCGTTTTTGGGCATCCAGACTCCAAATTAAATAAGTAAATAGCCGTTTTCAAGCGTTTTTCCGCGCTGAATCCAAATACGGCCTCCGTTTAGCCTGATTCCCTTCCTAAAATTCGGCAAAGTCAGCCGAAGGTCAGGCTTGCTTCCAAATCCACCCTAAGTCCAAACAACACATCACTTTGACATGTTGGGGCCCAACACACCAGCACTAGGTGTTCCACACCCCAAACAGGGGAAAAACACAGGGGAAAACTGGGACACTACAGTAGATGCACCCCTTTACTCCTTTTGAAAGTGTTATGTCGAGTGACTTTTGTAGTGAGGTATCGAGTTGTGCCTTTCTTTTCCTGCTTTTCAGAGAGACTTTGTATTTTGGTGAGGTTGGGCTGTATCATTTTGAGATGTAGTTGTATTTTATGTCTTTTATTTCAGCTTTTACTATTTCAGCTCTGATATCTGCTAGTGTAGATGTTTCTTTGCAGGTTAGTCGCTACGTCTATACGGGGCTTCCCGTATGGGCGGCGGATCTGTTGGCGAGCCCGGGGCGCAGTTTCGACCCCGGGGCGTGACAATTCAGACAGGTAGCATTATAGTTGCATGCATACAGTTACCTTTGATACTGCATTTAGAGACATAGTAGTGGTAGTTTCCTTTTATCAGCAGCCTTTATAGCTTACCACTGTTCCTTCCTTTTGCCTCTAGTAGTCCTAGTGGGTACGTTAGAGTTTGAGGTTTTACCCACTAGGGGTGGCTACTGGTTTATCTAGTAGTTCTCACCCCCATAGTTGTTTTCTGTCTTTTTCCCTTTGTTTTGCAGAGTCGTCTGCGGGAGCTGCTGGGCCATCAGCGGCGGATCGAGGTAAGAGAATAGCAGACTAGCTAGATCGTCTGCCCCGACTGTGAGAGTAGCTGGACTTTTATTGTACCCTTTTTGTATCTCAGGCTGTAACACTTTACTTTT
Source organism: Tillandsia fasciculata (assembly GCA_029168755.2). NCBI lineage: Eukaryota > Viridiplantae > Streptophyta > Magnoliopsida > Poales > Bromeliaceae > Tillandsia > Tillandsia fasciculata. Next base: position 3,666,145 of record CM054952.1, read on the forward strand.
GGGCCTGGATTTAGCCAGCTGATTGTATTTATTTCGGTGAGTTGGGAGTTTATTGTATATTTACAGCTTGTATCTTATTTCCAATCTGAGATTATTATGTAGTTCTTTTTAGTTCAGCTCTGTATTATGCTCTTCTATTGTATCTTTTATATTTGAGCAGGTTACTAGCGCTTCGTGTGCATGGAAAATTTCGTGTGCACGGCGGATCTGTTGGCGAGCCCGAGTTCTGGTTTACACCCGGGGCGTGACAAACGAGGTGTGAGAACTACGAATAGTTCCTAGTGGGTTCATCCACCGAGAAACATTCTCTACGCCTCTTGGTCTAATGGAAACATTCGTAGCAAGATAGTAGGAAAAACAGTAAATACTACGATAATATACAGGTATGAAATCGCGACACAACTAGTCCATGCTCAATGCCATAATACTACTAAGCCTTGCCACACTAGGCTACTCAACTATACTCCGGCCGCTATGCCGCTACTCAAGGGTCATATCTAAACCGACCGCATTGCCACTTTACATTTTCTTTTACTTTTAGACCTTTCAGAAGAATCTTGTCCGATGGGCCTCCGCTCTAGAAGTCACACTCCCAATTGACGAGTCTCAAATCCGAAGGTGCCAATTGCATTTTAATTTACCTTTCGACCTTTCGAAAGTATCTCGTTTGATGGGCCTCTGCCCTAGGAGTCTTGCTCCCAATTGACGAGTCTCAAATCCAAAGGTACATTTTATATTTTCTTTTACCACTAGGATCAATGCATGCCTCATGGACATTTACTTGTTCCTTTGATTTTTGTTCACTTTTAATCTTTTCTACATGCCTTATGGACATTTACTTGTTTCTTCGATTTTTATTCACTTTTAATCTTTTCAAAAATACCTCGTCCGATGAGCCTCTACCCTAGGAGTCATACTTCCAATTGACGAGTCTCAAATCCAGAGGTGCATTTTACATTTCCTTTTCATCTTTACCCTAAGTTAACACTCTAGGGTTCCAAAGTGCCCAAAGGTCACAAATCTTATAACATGCCGCTCTAGCCTAGAGTTTATTGACTCTATATTGAGACTCTACCATTTTTCACATTAGGCTTATCCCTAAGTGTAATGCCACTCATTTTCAACCTAAATTTTCTCCTAGGTTTATGCTACACATGTCCAACCTACCACTAAGTTTTGTTTACACATAACATTTAGGGCTAATCTCTAATTGCTCAATATTCATGTGTTCTCTACGCATCTACTCTTACTAACATACTTCTAGATTAAAAGAAATAAAGAAAAAGAAGTTAAGATCACCCTTTTCGGTGAAATCCCTTACCTTAGTTGCACTTTTGCAAAAAAATGTAGCTTGATCACTTGAACCTTCAAGAAAACCTTAAAAAAATGATAGAAACAAATAAGAGATTATTTTATCTTTTTTTAAAACCCATAAAACTCAAAAACCCTAAAAATCCTAATTTTTCTCACATATCTTCTCAAGCTTCCAAGCAAAAGAGATGGAGAAAATGGTTCTTTTCTTCTCCCAAAGTCTTCATTGAGGTCTTCTCCAACTTTCTCTAGCTGTTTTGGAGATCAAACCCTAAGCCACAGGGCTCTCCACAGTTTAGGCTTCCTCATCCCTTTCTACTGCTTCTGCTTCCCCTTCGCTGGATAGCACGTATGGAGAGAGAAAGAGAGAGTTGGAAATGTGAGGGAGAGAGAGATATGGAAAGAGTTTTAAAATGGGTTTCAGTCAGGGGTTAGGCAGGAGTTACAGAAGGTGTGAAATGACCTATTTGCCCCAAGGAAAATTTTCTATTTACCACAAAACTATGTCAGTCTCCGCGCGTTTCGGGCGCCCGCGACCCTGTTCTGGGCGTCTGAAACTTCGCGACTATATTTCGCTGGCTCTCAAGGGCGCCCTCATCTGCGCCTGTTACTGTTGATCCGGGCGCCCGCAGGACACCCCAAGCGTCCGAAAGCCAGCGTGCACGAAATTTCCAGCTCTTGGGTTGGGAGTATGAAAGGACGGACATAGCACCTGCCCCAGCGCCCGCTACTTTGTTTCTTTGTTTCTTTTAATCTCTAGTTGCTCAATATTCATGAGTTTTCTACACATCTACTCTTACTAACATACTTCTAGATTAAAAGAAACAAAGAAAAAAAGTTAAGATCACCCTTTTCGGTGAAATACCTTACCTTAGTTGCACTTTTGCAAAAAAGGTAGCTTGATCACTTGAACCTTCAAGAAAACCTTAAAAATAGGATAGAAACAAATAAGAGATTATTTTATCTTTTTTTAAAATCCATAAAACTCAAAAACCCTAAAAATCCTAATTTTTCTCACATATCTTCTCAAGCTTCCAAGCAAAAGAGATGGAGAAAATGGCTCTTTTCTTCTTCCAAAGTCTTCCTTGAGGTCTTCTCCAACTTTCTCTAGCTGTTTTGGATATCAAACCCTAAGCCACAGGGCTCTCCACAGTTTAGGCTTCATCATCCCCTTCTACTGCTTCTACTTCCCCTTCTCTGGATAGCACGTAGGGAGAGAGAAAGAGAAAGTTGGAAATGTGAGGGAGAGAGAGATAGGGAAAGAGTTTTAAAATGGGTTTCAGTCAGGGGTTAGGCAGGAGTGACAGAAGGTGTGAAATGACCTATTTGCGCCAAGGAAAATCTCCTATTTACCACAAAACTATGTCAGTCTCCGCGCGTTTCGGGCGCCCGCAACCCTGTTTTGGGCGTCTGAAGCTTCGCGACTATAGTTCGCTGGCTCTCAAGGGCGCCTGTTACTATCGATCCGGGCGCCCGCAGGACACCCCGAGCGTCCGAAAGCCAGCGTGCACCAAATTTCCAGCTCTTGGATTGGGAGTATGAAAGTACGGACATAGCACCTGCCCTAGCACCCGCTACTTTAGCGCCGGGAGCCCGCACCATGTTTAGGGCGCCCGAAAGTAGTTTGAATTTTTTTCACCCATTTTCTGACTCAACTTTGGTCCAAATGCATTTGATTCGAACCAAATTTGCTCTAACTCATTTTAATCATATTTTTAAATATGTTCAAGTTGACTTAGCCGCACTTTACCACTTTAGCGAAAGCTGATGCACTATATCACAAGTCTAATATTTTTGAGGGTTGATGTCTATATGCTGGCCTTATGCGGTTTCTAGTGTAGAGCTCCAAAATGTAGGTTGACTCTGCAATCGCACTGTTCAATTCCCTATATGAATGGAATCAACAGTGGTGTAATGTTAAGGAAGTGGTTACGATGGCATAAATCCCGTTATGTGTGAGTGGGAGATGTTGGCATTCGATCAAACCGAATCGAATGTGCCCATGATCGGGCTCGATCCGATGGTTATTATGTTATCTAATTGACTAGATTTAATCTCGCTTTTAATTTGGACAGCTAATTAGAAATATACTCTAGCCATATTAGGATAGCAATTATAAATTGATTCGGCCTAATATTGTACTTATCTATTAGCGTGTTGGGATCCTTATAAATATACGGGCAATTCTCCTGTGATAATATGAACAAAAAATAGAGAAATTCTTTTAAAATTCGTCAGAAATTTGCGAGCCATCTTGCAAGAGAGATAAACCATCTTCCATTAACTTATTGCTTCTAGAGAGATTGTTCGATAAACCATATTTTCCATTAACCTATTGCTTCTAGAGAGTTTTGAACAAACGTCCGTAGCTTAGTTTACTGCGGTTTTGGAGCGTGAGAAGACCTTTGTGGACGATTTGAGGACACGTGAATCAACCCCTACAATCCGAAACTTACTGCATTCTAGTATGAATCGCTTCCGTAAAAGATACTAACGAATACTTTTGCTGCGTTATGCATTTAACACAACCTCTATGTTTGAACTTTTAAGAACTCCAGTCCATACACCTTCTCACTATGATCAGCTTTTCAAATTTCTGCAAAGAACTGCAACGCATTAGAATTTGCAAATTATATACATGGCCACGTTTCATTCATCCAACGTTTTGGAAAGGAAGAAGAATATATTTTAACTATAAATTAGTACACGTTGATATGCTATCAAATTATTTTACCTAACACATATCCTGATTTCATTAAGAATAATAATAACTGCATCTCACCTACTCTGCACGCTCCCCACATTTTTTGAACAGGTGACAGAATTATCCGTAGAGTAGGACCCAAATTTTGACCTTTCCTAAAACATTCACTGTTTCACACACATCCTGCATTACACCCATTGCTCACCAGCTCCTCAAATAAGGAAAGTTGTATCCAAACTACATAAGAGGAACAAGACCATCACTCTATTGCCTTAACCTACACCATGCAATTCCTTGTTTCACAAGATTTTCCTCCACATCAAAATGTTATGAACCCCACATTGAATGTTCTCGTGAGACCCCACGGAGCTCTCTATTTATATATAGCTATTTACGAGTGTTACCCCTTCATTAAATAATATTGCCCTCTCAATGCAATTGGCATGACAAACCTGTCCCTTACCTATACCCCTCATAAAAGCTTTAAATTTTGGTCCACAGTAACAACTCACAAACGACTCACAAGAAAGAAAAAAGAGAAGGAAAAAGGGGAAAAAAAAAAAAAGAAAAAAAAAAGGATTGCTTTTCTCTTTTTTTTTCAGATTCTGTAGTACCAATCCTGCGAAATTAGATCGCCAACCTACATTCATAAGCTTAGCCTAATTCTACAAGCGTATGTACTTCGAAACGAAAGTTACACCGCACCATCTGCATAATCACCAGCAAAATTGGGTCATTAATTCAATTCTTAAAAGATATGTTATCTAGTTAATCCAAATCCCTCCCATCTTCAAATGGTGCTCTTAGATATGACTTCTCCGAACCGCACAAACCACTGCCTGTCGGACGAACTATCATCATCGTTAGCATGTCCTCGATGCTTCCCCACGAATTTCGAGTAATCTGCAACTGTTTTAGTAGGAGGCATTAAGCAAGAAGGCTTGGACAAGCTCGGAGCAGCAGTAGGCAGTAGAGAGAGCAGCACCCGCACCACCTCATGCATGGTCGGCCTGTCCGACGGGTGCCTCTTAGTGCAAAGCAGTGCCAGCTGGAATGCCTTCCTCACGAGACCCATATCCATGCACGTAACCGACACTTCTGAGTCCACCGCTTCCATCACCGTGTTGTCGTCCGCTTTCGAGAGGATCTGCGCATCGAGAACATAATTCAATCAATTATTGTAGGATAAGGGGATCCAAGAGTTAGTTGAACTTGCAAATTTTAGCTGTCCTCGTTCAAACATTTAGTCGGATAGCTAACATCATGTAAACCACCATGTTAAAAATTGTTCAATCTCTCTCTAGTGATTTAGAATTAGTGCGGCTTATATGTTTACGGATCAAACTGAAGGACTAGAATTTCCAAAATGAATATGTTATGGAAAGCTATAAGAATTAAAAGCTTGAGGATTGAATTACATGAAATAGATTGAGCGAAAAATCGATGACATTATGATTTATCACGAGGCAAAATAAGATTTCAAGTATCGAATGAGGTCAAGTAACAAACCAATTGATGCAGATTGGATTCATTATCCACAGCCTTCTTTCCCGTGAGCAGCTCCAGAAGAACAATACCGAAACTATAGACATCTGACTTCTCATTGATCCTTGACGTTCTTGCATACTCCGGATCGATATAGCCGATAGTCCCAAGAACATAAGTTGATGCATGGGTTTTGGCAGACGGTACGCATTTAGCCGTACCAAAATCCGAGAGGTGAGCTTCAAAATTATCATCGAGAAGAATGTTAGAGGACTTCACATCCCGGTGAATGATGCGGGGGTCACAGTCGTGGTGGAGATAAGCTAGCCCTTGTGCAGCCCCCACAGCAATCTTTAGCCGCGTGTCCCAATCAAGCTTTACTTTCTTTGATGGGCCTAAAATAAAATTTTAAATTTGATTTAACAGAATAATTTAAATAAAATTAAGATGATAATTTTGATATTTGAGGCACAAACCATGAAGAAGATCCCACAAGGAACCGTTTTCCATGTAATCATAGAAGAGGAGGTTCCCATGAGGAGATAGTGAGTAGCCATGCAAACTAACGAGGTTTCGGTGCCTGATGCTACCAACAGTTTCCAGTTCAGTCTCAAACTCACGAATGTTATGACGGTATTGACTAAAAAGCCGTTTAATTGCTATAGCCTTGCCATTTTTAAGCACACATTTAAAAACCGTACTTGAGGCACCATAGCCAATGATGTATTTCTCGCTCAAGTTCTCCGTCAGCCTCATGATATCTTCATATGTATGAATCGCCATGTCCATTTGTAGGGCTACCAGCTTTGGAGGTCCTAAAGAAGAAGAATCGCTAAATGATTAAGACAACAAATAGAAGCACCTATAAAATTAAAGAGATGAACCTGGAATAGAAAGAACTCAAAATTAAAGACACCAACCTTGAAAAGCTCTGTTCGATGCTTTAACAAAGGGCGTTGGTTGATTGGATCGGTATATTGCCACCATTGTCATTGAGAGTAAAGTGATGCAGCCCAAAAATATGCAGACAACTGCAGTTCGAGAAATGGCGACTGCAACAAGTAATAAAAAAAAAAAAAAAAAAAAAAAAAAAAAAAAAAAGGTATAGAAGTGATTAAGTATCAATTAGTTAGCAGGATGCACTGAGTTTTAACCAGAAATTATAAACGATAATTTGATTGCTAATTTTGCTCAACTATACCTCTTGATGTCTGGATGGAGTGTCCACAAGATTGTGAAAAGCAAACATAGAGTATTGGATTGCCCAAGAAGCTGAAAACAAGTATCAAATAAAAAAATACAATAAGATCAATCTTGACAAAAATAAGGGAAGAGATCAAATTTGGTGTTTGTAATACCTTTCTGGTGGAAACCTTGAAAAGTTCTTTGACAATGGGATGTGTCCAGAAAAGTTGTTGTAAGAGAGATTCCTGAAATTAAAACCAGATGGCCAATCATGCAATTTTAAAGTCGATGCAAATATTTTTTAAAATGATGCTGAAATTGGAAAAGGCTTACAATGAAGTTAAGCTAAAGCAATTGGTTAACTGAGCAGGTATATCTCCGTACATGTTGTTGTTGTTCAGAATCCTATATATTCATGACAAGTTTGTTAAAATAATTCACGGAAGAAAAGTTCTCTTTCCCGACAAAAAAAGAAAAATATAGAGTGGGACTCACAAAGTTTCAATGTTTTGCAGCTGCCCCAGTTCTCCAGGGATTTTACCAGATAGGTTGTTGTGTGATAGATCGCTGTATAACAGCAATGTGAGTTGCCAAATCTAGGAGATGAAGTAACAAAAACGCAGAATATTTCGTAGGTTCCAAAATTCAGCAATGGGAAGCTTACATGACTTGAACACTTCTTAGGTTCCCAAATTCAGCAGGCACCGGCCCACTAAGATCATTCCTACTCAAATTCCTACATTTAAAGGTGGATGTGAGGGAGAGTAAGCCAATCATTCAGAAAAAAATAAGGTACTAACATAAAGATAGTCATTTGCAATAAAAGAGTCTAATCTTCCAATTACAGCTCAAGAAGGTGCTCAAGATCTCCAACAGAATCAGGAACTGGCCCGGAAAACTCATTGTCGGAGAGGTCCCTTAGTCAAAGAAAGGATGGCAAAGGTTAGACTCAACAATTTCAGTACTACATTACATGGTTAGAGAGCATTTCTTACAGTGTATCAAGGTTGACAATTAGACCTAACTCGAGGGGAATCTTGCCATTAAAATTGTTGGAAGATAGGTTCCTGAAGCACGACAAAATCAGCATCAACTCATTTAACTCTACATAAATGCTACTAGAAAAGGATTCTAGTAAAATGATACACTTCTCATTTCTATTAAGTTTGAGTAAATATTATTCTACGCAAAAGTAACAGTAGTTAGCGCTCACAGATAAGTTAAACTCTCCAAATTCTCAAACCCCAAAGGAATAGAACCGTTCAGACGATTTCCATGCACATTGCTGAAACACAACGATAGAAGCTTAGAACATATTATATTTCAAACTAATTCTCTTTATCAGAATGAAACAAAAAGGAAAAGGAAAATTACAATTTATTAAGTGCGGTGCAAGAGCTGATATTTGAAGGAATGGGCCCTCAAAGTTGTTGTTTGCAAGATTCCTTCAGGATTATACTTAAAATGGTAAGAAGCCAAACAAGTCCACGTAAAATAACTTGTACTAACCAAGGATTTAAGTACCCATCGGCACGGCCCGTATCGTATCGTGCTAATAAGACACTGGCACGATATAGCCTCGTGTTGGTGGCACAGCTCAAAACCTTCTTTTCTTTAAATTACTTAGTAATTTTTTAATAAAGTTCAAAAGATTTGATGAAAATACAATATAAGCAATTAAAAAATTTTATTGACAAAGAAAATAAATATTTAATGCCATTATGTGTCAGCACACATGTATTTTTTTATGACCGGCACTCATCGGCACGGCCCGACACGCACCGTGTCGTACCGTGCTAGCAATTTTTCGGCCTGACCCCATGCCATGTTGAAACCGTGCCATCTCACTTAAATCCTTGGTACTAACAAATGCTACAAAATGTTAATTTAGCTCCATGGTGAGATATCCATACAATTCAAAGAGATCCTCAAGTTTTCCTAGCTCGGCAGGAATAGTACCCACTAGTTGGTTGTCATTCAACTGCCTGTGTAAAAGCAATATCACCAATAGTACGTGAAATTTACAGCAATAAAGAAAATTAAGCTAGGCCCTTACAGATAGCTTAGCTTTGTCATGTTCCCCAACTCCGGAGGGATTGGCCCAGTAAGCTTGTTACCATGCAAGTACCTGAGAGGCATCTCACATAAAAACATCAAGATAAAGCTAAACAGTGTACATGAAATATATAGTAGTGCTAAGACTACTCACAATTTGCCAGTGTAAGATAGATTGCCTAATATTGGTGGAATGAGCCCAATCAATTCATTTTCACTCAGATCCCTGAAAAGCGAACAATGGCACGCATCATGATGATGCCTCAACAGCAATATATTACAGCACCAGTACTATTAATTGATCTTAACAAATTTGTTAGTGAAGAATTGTTATATTTAAAAAAAAAAAATTGTTTATCGGACCATCCTCAATCTTTTTAACCATCTCCATCAACAAACAACAACTATATATTTTGCAAAAAGACTTACTATCATGCAGATCCTTGTTCAGTACTTAAAAAAATAAATCAATTAAATGACAAATGACTATTGATAAAAGGAAAAGACTAGTTATTAGAAACCTGCTTAGTTGGCGAACTCGTATTTAAATATGATTTGTTTGTTCCGACAGACAAATAAGCAGCATTTGATCACACATTCAGTGAACGGAAAGGTTGATATTGAAGTTGTAATTTCAACATTGTGATGGGTTCTTCCGACTATAGAACAAACACTTACAGAACTGCAAGAGCTTGCATTAGGCCAATCACTTCTGGAATTTTCCCAGTTAGTCTATTCCCTTGTAATGACCTACGAAACAGCATGGCACAAAAAATAACACACACAATAGCATTTGAAAAATCATAATGATGATGCAAAAGGCATATAGGCACCCGTACGATATCATTATGTGGTATGAAACTAATCAATAATGTAGCATGATATACTTCATATGGCACCTAGTAGAAAATAGTCCTATTCTTCTTTTCTCTACAAAGATCATTAGGATAGAATCATCACATTAAAGACCCCGGGAATGGCCTCTCAGCTTATAACAACTAATACTCCAAAGACACTCCAAACTAGAAGAAAATACATACAAGGTAGCAACTTGCAAGAAGCCGATATTATAAGGAATTTCCCCTGCAATTTGGTTGTATGATATGTCCCTGCATGATTACGAAAATAGAATACCACATATTTAGTCCCAATGTAACAGAAACACAGAGCACAAAAACTCATAGTTGATAAAATTAGCATACAAGATCTCAAAGCTGGTACAGTTGCCTATGCTCTCCGGAATAGTGCCAGTGAGGTTATTTCCCCTGACATCACTGCATGAGAAAAAAACATAGAGAAAACAACATCAAAGCAAGCTACATGTAAAAGGAAAAAGTAGATTCAGAAACAAGTGTTTGAATACATAAGAGAAATATTAACTCACAAGTACCAAAGGCCGGTCATCTGGCACATGTCGGGCGACAAAGTTCCGGTAAGTGAGTTGCCTCTCAATCCTCTGAAGAAAAATCATTACGTACTAGTCGCTTAACATAGAACTCAAGTAAGCATCTATCTTAATTCAATACTAGCATGAACGTGAAATATTAAAAAGCATAAGGTTGAAAATAAGGAAGAGCTCTTACAAATACTGAAGCACTTCATTCCAGTAGATGAGCCGGGGAATGTCCCCGGAAAGCTGGTTTTGAGCCAAATCCCTGCCAATAGAAGAAAACTTAGACTGATACAGTTAACCATTATCTTGCTCTACATCATTTCTTTTTTTTCAGTAGATAATTCCAAATAATTACAAGAAGGACATGTAAAATAAAGCTTTAAAAAAAAAATTACAAGGTCTTCAGGTTGGGAATCTGGGATATTGTTGAAGGGATGGGACCAGCGAGCTGGTTGTTCTTTAGCATCCTGCGTGTAATATCTTATATCACATTATCTCATTGAGCAAAGAAATTAAAAAACCTAAAAGCCCAAAAAAAAAAAAAAAAAAAAAAAAAAAAAAAAAAAAAAAAAAAGCACTTGGCTGATCCAAATAGATGAGCTTACAGCTCCTCAAGGTTCTTCAGCTTGGAAATGGAGAAGGGTATGTCCCCATAGAGCGCATTCCCAGACAAATCCCTGTATTATTTTGAAAATCCAAATCAAGACAAAAAAGAAAAAAGAGGACCGTGTTGAAGAATAAAGAAATGTTTAAAGAGTTCTTTTTTACAAGCTTTTCAGAAAAACACAATCCCCAATCTCATCCGGGATCTGCCCTGTTAGCCTATTTCCCTTCAAATCTCTGCATCCCAACAAGAAACCACGCATTAAAAAACAACAGCGAAAGCTCGAGTCAAAATTATTAAACAAGTCACCTCAAACAATCCAAATAATCAGACGGGTCTAATCACTCAGAATACAAAAATAAAAAAATAATTAAATCCTAATGCGGGGGGTTTTGTGTAAAGCGGAAACCGACGTACACAGAAATCAGATTCTTCAAGTCCCCAACGGCCGGCGAGATCTCCCCTCCCAGGTTGAGGTTCGACAAGTTCCTTTTTCACAAAAACCCACCCATCAAAAATAAATTATTTACAAACAAGTACAAACAACCAACTAAAACATTAAACAATTCAAAAATATATAAAATAAAAAAAGATGCGGCGAGAAATATATACAATGAAACAACGGCGGAGGTGAGGTTGTCGCACACGACGCCTCTCCACCCGCAGTGGTCTCCGACGCCGACGCCGCCGCCGCCGCTAGGGTTCCAATCGAGAAGCGCGTTCGCGACGTCGCTGAAGGAGGCCTTGAGCGCCACGAGCGCTGCAGCTGAGCGCGTTCCAGAGAAGTGCTTCCCCATCAGCAGTTAGGAAACACATACAAACATGAAAGTATATGTATATATAGAAATGGAAAGAGAAAAGCAAGACCTCTTGGGGGAGCGCGGAGGCGCAGACGAAGAGCACGAGGAACGTTGCCACCGCGGCAACGAAGCGCGTCGCCGCCGCCATTGCGAACGAAGCGCAAGTGTTCGACGCCGCTTCGTCGTCGTCTCCTTCTACATTCTCATCACCAAGAACAAAAGAAGGAGAGAAAGAGATAGGAATGGAAGGGGAAGTTCGAGCAGTTGTTGTTGGTGGTGGAGGTGGTGGGAGGGTGGGATTTTCAGATTTGGGGTTACTAAAACGGGAAAGGCGTAGTAGGGGTAGGGCGGAGTAGGGAGGGAGGAGAAGCGAGGAAGAGTAGCACCAAAATGGCGGTGGCGACAGCGACGTGACTGTTCCTTTCGGAGGCCAGAGGCCCGAGGAGTGTGCTGCAGGTCGACCACAGCGTACGTACGGGGATGGGCCCCACTCTACCTTACCTCGCCCTGATGGCTATGGAGCTGCTTCATATTATTCGTGGGTACATTATAAAAATAATAAATTATATTATAATAATAGTAATAATAATATTATTATTATATTATGAGCGGGAATTTATGTGTGTCTACATTTACAATGGCTGCAGGCCTATTACTGCCCCTGCAGTCCTACAGTTTCTATGGCGCACTTTGCTATTCATTTTTAAATTTTTTTTTTTTATTTCTGAAAATTTGATTTTTATTACGAAGATTTACGTGCTGCTGTTGCAACAGTAATTGTGGTCAAAATAAATACCGGCACCTATTAGAAAAAATAATAATAAAAAAAATGTGTATTCATTACTGTGCCTTCAAATTTTTATTTAAACTTTTAAAATTAAAATTTAATTTTTTTAAAAAGTTTATATTTATACGTCAAATATTATAAATTTTGGATAGGACTATCATTTAAAAAATATATATCATGTGAAGCTAATTATAGTATAATTTTTATTATTGCTTTTTCAAGTTAGGTTCATTTAAATTGTAGTTTGAAAAAAGTAGAATTTATATACTTTCAAAAGTATAAATTTATTTATACATGTAAATTTTTTATTATAAAATTTATATTGGGATTTGTACGATTATACTTTTTTCTCTCTCTCCTTAAATGTTTATAATAACACGGATCCTAATATAAATTTTATGATAAAAAATTTATAAATATGAATAAATTTGTACTTTTGAAAATATATATAATTAAGCTCTACTCGGTTTGAAAATATATATAATTTTTATAGATTAGTTTTGCAATTTTGTAAAATCTCTCCTTTTATTATATATATATATATATATATATATATATATATATATATATATATATATATAGAGAGAGAGAGAGATGAATGCTAGATGTACACCCCCAAGGGGGTGTACATCCTACATCCCCACCCATTTAAGAGTGGGGGTGGCTTTTAGGGGTCACCTCAAGTGACCCCTCATCACACCCCCACCCTTAGATAGGTGGGGGTGTGAGATGTACACCCCTTGGGGGTGACACTTAACATTCCAATATATATATCTATATATATATATTATATATATATATATATATATATATATATATATATATATATATATAGTCCGGTTATTATACTTGTACAAAGATCAAGTAATTGGTGCTTGTAAATTTCTGTCGTTAAATCTACCCTTTTGACTAATTTCATTTATTGGATCATTTTATTAAACCAATCATTCACTTAACCCAAGAGATCCACTATCATAATTCTAACCACACATCTTTTCATCGGCAACTATAATATTAATAGTATCAAGTTATTGGCGCTATCAAATTTCTACCCTTAGATCAACACTTTTGATAATTTTTACCCGTTAGATTTTACTATTTCTCAACCACTATTAAACTAAGGAGCCTACTATTATCTTAACTACACATCTTTTAATCCAAGGGTTAAAAACTTAATAGCACCAATACGTGGTACTATTAATAGCATTCCAGCCTTATCTCTCTCTCTTCTCGTCTCTCTCTCTCTCTCTCTATATATATATATATATATATATATATATATATATATAGTGGTGCTGTAATAATATCAGTAGTAAAATTTCATTGTTACTACCGATTTTTTTTTTTTTTTTTTTTTTTTTTTTTTTTTTTTTATGATGGAGCCTCTGAATCGTTGATCGGCTCCGTTGAACATGATCTAGACCACTGGAACTATTTAGAAATTAAATTTCAAATCTTTTCGACATCATTGACCTGATGATCAAAGGATTATAAAATTTGTAATTTTAATGGTAGATACTTTTGTTCGTTTAACGGTATAAATAAATCTCAATTGATTGAATTTTGGTTACAAAATTCTTTAAACTATTTAAAACAAGATCTATACTCTCGATCTTGATTACAAGACTACTATAATCACTTGTTGAAGGATATTCATTTTCAGCCATTTATTTTGTATCCACTTGATGGATAAGAAAGAATATCGAAAAAGCTTGAAATTTGATTTCTAGATAGTTCCAATAATCTAGATCATGTTCAACGATGCCGATCATCAATTCGGAGGTTCCATCATCGAAAAAAAATCGGTAGTAACAATGTGATTTTACTACTGATAGTAATCCAGCACCACTATATATATATATATATATATATATATATATATATGCTATTTGGGTTTTAGGCTAACTCAAATGTAAAAAAGTTTATATTTTATAAATTAAGATTCTAATTTTGTATTTTTTTTTTTTTCACTTTTTAGAAACAATTTAACTTACTATTCGCTCGTTTAGCGAATACGAGCCGGTCCAAACAAACTCATGTTTGATTCATTGACATCCCTAGTCACAGTATTTCGTCAAAGATGGAGTTGTGGCCTTGCGGGTGTACCTCACGCGCTATTGACATCGCGAAACTCCTTGGTGGTGTTTGGTTTGGGTACAAAGGGGGAATATCTCCCCTTTGTACCCAAACAAAACGGGAATGAGGGGGGAATAGGTGGGTATACCTATTCCCCTTCTTACCAGGTTGTCCCGGTAAAAATCGAAACAACTCGGTATTAGGAGGGAATTTCGGTTCCCCCCTCCCCTTGAACAACCCAGAACAAGGCCCCTTCCCAAGGCAGTGCCTTGGGAAGGGGCACTTTGTTTTTTTTTTTTTTTTTTTTTTTTTTTTTTTTTGTTTTTTTTTTTTTTTTAATGCTTCTTTTGATTTTTTTATTTTTTTAAATTAAAATTTTTAAATTTTAAAAAATATTTAAATTTTAAATTTTAAATTTTATAAATTTTAATTTTTTTAATTTTATATTTTAATAAATCTAAAAATTTTATTTTATTTTTTTTAAAAAAATATTAATTTTAAAATTTTAAAATTTATATAATTTTTTTATAATTTTTTAAAAATTTATATAAATTTAAAAATTAAAATTTTTACTCCCATTTAAAATTTAAAAATTAACTTTTTTTTTTGCTCCCACTTAAAATTTTTATAAAAATTAAAATTAATAAATATTAAAATTTGAATAAATTTTGAAATTTTAATTTTGAATAAAAAAACTAAAAAGAAAAGAATATTTTAGTATTTTAACACAAAAGTTAATTCTCTATTCCTCTTATTCTTCAATTATTTTTAAATACTATTTTTTTTTTTATATGGTACTAACCTAAAATCCAACTAAATATAAATTTACATTAGTTTCAGTTTATTTTAAAATTTATACTTATTCCTGATACAACTATTTTTTTTTTATAACTCAACCAAACGAAGCCCTTGTGTTCACTGTGTGCGCTCTCTTTGAGGCTGCTCAGGCACTCACGCGGCTTTAGAGCAGGTCCACGAGCTAAGCCGCGACGACAAAGTGGTGGTGGTAAAAAGAAATGAAGATAGATAAATGAGTACAACAAACTGTAAAATAAAAATAAAATTCTTTTTCTTGTTGTTCTTCTTTTTCCTTCTATTTTTTTTTCTTCTTTATTCCTTCTTCATTAAATAAATTAAAATATTCCACCGTTTGAAAGTGTATTACTATATTTAAAAAGTTGTTACACAATTAGAATACATATTGCACTAGTTGACTACATGTTTGTACTATTTGATAAGTACAATAAATAGTAAAAATGGTATAATATACTGTCAAAATAGTATGACATATTTTTTATTAATATTTGTGCAACAACTTGTTAAAGCGTTGCAATACAATATAAAATAGTGCAAATTAGTTTTAATTAGTGCAGGTTAGTCTCAAAGAGGGTAATTTCTTCCTTCGTTCTTTCTTTCTTTCTTCTCTGTTTCTTTTTCATTTTTTTTTTCTTATTATATGTTATTGTTGTTGTTGTTTTTACGATCCGCCAATCGAGTATGATCTCTTTATATCCGAAAGGAACGAAACAATCATCTAAAAAATATAATGAGTATAGCGAAATATAATATTAGAGTAAAACTATTACTAAACTGAACATTCAACTTTAAATATAAATACAACTGAATAAGACTAGAATGAAATAATGGAATGAACATTGTCATATAACAAATAGTTATGGATGTCGATGGTCGCCCGCCTAATGGGGCTGGTGGTGCCTTTTTTAAATTTTAATATTTGGGGGGTTTATGTACAATTTTGCATAAATGAGGTTTATAAATAAAACGTTAGAGGTGGGATTTTTCAGAAAATTTTAGATCTAAAGATTCCTAGTTATCGTCTACGCTTCTCTCGATCTTCCTCCGAGCAACTCCGGCAAAAAACCTCCGTCGATCTCTTTTTTCTCTTTCTCTTTTCTTCTCTTTTCTTTTCTTTTCTTGTTCTTCTTGCACCCGAGAAGAAGAGGAGAGAGAAGGAGGATCTGGTCATCCTTCTACATGTCATGGGAGTCAAGAAGGAGCTTTAGATCGCTATTGGTGTGCGTGGGCTACAAGAGAACCGGGTGCAAGCCGGTGTTGTGAGGGTTGGTGCAAGAACCGGGTGGAATCTGGCCGCACATGCCCTTCCTCTTTCCTACTACTTCCAACACTAGGCTAGCATGTCTTTCCTTCTTCCTTGGGTTGATTTCAAGTGGTTTTTTCTTGGTTATTGCCCTCGGATTGATCGAAATCAAGAAAATCAAGATTGGATATTGATTTCGGCAAGAAATTTAAGAATTCGGTTCAATTTTGATTTCTTTGATTCCTGCGATCTTACGACTAGCAGGGAAGTGATTCTTGGTGTTCTTGCACTTCAATAATCTCTTCGGATTGATTATTTATAGATGTGGCATCTCCGTTACGATCGACGACTCCGAATAACACCAAACAAGTGATCGGGTAACTCCAAAATTGTTTTGGGTTATTGGTTGGGCCCCGGATAGCAAACGTGAGTTTCAGAGCATCCTGAGCATTGAGTGTACGTAGTTGGTTGGGTTCGAGAACACCTAATCGTTGGTAAGATCCCTTAACTAAAAGTTTAGGCGTCTTTAAATTGGTAAGTTTGGGATTGGTTGATGTTGTGGGACTTAGGTATGGTCCTACACGGTGTGTCACCATCGGTTGGGGTCAACGAATTAGTTGTCTAGGATTCGAGCACTTTACGGAACGGAAAACGACTTTCGGTATAAATTCTGGTAAAACCTTTGATGAAAAAATCATATTTTTGGATTATACGTTATGGTGATTTATACTTCTTGGATCGGATTTTGTTTGATCAAAAGTTATCCTAAAACCTTGTTGGCTGCGTTTGAGGATGTTCCGTAAGTTTGGTGACAGTGGTCGGACTGCGATAACTTCCGAAGATCAAATTGGGGGTTTTTAGGAATCTGATGTTGGAATAAAATTTAAAATTCCAAAATTCTCAATAATTTTCTTTATTATCAATTTTCAATTTTATTAATTTTAATTCACTCTCTTTTATTGTCATTATTAGGTGTATTAATTTTTTTTTAACGTTGAACCCAACGTTAATTTTTTTTTCACCTTTAATGTGTATTAATTCACACTTGTACGTTGGGTTGGAACCCAACGTACACTTGACCACTCCCTATATATATATATACATATAGGTACCGTTTGGTTCGGGGATAAGGAAAATTTTGTTATACCGGGGATAGGTATAGATTATGGTATTAGCAGGAATTAGTGTAAATTTGCGTTTGGTTGGATTTATGAGTTATACCGGGAATAAAGGAAATTGCGTTTGGTAAATTATATAGGAATAAGGAGAATAAGATGAATAGGAAAAATTTGCGTTTGGTTGAGTATAGAGGAATAAGAAGAATTGAGAGGGGATAATTATGTGTTTTGACTATTTTGCCCTTTAAAATAAAGTTTAAATGGGAGGTAAAAATTTTAATTTTTAAATTTATATAAATTTTAAAAAATTTATAAAATAATTGTATAAATTTTATAAATTTTAAATTAATAATTTTATTTTTTCAAAAATGAAATAAAATAAAATTTTTAGATTTATTAAAAAATAAGTTAAAAAAATAATATTTATAAATAAAAAATTTTAATTTTAAAATTTATAAATTTAAATATCTTTTAAAAAATTCTAAGTAAAAAAAAAAAAAACTAATTTTTATTATTATAGTGTATGGAAAAGAAAGGAAAAAAAAAAAGAAAAAAGAAAAAAAAAAGTGCCGTGGAGAGAGAGAGAGAGAGGAGGTGCAGAGAGAGAAAATAATTTAAAATTTTTAAAATTTAAAAATTTAAAAATTTTAAATTTTAAATTTTAAAATTAAATTTTAAATTTTAAATTTTAAATTTTAAATTTTAAATTTTAATTTTTAAATTTTTAAATTTTTAAATTTTTAAATTTTAAAAATTTTAATTTAAAAAATATAAAAACTAATTTTTATTATTAGTATGGAAAAGAAATAAAAAAAAAGAAAAAAGAAAAAAAAAATCCGGAAGAAGCTTTGTCTCGAACCCCGTGCAAAAATGGGTTCCTGTGAATTCCAGCTGGGGATGGGAATTCAAATTCCCATCCCCATACCCCCTATTCCAGCATCGCTGGAATCCGGATTCCAGCATGCATTATCCCCGTTTGGATATGAAAACGGGGATAAGGGGGTTATTCCCCCCTTATCCCCGTTACCAAACGGGGCCATAGGGTGTGTGCCTCACAGTAAGACTACATATAGTCTTATATAGCTGTGAGAAAGAAAAAGAATAGTGAAAGAAAGAAAAAGAAAAGAAGGAAAAATTGTTTAAGTTTTATTTTATTTTATTTATTTGGTTAATTTATTTATCGGGTTGTTGAAAGAAACTTCGTCAACCTCTTCCGCGGTCGTGCTCGTAGGAAGGGGAGTTCCGGTCGTACCTTGGGGTGGTATCTCCGATTAATCCGCACGAAGGACGGAAATACGCCTTAGGGCAGTGCCTCGCACGCTTCCGGATCACTTTTATTTTGGTTTATTTTTTTCTACATTTCTGAAATTTTCATAGCGATTAAAGGTAAGTTCTGTTATTTAAATTTAATAATAAAAATAGTTAGATAATTTAGTCACAATCAAAGTTTAGTGCGATTTTTTTCTAACAGTCTAAGGCGTACTTCCGATTTGATTGTGATTAAAATCTAACGAGGGCTAATACGAAATTTTTGTTGCATATAATTTTGTTGTCAACTTATTAGTATGTTTAATATTCAAATTTAAACATATTGAAATTAGCATTTTAAAATTTTAATTACATATAGATTATTGTGATTTATTTGCTCTCTTTAAAATTATTATATATATATATTTACTGTTTTCACTTTTAGCTACAGTAAAATAAATAAAATAAAATAAAATAAAATTTATTTACTGTTTTAGCTTCGTGGGGAAAAAAAATTTTGGTACAGTAAAAAAAAAAAAAAAAAAATTTACTGTTTCGGAAAAAAAAAATATAGCTACAGTAATATATATAAAAGTATATTTTCTGTTTTAGTTTTGAAAAAAAAGAAAAAGATAGCTTCGAAAAGAAAAAGAGAAAAAAGAAACTGTATATTTATATATAGTTTTATCTAGTAAATTAGTTCTAAAATTATTTAGGTGGTGGTGTTTGAACCTGCAACCTTAGTCTTAAGGTAAAGACACATGACCTGTAAGCACAAAGTCTACTTCATATATGTTAAAGTAGTTTAGTTTTTTATATTGTTCTGCAGCTTACATATTTTATATGATTGCATTTATTTCCTGTTTGTAGCTACAGAGAAGGAGAAAAAAAAAATATACTTTTTAATTATTATTATCTGATAGTAAAAGTATACTATTTTAATTATGGATGCGATCATACCAGCACTAAAGCACTGGATCCCATCAGAACTCCGCAGTTAAGTGTGCTTGGGCGAGAGTAGTACCAAGATGGCTGACCTTTGGGAAGTCCTCTTGTTGCATCCCTTATTATTTTCGAACTGTAATTAATTTTTTATAAAAAGAAATTAAAAAAATTCGAATACTAGTCGACATATTAAATTGAAACAAAAATCTGTTAGATGGCTAACTTCTTATGATATTGTTTCTTTGAGTTTTATCAGATTTGAACAGAATCTTGCAGACTGTTTGACGAAAGGCCTGAATAGGACTAAGGTCCTAGAGTCATCGAGGGGGATGGGACTTTGCCCATAAAGGGCCTTCCTGCCGTGGGAACCCAACCTTTGTGATAGGAGATCCCTTGAAGAAGGTTCAATGTGGTAAAAACAAGCTGTCAGGTTGGCCAAAGAGCACTTTCTACTGTTTATTCAGAGGAACTTTAGTTCCAAGTCCATCCCTATGATGAGTTGTGCTCTGTGTAGTGGTTGAGGTTGAGCTTATAGCTCTTAATGGAATCCGAGGCAATAATTTTTGCGAGATGTGACTCTACACACATCCCTGGAGGAGACCACCTATATAAGAATATTCGTATAAGGCCGCGACTATGAGATGTGGGCTGTCCATAGAAATTCTTATGAAAAATCAAGGTACTGTGCATGGCCTTTAATGCACAGACTCGCGACGGAGAATTCTGTACTGTGTGTGTGGCAGTTGAAGTCAGGGTCAAAGGAACGTAGTTCAAGACCTGATTCACTCCGATTCCTTCTGATGAAAATTGCTTACACTAAGTGAGGTTAAGTCTCTTAAAGACACCTTACCTATTACATAGTATAAACACCCGATAATTTTATTTTAATTTTAATTTGTTGAATTAATGATTATTTCGAATTTTGAATTTTGTGGGGGATTGTTGGAATAAAATTTAAAATTCTAAAATTCTCAATAATTTTTTTATTATCAATTTTCAATTTTATTAATTTTAATTCACTCTCTTTTATTGTCATTATTAGGTGTATTAATTTTTTTTGAACGTTGAACCCAACGTTAATTTTTTTTACCTTTAATGTGTATTAATTCACACTTGTACGTTGGGTTGGAACCCAACGTACACTTGACCACTCCCTATATATATATATACATATAGGGTGTGTGCCTCACAGTAAGACTACATATAGTCTTATATAGCTGTGAGAAAGAAAAAGAATAGTGAAAGAAAGAAAAAGAAAAGAAGGAAAAATTGTTTAAGTTTTATTTTATTTTATTTTATTTGGTTAATTTTATTTATCGGGTGTTGAAAGAAACTTCGTCAACCTCTTCCGCGGTCGTGCTCGTAGGAAGGGGAGTTCCGGTCGTACCTTGGGGTGGTATCTCCGATTAATCCGCACGAAGGACGGAAATACGCCTTAGGGCAGTGCCTCGCACGCTTCCGGATCACTTTTATTTTGGTTTATTTTTTTCTACATTTCTGAAATTTTCATAGCGATTAAAGGTAAGTTCTGTTATTTAAATTTAATAATAAAAATAGTTAGATAATTTAGTCACAATCAAAGTTTAGTGCGATTATTTTCCTAACATCTGATGGGTTGGATTTTGGTTCTTTTGGTTTTGGTACGATCTATTAGTGTGTGGTTGTACTAACGCTCAAGAACGAGTGTTCCAAGATAGCGAGGGAGAGTCGGTCAGTTTTGAAAATGTTTCGAAACACTTTGGGGCAAAATTGTATTGTAAAACACAAAAATCGTGCATTTCGATGCGCGACTTTGGATCACACGGGTTGCTGCTATTAGCAGTGGTGTAATGACTTTATTTGCTAAAATTTTAGGTTGTTGGATGCCTCCAATTGCAATACTAAAGTTATTGGTTGGTTACGGGACCAATTAGGCATCTCGAAAACCAAACCGGTAAAGTTTCGGAGTCTCGATTTTTTCGTTTCGGCGCATTATTTGTGCGGCTATCCCTACGGGTTTAAATTGTATATTCAGGATAGCGGGTGAGGTATTTTGGGTGTTGGACTTATTTCGGAGTGTCCCATAGATTAGGGCGACATTCTAATAAGTCGGTGTGATAAGTCAACAATTTTATAGTGATTCTTGTTGAGATCCATAACTCCGACGTTATTCGCAAAGTTATTAAGGTTGAGATCACAAGCTAATGTTATTAGTGGATTGGACTTCTTGTAGGTTCGGATTTGGACAGGGAGCACGATCAAGAAAGGAGTCAGCGACCTAAGGTTTGATTGTTTGAGGTGGGTACTCCATACTGCAGTCAGTGATCTTGCGTCATCTCCTTTTCTTTCATATGCCGGTTTTATTCTCTCTATCTCTATTATTGTCCTGCATATAGACAAGCTGGTTTTGACCTATATAGTGGTTATTATTTATTTGAGCATATCTTTGGGTATGAGGGTTTGTATATATGGCCATCATGATTCGGCTTCGACCGACATTCTCGGCTTCATACCTGCGAATTTATTAGTCACATCACTGGAGAACATTCATGGTCACCGAATCGGTTTGGCCACCGACAAAGGGTGCGCTTGTTCGGATGGGTCGTTTTATGGCGCATGGATCAAGTCATGCATGATGTGACAAGCTTTGCCAGAGGTCGACGGGCCGATGGGGTTTGTGGTTTATCCACAGGCATAGGTTTAGTTTCGGCATTGGCATGACATATAGTGGACAGGTGGCATCACGGCATTACATTAGTGGCGTATTTCTCATCTTGATTACTGTAGGTTTAGTTTGTTGTTTCTTGCATTAACTTATTTCTCTACTATATCACTCCTTATATTTCTAGTATATTTCTTTCTCCCGGTGAGCATGGCTTTTCCTCGTGGCGGGTTGTACGTATTAGAAAATTTTTGATTGATTTTTTGCGTTCCCTACTCCACAGGTGATGCGGTTGACGAAGCGGGCACGGGCACGATGTGAGGATCTTGGCGATCTAGAGATTAGAGACTTCCCGAGTTCAGTTATTTTACGTTTCATTTAGTACAGTGGTTACGTGGTTTATTTGGACATGATTTTCTTTATATTTTTACTTGATCGGAATTTATTAGAATTATATTATAAATATATTATGGTTAGAATGATTGGAGATTTTTGAGTTGGCTTTGCAATTGGCTTTCTACTCCTCATAATAGTCGTTTTAAAAATAAAGTGTTTCCGTGTAGAAAAACGATTTTCAAATAATTTTATTAAAATAATTGTGAGTTATGAATGATTATTGTGATTGTTATCATTGACCGATATGCCGTGCAGACATAGAAAAATCTCTATATTTTTAGCAGGTTTATACGTTCATTAGCGAAGCTGGAAAAAAAAAAAAAAAAAATAGCTTTTCGAAAAACTCTGATTTTAAAATGAGATTCCAATAAGGGCCTCGGGGTGTGACACACACTTATCGCATTCTAGCGCAAATCTTTTTCGTAAAAAGGTACAAACAAATATTACACTTCACGGTCTTCAGTTGATGCACTCAGATGACCATAAGGATATGTTTCGTTCGTGCTATTTTTCTAAGATACCGAATAATCCAATCAAAATGAAAAAAATATAATGATATATGGCTAAGTACACTAAGTAATCTACTTGGTAATCTTAAATTCACTTGGGAACGAGATTCAACCCAAAAGTACTAATCATATTCCCTTGGATAGGGTAAATATCTTATATTAATTATTTGAGGTAATCTTAAAATTTTTTAACAAACCTCCATTCGAGATCCTCTCCTAATCTCCTCTCTACACCATGCGAGTAGACTCTCTTTCTCTCGATCTAGGGCACGCGCATCAATCTTTTCTCAACCTAGGGCACACATCAATCTATCTTACAGGTAATATCAAATAATATAACTATGCGAACCAAACACTACAATGCCACATCCAAGTAATATAATGAATAAGAATCAAATTCTTGGGCACTCTTTTATTCCTAGTAATCTGTCATAACGCGAACTAAACATGCTCTAAAATTCGTAAACATCACTTTGAGGGGTCAAATCTCCCTCGGCCTTGCCTAACGGTAAGCGATGCGTGTGCACGAGAAATGAGCGGTCATTGTCTTGGCGACGATCCTACAAGTTTAGTCTATGTGTATGAAGTTTTTGTCAAGAATGTTTTTTTTACAAGTAGACATAAATTATTATAATTAAAAATAGGCAATTGCCCATGGAATTCGGCTTGTGTGCTTTTAGAAGTATGGAGACCTCCATACTATCAAGTTATTTTCGATGGTAGGATTTTTGAATTGACGATCGACTCTATTAAATTTGATTTAAAATATTTGAAGTACATAGAAAATAAATTTCATAATTTTTTGATAATATTTATTTATTTATAGAAAATACTCAAAATCAACGGCTGAAAATAAAAATATCACAAAATATGAAAATATGACCCTAAATTTTGGATCAAAGATTTTAATCTTATTTCATATAGTATAAACAAATTTTATCAAAATTTCACATAATTTTGATATTTTACACCGTTAAGCTTAAAAACCATTTATCACAACTATTAAAATTATTAATTTTGAGTCCATTCGATGACTAGGCTAATAATATCGAAAAGTCACGAAATTTATTTTATATCTTTTAAATATTCTAAATCAAGTCTAACGGGGCCGATCGTTGACTTGAAAATCCCAAGATAAAAAAAATAACTTGATAGTATAGAAGCCACTATGTATCTAAAAACACACAAACCTAACTCATTGCCTATATACCCCTGAGTTTTGGCCCACTTTCATATCTAGTCAGAAATTTGTCGTCTCAAATATATCATTTTTAAAAGGCACATTCTTTTTAATATACTCTCAAAAATACAAAAAATAGAGATATATAAAAAGGAAACAGAGTCTTATTAATGACACGTCTGAAATGCTAGATATATAAAAAATTTCACAAGTTTTGAAGTGTATATTAAAAATTATTTGTATAAAAATAATTCTTTGGAAATAATTATTTGCAAAGTTCGGGTTATAGGCTATCATGTGGCATAAAAATTAGAAAGCAGCAAATAAATCATCAAATTCCAAATTTGATAAATCTATGTTGCCCATATGCGGGTATATAAATATGGCTATTTTTAGAAATAAAAATTTTGAAGGGTTATATTTGTAATTATAATTTTTTCTGGGGTATTTATATTATCCTGAAAATTCTTTGACTTTCTTATTTATCCCGCTTAGAAGATTAATATTAAAAAAAAAAAATTAATATTGCAAGTTCTTTCAAATTACTATTTTATTATTTTAAATATACTTTTCTAACATCACCTACTTTTTTTTTCTTATTTGTTTTTAATTTAGGGGCAGAAAAAGATATTTTGACTTATTCCTCTTCAAATGTATTTTGACTTATTCCTCTTCAAATATATTTTTTTTATCGTCACTAAGTTTTTTCTTATTTGTCTTTTAAGTTAGAAGTAAACGAAATACTATATCTTATTTTTAATTTTGATAGAAATTTAATTTGGATTTAATCCAACACGATTTAATGGATATTAATAACATGATATTTTCGAATAATAAAAAAATATACAGGGTATATTTGAAACAAAAAAAGAAACTATATTATATTAAATATTTTAGAAGTTTTGAAAAATATATAAATAATTATTTTTTTAAAAAAATAGATATAATCTATAAATATATGTATGCACAACCCGGGGGTGTAAATACTTTTAAGGCAAATAAAAAAAATATTGAAAGCTCAGATAGTCAATATTAAAATTTTTAAAAGTTGTACTTGTCTATTTTACTATTTTTAGTTTTAGTTTTATCTTAATTATTTTGTTTACGAGATATATATATATATATATATATATATATATATATATATATATATATATATATATATATATATATATATATATATTTTAACCGTACTGTTTCATTCATGTTAGCTTAATTTATCTTCGTTATGAATAAAATAGATAGCGTGTTATATTTTTCTCAATATTTTTTTAAAAAATTAGATAGTTAATTTTAAATAATCCAAAGTTTATATGAGCTCCCAACAATTTTACCCAAAAAAAAATTAGGAAAAGAAATTTAACTTGTTGTTCATCCTACAGACCAAACCTATATTAAGGTCATCAAATTGACCAATCGTGATTAGTAGTTGCTTGCTTGTTTGCTTAAAACGGGATTATTATTATTATTTTTTTTTTTTGAAAAAATAAGCATATTATTTATTTCGTTAATAAAAATAAATTTAATTAAATTTTGGAGTCAAAATTTCGGATACCAATCGCCAACGGTCAAAAAAGGTCGGTTAAAACATGATTAGTTAAGCATAGAATTTTCAGTGCAACGATGGTATACACCACGGCCATTACAATGACATGCGGGTCCCACTTTTTTGTGGGACCTACATGTCAGTCTCACTTTCTGGACATTCAACAAACTCTGACGTAAACATCTTTCTTTGTCCCCTCGACCGAGCAAGACAAATTTATTGCATACACTATCCATTTCCATTCATCTCCATCCACCATGTTTAATAATTAATAGTTACATAGTTAGAATTAAAATATAATTTAGTATATAATATATCTAATATTTAGAAGAGCACTACCATATTTATACTTTAAAAATATATATATATTCTATATTTTATTCATTCAAAGCTAGAATGTCCTTTAAAATTTACTTCAAATAATTCTTTATAATATCACTATAACAAAATTAGATTATAGGGACACATATTTATGACATTTTTATATAAGTGTCCTATTTATATTCCATCTCTATCCAAAATTAGATTATAGAGACACATTTTTGGGACACATTATAAAAATGTATCGTTATACACCCTAGCGACGGCACATATAGCAACACTTACAATCAGTGTCGGTATTTTTGTCAGCGATACTTTTTTTAGATTTTAGAAACACTTAAATATGTCGCTATAGCCTAATTTTATTGTAGTGTATCTCATTTATTAGATGAATGGAATGTGAAATATACACCCCTACAAATAGTGTACAAATAGAATTTTTTTATTTAAAACCATATAACGTCTTATTTGATATTATTGTTGTTTTTTAAAATACTAATTTTAAATAATTTAATATACTAATAAAATTATTTTTTATTTATTGTCATGATTAATTAATTAGTTCGGAACATATTTAATCAAATAACGAAAGCCAAGATAAAAAAAAAAAAAATTAAAAGTAAAAAAAAAAAGAGTAAATTTTAGTTTTTTATTTTTTATTTTTGTTGCTAGCTAAATATTTTACGACCGCAAGGAAAATCCCTAGCCCTTTCCATACTTTTTTTTTTTATATAAAAATTTAATTTTAAAAAATAAAAAAATAAGAATAATATTAAGAAAATATATTTTTTTTATATTTTAAAAGAATGTATATTTTACACATCATCTATTTAAGAATAAAATAAATTTTATCTATCACTTTTAAAATAATAAATAAAAAAATTTTTTATTCTTAAATAAATGAAAATATAAAATGTACACCTATAAATAAGTGTACAAATAGCATTGCTCTAATAGTAAGGTGGCCGAAATGTGTGGTGCGTGTGATGCAAAGATGTACTAGGTGCAGGGAAAGACTCTCTGTCGCTTCCACGAGTTACTTTATCCGCCTCGCTCTCTACGGCCTTATAATTTTTTCTTCAAAATGAAATATGCGATATATATTTTAAATATTTTAAAATAAAATTTTAATTATTAGTTATTTTGAAATAATTAATAAAATTTATTTTATTTTAAAATAAATAGTATATATAAAGTATAATTAATTTTGAATGTATAAAAAATATATATATTTTTTTAAATTAACTGTTCCCCGTATATATATATAAAATAATAAAATCCACACGCGACCAAACCCGCCAGCACAACTCTCTCTCTCTCTCTCTCTCTCTCTCTCACTCACTCATAGACGCGCACATCATCTTTCTCACCAAACCCTCTTCTTCTTCGAACCCAAGTAAACCCAACGGAACCGTCTTCGAAGACGGCGACGAGGGGAAAGCGCGGCTGAGATGGCGAGCGGCGGCGGGGGGAAGCGCGGCGGAGGTGCGGCGGCGGCGGCGGCGGCGGGGGAGTGGGATTTGGAGGAGAGGATGACGGGGAGGTGGCGGGCGTGGGTGGTGCCGGCGATCGTGGTGGCGAGCGTGGGGGTGTTCGTGGCGGAGATGGTCGTCAACAACTGCCCCGCCCACTACACGCCCTACGGGGCCTGCGCCGCCCGCTTCCTCCACCGCGTCTCGTTCCAGCCGCTCCGCGAGAACCCCCTCCTCGGGCCCTCCTCTTCCACGTACGCTCCATTTTTTCATTTATTATTATTATTTTTTTTTTGAAAAAAAATAAATTTGCCTTTTTAGAGGTAGGCTTCATTTGGGACTGAGTTTTCAAGAGGAGATCCAAAAAATTCTTCCGATCTCTCCTCCAATAATTACTAATAAAATTACGGTTGCTATGGCAATTATATTGCATTGGAGGAGAAAAGATTAAAGATTGGGAGTGCTGAGTATTTTGAGGTACATTAGTAAACTGCAGTATTAGTTCTGTCAATGTTTGGCTAAGAATAGGAATCGTAAAAACTTCAATTTCCTTGGTTCATAGGAGGAATCGGGATTGGAATCATGTTCTAATTGAAAAAATAATAATAATAATAATAATTAAAATGTAAATATATTTTTCAAATTCGTAATCAAAATTTGAATTCACAATTTGAACTTAAAATTTGAGTATACTATTCAAATTCAAGTTCAAAGTTAAAATTTAAATTTAGGGCACGTTTGGTTTGGAAGAGGAATCGAAATCGGAATAGGGAAAACTGAATGATAAAAACAATAATTTGTTTGGTTCATACGAGGAATCAGAATCGGAATTGAAATCATGTCCAAATTAAAATTCAAAAAATTTAAATTTGATATTCAAAATTTGAATCTAAATTTGAATCTAAATTTGAACATACAATTTGAATTTACAATTCAAATTCAAGGTCAAAGTTAAAATTTAAATTTAGAACTATTAAATTAAAATTTAAGAAATTAAAATAAAAATTTTAAAATTATATTTTGAATTCAAATTCGAAATTATGATTTAATCTAAAGAATTTATATGATTTATATTTGAATTCAAATAATTATTAGTGAAAAAAAATTTCTTTTCTTAATCGCTCCGGAATCAAAATTGACTCCCACCATAAAGGTGAGAGTCACTTTAAGGTAGCGTTTGGGTCGGGGATT
This sequence comes from Tillandsia fasciculata, assembly GCA_029168755.2. Classification (NCBI taxonomy): domain Eukaryota; kingdom Viridiplantae; phylum Streptophyta; class Magnoliopsida; order Poales; family Bromeliaceae; genus Tillandsia; species Tillandsia fasciculata. The sequence goes on from CM054952.1 coordinate 3,695,171, forward strand.
AGAAAAATTTTGTTATACCGGGGATAGGTACAGATTCTGGTATTAGCAGGAATTGGTGTAAATTTGCGTTTGGTTCGTTTTATGAGTTATACCGGAATTAAGGTAAATTGTGTTTGGTAAATTATATAGGAATAAGGAGAATAGGAAGAATTGGTAAAAATTGTGTTTGGTTGAGTATAGAGGAATAAGAAGAATTGATAAGTGATAAATTTGTGTATTGACTATTTTGCCCTTTATAAATAAAAATAATTTATTATATAAATAAAATAATTTATTATATTAATCAACCTAAAATAATTTAAAATATTATTTAAAATTGTAAAAAATAATTAAAAATATATAATAAATAAATAAAAATACTAAAAAATTATAGAAAATTACATATTAAAATATTTAAAATGTTTGACAGTTTAACCAGTAAACAATAGCTAAGAAAATTTTAATTTTGTCCTTTTAAATATTTTTATAGTATAATTTAATATTAATCTAAATTTATTATAAGGTTGATTAATAGCATATTTTATTATTTTTTAAAATTAATCATAAATGGTGAAATAGTGAGTACAAAAATTGTAAAAAATTCAAGCACTAATAATAACTATCTGGATGTTAAATAACAGTAAAACAGAATGTCATGACCAGATATCAAGTAAATAACGAATCAAACAATTGTGTGAAATAATGACGTTACACTAATAAAAATTCCCCCAATTATAGGACAAACATAATATTTAGAAGATTAAATCACATACAATTCAGTCCATTATGGTCATAAAGATCAGAAAATAATAAGTCATTTACAATCCCATTGAATGCCGCATAATTCAGTTCAATACACATCAAAAAAGTCCTTTACATACTCGAATTCATACATAATTTTACAAACACATTGTAATCATACAATCAAATATATTACACATTTCTTACATTGCAATCAAATATATAACTAACTGCGATTATTCCATAACTCGTCTGTTATAATGTGCGCAGCGCGTCGCCTCTTTGTGACTCAGTAGTACCAACACTATGAACCGTTTCCTCGACATCTAATTCGACATTTGGTTCTTCCTCCATCACATCGTTAAATATGGCATCCGCACCAGAGTGTCGTCGAATAAAATTATGCAAAACACAACATGCCATCGCAATCTGGCATTGGACTTTATATGGAAAGGGTGTTGCAACAGTCAAGATCTTGAACCGTTTTTTTAAAATACCGAATGTTTTCTCCACCACATTTCTCAACTGTGCATGTCGATGGTTATATAGGTCCTTCGGATTTCGATGAGTGCGACCTCGTGTGTTTCCCTCAAATTGGCTAATATGGTAACGCTCCCCCCGATATGGTGCAAGAAATCTGTGTGTATTTGCATAGCCAGAATCTACCAAATAATATTTGCCTATAAATTTTACACAACATGTACAATGTTAAAATCTATATTCCCCATCAATAAAGAAATGCAAAATAAAAATTGATGTGTACAATATACCTTCGGGCACAGTGAATCCTCCAGTTTCGCATGCCCATCGGAGTACTCTCATGTCAGCTGCAGATCCCTCCCAACCAGTGGCCACAAATAGAAAGTCGTGGTCAAAGGATACTGCAGCCATCATGTTTTGCGAAGTAAATCCTTTGCGATTCCGGAATCTCGGTTGCTTGCTCGTGCTGACAACCACCGGAAGATGTGTCCCATCTATTGCACCAATTGCATTCTGGCAATAAACATGAAACAACATGCAGTCACTTATTATAATGAACACTGGTGACATATAAATAAGTGAACTAAAAAATAGAAAAGCATACATACCTTGAAAGGGTGAAAATTGACATTATCTCTAATCCGGGCATGCACCGACACATTATTCGCCGGAAATGTTATGTAATCGTCTTTCAACGTCACAATCGCCCGAAGCACATTGTTGAAATGTCGACTGATTGTTTCACCCGAATGTTGAAATGTTTCAGCGATTACCCTATTAGCCACCCCATGTCCAACACAAAACATAAAAATTCCCAACTGTTCCTCAATTGTCAAATGGCGTGTGTTTCGTAACAACCCCTTTTGGACTAGCTCATCGCGAAGTGCGATGAAAGTCGTTGTTCGCATTCGAAACTGATCGTACCCACGGTCAGGATGGCCATTCAATATATCACATATCACCTGGTGCCCTGTGAATGGGCGGGTTCGACACGGTTGCTTGTAGACAGTATGGGTAGATGTAAAGTAACCTTCCTCAACCAACATCGCTATTACCTCATCCCAATAGTCGTCATCATCATCTAAAAGCTCCCTTATTATGGTATTGATTTTGGAGGAAAACACATGACGAGGACTCGAATCACCCATTAATACTGTAAGTACAATATATATTCAACATTGACAAGCGCAACAAATGACGTTGTAATATAACAGTATTTCTAGCATGCTTGTTAATATAGTCGATGATTAAAGAGTACATCTAACAGCATTCAAACCAAATTGAAATGTCTTCTGAGCATATTACATGATGATTAAAAAGTACATCTAAGAGCATTCAAACAAAGTCATACACATTGAAAACAAAATCTAGTGTCCAGGAAAAAATGCCCTATATACAGACGACTGGTTTGACACTTGACGCTCAACCCACGCTAATGCCATCTCGTCGTTCATGGTCATAAATAGTTCACGATTATTAACATCTTTGAGTGCTTCCCCTACACACAGCGCTTTTTCTGTAGTCATGCCTGGCATCGCATAGACACGGCTCATGCAAATGGAAATTGTTGGAATACTACTTTTGCAGTCCTTTTCATATTGATACATTTCACGTGCCAGTTCAAGTTTTTGCTTGCCTAGATTAACAAGTTCAGATAATACACTATTATTGGCATCTGGTTTGCGGCGCCGTCCCCCAGAGGACGCGGTAGGTTTGGGTTGAGGGTTTGTAGGTGGTGGAGAGCGTGGTCGTTTGCTTCCAGAGCTATGTCCGCTCCCGCTTGCACTACCTCCGACATTGGGAATATCAGGAGTTGACGAAGGGTAGTCGCAGGTTTCTGACGGCCATGGATTTGCATATTGAGGCGCTGCAGATGAACCTGCTTCAAATGGATTTGGTGAGATATTAAAACCCGTCATTCTTATTCCAAGATTTGTATCATCCTCACCCGGGGACGATGAGGATGAACTCTCAACAGTTTGTGCTGCAGGCATACTGGATGCAAATCCATATCGGCCAGTGGCCGTGGTTTTTTCTGTCAAAAATTCGAGATCCTTATATGGCGGAAATGGCCTATCTCGACATCTTGCATATGATGGATTTTCCTGTTGAATAGGATTAAGATATGTACAATGTCAATTATTATGATATTACGCGAATCAATTGTGTCGAACAAATTTTATGACATCGAAGATAGGGTCATTACCGCTATGACTGCATCCCAGTCGGTTGGATCACCAGGTGTCGGGATATTGTGGATACAATCCCAACCCCATCCACTCTTGTTGGCTAAATTGTTATACATACTGAATGTCCGTTTTAAAACTTTGAGTCGATTCTTTAATTGGTCCTTCGTGAGTGATAAATTGGTCCTAGCATTGAATGCCGCATTTATTCGAACCCACGCTACTGTTGTGAACGACCCATTGACATAATTCCCAAGTGTATGCTCTTCTGTGAGCAATGCCATAAATATTGTGTCCATATTATCAGTCCAATTATGTGTTCGGGTCTGAGGTTGGGCACGCTGCCCACAAGGACCCTCCTGAGATGCTACGAAATTAGAAAGTGGGTCGAAAGCCACACTTTTTCTAGCTTGATGTTTTCCTTGTTTCTTGAAGGGACGCATCTGGAATTTGAGTTATATAATGTATTTGAAGGCACATTGATACTAATAAATAAAGTAGAAATAGAGGGAAATTGTTATTAAGTATTGGACTCACTTGATTGCCATATAGTATGGGGTAGCATTGGCTTTAAAAGCCAGTGGCCGTCCATCTGATACTAATGGCAATCGTCATCATCGTCCTTTCATGTGTGCTGGTTGTGACCATGTTGCAATTAAGTGTTGTTCGTGTGTATAATGCCTATCACCCGTTTGTAAATAATTTTTATAAAATATTTTTTGACTCAATTGATTGCCAATTGGTATGGGGGTGCAGTAATTACATGCCATGCCATCAGATACCTATGGCAATCATCATCATCGTCCATATGTGAGTGCTACAGGGGATAGACTTGCATACTCACACTTGTTTCCCTCAAAATGGCAACATGGAATAGGCCTCATACACACAAACATCACATTGAAACACAACATGAAAACCAGCACACCTAACTTCGGCAATGACATGCACACATTATGCCACCAACATTATAAGAAGCACTGAATAAGGCACTGAGTAAGGCACTGATAGGGGGGCATACCTTTGTGAAAAAGAATCTCGAATTTTTGAGTAAGGCACTGATAGTGCACTGAGTAAGGCACTGATAGAGGGGCGCGGAGAGGCCGCAGAGGGGGGCAGTGGGGTCGCAGAGGGGCGCAGTGGGGTCGCAGAGGGGCGCAAAGGGGCCGCAGATGGGCGCGGACAGGGCCGCAGAGGGGCGCGGAGAGGGGCGCAGGGGGGGCAGTGGGGTCGCAGAGGAGCGCGTAGGGGCGCGGAGGGGCGCAGAGAGGCGCAGAGGGGCGCGGAGATGGCCGGAGAGGGGCGCGGAGAGGGTCGCGGAGAGGGGCGCAGAAGGGCGCGGAGAGGCGCAGAGAGGCGCGGAGAGGGCCGGAGAGGGGCGCAGAGGGACGCGTAGGGGCGCGGAGATGCGCAGAGAGGCGCAGAGTGGCGCGGAGATGGCCGGAGAGGGGCGCGGAGAGGGTGGCGGAGAGGGCCGCAGAGGGGCGCAGAGAGGCGCAGAGGGGCCCGGAGAGGGCCGGAGAGGGGCGCAGAGGGACGCGTAGGGGCGCGGAGGGGCGCAGAGGGGCGCGGAGATGGCCGGAGAGGGGCGCGGAGAGGGTCGCGGAGAGGGCCACAGAGGGTCGCGGAGAGGGCCGCAGAGGGGCGCAGAGAGGCGCAGAGGGGACCGGAGAGGGCCGGAGAGGCGCAGAGGGGCGCGTAGATGGCCGGAGAGGGGCGCGGAGATGGCCGGAGAGGGGCGCGGAGAGGGTCGCGGAGAGGGCCACAGAGGGTCGCGGAGAGGGCCGCAGAGGGGCGCAGAGAGGCGCAGAGGGGACCGGAGAGGGCCGGAGAGGCGCAGAGGGGCGCGTAGATGGCCGGAGAGGGGCGCGGAGATGGCCGGAGAGGGGCGCGGAGAGGGTCGCGGAGAGGGCCACAGAGGGTCGCGAAGAGGGCCGCAGAGGGGCGCAGAGAGGCGCAGAGGGGCGCGGAGATGGCCGGAGAGGGGCGCGGAGAGGGTCGCGGAGAGGGCCGCAGAGGGGCGCGTAGGGGCGCGTAGGGGCGCGGAGGGCCGCAGAGAGACGCAGAGGGGCGCGGAGATGGCCGGAGAGGGGCGCGGAGAGGGGCGCAGAGGGGAGATGGGAGAAGAAGGAGATCGAGATCGGAGGAGATGGAGGGCAAGATTGGGAAGCTCACGGGATGGGGAAGAAGAAGAAATCCCTCCTCGATCCCTGTGCCGATTTTCAATTCCACCCAATTCCAGCTTGCACCCAGAACCCAAATCCCCCTATCCATACCTGTTAATTCCCGATGGCCAGAACCCGGATTCCCCAAAAATCCATACCCGTTTGGGTATGGATTTGGGGATAAGGGGGGTATTCCCCCCTTATCCCCCTATCCAAACGAGGCCTTAAAAAGGGATTCGAATTCCACCGGAATGTTAATTCCTCAATCCAAACACTAATAATGAGAATAACTTATTGTGATTCCCATTCCAAGTATCAAATACTTCAAATCAAACATGTCCTTAGAACTAAAATCAAATATCAAACTTATATCAGCACTTAAACTTGAACTTAAGAAATTAAAAATTAAATTTTGAATCCATAATTAGAATTCAAATTCATATTCAAATTCACATATGAAATTATATTTTAAAATTAAATATTCATTGATATTTGTATTTATATAAGTATTGGTTATTTTTTCTCAATCCCTTTCGGAATCAAGTTTGATTCCCACCTCCATGGGGGGATCATTTTTTGGGGGATTCGATTCACTCTAAATCGGAAATCGAAATTCAATCACTCAAACCAAACATTAACAATAGAAATGAAGATTTATTGCCTGAATTTGATGTTTTAAAAAAATTTGGAGTGTCGAATTTCCAACTTAAGTTAAAGGATCAAAGTGAAACTAGTCTAAAAGTTTGGGGAAGAGAGTAGTGCTGTGCAATTTACCCCATTTTTTACTACCCACTTGAGATTTCTATCGTTGTTTTCTCTTCTTTTTTTTTTTCTCCTTTCCCTTTTCTTCTTGTCTCATATATAGATTGTCAATTTCGTGTAAAGTTAGGTCTATTGCTTGTGATTGCTTGCTGCAGAAGCTTTGATAAGAGAGTGGAAACTTTTCATTTGGTGTCACTAACCTTTCATTCTGAGAGGAAGGATTAGTTGTAAAGGGTGGGTGGGCATGGATGTATAGTCAGTATTTCTTTCTCTCCACTCTTTCTGCAATGCAATCTTCTCTTTTGGGGGAAATTACTGCCTGCACCCAATGTATCTGTACACCTCATGCATTACACAGAATATTTGATGATCAATGTGCTAAAATTAAAATATAATTCGATGCATATGGTCTGCTGAAAAAGACAAAAAATTCTGATAGAATATTACTTAGGCATCAAGTTGTCCTAAAATGTTCGATTCATACGAAGGTATCTAAACTTTTTATTTTCGATATGTAGAACTTTTGAAGGACATAAAACTTTTTTTTAAAAAAAAATCTTTTCTCGGCATACCTTTCGTTTTTTTTTTTTTCTAGTTTTAGCTTTTAGCTGAATTTGTGTAAAAGGTGGATATAGGTCCCTGTTATTGATTTGCTTTTCTACTTCTTTTTTCAGATTGGAAAAGATGGGGGCTCTTGAATGGAGCAAGGTAGTTCATCAACATCAGGGATGGAGGCTCATTACCTGTATTTGGCTACATGCAGGTCTTATCCACTTGCTTGTTAATATGCTGAGCCTGATTTTCATTGGAATCCGTCTCGAACAGCAATTTGGATTCGGTGAGACTTAACTGACTTAACTGAGAACACGAATTTGATGACTTGGGTATCATTTGTAGTCGTACAATTATTCATGCAACATACTTCTCTATAAGACTGATCATTTGTTCCCTGCCTCTCAGTTCGTATTGGGCTTACATACTTGCTATCGGGGTTTGGTGGTAGTGTCCTCTCAGCTCTTCTCCTTAGAAACAGCATTTCTGTGGGTGCTTCTGGTGCTTTGTTCGGTCTACTCGGAGCCATGCTTTCAGAGCTCATAACAAACTGGACCATCTATTCCAATAAGGTGAAGTCAATTCATTATGAATTCTTGTACACTCTGGTAATCTTTATTTGTCTTCTTCATCTGTAACTCATCTCATTAATTTGCTTTTGTAGGCGGCAGCTTTATTAACACTTTTGTTCATCATAGCAATCAACTTGGCCATTGGGATACTGCCACATGTCGATAACTTTGCACATATTGGAGGGTTCTCGACAGGTTTTCTCCTCGGGTTTGTTTTATTCCTCCGGCCGAGATTTGGTTGGAATGAACGCCGTGACTTGCCCCTATCCCGTCAAGTGAGATTAAAGTACAAGGCTTACCAATTTGTACTATGGGTTGTTGCACTTATTCTGCTATTAGCTGGGTAAGTATGCTCAAAAGTATCTATAACTCGTACACATTTTTTGGACTTTTGGACCTTTCTGGAGCTTTTGTGGAAGTGATTTTCGAGTAGAAGCTGTTTGAAGAAGCGTCAGTGCTTCCCTTAAAATCCCCTTCCCTTCCATAGCTTTCTACCGCAGCTAGAAGCTACCAGAAGCTTGTTTTAGCCCTACTCTTTAGCCAAAAGGATTATACTTTTTATTTGAGATCCATTTAGCTTCTGCACACCCACTCAAGAAGCAGAAGTCGAGCATTTGTCGGGAAGATAGAAATCTGGATCTCACAGTAGTGTTAGAAAGTTGAAACTTTTGGACCCTAAAAGTGGTAGCGCCAATTTGAAATAGAAGCCAAAATAAGCCCCTTTTTGTCATTTGGAAATTTCTAGCAACTCAAACAGCTCTTACAAAGGCGGATAACAAGCAGAGTCAATTTGTAGCATTCTACGATAGCTTAGTAGGAACTCTTTTTTTGTCCTTTGTTCTTTCTGAAAGTAGTTGAAACTCTCCAATAACTGTTGGTGTCTTGTTTGATTGCAGATTTGCAGTAAGTTTGGTAATGCTTTTCAAAGGAAAAAATTTGAATGATCATTGCCACTGGTGCCACTATTTGAACTGCGTTCCCACATCGAAATGGAGCTGTGATGCTTAGATAGCATATAGATATTCAGATTAAAAAAACCGCGAGGTTGATGAGGAAATTAAGGAAGATCTTCTTTTGGGCTTCTACAGCCTTTTTTACACCTGTATATTTATAGAAGAATTTGTTTGCCCTTTCAGTTGAACACTTTAAATCGCCTAAGTGTTGTGTGTTGTGTGTTGTGTGTTGTGTGCTGTGTTGAACACTTTGGCCCTTAAACTTTAATTTATTGCAATTTTTAATATAAAGTTTTTGAATTATTATAATTTAGTACCACGATACAATTTAATTAGTTAAATATTGATAAATTATTGGTGTAAAAGTTATATGGAAGTATAGTGATTGATGATACAATAATAATTAAGATATTATGTCACTTCTATATTAATAATTTATTAATTTTTAGCTAACTAAATTGGATTGTGAAATTTAATTGCAATAATTTAAAAAATTCGAGTTAGAAATTATGTCAAATTAAAATTCTGAGGACCAAAGTATCATGTGTCTCGTAATCTAAAAAATAAAATTAGTTAGAAATGTGAAGCAACTAAGTTTCGAATTCGAAACCTCCGATATTAACTACTAAGTCTTTTACCACTTGCATTAGCGACGGTCGGTAAGTCTTTTACTACTTGCATTAGCGACGGTCGGTATCACTCGCACTAGAGACGGTCGGTAATTGTGCTAGCCAAGTGATTACATTTCATTTATTCTAATGACCTGCTTGACTGTGGAGCTTCTCCACGAGACCTATTTGGAAGCGAAGCAAAAATAGTATTTGGAAGCGAAGCAAAATAGTAGCTTTTCTATTTGTAATCCCCTAAAATCCCTTTTAATATCTGCCACAGCAGCTTCAATTGCAGCTGTTTATGTTTTGGATACCAAAATGTCGTTTTTTACTTTCTCTTGCAGTGTTTCAATAAGCATGGCATCATAATTAATTACTGTAATAATTCGCACGATACGAAGGATAGATATTATTATATAGCCAATTTTTATTGTATCTTCTAATTCTTCTCTTTCTAATATATTATGTTTTAAGGGATAATCTATTTTTTTCATTTTTAAATATACTAAGTTTTGTTTTATTTTCAGATTTTTGTAATATTCAACATGTAACCTTGGTTTTTTTACTATAAATTTTGCTATATTTTCTTCTTCTATAAGCTATACTGTTTGATTTTATTTTATTTTTTATTCTGATTCTAATTTTAGAGGGCTAAATTATAGAATTTTTTTTGTAAAATTCTATTTTTTTACTTTTTTTTTTTTTTTTTTTTTGACTTTTAAAAATCTACACTTTGTCCCTTCCTAATTATCAAATTATGCACTTATCCTACTGTTGTTATCGTTTTGTAAGTAATTCTGTGATTATATTTAATATGTTGCAGCATCATCGTTATCATTGTTGTAGTTATTGGAGTTGGAACTGGCTCATCAACAGTATCAATCCTTCAACCACTTACAAAACGATGACGACAGAAAGATAAGTGCAACGATGACGAAAATTATCTTGTAGAATTGTTTAAGATTTTTATTTTTTATTTTTTCATCATTGTCGATTACTTATGAAAATAAAAATGTATACATTAAATTTAAAATTTTTATTAAAACATAACTGAAAGTATAGAAAAAATATTAAAATAATTGAAAAGTAAATTGAAAGTGTAAAAAATATCTAAATAAATGAAAGTTAATACAAAATATTTGGAATATATAAGAAGAAATGAATGAAGACGTAAGAAAATATAGCATAATAGTTGCTGATTATACAAAAAAAATATGGTAGCAATAATAGCAAATCAAGAGTAACAAAACAAAACAATAATATCATTTTGCAACCTAGAGTTGCAATAGAAAAAATAGTAGTAGCAGAAGATTAAGTGCGGCAGAGTAATTAAGGGATTTTTCTGAAAATAACCCTAAAAATTTTTATTTTTAAAAATAATTTTACAAAATTTGTATTTATAAAATTAGCCATATGGGTATTATCCGTGCGCCATGCGTGCCTACCATATAGGAGTGGGAGACGTGGAATTAGTTGAATACAGAGAATCATTCCCCGTGTTTAAATACGATTTTTTTTAAATAATTCAAAAAAAAAATCGAAAAAAAAATAAAGAAAAAAGATTGCATCAAGAAAGAAAAAAAAAAAAAGAGAGAAGAATTCTTTCGCTAAATCTGATCTAATTGTGCGAAGATGTATCCGCCGACAAGTAATCAACGAGGCCTCACGGGTGCCCTAATCGTCATCATCTACTGATACGACTACATCGACTACGCTTCATCGCCTTGGACGTTGGGAATTTATCGTCATCTTCCTCTCTGCTAAATCCTATTTCTCTCGGTCCCTCTTTCTTTCTTTTTGGTTGTTCAAATATGAAAAATGGTTTTCTTGAATGATTCTACGTGTTCAACTAATTCCACGTCTACCTCCCCCGCTCATGTGGCGATCACGCGTGGTGCACAAGTGTCATCCATAAAGCCAATTTTACAAATACAAATTTTACAGGACTATTTTCAAAAATAAAAATTTTCAGAGGATCATTTTAAAAAAAAAACCCCTTATAATTAAGATGTAAAAAACTTAACAGTAAGGTAGCGTTTGGTTCGGGGATAAGAAAAATTTTGTTATACCGGGGATAGGTATAGATTCTGGTATTAGCAGAAATTAGTGTAAATTTGCGTTTGGTTGGGTTTATGAGTTATACCGGGATTAAAGGAAATTGTGTTTGGTAAATTATATAGGAATAAGGAGAATAAGATGAATAGGAAAAAATTGTGTTTGGTTGAGTATAGAGGAATAAGAAGAATTGATAAGTGATAAATTCGTGTATTGACTATTTTGCCCTTTATGATATAATTTATAAATAAAATAATTTATTATATTAATCAACCTAATAATAAATTTAAAATATTATTTAAATTTGTAAAAAATATTTAAAAATATATAATAAATAAATAAAAGTACTTAAAAATTATAGAAAATTATATATTAAAATATTTAAAATGTTTGATTGTTTATTATTTAAAAATCATTAAATAAGCTCAGAAAAGCAACTAATGTGTTCTGGGCACAGTCAGAGGTGTGATGTGTGTGAAGGTATGGTCAAATTTGGTGTGCTTACTGTGTGAATAACAAGAGAAAAAAAAAAAAAAAAAAATTCCACTGTTGATGTGGACGGTAGCATCATGATCATAATAATAAAAAGATCATGGTAGATAAAAGCAAAATAAGATCGTAACTCATAGGTTCATGATTTAAGAAAAGCCACCATTTTTTTTTTATTTTTTTTTTAATTTCTGCGTTGATTTAAAAAACCACCATCCCAGATACAACAAATATTAACCATAGCAGATAAAACCCCATCATCATCATCTAACAATTGTTAAAACCTTCCTTCTTCCTATACACGCAAAACACTCCTCCTAACCAACAAAAGAAGATCATCGTCGTCTTCAATCGAAGAACTTGGGATCGTATCCGTTACTGGAGGTGGCGAGGATGTAGTAAGCCACGATATGGCCGATGGAGCCCCAGGCTAAGACGTCGACGATGTTGAAGCCGACGGGGTCGTTGGATTTGAGGAGGCTGGCGAACTCCTTGGCTCGAACATCCCCTGCTTCGAAATGGGTCTGCCCGTTCTGCTCCGGGAGGCCCTGCTTCGCCACGTTCTCGCGCTGGAAGTTGAAGAACACGAAGCGGCCCAGGAAGAGGGACAGCCCCGTGCTCAGGCTGATCACCAGCGACGGGTTCAGCTCCGCCCGGACCGAACCCCCGGCCTTCGAACCGGCCCGGGCCGGCTTGGCCATGGAGACGGAGTGGGTTCTGGGGAGGGCGGCGGGGACGCGACGGAGACCGTGGAAGGTGATGGAAGAGGGGGAGGCGGAGAAGAAGAAGCTGGAAGAGGGGGAGGCGGAGACCGTGGAAGGGCTTAAAAACCATCTGAAGACTGCCTCGATGCTCGTGCCCCTCTGCGTATTCCAACAAATTCCAGCTCGGGGTGGGAATCCGAATTCCCACCTCCATCCCCCTAAAACCGGAAAAGCAGGAATTTCAATTCCTGCTTTTTCCGTTCCCGTTTAAAAATAGATACGGAAATAAGGGAATATTCCTTCTTATTTTCGTTACCAAACGGTGCCTAAAAAAATAATTTAAAAGAAAAATAGCAAAAGAGCCATCAGAAAAAAAAAAAAAAAAAAACAAACAAACAAACAAACAAAAAAACAAAAGAAAAAAAAAAAGATAAAGAAAAAAAGATAAAGATGCAGTAGGATGATCACCTAATAAGAAGAAGAGTTAGAAAACCAAATCGAAAAAAATTTAATAAAAATAAAATAGATCAACTATCATAGCGTAAGTGGCAAAGGGTTTGATGGTTGATAACTGAGGTTTCGAATTCAAAACCTAGTTAAGCCACATTTTCAGTTATATTTATTTCAAAATAAACGAAACAGTTAGCAAACCTTTCTCTCAAAAAAAAATAAAATAAAGATAAAGCAGCTGAGAATCAGAAGAAGTTGCAAAATTGATATCAGAAGAAAAATAGAGAAGTTGCTATTGCATCTTCAGTTTTTTTTTTTTTTTTGCTTACATAGAAAGAAAAAGGAGTACAAACATAAGAAGAATAAGAAACTATTTTTGTTATTGTAAATGGTTTATATATTATTGTGCACATATATACAGTATAAATTGAATAACCTTCTAAACCATAAAATTTATAGCTACATTACGGCTAATGCTTTTACTGCAGGTGCTGCTCCTTCCATTTTAACTCTATGCTCAGACATCTAATAAGTTGACCCAATAGTTGCTTCATCAGTTGTTGAGGAAGATCGATTGTTGCAACGGCTATATAACTACTATCGGAATTGCATTCCCATAATTTAATCATATAATTGTTCATTCTGTCATCATCACCAATTACATAAGAAAAAAAAAAAAACATAATTAAAAGCACAAAAAAAATATTAAAATAAGTGAAAAAATATTTAAAAGGATATGGAAATTTCTTAAACAACTCTCTATAATTGGTAACCTAATTTTTATAGAGGAAATTTCTATACTTTTTCCTATTGTTAGGAAATTTTATTTTGCATATTTGTTAGGGAGTGTAGATTGATCAGAAAAATAAATTTAAATATTTATACAATATAGCAATTTTTTTTATCCTGATGATAAACATATGGATACAGTAAGTAAATTAAATTAAGTATATATAGAGGGATTATGAATGGAGGAACATACTCAAAAGCGAATGATCGCATGAGCCAACAAAAGCATGTCAACTGTAAGAAAACAAAATTCAAATTTATTAAAAAATATATGGTATATATAAAAATATTACGCATACGAGTAGGAGAGTTCACATATTCAGAACTAAATGACTGCAGAACAATCACCAATAGCTAATAGATTACTGAGACAGAGATCAACACTATTTTTTAAAAAAAACTTTTATATGATAGATAATCAAAGTAAATAAACAAAATAACAAAAAAAAATTGACGAAGAACCCCTTGAAACAGAGGAACCAATGCAGGCAACTGCGGTGAATTTCTCTGAGACAAAAAAAAAAAAAAAAAAAAAAAAAAAACCCTCCACCAAATATGCCCTCAAATTTGCAGTTTCTAGCCGCCCCTTGTACATCAATTGGAGGCAAGAATGAATAGACAATTCCAGATAATTTCTGCTCGTAATATAACTCAGCAGAGGCCTAAGAGTCATTTATAGGGCTCTCATCCTCCTCCGGCTTCACAAAGAACTCGATAAAAGCAATCTGACTAGGCTGTTGTAGTCCTCCGGCATCACTGTGCGCATGTTGCATTCCTGATCTTGCAACCGAAACTAGATGCTGAATTTTTAGCATCCCTCCTCTCCCTATTGACACTTTGCTTCCTCTATTTTCTTTCAACATGCTAGTTGGGATGTTCGAAGTTGTCGCATGAAGAAATTTGTACTTGAATCTACACAAAAATATATCATCAACCATATAAGATTTGAATAGAACTAAATAGGTAATGGAAGAAACTAGGGATTTACCTGTATGATACGCTGCGATCACACTGAAATGCAATCAGAAGATCGGTATTTGCATAATAGTAGAACTCAATCTGTCAAGAGTTTAGTCTAAACAAGCTGATCAGAATGAAGAGACCTCGGTATCGATATAAATGAGGGGCAAAAGAAGAGAGATCTAAACCTGCAAGTCACCATGACCTTCACCTCTAAATGTGACTGAAGGTGGGTCAGGTTGTAGAAGTATCTGAATGCTGGAACCAGGCCACTCAAGATCATCGATTGCCTCCTTGAGCACGGTGGACTGGGTATTATTGTAATAAAAGGCAGCATGAGTAACGAAAAAGATGAGTAGGCGTCATGATAGTGGAGTTAAAGAAAAAGAGCAAGAACGGATAAAACCTTGACAGTAAAACTGACAGGAGTATTTCCTGCATGTTGAAAATTGTAGTCCCCAGATATTGTGTCTGGGATTCTTGTCCTGATCTCCGCATAGAAACAAGCATCCGGCGAACCAACCGACCTAGAATTACATAGAATATTTTAGATAATTGCAACAGGAGAAAACAATGTTTTACAGCATCCATATCCCATTCTGCGATCGGTATGTCTGCTTAAAAACAAGATAACCAGAAAGCTACAGGCACAAGCTTTTTCTGATACAACCAAGATGGAGAAAATAAGTTGAATTCAAACAATTACGCATGCTTGAAAACCATATATTCCCTGCCAGGATTTTGTTTTTCCAGCATTCGAGAGTTTAAGAAGGAATAATTCGATAGCTTGGCTTCCTTGATTATAGAAAAGCCAATTTTCAATTTTACGAAGAACATTGACAGCCTAACCAATAAAACAAGTAAGAGATTGTCTAGAAAGATTCAATCGTTGCGTTATGGTTCCTGCTGTGCCTCAGCTGAAACCAAATCACCTGGAGATATTACTTCAACTTACTTCAACTTAGTTAATCTTTTATAGAAAGGAGATCAAAAGAAGAAACGAGAGATGTCAAGGAATTTTGAATTCAGGGTGACGACACATTCAGCAAAACTTAGTGATTGAAGAATTTGATGCAGTTCAGGAGTCAGCTGTCTAACATGGTGAAATATATAGATAGTACCTAGCAAGAATTATTAAGTGAATAATGACGAAAATACAGCTGACAAGCTCTAATGCTTATGGAACATGTTATTATTTGGTTTAGATTTGTATTTATCTAAATTGAAGTTAAATCCTAATCTAATTAGGATAATATGAGATTTAGATTGTTGGGTAAAACTAGAATTTAATTAGGAGTTTAATTAGACAACAAATCCTAATTAAATTCTATTTGGAGGCATATATTATATATAGCATACCCGGCCACTTTAATGAAGCCGCAACTTTTAATTAGCCGAAGCGCTAATTAATTTAGGCCAACCAAGGAAAATACGTGATATTGGTGTTGGTACATACGGCCAATTTAATGAAGCCGGGAATTTAATTAGAGGCCATACTCTAATTAATTTAGCAACCCAAGAAGAGAGAGGCCGTATTGGAGGAGCCATATGTTGCTAATGAAGCCGGCAATTAATTAAGAAATTGAAGCTCTAAGGTGAGGGCGTCCATACGATTGGATTCTTAGGAATCGTGAGGGTGGACGCAAATTTTGATATTTCGGTTTTATTTGGAGTTTCGGTTTTCTTGAGATATATAATCTTTGTATTCTACTTTTGACTTTAATAAAAGTCTTTGCTCCGTCTTCGCCCGTGGATGTAGGCCGGTGGCCGAACCACGTAATACTTGGTGTGCACTTTACTTTTCTTTTCTTACATTATTTTTTCTTGGATCTATTTTTCGCCGTTTCGATTTAACAAACTGGTATCAGAGCCCTTCTATTCCCTTGAGAATTAAGAATTATGACGACGAAGTTCGAGATCCAGAAATTTGACAGGACCAACAGTTTTGCATTATGGCAAGTCAAGATGCGTGCTATACTAACGCAGCAAGGATTGCAAAAGGCACTGTTAGGAAAAGAAAAGATGGCCGATTTATTGACGCCTGAGCAGAAGGAGGAGATTGATGACAAAGCTCTTACGGCAATACAATTATGTTTATCCGATGAGGTATTGCGAGAGGTCTTGGATGAAAAGACCGCTGCAGGGCTTTGGCTTAAATTGGAATCTCTCTACATGACGAAGTCTCTCACCAACAAGTTATATTTGAAGCAACGTCTCTTCATGTTGCGCATGGCGGAAGGTACCTCTATTAAATCACATTTAGATGAATTTAATTCTATTATTATGAATCTTCGCTCGATAAATGTTAAGATCGATGAGGAAGATGAAGCCCTTTTATTATTATGTTCTCTACCACTCTCTTATAAGAATTTTCGTGAAACCTTCTTATTTGGTCGAGATACTCTATGTCTCGATGATGTCAAATCTTCTTTATTATCAAAGGAGAGGATTGATATGCAGATAAGTAATGAGACAGGTGGAGTTTCAGGAGAAGGTTTAGTTGCTAGAGGGAGGTCTCGGGAAAGGGGTTCCGATAATAGAGGTACATCGAGATCAAAGTCAAAACACAGGAATCTGATTTGCGGCTATTGCAAGAAGAAGGGTCATATAAAAGCTGATTGTTTCAAGTTGAAAAATAAAGAGCAGCGGAAGAATAACGGTGATAAGAATCAAGATCAGAAAAACACCAATGCTAAACCAGAAGCAAGTGTTGCAGCAGGAGAATCAGATGGCGGCGATATTGTCTTCACAGTTACGGATAAGACACACAGGCAGGATGAGTGGCTTATGGACTCCGCATGTTCCTTCCATATCTGTTCACATAGAGATTGGTTCTCGACGTACAAGCCTATTGATGGTGGAGATGTATTGATGGGAAATCACTCTAAGTGTACAGTTATTGGTATTGGCACTGTTCAGGTACGGATGTACGATGGAGTAGTGAGGACTATATCTGAGGTTCGGCATGTTCCGGATATGAGAAAAAATCTGATTTCATTAGGTACACTTGATGCTAAAGGTTTTAAGTATTCTTCGGCTGATGGATTAATGAAGGTCGCTAAAGGGAATCTTGTAGTGATGAGGCCAAGTTGACCGACATGTTATATGTTCTACAGGGTTCCACTGTGACAGGTTCAGCAGCGGTGACTTCTTCCTCTATGTCAGATTCAGATAGCACCAAATTATGGCATATACGACTGGGCCATATGAGCGAGTATGGTATGATGAAGTTGAACGAGAGAGGTTTACTTGGTAATCAGAGTTTAGAAAAGTTGGATTTCTGCGAGCATTGTGTTCTTGGCAAACAAAAGAGAGTCAGCTTTAAGGCCGCAGTTCATCGAACAAAAGGTACTCTAGATTATATTCATTCTGATCTTTGGGGACCATCTCGTACTCCTACTCATGGTGGTGCTAAATATATGTTGACTTTTATTGATGACTATTCTCGTAAGGTGTGGGTATTCTTTCTGAAAAGTAAGGACGAGGTGTTCAGTTATTTTAAGCAGTGGAAGGTTATGATCGAGAAGCAAACTGAAAAGAAAATCAAAAGATTAAGGACTGATAATGGTTTGGAATTCTGTTCATCAGAGTTTGAAAAATTCTGCAAGAATGAAGGGATCGTTCGACACAAGACCGTTAGGCATACTCCACAGCAGAATGGGGTGGCCGAACGGATGAATAGAACTCTTTAGAGAGAGCACGTTGCATGCTCTCTAATGCTGGCTTAGCGAAGAGTTTCTGGGCAGAGGCGATCTCTACGGCATGCTATCTGGTAAATCGTTCTCCACATTCGGCACTTGATTGCAAAACTCCGGAGGAGGTATGGTCTGGTAGCCCTTCTGATTATTCTAATTTGCGCATATTTGGTTGTCCTGCTTATTTTCATGTAAATGAAGGCAAGTTAGAACCTAGGGCTAAAAAGTGCATCTTTATTGGTTATGCGACTGGGGTTAAGGGATATAGATTGTGGTGTCCTGAATCGTCTAAGTTAATTATTAGTAGGGATGTCACGTTTGATGAGTCTATTATGCTATATCCTAACCGAAATTCTTCTGATGAGATCCCGAGTGCTAGCAAGCAGGTGGAGGTAGAGACGGATGGTATAGTTCAGTCACAGAATTCTTCTCAGTCAAAAGAAGTTCAGTTGCCAGACACCTCAGTTACTGAAACCTCACAAGTTGAGAGGCAGAGCATTGCTACAAGTAGAGAGAGGAGACAGATAAAACCACCGCAGAGATATGGTTATGAAGATATGGTTGCCTATACTCTTTCAGTGGCACAAGATACAAAAAAAGAAGGAGAACCTTCCACATATAATCAAGCTATTTCTAGTGTCAGTTCTGCGGAGTGGTTGTTGGCGATGAATGAAGAAATAGAATCGCTCCACAAGAATCGCACATGGGAGTTTGTAAAACCGCCTACAGGCAAGAAAATTGTTGGCTGCAAGTGGGTCTTCAAGAAAAAGGAAGGAATCCCTGGCATGGAAGATACAAGGTATAAAGCTCGTTTAGTTGCTAAGGGCTACAGTCAGGTAGAAGGTGTTGATTTTAATGATATTTTCTCACCCGTCGTGAAGCATACTTCTATTCGTGTTCTTTTATCGTTAGTAGCCATAAATGACTTGTATCTTGAGCAGCTTGATGTTAAGACAGCTTTTCTCCATGGAGAACTTGAGGAGTAAATTTATATGAAACAGCCAGAGGGATTCATTATTGAAGGGAAGGAGGACCATGTTTGCCTGTTAAGAAAATCGCTTTATGGCTTGAAGCAGTCTCCTCGACAATGGTACAAGCGGTTTGACTCCTTTATGACAGGTCACGGATATTCAAGAAGCAAGCGTGACAGTTGCGTATATTTTAGCAAGCTTGATCAGGGATCTTTCATATATTTGTTGCTCCATGTCGATGATATGTTGATTGCTTCCGACGACATAGTTGAGATTAATAAGTTGAAGGCTTCATTAAAGGGTGAGTTTGAGATGAAAGATCTGGGTGCTGCTAAGAAAATTCTTGGTATGAAAATTAAGAGAGACAAGAATTCAGGACTTCTGCATTTATCACAAAAAAAATATAGAGAGAAAATTCTAAAGCGTTTCGGTATGGCAGACGCAAAACCGGTGAGCACTCCTTTTGCGGCGCATTTCAAACTTTCGGCCGAGTTATCACCACAGTCCGATGATGATAGGGAGTACATGTCACATGTTCCATATTCTAGCGCTGTCGGGAGCATCATGTACGCCATGGTTTGCACACGACCGGACATCTCTTACGCAGTGAGCATGGTTAGCAGATATATGACCAATCCTGGTAAGGCTCATTGGCAAGCTGTTAAGTGGATTCTGAGATACTTACGAGGTACCACTAGCACTTGTTTGGAGTTTGGGAGGTGTAAGGATGGTGTGGTTGGATATGTTGATTCGGATTTCGCAGGTGATTTGGATAGGAGGAGATCACTTTCACGGTATATTTTCTCTATTGAAGGATGTGCAGTTAGTTGGAAAGCTTCATTACAACCCATTGTCGCCTTGTCTACGACCGAGGCGGAATATATTGCTATGACAGAGGGTGTGAAGGAAGCTATGTGGTTACGAGGCTTATATGGAGAGCTTACTTCTTGTTGGGAGCCGACGATTGTTTATTCAGATAGTCAGAGTGCTATTCATTTGTCTAAAGATCAAATGTTTCATGATAGGACGAAGCACGTCGATGTAAAGTTTCACTTTGTTCGGGATGTGATCGGAAAGCGTACAGTGACTGTTAAGAAAATTGGTACCGAGGACAATCCGGCGGACATGCTTACTAAGTCTCTTACAATTGCCAAGTTCAAACATTGTTTGGACTTGATGGCAGTTAGCAGCATTTGAGGCCCTATGGGGCGTTTGGAGAAGACGGAGCACGGAGCATTAAGGAGCATTAAGGTGAAATTAATTCAAGGTGGAGTTTTATGATGATCTCGACATTGTGGCTACACTACAAATTAAACCAAGGTGGAGATTGTTATTATTTGGTTTAGATTTGTATTTATCTAAATTGAAGTTAAATCCTAATCTAATTAGGATAATATGAGATTTAGATTGTTGGATAAAACTAGAATTTAATTAGGAGTTTAATTAGACTACAAATCCTAATTAGATTCTAGTTTGGAGGCATATATTATATATAGCATACCCGGCCACTTTAACGAAGCCGCAACTTTTAATTAGCCGAAGCGCTAATTAATTTAGGCCAACCAAGGAAGATACGTGATATTGGTGTTGGTACATACAGCCAATTTAATGAAGCCGGGATTTTAATTAGAGGCCATACTCTAATTAATTTAGCAACCCAAGAGGAGAGAGGCCGTATTGGAGGAGCCATATGTTGCTAATGAAGCCGGCAATTAATTAAGAAATTGAAGCTCTAAGGTGAGGGCGTCCATACGATTGGATTCTTAGGAATCGTTAGGATGGACGCAAATTTTGATATTTCGGTTTTATTTGGAGTTTCGGTTTTCTTGAGAGATATAATCTTTGTATTCTACTTTTGACTTTAATAAAAGTCTTTGCTCCGTCTTCGCCCGTGGATGTAGGCCGGTGGCCGAACCACGTAATACTTGGTGTGCACTTTACATTTCTTTTCTTACATTATTTTTTCTTGTATCTATTTTTCGCCGTTTCGATTTAACAGAACAAAAGATAAAACAAAATAAAATAAATAATTTTTTAAAAAAATGATCCCAACTGTTCAAGATCTAAAGATATGGCAATGAGAGATCCACCAGCTAACAACCAAACAGTGAGCAACCAACTGCTGCTGGCAATATGACACTGAAGGATATTGTGAATTCACAATTGATAACCAAACAACATACTTCGACGACGACAAACTGATCAAGGAAGGGCTTGAAAACTTTATTCATCATGTTTATAAAAGCCACCAGAGCGTTAGTGAGCCCAAACAGCATCATAGTGAACTTGAAGTGCCCGTAACGAGTTTGGAAGGCAGTCTTCGGTACATCCTTTGCCTTTATCCTCAACTGGTGATACTCCGACTGCAAAACAATCTTCGAATAGACCCTCGACCCTTAGAGTTGATCGACTAGGTCGTCAATCCGCGGAAGTGGATATTTGTTCTTAATAGTGACTTAATTCAATTCTCAGTAATCGATGCATAGTCGGAGGCTGCTATCCTTCTTCTTGATGAACAGCATAGGGGCACCTAGGGGTGTAATGTGGGCCGTGCCGGGCCTGCACAGCCCACATTTTCCGGGCCAAAACGGGCCAGGGGCCGGCCCGGCCCGGATTCAAATCCGAGCCCTGCCGTGCCGGACCGGATCTCTTAAGCATCCGGCCCAGCATGGCCCTTTGGCCGGGAAGGCACGGGCCGTGCCGGGCCGAGCCGTGCTTCGGCCGACTTCTTAAAATTTTTATTCTAATTTTTTTTAAAAAAATATAAAATTAAAAAAATATAAATAATAAATTATTTCTATTTAATTTTATATTTTGATAAAAAAATTAAAATTTATAAAAGTAATTATAAAATAACAAATTTTTAAATTTTTAAAATATTATTTATAAATTTTTATTAAAGAAAAAAAATTTGGAAAAGGGTGTTGGTCCAATGGACCATAAAATTTTGATCCATTGGACCAAAACCACATCTCCCAAGGTGCCATAAAGACCTTGGGATGAGGGCTCATGGAGAGAAGGCCAAGAAAAGCACTTCTCCCCAAGAGGCTCATAGGGAGAAGAGCTCTTCTCCCTAAGAGTTGACCCCAAGGCCTAAGGCAAGTTGCCTTGGGCCTTGGGGTCCGGGCCGTGCTGGCCCGGCTGGCACGGCCCACATGGGTCGTGCCGTGCCGGGCCGCGGGCCTGCACCTTGGCCCGGCACGGCCCAGGCCAGTCACGGGCCTTGCCGACGGGCCTTGAAGGAATGGCCCAACACGGCCCGAAAATTTGGATCGGGCCGACTCGGCACGAAGCTACCGTAACCGTGCGGGCCACGGGCCACCTGGCCCGTTTTACACCCCTAGGGGCACCCCAAGGCGAAACACCAAGCCTTATGAAGCCCAGCAACAATAGGTCCTCGAACTGGGTCTTCAATTCTGCAAACGCCATTCAATATAGTGCTCGGGAGATCGGTGCAGTGCCAGGGACAAAATCGATCATAAACTCGATCTCTAGCACAGGAGGCATCCCAAAAGCTCACCGAGAAAAATATCATGAAATTCCTGAGTCACTGGAATATACTCCAACATTGGCACTTCGATTCGAGCATCCATGGCTGTGGAGAGGAATGCTAGACATCCGTTCTCAATCCGCTGAATTAAGGACACTGAGCACATCCCCAAAAAAGTAGTGCTCTCGAACCCCGAGCAGACCAACTCCGCCTTGCCAGGCGGCGCAAGACTTTTGAGTTCGATAGCACAATTGATTGTCGCATGATACTTCACCAACCAGTTCATGCCTAAAATGACATCGTACTGCCTAAGGATGATAACCCACATGGTGATCGGGAAAACTCCCTCGCCCAAACGAGCCGGGCAAGATTGGCACTCCTCAATGTAAATTCTGTGCTCGAACACCTCTACCCAGTACCAATACTTAACAAGCTGGACTGGAATCCCATGAGTAGTGACAAACCGCCTCGATATAAATGAGTGTAAAGCCCTAGTGTCAAACAGAATTTCAACAAGTTTACTAAAAACCGTAGTACCTGCCAGATTCTCCTCCGGTGGGTCCTCTTGTCAGGTCATGACATAGACCCGTCCTCCTACTGTCTGGCGCGCCCCTTCTGACTGGCGTGAATTGGAGGTATGCCCAGACGAGGCTGTAGCTGATACGTTGCCCTGTTGTTGATGCGGAGCGTCAAGAGCTGAGGCTGCGGATTGCACCGGTGCGGCACCCTAAGGGCAGTTGGCCTGAATCTGCTCCGACTGCCCACACCTGTAGCAGCGACCGTGGCAGCGATTGCAGTTAACCGCTTGATGCACTCCACCGCAGAAAATGCAAGGTCCGCTACCCTGCTGCTGGCTGCCCAAAGGAGCACTCCTAGCCTGACCCTGGGATCTGGAGTGTTTAGGTGGCTTCCTGTTGCTCAAGGAACCACTCCTATTCCCAGAAAAAGGCCGCTTCTTTTCCTTGCCTTTGTCCGAAGCTTCCTGCTCAGCGCGGGCCTCATCAACATCGCTTTGGATTGATACAACTCGTTCCAAACAATCGTCGAAGGTCGTTACCCATAGAAAGGATAGTAACGGTCAAATATTAGGTCGCAGGACCTGAAAAAAAAAGCCTGACCTTGTGCCTCTCGTTTCGAACCACATGAGAAATCAGACCAATAATACGACAAAGCTCGCATTCGTACTCCTTCACGGTCCGATTTCCTTGTCGAAGCCTCTTCAAATCCCGTTTGAGACTTTCCTTGGTGTTGTCCTTGAAGTAGCCACATAACAGCACCTCCTTAAATTCTTGCTAGGAGGGATACAACATTCCTATATAACGGTCCTTCAAGAGTCTCGAGCACCAACTATTGGCCTCACCCTCCAGGAAATGAGTGGCCAAGGGACCCTATCTTGCTTCTCAGTGTATAGGTCTTGAAATAGCTTCTTCAAATATGCGACCCATTTCTCCACTACCCAAAGATCATTGCTGCCTCCATCAAAACCTAGTAATTTGAACTTCTTGAACTATGCCAGCACAACCCTAGCTCGTGCTCGCTCCGCTTGGACCGCCTCATCAGCGACGACGGAAGTCGTAGATCTAAAGAGAAGTGAAGCCATCCCAGTGGCTGTGACTACGGGATCACTCACAGTGGCAACCACCGGCGTAGCTCCACCTGTCGTGACTGCTGTAGCTCCAGCCACCACGGGTGGCGTAGTATCAACTGGAAGGTCGACTGCCACTCCAAGCAGCTGGACAGGCGGTGGGGCCGGTGCAGTGCTAGCAACCACCTGTTGCTGAGCTATTTGCTGGACTAGGCCAGCTAATGCTACTGTTTCTAGAATCGCTGCATGAGATGAAAGTCCTCTGGCTCTTCAGTATCACCACGCGCATGGTCGGCACCACGGCCAACATCATGCCCACGGCCACCACCATGACCAGAACGAGTACAAGCCATATAGTACATAGATCGGGATTAGGACACAACCCGACTGAGCACAACAAAACTCTAATTCCTAACCCAACAATACCCGACACTCTCACGTATCACTAATACCTTAGGTCATTCTTGTGAGATAGTGCACTTTTGCAAATGGCAAAGTTACAGTATGGTGGGTCGATCAGTTATGTTGGCGGAGTGCCGAGCCGAGTCGGGACAGTTTTAGTGCAAATCAACGCAAAAAAAAAGCCCGGGGTATGTTTTAGGGGTTTTCTTATTGTTTCAAGCACGGATCCACGCTGTGGCCGCCCGAAAGGGCGACGCATGGCGGTACGGGGCGCAAGGTGGGCGGACACGTGTTGCTACACCATTAGCTGCTAGCGCGTTGGGAAGCAGTGACGACGCGATGTGACGCATCGCTGCACTATGCATGAGGGGCGACTGGCGCGAGGGACACTCGGCAGCACCACAACGTTTCAAGCGCCTGAATGCAGCACTATGCGCACCCAAAAGGTTGTTAGTTGAGGTGGCGCGAACGTGACGCGCACAGTCAGAGTCACTGTCGAACACGTGTCGGTTTCATGACGATTCGGGCGCCCGAACGAACGCGTGTCAGCTTCATGGAGATTCGAGCGCACTTTCGGGCGCCCAAAAGTGGCCATTGTAGCGGCCCGAAAGTTTCCTTGCTTTGTTTGTGCCGCCCGATTGGTTGGGTTCCGGAGGCTCGAAAGTGGATTTCGGACGCCCAAAATCCCTTTTGGGGGCTATTTAATGCGTCGGACCTCTCTCTCTCCTCTTACCTTTTGCTCGCGTCCGTGGGTTCTAGAGAGAAACAAAGAGGGAAAAGGAGAAAGAGGTTGAGAGTGCGTGGGGAGTGCCGTGGAGCGCGCAGATCGATCCGAGAAGCCCGGCACGGGTGCGCGCGCATGAGATTTTACAGCGCCTCGACTTTGGGGTAGGTTTTACTTATATTATTTGTTTCGATTTTTCCAGATGTTTTTGGTTGTTATAGATTTAGCTCGTTAGTGTATTTGGATTTGAGTTATGTGCCTTTTTGTTGGACTGTTAGGACCGGGGTTTTCTGTTTTGCGCAGTTGAAACGAGGTACTGCCAGATTTTTCAGGGTAGAGCCGTTCACGTGTGGTGATCACCATTGAGCGTGCAGTCCTTCCGCCAACCGTGTTCTGCCAGGATTTACGATCCAGTTGGATTCCATGTCGCCGAGAATGATGGAGTGCTGACTATGTCTGCTTGCTAGATGTAGAGATTTTTATTGTTTTTATATTGTTTATTAGATGTTGAAATATGCATGCGAATGATTGGTTGATACTTTATTAGTGGTTGATACAAATGGAGAAGAAAATAGATATAGGGAAATAGAGAAGCTTCTCCATAAGAGATATGGCAAAG
This sequence comes from Tillandsia fasciculata, assembly GCA_029168755.2. Classification (NCBI taxonomy): domain Eukaryota; kingdom Viridiplantae; phylum Streptophyta; class Magnoliopsida; order Poales; family Bromeliaceae; genus Tillandsia; species Tillandsia fasciculata. The sequence continues at coordinate 3,721,105 of CM054952.1, forward strand.
AGAGCATACTTTTTACATAGGCTTCTTTGCTGGCTCTAATATCAAATGGTGCAAATTCAAGACAGCAAGAAAATAATATATAACGACATGGTTACCATAAAGCACAAAAATAAATGATAATGGAGAATAGGAGAGGAAATTAGGTAAGAGAAAAAGAGGAAAGGGATTAGAAGATCAAGATGAGCTAAAAACAAATAAGACAGAGAAATGGTAAAGACCCATAGACCTAAAGAAACAATCATTCTCTTCATTAGATCCCATTGAGAAAATTGACACCAACGACCAATCATCATCTCTATATATAGTACACGAAAAAAACTCTTTAAAGCATACAAGAATTCTGCCAATTTGTCCAAAGAAGAAAAAAAATCAAATAAATTTTGCCACACTTGATCTGATTATAGTTTAAATCAAATCAATATTATAATCGCAACAAATCTGTATGCAATCAAATTAAATATAAAATGAATCATATTTAACCTTGATAAAATCATGCCACACTTAAATAGAATGATATCAAATTCAGATAAAATTATATTTTATCTCAAATTAATAGCAAGTCTTTATCATAATATCATGATATCAAAATCATATTTGGGCAATTTTTTCCCTTCACTTGACTCATTACATACCAAGTAAAAGTATGAATTGCCAATTGGTCGAAGCTACCCAAATCTGCAACTGAGAATTTCTTCTTTTTCTTTTTTTTTTCAAATGAGTTGTGCGGGATTGTTTTGTGGATCTTGTAGGTTATGATGAAAGCACATGGGCAGAAATCAAGACTTACTCCCAGCCTAGACTAACTCAAGGTCAGTGCCCACACGAAGGGAAAGAAATTCTCCTGGCTCTACAATTGCTTTTTTAGTGACTTTTCTAAAAAATATATAAATCTTGGAGGATTTGCCCTATATTATAGAAGAACATCCCCTGTTACAAAACATGTTACAAAAGAAGTAATTTAGACTGATATAAATATCAAACCTAACCAAACTTATCCCGAATAAACTAGTAATCTAAGAGGAACTAGAGAAGTGTATATGACCTAAGTTCCTGGAGAATATTGTTTTTGTAAAGGCAGTTAACCAAACCACTAATGCTATTGACTCATTGGACAACATATCTAACAATTCATCCTTATATTTCAATTTTGGAATTTTCTGACCTCTCCAGCTTTGTGCAGTCTACTACAATTTTTCACTGTTATGGCAATCCTAAAAACTCTGAATAAAACTTAGATCTAGTTAAATTCAACCATTAGCTATATCATTTATGTCCACATACATCCAGAGAACCCTAAATGTTCAATATGACAACGTAAACACAAAAAAAAAATTTGGTGTCCACCAGTTCCTTTGTCCAAACACAGAGTCAAACCCTATATATTAATACAAGTAGGAGGGCATATGCAAACACACTATGCCAACTTAAGGTCACTACAGAACTCATCTATACAAATTCTATTTGCCGGTTCCTCCGCCTATACGTGGCGTTCTCTCACGCATTTCGCTGATGTGGCATTCTCTGGCGGATTGTTTGCTCCGAGCCTAGCGCCGAACCGCCTCCCTCTGTCTCTCTCTTCCCAACCCTACCCCCGCACCTCTTTTCTCCAAGCGCCGAACCGGCTCCCTTCTCTCTCTCTTCCTAACTCTACCACCGCACCTCTCTTCTCCACTCTTTCTCTCTCTTGCTAACCCTACCGTCGCACCTCTCTCTCTCTCTCTCTTGCTAACCCTACGGTCGCACCTCTCTTCTCTACTCTTTCTCTCTGTCGCCGAAGCGCTCTCTCTCTCTCTCTAACGCTACCGTCGCACGTCTCTTCTCCACTCTTCGCCGGTCGTTGGATGGCGCATGCGTTCGGGATCCCGTAGCGCGGTCCTTCTTTCTCTTTCTTGCTAACCCTGGCGCTGAAGAGCTCTCCCTCTCTCTTTCTCTGAGGTCCTGCGATTGTGGGTTTCGTCCGGCTCTCGCCGGTCGAGAAAAAAGAAAGCTCTCTCTCTCTCTCTCTCTCTCTCTCTCTCTCTCTCTGAGGTTCTTTTGGTGTATGGGTTGGTTCCGATTGTGGGTTTTGTGGTCCTGCGATTGTGGGTTTCGTCCGGCTCTCGCCGGTCGAGAAAAAAGGAAGCGCTCTCTCTCTCTCTCTCTCTCTCTCTCTCTCTGAGGTTCCTCTGGGGTATGGGTTGCTTCCGATTGTGGGTTTCGTCGGGCTCTCGCTGGTCGACAAAAAATGAAGAAGGAATTATATTTTATTTTATATATATATAATATATATGTATCTCTCTCTCTCTCTGTTTTCCTCATTGTGGGTTTTGTCCGGCTCTCGCCGGTCATCTGATGTCGGGAAGGAGGAATTGTATTTTATTATATATATATATATATATATATATATATATATATATATATATATATATATATATGGAAATGTCTACTGGTACACCTCTTTAAGGGGTGTAGATCGTACACCCCGTTAATGGACGGGTTGGATTAAAGTGAATAGTAAGGAGGTGATATTATCACTCCTAATTTAACAGATCATACTCTTTCCCTCCTTTTCTTTCCCTTTCTATTCAGAGCACCCTACCCTCTCCTCCCGCTCCCTCTCTCTCTCTCTCTCTCTCTCTCTCTCTCTCTCTCGCTTCGACAATCTACGAGCCCTTCGCGAGGGCGACGCCCCCTATCAGGCCACGATCCCGCCACGATCCCTTACGTCGATGAGAAGCTCTGTGTATGCTTCCATCCCCTCGGCCCCTCTGCCCCTCTCACTTTCTGTTGTTTCGACGATCTACGACACCTTCGCGAGGGGGACGCCATATGTACATTTCAATCCCCTCATTTTATTCTCTATTTTTTTCCCACAGTAATGCTATGGCTAAACCCTGTTACGATGTGTTTTTTCATTCAATGTTCCTGTACATAATCCTACTATTACAATGTGTACCGGTACTTCTTGTTCCTGTACACAATCCTTGTATTGGTACCCAGGATTTAGGGTTTAGATACAAATGGGGAACACAATCATTGTACCGGTACCCAGGATTTAGTACCGGTACAAATGGGGAACACATTCATTGTATCGGTACCCAGTATTTAGTACCGGTACAAATGGGGAACACAATCATTGTACCGGTACTTAGGATTTATACCGGTACAAATGGGGAACACAATCATTGTACCGGTACCCTGGATTTTGTACCGGTACAAATGGGTAACACAATCATTGTACCGGTACCCTGGATTTGTACCGGTACAAATGGGGAACACAATTATTGTACCGGTACCCTGGATTTAGTACCGGTACAAATGGGGAACACAATCCTTGTACCGGTACCCTCGAGTTAGTACCGGTACAAATGGGGAACACAAGCCTTGTACCGGTACCCATGGTTGTGTACCGGTACACACGGGGTACACAAATCCTTGGTACACATGTAAAAATAATCCTGGGTAAAATTTATTTAATATTGAAAATTATCTCTCTATCTCTCTCTCACTAGTAGTATTAAATGTAGGTTATTAAATATAGGTTCCCCATTTGTACCGGTACAAATCCAGGGTACCGGTACAATGATTGTGTTACCCTTTTAGTAACTTTGCAGGTATCATTTTCCTAAAACAACACTGCTAGCTGTACACCCTTTGAGAAAGCTGTATAGCTTACACCCTTAAGAGGGTAGTGGGATGAAAATGCTTAATAGGAGACCTTTATTAAATGTAGGTTAATGATTTTATTAAGTTATCTTAGTTAATACCACTGAAAATTATACCACTGAAAGATATCTCTATTATCTTAGTTACCTTTGTTATTATACACCCTTAACAGAGGGGCCCCCAAATGTAAAGTAATTTTCCACTCTATTCAGTGTACGAAAAATTTTTAATTGAAAAAATATTTGCAAAATTAAAAATAGTGTAAATTTGGATTCTGTACACTCATATATACAAAAGACTACCCTTGTAGGCTGTCCAAATTCAAGCAGATATGTAAATATAGTCAACAGTTGGCGTAGTTATTTGGTGTAGCTTTGTTAACAGAAGGTTCACATCGATATCTAGCTTTGTAAATATCTCTAGTCCAAATGCAAGTAGGAGCTGCCAATTGGTTTAGGGAACAGCCTTTGATGGGTTCTGTACAGTCATATATCAAACAATAGGGAACACTTGTAGGCATCATTGGTTGTGGTACAGTCTATATATAGCTCTTATTATAGCTGTGTAGGGATTTCAAGATAGGGGTTAAGATGTAGGAATGGTAGGTTTTTTCTGTCCTGAGAACTGTTATTTGTACACCTCTGCTTGCGATGTATAGGTTACACCCTTAACATAGGGGACTCGGATGGACATAAGTTATCTTTCTTATCATACAGCCCTGCTTGAGCTAGAATTAAAGATGAAAGAAGGTTTTTTTCCCTTGTACCGGCGTGTTTGGAACGCACATAGTTAATTGGGTAGTTTATGGAGCCGAATATCCCAGCGGAGATGTTGGATGAGCAGGCAGTGACGAGTCTTGAGTAGCTGTGCTTTGATTTTTCCGTGTTGAAGCACTGGCGAATGGGATAATACAAATGTCGGTAATATTGTATTGGTCTGGCATCTCGTTGGGATTTGGACATCGGAGCAGAAAATGATTGCGAAGCGTAATGCGCCTAGGCACACCCTAGCCGCATTAAACTTCGCAATCATCTTTTGCTCCGAGGCAATGGATCCCAAACCAGATGCCCGTCCAATAACATATTACCCACATTTGTATTATCCCATTCGCCGGTGCTTCAACACGGAAAAATCAAAGCACATCTACTCAAGACTCGTCACTGCCTGCTCATCCAACGTCTCCGCTGCGATATTCGGCTCCATAAACTACCCAATTAACTATGTGCTTCACCTTGAATTTAAGATGAAAGAAGGTTTTTTTCCTTGTACCGGGGTGTATAAATATCGGTACAAGGGAAGAAAACAATCTTTTTTTTGGTCTATAAATAGAATGGCGCTGATATCAAATAGCAGGTACAAGGTAAAGTAGGGGTTAATATGTTGACATTTGACCGATATAGGAGAGCGCCCATTTATGGTTTATTCCAATGTACTATATAATATGTAATAGGATGTTTTGACAATTACATTATATATAATAATATGTTAATAGTTTACGGTTTAGCGTTTAGTAGAACATGTAAATCATATAATGCTCCTTTGTAATTTGGTTAGTATTAATGTGGAACATGTATTAGCTGTAAGGATACATTTTGAGGGTATAGTAGAATAATGCCTTTACAAATAATCTGTAAAAATACAAATCCTATATATACATTATATATAAATTTTCGTAAATTCCACAAATATTTTTCTTCTTTAACCATAATTTCAAGTTTGTATTAGGATTAAATATGATGTGTTACAGGTCATAATTATTTTGAAATATCTAGACGCACTTATCATTATCAGTTGTTGAGGTTGAGATGGATGAAGAAAGAAACAATGAGGTCACAGACATATCCAATTTAGTACCAGAAGTTGGAATGCATTTTAATAATATTGATGCGGTTATGGGCTTCTATAAGAATTACGCACAACAATTAGGATTTGGGATTGTAAAGAGGTCTACTAAAATGAGTAATGGCATTCCTTCGTATGTAATCATCGCATGCTCTCGTCACGGAAAAGTAAATCGGACCGTGAATAATCTCCGGCCTCGTCCTTCGGCATCGAAGACGGACTGTCCTGCTAGGATAAATGTGAAAATAAATTTGGATTTATCTTGTGTAATAAGTATGGTCAAACTTGACCATAATCATGGATTAAGTCCTTGCAAGTCTCGATATTTTCCGTGCAATCGAGTTATAGATTGTAGTGTTAAGAGGCGGCTTGATGTTAATGATCGTGCCGGAATCAGATTGAATAAAAGTTTTAATTCTTTTGTTGTTGAGGCTGGTGGGTATGAAAATTTGACATTTGGAGAGAAGGATGCCCGTAATTATATTGATCAAATGCGCCGTTTACGACTTGGTGAAGGTGATGGCGAAGCCATTTGTAATTATTTTCGAACCATGCAAGAGAGAAATGCAAACTTCTTTTATTCCATCGATCTGGACGATGAATCTCGTATTCGCAATATATTCTGGGCAGATCCTAGGAGCAGAGCAGCCTATGAATGTTTTGGAGATGTAATTACTTTCGATTCCACATATCTAACGAATAAGTATGATATGCCGTTTGCTCCATTTGTGGGTGTTAATCATCATGGTCAGTCAATCTTGTTTGGATGCGGCTTACTCTCTGGTGAAGATACAGCTTCGTTTGTATGGCTTTTTCGGAATTGGCTGTCATGTATGTCCGGCCATGCCCCCAAAGCAATAATCACCGATCAAGACAAAGCAATGCAAAATGCTATTGAACTGGTATTCCCCGATGCCAAACATCGATGGTGCTTGTGGCACATAACAAAAAAGATAGCGGAGAAGCTAAAAAGTTATGGTGAATATCATTCTATTAAGAGCATTATGATGGATGCTATTTATGAATCACTAACAGAACTTGAATTTGAGGATAAATGGAATAGAATGATAGTTTGTTATGGACTTGAAAAGAATGATTGGTTGTCAGGACTGTACGAGAACAGACGAAAGTGGGTGCCAGTTTATGTGAAGGATACATTCTGGGCTGGAATGTCCACGACACAGCGAAGTGAAAGCATGAATTCGTTTTTTGATGGGTACGTGAACTCGAAAACAACGTTAAAAGTATTTGTGGAGCAGTATGAAAGCGCTATAAAGAATAAAGCAGAAAAGGAGGCACAATTAGACTACAAATCATTCACCTCCGTCATCCCATCCATAAGTCGTTATGCATTTGAGAAGCAATTTCAAGATTTGTACACAATTGCTAAATTTCGAGAATTTCAGGCGGAGTTAAAGGATTTAATGCATTGTGAGACATCTTTAATAGCATCTAATGGTACCGTCCAGGAGTATAAGGTTAACGAGTATGTACAATATGGCGATGGAGGCAAAGACATAGTATACACTGTATATTTTGATGAGTGTAGCTCCCGAGTTAGTTGTATTTGTCGTCTTTTTGATTGTAAGGGTATTTTGTGCCGACATTCTATTGCCGTCCTAGTTAATAGAAAGATGATGATTGTCCCAACTTGTTACATACTAACACGATGGAGGAAGGATGTAAGACGGAGGTATACTCGGGTGAAAGCATGGCATAAAAGCTTAGGGAGCACTCCAGAAATAAGCCGATATGAGGTAGTATGTAGTCGTATTTACGACATTGCAGACATGGCTGCTGAGAGTGATGACAAATATATAGTAACGTTACGCACACTTCAAGATTTGAAGACGAAATTAGAGAACCCTTCGTCATCCAAGGGAAGCAATGATGCCCAAATTACCGAAAATATACATTCTACTATGAGAGACGATTCAGATGTTAGATGTAACGACCAGAGAGTAAAGAGCCCGCTGTCAGTTCGAAGTAAAGGCCGCCCACCAAGCAAACGAAAGGAGTCGACGACAGATAAAATTGTACGTCGGCTTAAGATGAAAGGCAACAAGCAACAGGTATATCTTTACGTACGTAATTCCATTATTGTTGGCTTATAATTTACGGTAGACGACATTAATTAAAATATTCTTTTCTATTTAAATAGATGCCTCAAGATTCTACGGACAGGTTTTATAATGGTGAATGCTCAATCTTTAATCGTTTCTCATCGTCGCCCTCGGCCTCGTCCCAACATAGTGTAAATGTTTTAGACTTTTTTATATGTTCATTTGATTGTCTTAATATATGATTCATAATTCGATTTTACTCATTTGTTTACAAAATTATGTGTCTTCCATATTGGCCCCCTCCCTCCCGATTTATTAAAATAGGTTCACCTGCAAAGTCCTACGATTAACAACTCGCCCATAATGCACTTACCTTATGGGATTGATGTGCAGAGCAATCCAGCCATGATATTAACGGTAATGTTACTTAACTTTCTCCTAGATGTTTATTTACTATAAATTTGTCTTTAATACACATATTCTAATTTATTTATTTTGTTATATATGCAAGACACCGTGGGCCCCTCAAAACATTGACATGTCGACAGACCCTGTCAGGTACCCTCCTATATCGGATACAAGTCCAAAATAAACTAATGAGATTCGTACCTGCTTTATGCAAATGGCGCACTCTATGCAGTTCTGACAGGTAATGCCAATTTATTGTTTCAATTCTATATGTAAAATTATTTTTTGTCTTTAATTTGAGTTTATTTAATATTTAATCAGGTGTACGAATATGACATATCGCAAGAACAATAAATGCAGCACAGCAAACATGAGACGGGCAATTGAAAGCGAGATCCATACAATGGACTATGCTATTAAACCATTAAGCATTGATATGCGTTGTACACTCTATATCGGGAGAGTTTATATTTAGCATTAAACTTTTTCATTCTGCTCTTGTAGTATTGCATATATATCATGATGATTAATTGTAATAACATACTTACATTTTTCCTATATTAATCTATGAATTTTTATATTTCATTTCTATGTTATAAGATCTATGTATATATTTGAGTTTATATGGCAAATCTGTATTCCAATATGTCATACCACGTGTAATTATGTAACTCGATATTGTTCCATCTTTCGCATTCTCCTTTGATATATAAATTCGCACACTGTTACACCCATATGTTATATAAAAGAACTAATCATTGCCGCCATCCAATATATATCAATCAACCTTGTACACCCATAGATGGAGGACTTCTATTCAGTCTAATTTCAAGTCCTCCATCTTGTATCTGGTTATGTTCACCACTTATTTATAGCTGTTGCTTTAACACTTTTAAGGAACACCCATCTACTAAATTCTGCCAATTGTTTTAAGGAACATCCCTAGAGGGATTCTGCACAGTCATATATACAAAAGGGAACACTTGTATGCAGTCTAATTTCAAGTCCTCCATCTTGTATATATGAATGTTCAACACTTATCTATACCTGTTGCTTTAACACTTTTAAGGAACACCCATCTAGTAAACTCAATTTGGCCTCTCTCGGACATTTCCCGAAACACGTTGTGTGCATCAAAGCATAATACGCCAACCATCCAACTCAACACAGAGTTGGAGGACCAAAAACTTTCTTGGAAAAGCTTCGAGAAGGTGGCAGAAGCTCCTCCCAACCAAGCTCGGGCAACCATGCACGGTTGTTGGCCGTGAAGAAGAACCTCGGGCAACAATGGTCGCATCAATGGTGGATTTTCACTTAAAAGCTTTGGGTCACATGCAAAAGCACAGATAGCTTACTGATCAAACAGGTAGCTCAACCTCGGTTTTTTCCTCACATATAAATATAACAAAATAAATAACAATTAAAGAAATACAGAGAGAGAGAGAGAAGAACCCCCATATGAGCCCAAATAGTTGCATTACTTAAGAGGACAAACTCGCCCACCCAGAAGTCAGAACGTATGTGATGAAAAAGGTTGCCTACAACCAAAACAAAACCGAAGACAGGTATCAAAAGGAAAGAAAATGGCATCCGCAAATATTTAAGCAGAGAAACTGCAAATGTTAAAATTCTCAAGTCACCAATCAGCTTCTTCAACTCGAAGTGACAGATGAACAAAACCAATTTGCTTCTAATCCTCCCAGCAGAAATTTATTTAAACTAAAAAGAAATATTTGCATAATATGCATATATACCCACCCCCCACAAAAAAAAAAAAAAAAAAAATTATTATATGTTTACACATCTCCTGTGTAATGTGAATTTACATACATGCCCTTTAAAAGCTTGTATACCTTTCTAATTACAAACCTACCCCTCTTTTAAATACTTCTCCTAATACAAAACCACCATCCCTCATGAATTCGATGATTACCAAGCTTAAAATAGGGAGGCACAAAAATGAATTCAGATTCAACAGGGTTACATATGTGAATAGAAAATTTTGCAGAAACATTACATGCAAAACCCCATATGAATATACCTGTCTTGGTACAGCTCTAGCAAGCTGTGTAGGGATTTCAATTTGGCCTCTCTCAGACATTTTCCCGAACACGTTGTATGTATCAAAACATAATACACCAACCATCCAACTCAACACAGCAACAATGGCAAGCTCAAGTTGGAGGACCAAAAACTTTCTTGGAAAACCTTCGAGAAGGTGGCAGAAGCTCCTCCCAACCAAGGTCGGGCAACCATGTACGGTTGTTGGCCGTGGAGAAGAAGCTCGGGCAACAATGGTGGCATCAATGGTGGATTCCCACTTAAAAGCTTTGGGTCACATGCAAAAGCACAGATACCTTACTGATCAAACAGGTAGCTCAACCTCGGTTTTTGCCTCATTTTGGGTTTTGCCTCATGTCGGTTACTGATCAAAACATAAGCTCCTCCCAACCAAGCTCAAGTTGGAGGACCAAAAACTTTCTTGGAAAAGCTTCGAGAAGGTGGCAGAAGCTCCTCCCAATCAAGCTCGGGCAACCATGCACCGTTGTTGGCCGTGGAGAAGAACATATAAGGGTGAAATTTAGAGGGAGATGAAGATAGAGTGAGATAGAGTGAGCGGGTTGTAGGGTGAGATTGAGTACCTAACTACAATATTGCGGATATTGGTATACAAAGCGATTACTCTTATAGGCCATAATTCCTTGGGAGGCTATACAGCGGCTTTGAGCACTTTTGCGAAGGGCAAATTATATAGCATATTCTAATATAGAATATTCTATATCATTGGATGGTGTTTAGAACAGTGGGTAAGTGGGTAATAGTGTGATATGGGGAGGAATAGCATTGGTTGTTGTTTTGGAAAGTGGGTAAGTGGGTAGTAGTGTGTACCGGGCCTTTCAGCACACCTATACTCAAAAGGTGACAGCTATAGAGGGGACAGCTGTATATTGTCTTTTCCTTCTGGGCACACCTATATTAAATCTGATGACAGCTATAGAGGCTTCCCGTACAACCATATATGAATACCGGAACAGCTATATATTGGTTTCGTACAGTCATATAAACAGCTATATTCAAATTTAATGCTTTAGCGGGGACATCTATAGAGGGTTTCCATTCAGTCATATATGCATACCGGAACATGTATAGATGGGTTTCGTACAGCTATATAGGGTCTTTTGAGAGGTTTAGCATTGGATGCTGTTTTGAAAAGTGTGCACACCTATATTCAAAATGGGACAGCTTTATAGAGGATAGCCCTACTTTCCTGGGAGGATTAGCGTTGGGTGGTGTCTTGAATAGTAGGATGTACACTCCACTTGGGGGTGTACAAAAAGTATATCCCTATACAAAAACCATCTGTACCGGTAAAGAGTGAGTACCGATTCAGAGTTAGCAACCCAATGTTCCGGTACACATTCAAGTTCCTCATAACCCGAAAGCCTCACACTTGCAATCGTCAATTAGTACCGGTACTTATCATTGAGTACCGGTACAAATGGTTCCGGTACACGCCCAAGTTCCTCAAAACCCGAAAGTAGTATTCATGGATTTCTCCCTCAGTACCGGTACTCTATGTTTCGTACCGGTACACTTGGATTCCTCACTCTGTACCGGTACTGATTATTTAGTACCGGTACACATCCAAGTTCCTCAGAACCCGAAAGCCTCACGCTTGGATTCCTCGGACAGTACCGGTACTCAACCATGCGTACCGGTACACATGGTTCCGGTATATGATTGAGTTCCTCCAAACCCGAAAGCCACACACTTGTTATTACAATATAAAGTGTGATGATATATATGCAATACTATAAGATGCGATTACATTGGTTTAATTAAAAAATATAATCTATCCCGATAAACAGTGTACAACACATAGCAAATATTACTTAGAGAGGAATATAAATACCTTCATATATAGGAAAAAATTAAAATACATTACAAGGGGCGGGATAGTCATAGTATGGATTTCAACATACAGTTATAACATGAAGAAACAAAAATCCCACTGATAAGAAAATATGCAACAAAAATGTACAACCCCCATCTTCTTTTCCTTGCAGCAGCTGCAGCTTCATTGCGCAACTTATTGTTACTTACTATTAATCCATTCAATACTGAAATACTTCTGCTCGTAAACGGCGCGTCATACCAACTGAAATAATTGCATGCCCCATGCCCCTGAAAATATGGCCGGCAAGTCTATATGGTAAGTTTTTGATATATAGCATGGATAACAAAATATTATGTACATTACATAGATTACCCCATATCTCGAACAGCCGTAAAATCGCCGCCCTGGATTGTTCTGCGTCCAAGATGTTCTCATGACACATTGCAATCGACAATGGCAATAAGGTGTATTTTGGCTGGCCCCATTGCTCGAGGATGTAAAGCTCGAATCCATCTAATGTGTAATATCATTATAATACTTATACATCCATGCAAATATTCGGAAAAGAAAGAAAACATAGATAGGAAAAATCTGTTAGATTTTACCAATACGTTGCAAGTAAACGTACTAAATTCATGCAGATTTAGTGAAAGGTAAACAATTGTGCATTGGGATGAGAGGACAATTCGACATATTCAACTAGGAAAAATATACTGTACGGGAATCCTCTATAGCTGTCCCCTCTATAGCATAAATTTTCATTATATACCTGTATAGCTGCATTAATTTTGAATATAGCTGTATATAGCATTAATTTTAGAATTTAGCTGTATATATGACTGTACACCCCAAACAGGGGTTTACCAGTAGCTCAACTAATTTATTTATTAAATTATTCAAATTAAAACATACACGAAGGGCAACTCATTGGACCAATGATAAAAAATTGCACACTTTACATAATAAATATTAAGGAGTTATGATTAACATTAAGCAAAAGTTAAATCGAATGGAACCAACATTTCACAACTTTTACAAATGTTATGAAATATGTAATTTCTACAAAATAATTAAATTATATTAATGTAGACCAAATATTAATTTGACCCCGAGTTCCTCAAAATTTTGAATTAACACATAACTTTTAAAAAGAATCAACCTACATACTCGTATAGTTGGACGACAATGATGAGCAGAACGCGGCAGGGAGGGTTCACCAGTAGATCGGCCGGCGTCCTGGAAGGGGTTGGATGCCTCAGGGCTTTGCAGCCTGGCGATCAGCGGGCGTCCTGGGAGGGGTTCCGATGTCCTTCGGACGCGGTGATGCGGCCCGGGGCTGAGCAAACTTTATATCCGATGGAGGCAAGCTCATGCGGCCTGGTGGGCGGGGTGGGAGGAGGCAGGTGTGAGACGGCGTGAGAACACGGAAAGAGAAGGTGGGGTGGCTTTAGCCTGCCCGGAGTATTAAATCATATAATATTTTGATGTTTTAACTAGAGGATAGTGGACACTTTTGAAATTTCAAAATCTAACTGTATGCAGTTCAAAATTCTTAATTTTTATATATATATATATATATATATATATATATATATATATATATATATATATATATATATTATAAATTACTTATTAAATTTATAAATGACTTATTAAGTATTTTTTACTTTTTCTTCATTTATACAAAAAAATATCTATATATATTGTGTAATAACTTTTGTTACTAAATATCTTCAATTACATATTTAAAATCATAACTGTATAAAATTTATTTATTTATTTTAAATATAATCCCCTATATTATTCTTACTATTACTGTTGAACTGTCGACATCCATTGTTTCTTCATCCCCGGTACAAGTATTATACTGAACCAAATACAAAAATATTTTAGTCCCTGCTTGTACATATACTTCTCTATATCCCCGGAATAAATAAAATAAGTAAATCGGGTAGAGTTATATTATACAATAGAAAAGGTACAAAACACGAATACAAATTGATGCATAAGTAAGCAGTTTACGTCCTACAATTTTATCCCTTCGGATTGGACAACTTATATATATGTACAAGTCATTGTCAATAGATACAGATGTGTACTTCATGCATATCACAAACATTATATTGCGAGTACCTATAAATGATTGCGTACTAGCGGGAAAAAGTTGTAGCGAAAATTAGTAAACAACATATCCATTTGGCAAAAGGATACATCACATTGCCAACACATTACGGAGGGCCGTTCCCTGCGCCGGATTGCCACGACTCTATTTCCACATTTATTTTCCATTCGCGATTTCCCACAATGAGCGTTACACACTCTGGGATTATTTGTAGATCAATACATTTGATCAACACACGGTAGAAGTTGATATTTTGGCCGAGACGGCAGCGGTCATCACCAACAACAAAACGTTCAAAACTAGATACAATATTTTTCAATTGTCCATAGTCGTAACAATGGGCCGGTAAATCATGCAAGCGAATCCATACCAAATACGCATACCGTTCACGGATTCGACCTACGTTGAATTCAAATGGCTTTACCGTAATCGTCATTTTCTCGGTCTGCAGAATAGACCGCTCTATAGCTCTATCCCGAATCATAGCAGTAGGAAAATATATAAGGTAATTGGCACCTTCACATTGTGCAAATCCGTAATCATCGGGAATACCGCCTACCTGTTCAGCTAGGAAAGAAGCCACTCCATCTTTTGAACAATCATCTTCAGTATCGTATGCAAGAATGGCCACCTTTGCTGCACGATCCATCAACATATTAGCATCACCAAAATTATCCTTCCAGGGCATAAAACAATGTGTTATTCGGGCGTGTGGAGGTAGCGCTAGACATGGAAGGTTGTGAAATTTGACAATTACTGAAATATAGTGAGCTGTGATATATGTGTGAACTGGAGATATATGTATGAATTAGATAGCAGCTATATATATATATATATATATATATATATATATATATATATATATATATGTGTGTGTCAGCTGGTGATAGCAGCTATATGTATATATTGCCTTTTATACATATAGACCTTACATTGGATGCTGTTAGCAAAAGTGGGCAGATTGTACGGGAAGATATATAGCTGTTCCGGTATTCATATATAGCTGTTCCGGTATTCATATATGGTTGTACGGGAAGCCTCTATAGCTGTCCCCAGATTTAATATAGGTGTGCCCAAAGGGAAAAGACAATATACAGCTGTCCCCTCTATAGCTGTCACCTTTTGAGTATAGGTGTGCTGAAAGGCCCGGTACACACTACTACCCACTTACCCACTTTCCAAAACAACAACCAATGCTATTCCTCCCCATATCACACTATTACCCACATGAGTATAGGTGTGCTGAAAGACACTATACAGCTGTCCCCTCTATAGCTGTCACCTTTAGAATATATTTGTGCCAACCTTTGAAAACAGCATCCAATGCCCTTCCTCCCCTTAAAATATGTGCATTGGATGCTGTTTTCAAAGGTTGGCACAAATATATTCTAAAGGTGACAGCTATAGAGGGGACAGCTGTATAGTGCCTTTCAGCACACCTATACTCATGTGGGTAATAGTGTGATATGGGAGGAATAGCATTGGTTGTTGTTTTGGAAAGTGGGTAAGTGGGTAGTAGTGTGTACCGGGCCTTTCAGCACACCTATACTCAAAAGGTGACAGCTATAGAGGGGACAGCTGTATATTGTCTTTTCCCTTTGGGCACACCTATATTAAATCTGGGGACAGCTATAGAGGCTTCCCGTACAACCATATATGAATACCGGAACAGCTATATATGAATACCGGAACAGCTATATATCTTCCCGTACAATCTGCCCACTTTTGCTAACAGCATCCAATGTAAGGTCTATATGTATAAAAGGCAATATATACATATAGCTGCTATCACCAGCTGACACATATATATATATATATATAGCTGCTATCTAATTCATACATATATCTCCAGTTCACACATATATCACAGCTCACTATATTTCAGTAATTGTCAAATTTCACAACCTTCCATGTCTAGCGCTACCTCCACACGCCCGAATAACACATTGTTTTATGCCCTGGAAGGATAATTTTGGTGATGCTAATATGTTGATGGATCGTGCAGCAAAGGTGGCCATTCTTGCATACGATACTGAAGATGATTGTTCAAAAGATGGAGTGGCTTCTTTCCTAGCTGAACAGGTAGGCGGTATTCCCGATGATTACGGATTTGCACAATGTGAAGGTGCCAATTACCTTATATATTTTCCTACTGCTATGATTCGGGATAGAGCTATAGAGCGGTCTATTCTGCAGACCGAGAAAATGACGATTACGGTAAAGCCATTTGAATTCAACGTAGGTCGAATCCGTGAACGGTATGCGTATTTGGTATGGATTCGCTTGCATGATTTACCGGCCCATTGTTACGACTATGGACAATTGAAAAATATTGTATCTAGTTTTGAACGTTTTGTTGTTGGTGATGACCGCTGCCGTCTCGGCCAAAATATCAACTTCTACCGTGTGTTGATCAAATGTATTGATCTACAAATAATCCCAGAGTGTGTAACGCTCATTGTGGGAAATCGCGAATGGAAAATAAATGTGGAAATAGAGTCGTGGCAATCCGGCGCAGGGAACGGCCCTCCGTAATGTGTTGGCAATGTGATGTATCCTTTTGCCAAATGGATATGTTGTTTACTAATTTTCGCTACAACTTTTTCCCGCTAGTACGCAATCATTTATAGGTACTCGCAATATAATGTTTGTGATATGCATGAAGTACACATCTGTATCTATTGACAATGACTTGTACATATATATAAGTTGTCCAATCCGAAGGGATAAAATTGTAGGACGTAAACTGCTTACTTATGCATCAATTTGTATTCGTGCTTTGTACCTTTTCTATTGTATAATATAACTCTACCCGATTTACTTATTTTATTTATTCCGGGGATATAGAGAAGTATATGTACAAGCAGGGACTAAAATATTTTTGTATTTGGTTCAGTATAATACTTGTACCGGGGATGAAGAAACAATGGATGTCGACAGTTCAACAGTAATAGTAAGAATAATATAGGGGATTATATTTAAAATAAATAAATAAATTTTATACAGTTATGATTTTAAATATGTAATTGAAGATATTTAGTAACAAAAGTTATTACACAATATATATAGATATTTTTTTGTATAAATGAAGAAAAAGTAAAAATACTTAATAAGTCATTTATAAATTTAATAAGTAATTTATAATATATATATATATATATATATATATATATATATATATATATATATATATATATATATAAAATTAAGAATTTTGAACTGCATACCGTTAGATTTTGAAATTTCAAAAGTGTCCACTATCCTCTAGTTAAAACATCAAAATATTATATGATTTAATACTCCGGGCAGGCTAAAGCCACCCCACCTTCTCTTTCCGTGTTCTCACGCCGTCTCACACCTGCCTCCTCCCACCCCGCCCACCCGGCCGCATGAGCTTGCCTCCATCGGATATAAAGTTTGCTCAGCCCCGGGCCGCATCACCGCGTTCGAAGGACATCGGAACCCCTCCCA
Source organism: Tillandsia fasciculata (assembly GCA_029168755.2). NCBI lineage: Eukaryota > Viridiplantae > Streptophyta > Magnoliopsida > Poales > Bromeliaceae > Tillandsia > Tillandsia fasciculata. Next base: position 3,738,554 of record CM054952.1, read on the forward strand.
GGACGCCCGCTGATCGCCAGGCTGCAAAGCCCTGAGGCATCCAACCCCTTCCAGGACGCCGGCCGATCTACTGGTGAACCCTCCCTGCCGCGTTCTGCTCATCATTGTCGTCCAACTATACGAGTATGTAGGTTGATTCTTTTTAAAAGTTATGTGTTAATTCAAAATTTTGAGGAACTCGGGGTCAAATTAATATTTGGTCTACATTAATATAATTTAATTATTTTGTAGAAATTACATATTTCATAACATTTGTAAAAGTTGTGAAATGTTGGTTCCATTCGATTTAACTTTTGCTTAATGTTAATCATAACTCCTTAATATTTATTATGTAAAGTGTGCAATTTTTTATCATTGGTCCAATGAGTTGCCCTTCGTGTATGTTTTAATTTGAATAATTTAATAAATAAATTAGTTGAGCTACTGGTAAACCCCTGTTTGGGGTGTACAGTCATATATACAGCTAAATTCTAAATTAATGCTATATACAGCTATATTCAAAATTAATGCAGCTATACAGGTATATAATGAAAATTTATGCTATAGAGGGGACAGCTATAGAGGATTCCCGTACAGTATATTTTTCCTAGTTGAATATGTCGAATTGTCCTCTCATCCCAATGCACAATTGTTTACCTTTCACTAAATCTGCATGAATTTAGTACGTTTACTTGCAACGTATTGGTAAAATCTAACAGATTTTTCCTATCTATGTTTTCTTTCTTTTCCGAATATTTGCATGGATGTATAAGTATTATAATGATATTACACATTAGATGGATTCGAGCTTTACATCCTCGAGCAATGGGGCCAGCCAAAATACACCTTATTGCCATTGTCGATTGCAATGTGTCATGAGAACATCTTGGACGCAGAACAATCCAGGGCGGCGATTTTACGGCTGTTCGAGATATGGGGTAATCTATGTAATGTACATAATATTTTGTTATCCATGCTATATATCAAAAACTTACCATATAGACTTGCCGGCCATATTTTCAGGGGCATGGGGCATGCAATTATTTCAGTTGGTATGACGCGCCGTTTACGAGCAGAAGTATTTCAGTATTGAATGGATTAATAGTAAGTAACAATAAGTTGCGCAATGAAGCTGCAGCTGCTGCAAGGAAAAGAAGATGGGGGTTGTACATTTTTGTTGCATATTTTCTTATCAGTGGGATTTTTGTTTCTTCATGTTATAACTGTATGTTGAAATCCATACTATGACTATCCCGCCCCTTGTAATGTATTTTAATTTTTTCCTATATATGAAGGTATTTATATTCCTCTCTAAGTAATATTTGCTATGTGTTGTACACTGTTTATCGGGATAGATTATATTTTTTAATTAAACCAATGTAATCGCATCTTATAGTATTGCATATATATCATCACACTTTATATTGTAATAACAAGTGTGTGGCTTTCGGGTTTGGAGGAACTCAATCATATACCGGAACCATGTGTACCGGTACGCATGGTTGAGTACCGGTACTGTCCGAGGAATCCAAGCGTGAGGCTTTCGGGTTCTGAGGAACTTGGATGTGTACCGGTACTAAATAATCAGTACCGGTACAGAGTGAGGAATCCAAGTGTACCGGTACGAAACATAGAGTACCGGTACTGAGGGAGAAATCCATGAATACTACTTTCGGGTTTTGAGGAACTTGGGCGTGTACCGAACCATTTGTACCGGTACTCAATGATAAGTACCGGTACTAATTGACGATTGCAAGTGTGAGGCTTTCGGGTTATGAGGAACTTGAATGTGTACCGGAACATTGGGTTGCTAACTCTGAATCGGTACTCACTCTTTACCGGTACAGATGGTTTTTGTATAGGGATATACTTTTTGTACACCCCCAAGTGGAGTGTACATCCTACTATTCAAGACACCACCCAACGCTAATCCTCCCAGGAAAGTAGGGCTATCCTCTATAAAGCTGTCCCATTTTGAATATAGGTGTGCACACTTTTCAAAACAGCATCCAATGCTAAACCTCTCAAAAGACCCTATATAGCTGTACGAAACCCATCTATACATGTTCCGGTATGCATATATGACTGAATGGAAACCCACTATAGATGTCCCCGCTAAAGCATTAAATTTGAATATAGCTGTTTATATGACTGTACGAAACCAATATATAGCTGTTCCGGTATTCATATATGGTTGTACGGGAAGCCTCTATAGCTGTCATCAGATTTAATATAGGTGTGCCCAGAAGGAAAAGACAATATACAGCTGTCCCCTCTATAGCTGTCACCTTTTGAGTATAGGTGTGCTGAAAGGCCCGGTACACACTACTACCCACTTACCCACTTTCCAAAACAACAACCAATGCTATTCCTCCCCATATCACACTATTACCCACTTACCCACTGTTCTAAACACCATCCAATGATATAGAATATTCTATATTAGAATATGCTATATAATTTGCCCTTCGCAAAAGTGCTCAAAGCCGCTGTATAGCCTCCCAAGGAATTATGGCCTATAAGAGTAATCGCTTTGTATACCAATATCCGCAATATTGTAGTTAGGTACTCAATCTCACCCTACAACCCGCTCACTCTATCTCACTCTATCTTCATCTCCCTCTAAATTTCACCCTTATATGTTCTTCTCCACGGCCAACAACGGTGCATGGTTGCCCGAGCTTGATTGGGAGGAGCTTCTGCCACCTTCTCGAAGCTTTTCCAAGAAAGTTTTTGGTCCTCCAACTTGAGCTTGGTTGGGAGGAGCTTATGTTTTGATCAGTAACCGACATGAGGCAAAACCCAAAATGAGGCAAAAACCGAGGTTGAGCTACCTGTTTGATCAGTAAGGTATCTGTGCTTTTGCATGTGACCCAAAGCTTTTAAGTGGGAATCCACCATTGATGCCACCATTGTTGCCCGAGCTTCTTCTCCACGGCCAACAACCGTACATGGTTGCCCGACCTTGGTTGGGAGGAGCTTCTGCCACCTTCTCGAAGGTTTTCCAAGAAAGTTTTTGGTCCTCCAACTTGAGCTTGCCATTGTTGCTGTGTTGAGTTGGATGGTTGGTGTATTATGTTTTGATACATACAACGTGTTCGGGAAAATGTCTGAGAGAGGCCAAATTGAAATCCCTACACAGCTTGCTAGAGCTGTACCAAGACAGGTATATTCATATGGGGTTTTGCATGTAATGTTTCTGCAAAATTTTCTATTCACATATGTAACCCTGTTGAATCTGAATTCATTTTTGTGCCTCCCTATTTTAAGCTTGGTAATCATCGAATTCATGAGGGATGGTGGTTTTGTATTAGGAGAAGTATTTAAAAGAGGGGTAGGTTTGTAATTAGAAAGGTATACAAGCTTTTAAAGGGCATGTATGTAAATTCACATTACACAGGAGATGTGTAAACATATAATAATTTTTTTTTTTTTTTTTTTGTGGGGGGTGGGTATATATGCATATTATGCAAATATTTCTTTTTAGTTTAAATAAATTTCTGCTGGGAGGATTAGAAGCAAATTGGTTTTGTTCATCTGTCACTTCGAGTTGAAGAAGCTGATTGGTGACTTGAGAATTTTAACATTTGCAGTTTCTCTGCTTAAATATTTGCGGATGCCATTTTCTTTCCTTTTGATACCTGTCTTCGGTTTTGTTTTGGTTGTAGGCAACCTTTTTCATCACATACGTTCTGACTTCTGGGTGGGCGAGTTTGTCCTCTTAAGTAATGCAACTATTTGGGCTCATATGGGGGTTCTTCTCTCTCTCTCTCTGTATTTCTTTAATTGTTATTTATTTTGTTATATTTATATGTGAGGAAAAAACCGAGGTTGAGCTACCTGTTTGATCAGTAAGCTATCTGTGCTTTTGCATGTGACCCAAAGCTTTTAAGTGAAAATCCACCATTGATGCGACCATTGTTGCCCGAGGTTCTTCTTCACGGCCAACAACCGTGCATGGTTGCCCGAGCTTGGTTGGGAGGAGCTTCTGCCACCTTCTCGAAGCTTTTCCAAGAAAGTTTTTGGTCCTCCAACTCTGTGTTGAGTTGGATGGTTGGCGTATTATGCTTTGATGCACACAACGTGTTTCGGGAAATGTCCGAGAGAGGCCAAATTGAGTTTTCGCAATGAATCTGAAGGTTCTTCTTTCTCTCTATGTATTTCTTTAATTGTTATTTATTTTGTTATATTTATATATGAGGCAAAAATCGAGGTTGAGCTACCTGTTTGATCAGTAAGCTATCTGTGATTTTGCATGTGACCCAATGCTTTTAAGTGGAAATCCACCATTGATACCAACATTGTTGCCCGAGCTTCTTCTCCACGGCCAAAACCGTGCATGGTTGCCCGAGTTTGGTTGGGAGGTGTTCCGGAAATTGTCCGAGAGATGCCAAATTGAGTTCTCGCCATCAATCTGAAGATCCTTCTTTTTCTCTCTGTATTTCTTTAATTGTTATTTATTTTGTTATATTATATATAATAATACAGTACTTTTGGATTCTTTTTCTCTATTGGTTGCCTGAGCTTGGTTGGGAAGGGCTTCTGCCACCTTCTCGAAGCTTTTCCAAGAGAGTTTTTCGTCCTCCAACTTGAACTTGCCATTGTTGCTGTGTTGAGTTGGGTGGTTGGTGTATTATGCTTTGATGCACACAAGGTGTTCGGGGAAATGTCCGAGAGAGGCCAAATTGAGTTTTTCGCCATCAATCTGAAGGTTCTTCTTTCTCTCTCTGTATTTCTTTATTTGTTATTTATTTAGTTATATTTATACAAATTCTATTTATTTAGTTATAATAATACAGTACTTTTGGATTCTTTCTCTGTGCCTACTTGACCGTCCTTGTGTTCTTTGTGGTTCAATGGTGTATGAGTAACAACGGTGCATGGTTGCCCCACTTTGGTTGGGAGGAGCTTCTGCCACCTTTTCGAAGCTTTTCCAAGAAAGTTTTTGCTCCTCCAATTTGACCTTGCCGTTTTTGCTATGTTAAGTTGGGTGGTTGGTGTATTATGCTTTCATGCATACTAGGTGTTCGGGGAAATATCCGAGAGAGGCCAAATTGAGTTCTCGCCATCAATCTGAAGGTTCTTCTTTCTCTATATGTGCTTTTGCAAGTGACCCAAAGCTTTTAAGTGGAAATCCACCATTGATGCCACCATTGTTGCCCGAGCTTCTTCTCCACGGCCAACAACCGTGCATGGTTGCCCGAGCTTGGTTGGGAGGTGTTCCGAAAAATGTCCGAGAGAGGCCAAATTGAGTTCTCGCCATCAATCTGAAGGTTCTTCTTTTTCTCTCTGTATTTTTTTAATTGTTATTTATTTTGTTATATTATATATAATAATACAGTACTTTTGGATTCTTTTTCTCTACCTACTTCGCCGTCCGTGTGTTGTCTGTGGTTCAATGGTGTATCCAAATTGAGTTTTCGCGATCAATTTGAAGGTTCTTTTTTTAGATTCTTTTTCTCTACCTACTTCGCCGTCCGTGTGTTGTCTGTGGTTCAATGGTGTATGAGTTGGCTACTTCGCCATCCGATTGTGGGTTTCGTGCCGTGGAAATGTCGGAGAGAGGCCAAATTGAGTTTTCGCCATCAATCTGAAGGTTCTTTTTCTCTCTGTATTTCTTTAATTGTTATTTACTTTCTTATATTATATATAATAATACAATACTTTTGGATTGTTTTTCTATGCCTACTTCGCCGTCCGTGTGTTCTCAGTGGTTCAATGGTGTATCGGTTGGTTACTTCGCCATCCGATTGTGGGTTTCGTGCGGTGCCTGTTGGGATTCTCTCTCTGTGCCTGCTTCGCCGTCTGTATGGGGGGGGGGGGCGACGCATCGTGGATCTGTCGTGATGCTCATGTTGCCCTGTTCGGATTGTCTCTGGGGATGTGCCGCCTACTGACTTGATGAATTTGGCCTCATTGTTGTCGCCATCAACCTGAAGGTTCTTCTTTCTCTCTCTGTATTTCTTTATTTGTTACATGTTGGCCTGCCGGCGACGCGTCACCATTCTTGGCCCGAGCTCGAGCCCAACAATTGTGGCCGCCCATCCATTGTACGCTGAAGGTTGTGCCTTGCTTAGACTTTCTCTAATTACCAAAGCTTTTAAATGGAAATCCACCATTGATGCCACCATTGTTGCCCGACCTTCTTCTCCACGGCCAACAATGGTGCATGATTGGTTTGGAGGAGCTTCTGCCACCTTTTCGAAGTTTTTCCAACAAAGTTTTCCCTCCTCCAAATTAAAATAATTCATAGTTTAAAATTATCAAAAAAGATTGAAAATATTAAATTTTTTTAACCATAATAGCATTTAAAATTCAAATATTAAAATATAAATTATAAATTCCGTTCACATATTTCAAATTTAATATTTTAAAATAAAATATTATTCTAAATTTTTTCTTTTCGGCCAAATAATTTGTTAAATATTTACAATATTTTTAACTTAAAATTGGGACCTTAGTTACATATTGGCCTGCCGGCGACGCGCTACCATTGTTGGCCCGAGCTCGACCCCAACAATGGTGGCCGCCCATCCATTGTAAGCTGAAGGTTGTGCCTTGCTCAGACTTTCTCTAATTAACCTCTAGAAGTTATCTTTGCTTTTGCATGCGACCCAAAGCTTTTAAATGGAAATCCACAATTGATGCCACCATTGTTGCCCGATCTTCTTCTCCACGGCCAACAATGGTGCATGATTGGTTTGGAGGAGCTTCTGCCACCTTTTCGAAGTTTTTCCAACAAAGTTTTCCCTCCTCCAAATTAAAATAATTCATAGTTTAAAATTATCAAAAAAGATTGAAAATATTAATATTTTTTAACCATAATAGCATTTAAAATTCAAATATTAAAATATAAATTCTAAATTCCGTTCGCATATTTCAAATCTAATATTTTAAAATAAAATATTATTCTAATTTTTTTTTCTTTTCGGCCAAATAATTTGTTAAATATTTACAATATTTTTAACCTAAAATTGGGACCTTAGATAATAATGAATATTTAGATGGTAAATTAAAATTTTTAAATATCATATATATCTATTTAAAATTTGCACTATGTTGCTAAAATGCTTACTACATGATTATATAATTTTTATTTAAATCATATAACATTAAATTCATAAATTTGAATTAAAAAATTATAAGCTATCTGTGCTTTTGCATGTGACCCAAAGCTTTTAAATGGAAATCCACCATTGATGCCACCATTATTGCCCGACCTTCTTCTTCACGGCCAACAATGGTGTATGGTTGGTTGGGAGGAGCTTCTGCCACCTTTTTGAACTTTTTCCACCAAAGTTTTCGCTCCTCCAAATTTAAATAATTCATAGTTTAAAATTATCAAAAAATATTAGAAATATTCAATATTTTTAACAACAATAGCACTTAAAATTTAAATATTAACATATAAATTATAAATTCCATATGCATATTTCAAATCTAATATTTTAATACAAAATATTATTTTAAATTTTTCCTTTTCGGCCAAATAATTTGTTAATTTACAACATTTTTAAATATCATATATCTATTTAAAAATTACACTATATTGGTAAAATGTTTAATACATTATTATATAATTTTTATTTAAAACATATAAGATTAAGTTCAAATTTATAAGTGTTTCTTCTCTTTTTTTTATTAAAATATATAAATTAATCTTATATATATATATATATATATATATATATATATATATATATATATATATATATATAGATTAAGATCAAATTTATTAAGTTCATAAATTTGATCTTAATCTTATATATATCTATATATATATATATAAGTGTTTCTTCTTCTTTTTTTTTATGTTATGTGTAAAGCCATTTTAACTCTCATCGTTTTTTTTTTTTAAATTATATCAAAATTTTGAGAGTGATGTGATATTAGAAGATTTGCTATCATGTTGTATATTGCTAAGTCATTTCATCTCATATTTTCTAATCCTCAAATATTTTGCACAGAAAAATGTGTCAGATTCTCCTAGATTTGCTATCATACCTATTGTCTTTTTTACCAACTTTGCTATCATAGCTAAAGCTAACCATTGTCCCTGACTTACTTGATGTGGTGTTCACTAATTTCCACATATATACTATATATATTACCAAATTTGCTATCATAGCTACTTTTTATCCTTGATGTGATGTTCACTAATTCCCATATATATATATATATATATATATATATATATATATATATATATATGGCTAAAGAGAAGGTGATATGATATTAGGAGATTTGCTATCATAGTTATTAAATTTGAAAGTGATGTGCATATATAATATATAAATAAAATAATATTGCTAAGTGTTTTTATCTCATATTTACTAATCCCTAAATATTTTGAATAGAAGAATGTGTCAGATTCTCCTAGATTTGCTATCATGCCTATTGTCTTTTTTGCCAACTTTGCTATCATAGATAAAGCTAATCTTTGTCCCTAGCTTACTTAATGTTGTGTTCACTAATTCCCACATATATACTATATATATTACCAAATTTGCTATCATAGCCACTCTTTATCCTTGATGTGATGTTCACTAATTCCTATATATATATATATATATATATATATATATATATATATATATATATATATATATATATATGTGTGTGTGTGTGGCTAAAGAGAAGGTGATGTGATATTAGGAGATTTGCTATCATAGTTTTTAAATTTGAAAGTGATACGTATATATAATATATAAATAATATTGCTAAGTGATTTCATCTAATATTTACTAATCCCCAAATATTTTGCATAGAAAAATATGTCAGATTCTCCTAGATTTGCTATCATACCTATTGTCTTTTTTACCAACTTTGCTATCATAGCTAAAGTAATCTTTGTCCCTAGCTTAATTGATGTGGTGTTCACTAATTTCCCACATATATACTATATATATTACCAAATTTGCTATCATAGCTACTCTTTATCTTTGATGTAATGTTCACTAATTCCCATATATATATATATATATATATATATATATATATATATATATATATATATGGCTAAAGAGAAGGTGATGTGATATTAGGAGATTTGCTATCATAGTTATTAAATTTGAAAGTGATGTGTATATATAATATATAAATAATTTATATATCTAAAGAGAAAGTGATGTGATATTAGTAGATTTGGTATCATTTGAGAGTGATGTGATATTAGGAGATTTGCTATCATGTTATTAATTTTGAAAGTAATGTGTATATATAATATATATATCTAAAGAGAAAGTGATGTGATATTAGTAGATTTGCTATCATAGTTAATAAATTTGAGGGTGATGTGATATTAGGAGATTTGCTATCATGTTGTATTCTGCTAAGTCATTCTATCTCATACTTTACTAATCCCCAAATATTTTGCATAGAAGAATGTGTCAGATTCTCCTAGCTATCATACCTACTCATTTTTTGATATCCATAAGATTCTCTTTATGTGTATATATAATATATAAATTATTTATATATCTAAAGAGAAAGTGATATGATATTAGTAGATTTGCTATCATAGTTACTAAATTTGATAGTGATGTGATATTAGGAGATTTGCTATCATGTTATTAAATTTGAAAGTGGTGTGTATATATAATATATATATCTAAAGAGAAAGTGATATATATATGGGAATTAGTGAACATTACATCAAAGATAAAGAGTAGCTATGATAGCAAATTTGGTAATATATATAGTATATATGTGGGAATTAGTGAACACCACATCAATTAAGCTAGGGACAAAGATTAGTTTAGCAATGATAGCAAAGTTGGTAAAAAAGACAATAGGCATGATAGCAAATCTAGGAGAATCTGACATATTCTTCTATGCAAAATATTTGGGGATTAGTAAATATTAGATGAAATCACTTAGTAATATTATTTATATATTATATATACACATCACTTTCAAATTTAATAACTATGATAGCAAATCTCCTAATATCACATCACCTTCTCTTTAGCCACATATATATATATATATATATATATATATATATATATATATATATATATATATATATATATATATGTAAGAATTAGTGAACATCACATCAAGGATAAAGAGTGGCTATGATAGCAAATTTGGTAATATATATAGTATATATGTGGGAATTAGTGAACACCACATCAAGTAAGCTAGGGACAAAGATTAGCTTTATCTATGATAGCAAAGTTGGCAAAAAAGACAATAGGCATGATAGCAAATCTAGGAGAATCTGACACAATCTTCTATGCAAAATATTTGGGATTAGTAAATATGAGATGAAACACTTAGCAATATTATTTATATATTATATATACACATCACTTTCAAATTTAATAACTATGATAGCAAATCTCCTAATATCACATCACCTTCTCTTTCCATTCTATATTAGCCATATATATATATATATATATATATATATATATGTGGGAATTAGTGAACATCACATCAAGGATAAAAAGTAGCTATGATAGCAAATTTGGTAATATATATAGTATATATATGTGGGAATTAGTGCACACCACATCAAGTAAGTCAGGGACAATGGTTAGCTTTAGCTATGATAGCAAAGTTGGTAAAAAAGACAATAGGTATGATAACAAATCTAGGAGAATCTGACACATTCTTCTATGCAAAATATTTGAGGACTAGAAAATATGAAATGAAATGACTTATCAATATACAACATGATAGCAAATCTTCTAATATCACATCACTCTCAAATTTTTGATATAATTAAAAAAAAAAAAAAACGATGAGAATTAAAATGGCTTTACACATAACATAAAAAAAAAAAAATTGAAGAAACACTTATATATATATATAGATATATATAAGATTAAGATCAAATTTATGAACTTAATAAATTTGATCTTAATCTTATATATATATATATATATATATATATATATATATATATATATATATATATATATATATAAGATTAATTTATATATTTTAATAAAAAAAAAAGAAGAAACACTTATAAATTTGAACTTAATCTTATATGATTTAAATAAAAATTATATAATAATGTATTAAACATTTTACCAATATAGTGTAATTTTTAAATAGATATATGATATTTAAAAATGTTGTAAATTAACAAATTACTTGGCCGAAAAGGAAAATTTTAAAATAATATTTTATATTAAAATATTAGATTTGAAATATGCATATGGAATTTATAATTTATATGTTAATATTTAAATTTTAAATGCTATTGTGGTTAAAAATATTGAATATTTCCAATATTTTTTGATAATTTTAAACTATGAATTATTTAAATTTGTTAGAGCGAAAACTTTGGTGGAAAAAGTTCAAAAAGGTGGCAGAAGCTCCTCCCAACCAACCATGCACCATTGTTGGCCGTGAAGAAGAAGGTCGGGCAACAATGGTGGCATCAATGGTGGATTTCCATTTAAAAGCTTTGGGTCACATGCAAAAGCACAGATAGCTTATAATTTTTTAATTCAAATTTATGAATTTAATGTTATATGATTTAAATAAAAATTATATAATCATGTAGTAAGCATTTTAGCAACATAGTGCAAATTTTAAATAGATATATATGATATTTAAAAATTTTAATTTACCATCTAAATATTCATTATTATCTAAGGTCCCAATTTTAAGTTAAAAATATTGTAAATATTTAACAAATTATTTGGCCGAAAAGAAAAAAAAAATAGAATAATATTTTATTTTAAAATATTAAATTTGAAATATGTGAACGGAATTTAGAATTTATATTTTAATATTTGAATTTTAAATGCTATTATGGTTAAAAAATATTAATATTTTCAATCTTTTTTGATAATTTTAAACTATGAATTATTTTAATTTGGAGGAGGGAAAACTTTGTTGGAAAAACTTCGAAAAGGTGGCAGAAGCTCCTCCAAACCAATCATGCACCATTGTTGGCCGTGGAGAAGAAGATCGGGCAACAATGGTGGCATCAATGGTGGATTTCCATTTAAAAGCTTTGGGTCGCATGCAAAAGCAAAGATAACTTCTAGAGGTTAATTAGAGAAAGTCTGAGCAAGGCACAACCTTCAGCTTACAATGGATGGGCGGCCACCACTGTTGGGCTCGAGCTCGGGCCAACAATGATGACGCGTCGCCGGCAGGCCAATATGTAACTAAGGTCCCAATTTTAAGTTAAAAATATTGTAAATATTTAACAAATTATTTGGCCGAAAAGAAAAAATTTAGAATAATATTTTATTTTAAAATATTAAATTTGAAATATGTGAACGAAATTTATAATTTATATTTTAATATTTGAATTTTAAATGCTATTATGGTTAAAAAAATTTAATATTTTCAATCTTTTTTGATAATTTTAAACTATGAATTATTTTAATTTGGATGAGGGAAAAACTTTGTTGGAAAAACTTCGAAAATGTGGCAGAAGCTCCTCCAAACCAATCATGCACCATTGTTGGCCGTGGAGAAGAAGGTCGGGCAACAATGGTGGCATCAATGGTGGATTTCCATTTAAAAGCTTTGGTAATTAGAGAAAGTCTAAGCAAGGCACAACCTTCAGCGTACAATGGATGGGCGGCCACAATTGTTGAGCTCGAGCTCGGGCCAAGAATGGTGACGCGTCGCCGGCAGGCCAACATGTAACAAATAAAGAAATACAGAGAGAGAAAGAAGAACCTTCAGGTTGATGGCGACAACAATGAGGCCAAATTCATCAAGTCAGTAGGCGGCACATCCCCAGAGACAATCCGAACAGGGCAACATGAGCATCACGACAGGTCCACGATGCGTCGCCCCCCCCATACAGACCGCGAAGCAGGCACAGAGAGAGAATCCCAACAGGCACCGCACGAAACCCACAATCGGATGGCGAAGAAACCAACCCATACACCATTGAACCACAGAGAACACACGGACGGCGAAGTAGGCATAGAAAAATAATCCAAAAGTACTGTATTATTATATATAATATAAGAAAGTAAATAACAATTAAAGAAATACAAAGAGAAAAAGAACCTTCAGATTGATGGCGAAAACTCAATTTGGCCTCTATCCGACATTTCCACGGCACGAAACCCACAATCGGATGGCGAAGTAACCAACCCATACACCATTGAACCACAGACAACACACGGACGGCGAAGTAGGTAGAGAAAAAAAATCCAAAAAAAGAACCTTCAAATTGATCGCGAAAACTCAATTTGGATACACCATTGAACCACAGACAACACACTGACGGCGAAGTAGGTAGAGAAAAAAAATCCAAAAGTATTGTATTATTATATATAATATAACAAAATAAATAACAATTAAAAAAATACAGAGAGAAAAAGAAGAACCTTCAGATTGATGGCGAGAACTCAATTTGGCCTCTCTCGGACATTTTCCGGAACACCTCCCAACCAAGCTCGGGCAACCATGCACGGTTGTTGGCCGTGGAGAAGAAGCTCGGGCAACAATGGTGGCATCAATGGTGGATTTCCACTTAAAAGCTTTGGGTCACTTGCAAAAGCACATATAGAGAAAGAAGAACCTTCAGATTGATGGCGAGAACTCAATTTGGCCTCTCTCCGATATTTCTCCGAACACCTAGTATGCATAAAAGCATAATACACCAACCACCTAACTCAACATAGCAAAAATGGCAAGGTCAAATTGGAGGAGCAAAAACTTTCTTGGAAAAGCTTCGAAAAGGTGGCAGAAGCTCCTCCCAACCAAAGTGGGGTAACCATGCACCGTTGTTACTCATACACCATTGAACCACAAAGAACACACGGACGGTCAAGTAGGCACAGAAAAAGAATCCAAAAGTACTGCATTATTATAACTAAATAAATAGAACTTGTATAGATATAACTAAATAAATAACAAATAAAAAAATACAGAGAGAGAAAGAAGAACCTTCAGATTGATGGCGAAAAACTCAATTTGGCCTCTCTCGGACATTTCCCCGAACACCTTGTGTGCATCAAAGCATAATACACCAACCACCCAACTCAACACAGCAACAATGGCAAGTTCAAGTTGGAGGACGAAAAACTCTCTTGGAAAAGCTTCGAGAAGGTGGCAGAAGAAGCTCGGGCAACCATGCACGGTTGTTGGCCGTGGAGAAGAAGCTCGGGCAACAATGTTGGTATCAATGGTGGATTTCCACTTAAAAGCATTGGGTCACATGCAAAATCACAGATAGCTTACTGATCAAACAAGTAGCTCAACCTCGATTTTTGCCTCATATATAAATATAACAAAATAAATAACAATTAAAGAAATACATAGAGAGAAAGAAGAACCTTCAGATTTATGGCGAAAACTCAATTTGGCCTCTCTCGGACATTTCCCCAAACACGTTGTGTGCATCAAAGCATAATACGCCAACCACCCAACTCAACACAGAGTTGGAGGACCAAAAACTTTCTTGGAAAAGCTTCGAGAAGGTGGCAGAAGCTCCTCCCAACCAAGCTCGGGCAACCATGCACGGTTGTTGGCCGTGAAGAAAAACCTCGGGCAACAATGGTTGCATCAATGGTGGATTTCCACTTAAAAGTTTTGGGTCATATGCAAAAGCACAGATAGCTTACTGATCAAACAGGTAGCTCAACCTCGGTTTTTGCCTCGCATATAAATATAACAAAATAAATAACAATCAAAGAAATACAGAGAGAGAGAGAGAAGAACCCCCATATGAGCCCAAATAGTTGCATTACTTAAGAGGACAAACTCGCCCACCCAGAAGTCAGAACGTATGTGATGAAAAGGTTGCCTACAACCAAAACAAAACCGAAGACAGGTATCAAAAGGAAAGAAATGGCATCCGCAATATTTAAGCAGAGAAACTGCAAATGTTAAAATTCTCAAGTCACCAATCAGCTTCTTCAACTCGAAGTGACAGATGAACAAAACCAATTTGCTTCTAATCCTCCCAGCAGAAATTTATTTAACTAAAAAAAAATATTTGCATAATATGCATATATACCCCCCCCCACAAAAAAAAAAAAAAAAAAAATTATTATATGTTTACACATCTCCTGTGTAATGTGAATTTACATACATGCCCTTTAAAAGCTTGTATACCTTTCTAATTACAAACCTACCCCTCTTTTAAATACTTCTCCTAATACAAAACCACCATCCCTCATGAATTCGATGATTACCAAGCTTAAAATAGGGAGGCACAAAAATGAATTCAGATTCAACAGGGTTACATATGTGAATAGAAAATTTTGCAGAAACATTACATGCAAAACCCCATATGAATATACCTGTCTTGGTACAGCTCTAGCAAGCTGTGTAGGGATTTCAATTTGGCCTCTCTCAGACATTTTCCCGAACACGTTGTATGTATCAAAACATAATACACCAACCATCCAACTCAACACAGCAACAATGGCAAGCTCAAGTTGGAGGACCAAAAACTTTCTTGGAAAACCTTCGAGAAGGTGGCAGAAGCTCCTCCCAACCAAGGTCGGGCAACCATGTACGGTTGTTGGCCGTGGAGAAGAAGCTCGGGCAACAATGGTGGCATCAATGGTGGATTCCCACTTAAAAGCTTTGGGTCACATGCAAAAGCACAGATACCTTACTGATCAAACAGGTAGCTCAACCTCGGTTTTTGCCTCATTTTGGGTTTTGCCTCATGTCGGTTACTGATCAAAACATAAGCTCCTCCCAACCAAGCTCAAGTTGGAGGACCAAAAACTTTCTTGGAAAAGCTTCGAGAAGGTGGCAGAAGCTCCTCCCAACCAAGCTCGGGCAACCATGCACCGTTGTTGGCCGTGGAGAAGAAGCTCGCGCAACAATGGTCGATTTCCACTTAATGATGTATGGGTTAGTTACTTCACCATTGGATGGCGAAGTAACCAACCCATACACCAGAAGGACCTCAGAGAGAGAGAGAGAGAGAGAGAGAGAGAGAGAGAGAGCGGGAGATATATATATATATATATATATATATAAAATACAATTCCTCCTTCCCGACATCAGATGACCGGCGAGAGCCGGACAAAACCCACAATGAGGAAAACAGAGAGAGAGAGAGAGAGAGATATATGTTATATATATATAAAATAAAATATAATTCCTCCTTCCTTTTTTGTCGACCAGCGAGAGCCCGACGAAACCCACAATCGGAAGCAACCCATACACCAGAAGAACCTCAGCGAGAGAGAGAGAGAGAGAGAAAGAGAGAGAGAGCTTTCTTTTTTCTCGACCGGCGAGAGCCGGACGAAACCCACAATCGCAGGACCACGAAACCCACAATCGGAACCAACCCGTACACCAAAAGAACCTCAGAGAGAGAGAGAGAGAGAGAGAGAGAGAGAGAGAGAAAGAGAGCGCTTTCTTTTTTCTCGACCGGCGAGAGCCGGACGAAACCCACAATCGCAGGACCTCAGAGAAAGAGAGAGGGAGAGCGCTTCAGCGCCAGGGTTAGCAAGAAAGAGAAAGAAGGACCGCGCTACGGGATCACGAACGCATGCGCCATCCAACGACAGGCGAAGAGTGGAGAAGAGACGTGCGACGGTAGCGTTAGAGAGAGAGAGAGAGCGCTTCGGCGACAGAGAGAAAGAATAGAGAAGAGAGGTGCGACGGTAGGGTTAGCAAGAGAGAGAGAGAGAGGTGCGACGGTAAGGTTAGCAAGAGAGAGAAGAGTGGAGAAGAGAGGTGCGGCGGTAGAGTTAGGAAGAGAGAGAGAATGGAGCCGGTTCAGCGCTTGGAGAAAAGAGGTGCGGGGGTAGGGTTGGGGAAGAGAGAGAGAATGAAGCCGGTTCGGCGCTTGGAGAAAAGAGGTAGAGAGAGGGAGATATATATATATATATATATATATATATATATATATATATATATATATAATAAAATACAATTCCTTCTTCCCGACATCAGATGACCGGCGAGAGCCGGACAAAACCCACAATAAGGAAAACAGAGAGAGAGAGAGATACATATATATTATATATATATAAAATAAAATATAATTCCTCCTTTCTTTTTTGTCGACCAGCGAGAGCCCGACGAAACCCACAATCGGAAGCAACCCACACACCAAAAGAACCTCAGAGAGAGAGAGAAAGAGAGCGCTTCCTTTTTTCTCGACCGGCGAGAGCCGGACGAAACCCACAATCGCAGGACCTCAGAGAAAGAGAGAGGGAGAGCGCTTCGGCGCCAGGGTTGGAGAATATTGTTTTTGTAAAGGCAGTTAACCAAACCACTAATGCAATTGACTCATTGGACAACATATCTAACAATTCATCCTTATATTTCAATTTTGAAATTTTCTGACCTCTCCAGCTTTGTGCAGTCTACTACAATTTTTCACTGTTATGGCAATGCTAAAAACTCTGAATAAAACTTAGATCTAGTTAAATTCTACCATTAGCTATATCATTTATGTCCACATACATCCAGAGAACCCTAAATGTTCAATATGACAACGTAAACACAAAAAAAAATTTGGTGTCCACCAGTTCCTTTGTCCAAACACAGAGTCAAACCCTATATATTAATACAAGTAGGAGGGCATATGCAAACACACTATTCCACCTTAAGGTCACTACAGAACTCATTTCCATGAATCAGCCACCAAAAAATTTACAATAAACTGCAAAACCGCAAACTTACAAACTGGAGTACAGTCACACTACAGGAGATAGACCTTTCCCTCATTTACCTCATGATTGCTGCGCGGGCTGATGGGCCCGGCCCAGCCCGCCTGTGCAGCTACACAGGCCGCTATGCTAGGCCAGGCCCGAGCCCAGCCCGCTGGCCCAAATCAGATTTTATCCAAAAAAAAAAAAAAAGGAAGTAGAAGACCTACTACTTGTTGCAGCTTATTAATTAGTTTAATTTGCTGTTTTTGGTTGCTCTCTACTTCTGCTGAAGTAGCTATGTAACATTTTCTGCTATGTATATGTTGCAGTTTCTCTCAAAATAAGTACTTATGTTTTTTGTGATTTTTTACAAAACTTAATTTGTTGAAAAATAAGTTGGCATATGCAGCATTCCCTAGGTGAGGATGATAATATGTACACTCTTGTTCTTTAGATTTTGTAATAGGTTTTTTCTTTCCGCATAAAAAATTGTAATATTGCCTAAGTGATGTAAAGGGTATGTGTTTTGCATATCGTCAATATTTTTCGGATTAAGTTTTGGCATAAGTACTTATATTTTACGATACATATATTTGTTATTTTGTATCTAGGTAATGTTTAATATTTGTGTGATATATATAATGAATTTGTTCCTTTATTAAAATCTAGATCTGTTCCTAATAAGTTAATAATTAATAGAATTGAATGTTTACGCCAGCACAAGGTGATGATTATGAGCTTAGCAAAAAATGTTATCCTGTTGTGTAGGTTAGAATGTTTCAATTCTGTTAATTTTTTTTTTGTTGATATGCGCCTAATGTCCTATCCTGCAAATTTTATATTGTGAAATTGTTTCCAAAAATGTGATTGCCGATTTAAGTAAAGGTGAAAATTTGGACGGCAAGAACTATAATATTTGGCGTAGGAAAATGAAATTTGTGCTCAATGAACAGGGTGTTTTGGAACACCTTACTGTCAAAAAGACATCGCCTCTAGAAGGCAACATTGCTCAGCATTGTCGTGATAAAGAGGTCCATGAGAAGTGGTTCAATGAGGATAGAACCGCTTGGTACACTTTCTTGAATGCCATGCAAGACGACCTCATTGGGAAGTTTGAAGCAAGATTAAAGTGCCGTGGCACGGGGGTGTGCCGGCCGTTGCCTGGCGACACATGGCATGCTTGCGTGCCGACAGACACGCACAACCTTCTAGTGGCACGCTTTGGTACTGTGTTATTTTAATTTTTTCTGTCCAATAAGGTTTTAGAATGTTACTTTAAAAATTTTAGTATAATATTTATAAATTTTGGCTATGTATTGATTTGTCTTGATCTAATGTCAATAATAGCTTACTAACTTACTAGTTAGTAGCTTAATATAGCAATAATCTTCTTTATAGGTGAAGTTAAATACAACTACAGCTCATAGAAAAAATTATTTTTTCTTTAAATTTTTATAAAAATTTGCAAGATCCATTCGTATTGATTTGATGAAGGATCATATGATGACTAGACTAAACTAGAATAAGACCCCAAGTGTACTGATAGTTTCTTTTCATTTTCAAACTTTTATAAAATATTTATGACAAATTAAAGAAATTTATTTTTTCTAAAAATTTTAAAAAAATTATAAAATATGTCCATGAAAATTTAATAATAAACCATACTATGAATAAATTAAGCAATAATAAAAATTGATTAACTTTTATTTTTTTTTATTTATCTTTTATTTTTTAGAATTTTAAAAATTATAAAATATAAATTCGAGAAAATTAATTTTTTAAAAATTTTTATGAAAAATTTGCAAATTCATCGAAGAAAATTAATTTTTCTTAAATTTAAATAAGAAAATTTGTGCAATTTATTTATGAAAATTTAACACTAAATCATGTACATTAAGCAAATTTAAATATCAATTGTTTCTATTTAGTTTTCGATTTTATTAGAATTCTTATATTTCTAAATCTAATAATAAAATTTTCAAAGTTAAGAATATCTTAAATCTCACACAAAATACTAAATCCGTACAAAAAAATTAAAAATGGACCATATAATGATTAAATCAAGTGGATATATTTTCAAATTTTTATAAATTGTTAATAAAAATTTGTATAATATCATATTTCTTTACAAAAAAAATTTTACAAGTTAAATATATTCTAAATGTATGAAAAAAAAAATTAAGTTGTAAATTTTTGACTTACCTAATAAGTAGATCTTCGATTTTACTATTTCTTTACTTTTTAAAAAAAAAATCGAAGTGATCAAAAAATAATAAGAGATTGAAAGGAAAAAAATTTAAAAAAAAAAAAATAAGAAAAAAAGAAAGAAAAAAATAGAAAAAAAAAGCATAGAGTAAGAGATGTGAGAGGAAAGAAAAGAAAGCGCAGAATAGAAGAAAATGTAGAAATAAAAAGAAGAAAATAAATGAGAGAGGGATAAAGGTCTATGCAAGAAACCAAAAAATACAAAAAGTCGAAATAAAAAAAAATGAAAAAAAAAAAAAAAAAAAGCACCGTGTGCCTGTGTGGGCACGCAATGGCACATATCGTGATACTTTCTGGATATCGCTCTGTCTCGTTCGATACTCAGAGGGTATCACGACGCAGGAGAGCCAAGAGAGACCCCCTCTATACCGTGCCGCCTAATTGGTGGCACGATACGTATCGCTCCGTACCGTAAGGAACGGATGGATACTTAATTCCTTAGTTTGAACTTTGAAGGCCATAAAACAGCCAAAGACATGTGGGACGAGCTCAAAGTAACTTTTGGGCAAACGTCAGCTACAAGACTACGTGCCATAAATATGAAGTTCCAGTAATACATGAAGGACCCAAAGCCACCATGGTTGAACACCCTCGTGTAATGAACACCATGATTCGGGACCATAAAGCCGTTAGAAATGAACTCAACGATGAGCAACAGGTTCTCGCGGTGATTCGCTCACTGCTAGATTCTGAGTGGTCTCAAATGAAGCTCTTGATGACGCACAACGAGAACATTAAAACATTTAGTGATATCTCGCGTCATCTCAAACTTCAAGCGAAACACATGGAGACAAATTGCTCTGTGGCTTTTGTTGCTCGCTCTCAGAAGCGTCGAGGATTCAAGCCCAAGCGTGAAAAGCGAGGGGACAATGTTGGATAGAAGAATAAGAATCAAGCTCCTCAAGACGGGATACGAAAGCGCCGCAAAGGCAAGCGCGCTGGCAGTCGCGATGCGTCAAAGCTCAAGTGTTATAACTGTAAGAAAAAGGATCATTTTGCTCAGGATTGTCCTAAGGAAAGGCAGGTAACCCTCCTTCTCTGTTCACCTTATTTTGTTTGTTCATATGCTTTAGTAGCTCATTCCTTTCCTGATTGGATTGTGAATACAGGAGCAAAAAAACACAATGCGTGATCGAGGAGGCTTCGTAGATTATCACCGAGTTTTGAAAGGCACGCAGTTTGTCACCCTAGGGAATGGCACAAAAGATGAGTAACTAGGAGTTGGATCATACGAGCTCGAGTTGCGCAGTGGTCGCTCTACTTCTTCAAGACGTGATGTACGCTTCTGGCATTCAGTGTAGTCTAGTATCAATTTTAGCCTTTGTCGAGTTTAGGATATTTGTTCCATTTTGACAAAGACCGCCTCAATATTTTATATAAGGGATAATTTCATACAGCGTTCTATATCGAGTAGTAGATATATCCCTACAAAATTTAAGTTTTCATATTTATTCATTCAAAAGTCCCAAATGAAAAATCTAGAAAATGTTAGGGATCATTATTGTAATTAATCCAAAAAAACATAAATATAGAATTTTCACAAACTTAAAACCTCCAAAATAAAGAAAGAAGATGAACAAAGAAAGAGAACTGCTAGGATTAGATTCAGCCCATGACGTCTTTAAAGCAGCTACCACGCCACAGTAGCAGAAGCTGTAGAGAGCAACATTATGGCTTTCAATGGACATTTCAGACATCTTCTCAATATAGAGTAATGCTTAAGAGGAAAAAGAAAGGATTATTTCAGTAAAAATCCTTTTCTCTTAGCTAGGTTTTTTTAAAAAAATCAACTAAGAAGAAAGGGTTACTATCATTTTATATTTATATTTCCTAAAAATGACTGGTCAAAACTCTTTATGACCTAAGGCGGAAAATTTTCCCTCCAAAAAGACACCAACGCTTCACCACATTGGCGCCTACGTGTCAGTTTCTGTCAACTGTGACGGAAATGTAGACGGCAGGACCTAATTGAAATAATTTATAGAGATTGAGAACTTAATTAACAAAAAAAATGGTTAGGGACCCAATTGAAAATTTGAAAAAATGTTGGGAACTAATGGTTTATGAATGATTCGCTTGCATTAGTTACTACTTCTGATGATCTGTGTGATGAAGCTGTTAAATGGCATACCAGACTAGGCCATATAGGTCAAGATCGAATAAGTCGATTGACTAGAGTAGGCCTATTAAGGTCTCTCGCCAAGGTTGATCTAGCTGTGTGCGAACCTTGTTTGGCGGGAAAGACATGTAGAAAGCCTTTTGGTAAGGCCACACGTACTATCCATGCTTTAGATTTGATTCATTCAGACATTTGTGGGCCAATGAATGTGAGGGTCCGGCATAGAGCTAGCTATTTTCTCACATTCATTGATGATCATTCTCGTTATGGCTATGTGTTCCTACTTTCTCACCGTCCTAAAGCATTAGAATGCTTCAAACGCTTTGTTGCGGAAGTTACGAATCAAATAGAAATAAGTGTAAAGGTGCTTCGCACTAATCGTGGTCGCGAGTATTTGTCTTATTAGTTCAAGACATTTTGCGAGCATGGCATTCGCAAATAGCTCATTATTCCTGGCACACCGCAGCAAAACGGTGTTGCTGAACGAAGGAATTGTACTCTACTAGACATGGGTAGGTCAATGATGGCGCAGGCAAATCTTCCAATAAGTTTTTGGGGATATGCATTGTTAATTAATACCTACATTCTTAACCAAGTTCCTAATAAATCAATGCCTTCCACTCCATATGAGTTATAGAGTGGCAATAGCCCTATTTATACTATTTGCGCCCTTAGAGTTCACCTGGATATATTCTCGCCCCTTCACATCGATTCAGAAAATTAGGCTCTAAAGCAAGCAAGCATGTATTCATCAGATACCCTGCGAATGAAAAGAGCTATGTGATGTATGGTGAAACACCCAAATAGTGGCATGACTGAGACAGTCTCGAGATGAGGAATTTCTAGAGAAGGAATTTCATAGTATAGAAGACGTGCGCAAAGATATCGCCTTGTATGAGTTACAAGACGATGCCACACCATCTACTGAGGATGGTAATATGTCACATCCTGAAGTAGCTGACGGAAGTGACAGGAATCTATCGACTAGTGGAAGCCCTTCCTTGGGTAGGAGTGTCCCATTGGAAACCGAGGATCTTGGCCTTCGGTTGTGTAGAAGTACATGTGAAAATATTCCTCGACGTCACTTTGAGATTGAAATGAGTGTTTTCATGTGTGCTCCACTCGATGTCGATGAGTCTGCTTCTTACAAAGAAGCGTAATCATCACATGTTTGCAATAAGTGGATCACGACCATGAGAAATGAGATAGACTCCATAAGTAAGAACTAAGTGTGGGAGTTGGTTGACCTTCTTCCAAGGCGCAAAACCATTGAAAATAAGTGCGTTTTGAAGGTTAAGCGCAAGGCAGATGGGTCGATCGACAAGTACAAGGCTCGACTGGAGGCAAAAGGCTACACACCGAAGCAAGGGGTGGATTATAATGAGACATTTGCCCATGTCGTGAGATTTACTTCAATACGTCTGATTCTAGCCTTAGTGGCACATCTTGATTCGGAATTGTTTCAAATTAATGTTAAGATTGCTTTTCTCAATGAAGGATTAGCAGAAGAGATCTATATGGATCAGCCTGAAGGTTTTGTGCCGAAAGGTCAAGAAGACAAAGTCTGTCATCTTAAAAGATCCATTTGTTGTCTTAAGTAGTCGTCGAGACACAAATACTTTAGGTTTCATGAAGCCATTACTTCTATTGGTATGTTTATGATAGAGTAAGACCATTATATATACATGAAGAAAACAGAAAAAGAAATTTTGTTCCTATCTCCATATGTAAATGAGATACTATTGGTTAGATACGACATGGCGTTGATAACCACCACTAAAGAGTAATTATCCTCTAATTTCGAGATGAAAGATATAGTGAGGCGAGCTATGTGCTCGGAGTCAAGATTATTCGAGACCATTCTAAAAGAATTTTTGGTTTGTTTCAAGAAACCTACATCAAGAAAGTTTTAGAACAATTTCAAATGTGCATCACTCTAAACCAGTTGATACTCCTGTTGAGAAAAATCAAATCTTGAGCCATGATCAGTGCCTTAAGACGGATAAGGAGAAGAAACAAATGAGTAGGGTTCCTTATGCGAGTGCAGTTGGTAATTTGATGTATGTAATGATGTGTACTCACCTAGCCATCTGCTTCGTTGTTGGTTTGGTAAGCCATTACCAAAGCAATCTAGGACCTACTCATTGGCAGGCAATCACGAGAATCTTAATTATACCACAATTAACTAGACAAGTATGCTATTCAAGTAGACAAAGTCCCTCTAAGCAAGGATTAAAGTGTCGTGGGATGGGAGCGTGCCGATGAATGCCTGGCATGGTACGGCACAGGCACGCCTCCGTGCCGACACGTGGCACGCTTGCGTGTCAATGGATAAGCATGACCTCCCAGTTGCACGCTCTGGCACTTTTTTTTTTTTTTAGTTTTTTTTGTTCTTAACAAGCTTTTATAATGTTATTTTGAAAGGTTTAGTCAAATAATTATGAATATTGACTATATATAGCCTATTATACTCATTAATTAATATAGTAGTAAGCTTTTTTAAATGCAAAAAAAAAATTATACCTCATAGAGAATAAGATTAAAATATAATAATAAAATTCACTTGTAAAATTTATTCAAGAAAATTAGAAAAAAAACAACATGATGAGAAAATCATATCTATCAACTTTCAAAATTCTTTTGATTTTTTTATTTTTTTTCAGAAGTTAAAAAATTATAAAATATAAAATCATAGAAAGTATTTTTTTTTTCTCAAAATTTTGCAAGATCCATATATTGATTCGACGAGGGGTCATATAATGACGATAACAACCAGAATAGAATCGTAAATATTTTCTTTTTATTTTACTTTTTTAAAATTGAAGAAAATTTTTTTCAAAACTTTTAAAAACATTGTGAGAATTGATTAACTTTCAAAATTAGTTTGATTTTATCTTTTTTTTTCTTGAAATTAAAAAATATATATAAAATACAAAATTAGAGAAATATTTTTTCTCAAAATTTTAATGTATATTTGTAAGATTGATCCATATTGATTCGATGAGGGACCGTTTAATATTTAGATTAATCATAATAAAATCGTAATTGCTTTGATAATTCTTTTCCATTTGATTCGGCGATAAGGCGCGATACCCGCGTGGGCATCGCGGCACGGGGGGTGCTGTGGCACCCCCCTCCTGTACCATGCCCCTGTATGGGTGTCACGGTACGTGCCGCCCGCTGCCGCACGACACGGGGCGGCACTTGAAACCTAGCCTAAGATAGCGGAGTATCCTCTTAACCCCCTTCCAATGGCCTAATCTCGAATTGGACTAAAATCGCCTGACCAAACCCACAACATAGCATATATCAGGCCGTATACACATCATAGCGTACATCAGGCTCTTGACCGCACTAGCATATGGAATCCGATTCATTTTATCTCTCTCTTTAGAAGTTTTAGGGCACTGTTTAAGGTTTAGACTTCACCTTTAGCAACAGAAGTGTTAATGGACTTGCAATTGTGCATCTAAAATCATTCCAAAACTCGTTTTAGGTAAGTCTCTTGAGACAAACCTAAAAGTTTCTTTGAACGATCTCGTAGGATTTTAACTCTGAGCACATAATTCGCTTCACCCATGTCCTTCATCTCAAAATTAGAGGACAACCACGTCTGAGTGGCAACGATCATCTCCTTGTCATTCCCAGCCAACAAAATGTCATCAGCATATAAGAAAAGGAATAGAAAATTTTTCTTGGACTGTTTAACCAACGATTTAAGTATCCATCGGCACGGTCCGTATCCACCGTCGTATCATACCAACAAAATACCGGCACGATACAGCCCCCATGCCGATAACACAGCTCATAACAGTCTTGCTGGCAAAGTGGTGGTGGCGATACTTCACCAAAGATTGGACCCCCTGGGGGACTCTAGTAAGTGCCCTCTACTATCGTCGTAGATGTCCACTTCACGAAGGACTCTCGTTCAAACCCTACTCGCTATGGTGGAAAAGTGTGGTACGTACGAGAGACCTATTCAAGTGTGGCACGTCCTGGACTGTAGGAAACGGAGAATCGCTGGGATTTTGGTCTAACATCTGGACTGGGAACTCAAGTCTATCAACCCAATTCCCAAGCATCTTCCAACTGGTCACTTACAAGAACCTCCGGGTAAATGAATGCCTCGACCACAATGGCTGGATCTGGGCGAAGATTCTAGAAGGCTTAACCCCAGGGCTGCCAGGCCTTGATGTACTGACTGCACAGCTCAAAATGAGCACGGCTAACATCCACCTCGCCAACACCAAAGACATAGCCCACTGGCGTTGGGCAACGTCCGGGCAATACTCAGTAAAGTCGTTGTACCAATTCATACAAGACAGCGGGGTAGTAGACTCCCGATTCGTCCAACTCTGGAAAATCAAAGCGCCTATGAAAGTAAAAGTTTTCATTTGGCTCGTTATTAGAAGGAGGGTGCTGACTAGAGACCTTCTCCTCTCAAGAAACTGGACCGGGCCCCCCAACTGTGTTCTCTGTCATGGAAGTAAGGAAACCGCGGACCATCTTTTTGTCTCATGCGCCGCCGCACAAGCGCTGCTGGGGACTCTGCTGCCTAACAAACTGGAGATCCGTAACATCCACTCCGTCGACTGTCTGTGGGAAACGCACGCTCGCAAGAAAGGGAGCCTGGGCAAGCGAGCTCTTATCACTATCGCGGCCACGTGGTGGTTCTGTTGGTTGGAAAGGAATAGAAGGATCTTCGACAACCAGTCCCGCTCCCCCCGTCAGATCCTAGGCGACATCAGGCTCTTTCGGTCTTACTGGTCTAGATTCTGTGTGTAGTTTTTTTTTTTTTTTTTTTTTGGGGGGGCCGCTGCTCTGCAGCCTCTGGTTGTCCCCACCCTTTGCTAAATTCATCCACGTATTGAATGAAGCGGCAGCATGCTGCCTTACTCTCAAAAAAAAAAAAAAAAAAAAATTAGTAAATAATTTTCTTAATAAAGTTCAAAAGATTTAATAAAGATACATAATAAGCAATTAGAAAATTTTGTTGCTAAAAAAAATAAATATTTCATGCCGTTATGTGTCGACACACATGTATTTTTTGTCACCGGCACGGTCCAGCACGCATCGTGCCTACAAGTTTTTGGCACAACCCCGTACCACGGCACTTAAATCCTTGCATTTAACATACACGCAGTGATCTTCTTCAATCATCATATACCCATCCTCAGTAATGGCTCGATGAAATTGAATGTACCATTGTCTGGATGACTGCTTTAATCCATAGATGGACCGTCGGTGCTTGCAAACTTTATGCTCCTCACCCTCTACAGCAAAGCCAACAAGTTGATCCATATAGATCTCCTCATCCAGCTCTCCATTGAGAAATGCAGTTTTAACGTCCATTTGCTAAAGTTCCAATCCAAATGCACGACAATGGCCAAGATCAGGTAGATCGAAGCAGACCTTATAACAAGAGAGAAAATTTTCTCATAATCAACGCCATTGGGTGAAACCCTTTGCTATTAGGCGAGCCTTATACCTATCAATTGAACCGTCCGCTTTGCGCTTAACTTTCAGAACCCATTATTCCCAATGGTCTTGCGTCTTGGCGGTAAGTCAACCAAGTCCCAGACATGATTTAACTTCATTAATTCCATTTCCTCCATCATTGCATCAATTCATTCCTTACAAGCAGGTAATGAGAAAGCCTCTTGGAAAGACCTAGGCAAGCTCATCATCATCATGTGCAGCGACCATGAAAACTTCCCCCTCGATCTCAAAATGACGACGGGGAATACTCACACACATGCTCCTGCGAAGTTGAGGCTCCTGTTCTAAAGGTAAGTTGCTCCTACTGATCCCAGAAGGTATTGGAGTTGCCTCATCTGCCTCAACTAGACAAACATGAGCACCAATACCGGAGTCATCTATTTCAGGGAACTCAATTTCATTTCGGACCTCACTTCTATTAGAAAAATCCTCCTCGAGGAATTCAACATCTCGTGACTCAATCTCAGTCAAACTTCCATCTAGCTGCTTTCCGATGAACACGTATACCTTAATGTTCTTGATATCTTATGAAGATACACTTCTTCCCTCTATGTCCCAACTTCTCATATGTGTGAAAAGTATTGTGTACATAAGTCGCCGAACCCCAAGGACGCAAGTGCTCCAAATTTGGTTTCCTACCTCCACAACTCATAAGGGGTGGAAAGCACCGACTTGGAAAGTACACAATTAAAAATGCAGGCAGCAATTAACAATGCGTCTCCCCAAAAAAAGACAGGCAAGTTTGCTTGCACCATCATTGACCTGATCACGTCAAGCAAGGTACGATTTCTCCTCTCCGCTACACCGTTTTGCTGCAGAGTCCTAGGAATTGTCAGTTGTCTGATTATTCCCTTTACATCACACAATTTCTTGAATTGTTCAGATAGGTACTCGCGGCATCAATCAGTTCTTAAGCTTTTGATTTTCATATCTAACTGATTCTCAACCTCATTAATGTGACGTCTAAAACAATCCAATACTTCAAACCTATGAGAGATCAGATAGACATGACCGAAGCACATATGGTCATCCATAAACGTGATGAAATAAGAAGCACCATGCCTCGCTCTCACATTCATTGGGCCACAAATGTCTGAGTGGATCAATTATAAAGGAAATTCAGCCCTAAAAGCAAGAAAAACGAACTACTATCATTATTATTATAATCAATGTCCAAAACCATAAAACCATCTAAAATAAAACCTCTACCATAATAAATAGTCTCAAGACGAATCTCTACTAAATTCTCAAAACTAAATGAAAAGCCTAACTGGAGCATCGCAAGAATAGAAAACAAGTTCTGCCAAATTCCTGGAGCATAAAGTACATCATGAAGTTACAACATACGACCATCTCGCATGATCAACTTGTACATACCAACGCCTAATACAACGACACTGGAATCATTCCCCATGTACACTTTTCTACACCTAGCAGATACATGACGATACTCGACGAATCCCATCCGATCCCTCGCTACGTGGTCTGTTGTTCCTGAGTCTTCTTCGACTCAGTGCAACCACGAGCGAAGTGTCCCAGCTGGTACAGTCATAACAAGGCATTTTCGATTTGTCTTTCTTGCCATCTCGTTTGCTTCTCTCTTTTTTTAATGAAAAAACTTGAAAAAATTCAAAACTTTCATTGTAGAACTTCAAATCTTGCAAGTAATATATCAATAGAAAGCATGTGAGGAGCTCTTCCAAATTATAAAAGATTCAC
Source organism: Tillandsia fasciculata (assembly GCA_029168755.2). Lineage (NCBI taxonomy): Eukaryota > Viridiplantae > Streptophyta > Magnoliopsida > Poales > Bromeliaceae > Tillandsia > Tillandsia fasciculata. The sequence continues at coordinate 3,767,699 of CM054952.1, forward strand.
AATGGGATATGCACAACACATCAAACAAGCCACCCGCAAAATTTCGATTTAGGGTTTCGTTTTTCTCACAAACAACAAAACCAAATCAAATCAAACTTTGTAGACTACAACATAAGTGCTATAAAATGTGTAAAAATCATGCAATTATATCCACCCTAGAAAGATCCGCCATTAACACCCACAAGCATGCAAGAAAAAAAAATCTAAACAATGACAACTTTAGATCTATACATGCAATCTTGTTAAAGCTTCATTTAGGGCACGAAATCAACCTAATAATGCTCCGATACCAATGTAGAACGCAGCAGAAGTATTCGCTCGTACCTTTTGCAGAAGCGACTCGTGCTAGAACATGATAAGTCTCGACTCGTAGAGGTTGATTCACGTGTCCTCAGATCGTCTACGAAAGTCTTCTAACGCTCCAAACCCGCAGTAGACCGAGCTACGAACGAGCTAGATTTATAATCCACCGCTTAAGAACCTCTTAAAGCAATAGGTTAATGAAAGATATGGTTTATTTCTCTCGCAAGATGGCTTGCAAATTTCTCACGAGTTTATGAGTATATTTTCTCTATTTTCTTGTTTATATACTCGCAAGAGGATTCTCGCCCGTATATTTATAAGGGATCCCAACACCCTAATAGTTAAGTAAAAGTTTAGGCAGAATCGATTTATAATTGCTATCCTAATATGGCTAGAATATATTTCTAATTAGCTTTCCAAATTAAAAGCAAGATTAAGTCTAGTCCAAAATAACCGTCGAATCGAGCCCAATTATGGACGCATCCGATTCGGTTTGACCGAATGCCAGCAAATCCTCATATTTATTTATTCGTTAGATCTATGTACAGCAATTTATTAACGTGAATACTAACTCTTTCAAATGGTCATGCATAAATTGAGCAACAGCAGCTATACCATTCACTCAGCATAATTATCCAAGAAAAATTACTCCCAACAGTGAGAAATATATCAAAAAAATTAAAAAATAAAAAGATCACTGAACTCGAACATACTTAAGAAGAAGCTGCATATCAGGGCCAGGATACTGAATTTCAATGATGGAGTTGTGCCCGGGAACGGAGAACGTGTTAAGGCAGTCGACAAAAAGGCCCAAGCTCAGGCCGAGCCTCGGCCGCCCCTCCGCAGCGTACTCATACACAAGGAATAGCTGCAGATCATCATTACCGCCCTCAATCACAAGATTCGCAAGAAGAACAAGTTTGGATTCTTTCTTACCTCGCGCTTCAGGTAGACCTTGGCCTGGAGGCATCCAGTCTCCTCGACAATGAGGACAATGCCGTGTTCGGAGAGCTCGAGGACGGCATCCTGGTGCGAATTATTGAAGAGAGATGAAACCCTAGAAGTAGAAGAGAGAAAGAGGAGAGAAAGGGGTGGGGATAGGGTTTAGGGACCTGATGACGCTTCCAGCGGACGGAAGAGAGGGCGTCGACCATGCCCTGGACGCAGTCCAGCTGGCACCTGAGATCCGGGGCTTCGTCGCCGGCAGTGTCTCCCGTCGATGAGCTCATGCCCTTGGCTCCCTTCTCCCGCCCCTTTGGCTGGGTCTGTCGGCCCTCCAAACCCTCTATACAGAGGGCCAAATTTAAAAAATTTATTCTGTAATATTAATATTATAAAATAATTTTAAAATAAATAAAAAAATTAATTGGATTATTTTAGAAAATTATTTTATTCACCGTGTCTTACTTTTATTTTTCTCTTTTTATTTTCTTTGTTCTCCTGTTTTAAAATTTGAAATTTAAATTATAAATTATAAAATTAAATTTATTATTTTAAAATTGAAATTTATAATTTTTAAATTAAAATTTATTATTTTAAAATAATACAATTTTATATTTAAAAATTAATATTTTAAATTTTAAATTTTATATTTGAATTTTTTAATTTGAAAACTCAAACTTAAAATTTAAAATTTTAAAATTCAAATTTGAAATTTTTAATTTTGAAATTTAAATCCTAATTTTAGAATTTTAAAATTAAAAATTAAAAATTTATATTTTTAAATTTTAAATTTTGCGCTGAAAGAAACAGAATAATTTTTTTTATAGAGTATAAAATTTTTCAAAATATCGAATATATTGTAAAATAAAACTCTATTTTATTTTTTTAATTGATTGTCAAACATATCCTTAAACTATAAAAAATATGGCTAGTGCTACATATATATCATTGTTTGGATATATATATATATCATACATCTCAAATAGGGACGGTTAGAATTGAACAAATTAAATTTTGAAATATAGTAGACTTTATTCTCACTCGCCTTTCCCATTTTCATCACACGCCTATCCTACCGCATTGCTTTATGTTTCCCTCTTTTCTCTAAAATGATATCTCTCGGTTCCGTCCCCTCTCATCTCTCTCGCTTCGATGAGCTCATCTCTCCACCGTTGTGCTCTATTGCTTGTAGGATGTGTCACGCCCCGAGTTTCCAAAACAGCGGTAGAATTTTTTTTTTTTTTTTTTTTTTTCAGAGTTCAAACTTTTAAACTCAGGACGTGAACAGACCGCCACATGAATAAGAAATCCTCTGTCCACACGGACAGAGTCTCCCCTATACATGCTCGGCTAGGCAGGTGCAATGATACAATCAGAGAGCAATTTAAACAACAACTAAATCCAAAAACATAAACTCTACAACTAAAACATCCACAACTACTCACGACATAATCCACAAATACTTCAACTAAAGAAAATACAGAGAACTAAGATCATGATACTATAATAAAAATACTAGCACTGAGCCACTGTGGCCAAAGCAGGGAACAACTCTAGCGCAACCGCTCCCTGGATCGTCCCAATCTCTCAACACCCGACTGACCTGAAAAATAGTCACCCAGGGGGTGTGAGATACACTCTACATGTATCCCAGTGGGCACGACGGGCCGAGAAATAGCAAGTCGTACCTACTGGATACTGTAATAAGCGGATAGTAAAAGCAGGGTATAACTGAAAGCTGAATAACAAGATACTGAACTGAATAAGCATGCTGAAGTGAAAGCAAAGATAAAAGCAGGGGTACTCATATATCAAGCTAATCATGCTGTAACGAGGAAATCAGACAAACAGGAGCTAATCATGCTATAGAGCAGAGCTAGTATGATAATCAATAATATCAAGGCTGTAAACAAAGAGTACGATGATAAACCTGACAAGCAGGAACTGATCATGCTATAACTGATAAATCTAAAAAGCAGGAAATGATCATGCTATAACTGATAAACCTGACAAGCAGGAAATAATCATGCTGTAAACAAAACTGTAAACTTGAAGTGCTGAATAACAATAAGTACCCAACCCATGCCACTGTTGGTCGCTGGGTCCTCAGGCTATTGCCACTGTTGGACACCAGGACCTCAGGCTAAGCTGCCATAGAACAGGACCTCAGGCAATTGCCACTGTTGGTCTCTCAATACGTATCAATACCTCACCAGGCTCACGGGTCTATATGACGACCACTTTACCGGTAAAGAACGCATTGTGGGGGATCAGACCCACTGCGATCGTGAATGATAAGCTAGTGCTATGGCAATCATAATGCTGATCATCGGCTACAAGCCGGGAAAATCCCACTCAGGATGCTGAAAGCTGTAATATCAACTGATGCAGTATAACAGGAACTGTACAACAGAAGCTAAATAGCAGAACTGTATAACTGAACTGAATGGTAGAAGATGAACTCCTATTCTAACATGCAGGAGAAGAATAGGAAATGCTGATATAAAGTGAACTAATAATCACTCTGACTAATGTCCAATCAGGCATGGCATATGTCCAGATGTATATCACTATACATACTAAGTGCTGAGAATGAAAGCATATAGAGAACTCAACTGTAAGATCAAGGCAAACATAACTGTAATGACTGAATGCTAAAATGAAAGCAGATAGAAAGGCTCAAGCATAGGTTCAGGGCTACACCAAAAACAGGGGTCCGACCTACCACGGCACCCCATAGGGCCAACCTGATAAAGCCCGGACCGAAGATAAACCCACCTCAATGATCACGGTGGCTGCTGGATGGCTGGCAAGACGGCGGCTGACTGCTGGGACCTGAATCATAGGCACAGGTCAGGAAATAGACTCTCACACATACCCAACCCACTGACACACTGTGTACAGATAAGCTTAACGGGGAACTTCACTGAAGTCCCGAAATCTTCCGAAATTTTCGGAAATCCGCCGATAGATCCACTACGACCCAATCTGTGCTGAACAATAACCAAAACTCGTGAAACTTCATGTGCTGCCCAAGAATGTCTAACTTAAGACATTTAGGCTCTAACACTAGACTCTGGGTAATCCTGTGCACCGGCAAAGCCATACTCACTGCAACACTCCCGGAAAGCCCATTTTGGCACCGGAAGTTGCAAACTAAAAATAAAATCACCGGGCTCTTTAGAACAGCACTAGTAACAGCCACGGATACCGGGCATCATCAATTAATCACTGTAATTTCCTGAATTGCATGATTAACGCCGAATCGCCGTTAAACCGGCGATTTTGCCGATTTACGGTTCGGGATCCAATTCCCGCTCAACGAAAAGCATTGGACCTCCAACAAAAGATTTAGAGGTCATGTGTACACTGTACTAAGCAGCTAGAATGGTCACAATTGCATTTAGGCCCCCGAAATTTTACCAAATTGCATAAAAGCATGCAATTTGGTGCTATTTTCGCTTGTATTTAATTTTGGAATGCTATTTTAACGAACCGACACCACCAGCAGGTGGCTCTCGACTTGCTGGACACCGTGCTCACCTTTTGGCAGCAACGCGAAACTCATGTAAAACTTCGGGTCAACAAATTCTTGACATAAAGGCTCAATTTGCTACTTTTAATACCTACACTCGACCAAACCCAATTTAGACGCAAGCATCATGTTCAGCTGACCAAAATAACTTAGAAGCTCACCAACTAGGTGCTGCGGGGTAACCGGAGACATTGCCGGAGCAACATGGCTAAAAAAAAACATAACTTAAAGAGCTCAAAATGCAAGATCTCTCCATCCACTCAACCTTTTGCTGAAATAGAATGAGCATCATGCTCAGGAGGTTTGCAGGAGTCGAAAGCTTGCTTGCTGGTTGAACAGAACCAATTTGGTTCTCACGAGCATTTCTTCGAACACATGGTGTGCACACTTAACACACAAACATTGAAGACAACAATGGTGATCCTCTATACCAAGGCTCTGAGTTTCAAGCACCAGCACCTGTAGGTGCTACATGACTCTAAGAAGCTCGCTGACTCACGGCCGGCGGCGCGACACGGTGGCGGCGGCGGCGGGGCAACCAAGGCCGGAGCAAGCACCAACCATGGTGAAGTCTCAACCGAATTGCATGGGCTTAATGCAAGGGCCTCTCTGGGTCCCCCTCAACCCAAGAAAGGCAACCGGAGCCCTGGCCGGCGACGTGAAGCCGCGGCGGCGCCGGAATGAGAAGTTCGGCCGGAGCAAAGTGAGCCCGAATCTAGGGCTCGGATCTGCGAAGCGCACACTACACCATATGTCATGAAACTTCTTGGGGAGGTTCTCTAGGCCCTACAGAATTTTCCTATCATCTTGGTTCAAAGCCCGAGCCATCCGGAGAAGCGCGCGCGAGGGGCGGCCCATTTTAGGGTTCCGGCGGGTGCATTTTTCCCGCCGGCGACCAGGAGCACCCCGAGGGTCGGGGCTTTGCATGGGGCATCCCCAGGGCCTCACTAACCTACTGCAATAACTTAGGTTGCAAAAGAAAATGAAAACAAAAGAGCCTCACCTTCGCCGGATCCGAGGAAGAAATGTTGGGCCTCCCGGCGCCGCGCGGCCAAGCCAAGCCACAGGACACCTCGGGTTCAGTTCCTGGACGTAGCAGAGAGCCTCAGAGTCCCCAAGAAGTATTCCAATGGGGTATTGTTGCCCTCCCGAACCACCAACCCGAGATCCTCAACTAAGTGTTCCTTGTTCTTAGTTTTTCCGGCGACCAAGGGCGGCGGCCGGCGACGCAGGTGCTCGAAAAACCTTGCAGAGGAGTAGTAGTAATCGTGGGGTGAGGCTACGGTTACAGGAACCGAAGTGGCTAGGGTTTCTCTCAAGAAACCTTAAGTTGCTATAATTCACTTTGCAACAAAATGCAACTAAGACCCCGAACTCTATGTATTTTCACTTGGGTCCTTTGCTGTAGAATAGAATCACAAGGAAGTCCCTCTTGAACAAGTTTGGAGCAAAACGACACATAAAATATAAGGACTCTTTGCGAAAAACTGCGATTTTTTCCGTATTTCACGCTTTTCGAGACAACCGGATTGTCAAACTGAAAAACGGACACCACCACGACATCCGGCTCGACGAAACCTATTAGGTAGCGATTTTGGTTCACTAAAATTCAGCTTCATAATTTTTAAATTCCAACTTATACTGTAAATTATACAGTTCGGCACGCTTTACGATGCTTTAGGCTCGTCAAATGCAAATTTCGTCAGCGCCACTGCGCTTAGAATGATGAAACGGTTAAAATCGACTACCTGGACCGTTAAATTCGGACTCCAAACAGTAAATCGATCAACGATCACTCCGCGGGGAATTAAAACAGGAGGTTACTATTCACGACTTAAGTCGTGGCCCCACAGCTTCATCGCTGATTTCTGGACAATCCGACCGTCGGATCAAAAATCAGTTTATATCATTTTCACTCGATTCGACGAGACGGTCGCACTGGCGATTTCAAATTTCCGAGATCAGACTCGGATCTGAAAGGCAGATATCGTGCTCTGAAAGCTGTGCAATTTTGCACACCGATACACAACCACTTAGGTTTATTTTGCATTTCCTTATTCATATCGACATCTGAATTTTTCAAATTAAATTTTGAATTTCTAGATTACTACAGGATGGCCGTCTTCTCGCATGTGACTCACTCGGTCGTAGGCAGCTAAAATTACAAGCGTTTTCTGACACAAGCTTCACGAATCGTATAATTTTTATAATTTTTTTATTTTTGATAAAGTTGATTATAAATTTCGTAATTTTTAAGGATTTTATATTGTCTACTGTCGTTGCATTCGTTTTCGTTGTTATTCAGTTTTTACGACCAGAGATCTTCATATTCACTCTGTTTAACAAAACTATTCAAATTCACTCCACTATATATGACATTTTGATTATATTTATATAATGTATAATGTATAATATAGAGATAGGGTTTAAAAATTCGTAATGTTATATCACAGTCACACACACATACATATAGATACGGTTTATACATAATATATGTGATTTAATTTTATTCATTTAAATAGGATTCATGTATTCATTGCAAATATACACTTTTAGGTATCGTTTGACAACGGGGATAAGCGGGGATAAGGGGGTTACCCTCCACCTTATCCCCAAACAAAAAAAAAATGAAGGAGGAAAAATAGCTATTCCCCCCCACAGGTGGAACAAGGTTGGGTTCGCAGCATTGTTCCACCTCTTTCTTTTTTTTCTCTTTTTTTTAAAAAAAATATTTTTTAAAAAAAATTAAGATATTTAAATTTTTAAAATTTAAAATTTTATTTTATTATTTTATAAATTTTAAAATTTCTAACTTTATTTTTTAATAAATCTAAAAATTTAAATTTTTAAAAAAATTTATTAATTTTAAAATTTCAAAATTTATACAAATTTTTTTATAAATTTTTTTAAATTTATATAGATTTAAAAATTAAAATTTTTACTCCCATTTTTTGTAATTTTTTGAGACAATTAAAATTAAAATTTTTAACATTTATAAATTTTTAATTTTAGAGAATTTTAAAATTTTATAGCTTTTAAAATTTTTAACTTTAATTTTTATAAAATTAAAAATTTATAAAATTTTAAAATTTATAAATTTTAAAATTTAAAAATTTATACAAATTTTAAAATTTTTAACTTTAATTTTTAATAAATATATACCAAATTTTTAAAATTTTAAAATTTATACCAAATTTTATATACAAAATTTTTAAAAATAATTTTTAAAAATTTATAAAGTTTCAAAATTTTAAAAAATTTTAATGTTTTTTTATATACAAGTAAAATATAAATTTTAATAATTTTTTTAAAATAAATATATTAAATTAAATATTTAAAATTATATAAGTAAAAATTTTATTTATTTAAAAAAAGTATTATAAGTGAGGGTAATTTCTTCAATTCATACAATTACTACTCTCTATTTTTTTTATTCCACATTATTACACCAAACATAAATTTTCTTATACCTAGTACTAATTTAATACCCAAACAAATATAATTTTATAATAGTTCCAGTTAGTTCTCACATTTATACCTATTCCGGAAATAAAATCAGTTTTCACTTATACTCGAACCAAACGTAGCCTTAGGGTATAATAGAATAGTGATATAAGATTTTACATTTGACTTGTTTTTAATATAGAATATATATTCATTGCAACTATATACTCTTAGGCTTCGCTTGGTTGAGATATAAAAGAGAATTAGTTGTACCAGGGATAAGTATAAATTTTGGAACAAGCTGGAACTAATGTAAATTTGTGTTGGTTGGATTTTAGGTTAGTACCAGATATAAAAAAAAATAGTGTTTGGAAATAATTGAAGAATAAGAAGAATAGAGAATTAACTTTTGTGTTAAAAGACTAAAATATTCTTTCCTTTTTAGTTTTTTTTTTTCAAAATTAAAATTTCAAAATTTATTCAAATTTTAATATTTATTAATTTTAATTTTTATAAAATTTTAGGTGGGAGCAAAAAAAAAAAGTTAATTTTTAAATTTTAAGTGGGAGTAAAAATTTTAATTTTTAAATTTATATAAATTTTAAAAAAATTATAAAAAAATTGTATAAATTTTAAAATTAATATTTTTTTTACAAAAAAATAAAATAAAATAAAATTTTTAGATTTATTAAAATATAAAATTAAAATTTATAAAATTAAAAATTAAAAATTTAAATATTTTTGAAAATTTAAAAATTCTAATTTTAAAAAATAAAAAAATAAAAAATCAAAAGAAGCATATATAATAATATATATATATATATATATATATAAAGCAAAGTGCCCCTTCCCAAGGCATTGCCTTGGAAAGGGGCCTTATTCGGGGTTGTTCGGGAGGAGGGGAGGAACCGAAATCCCCCCTAATACCGGGTTGTCCCGATTTTTACCGAAACAACCCGATAGGGGGGAATAGGTATACCCACCTATTCCCCCCATTCCAGTTTTGTTTGGTAGCGTTTGGTTGGGGAATTAGTGGGAATTAGTAGTACCAGGTACAAGTATAAAATTGAGTATAAGGTAGGATAAAGTAAAAATAGTGTTTGGTTGGGGTATAGGTTTGTACCAGTATAAGAAAAATAGTGTTTGGTTGGGAATGAAGAATAAGAGGGATAAATAGTTGACTTTTAAGTAAAAAGACGAATATGCCCTTTGACATTTTTATGTATGGGTAAAAGTTGTGTAAATAAATAATGTATTATAACTTTTTAATTATGTTATTTGTTATAAATAGGATTTAATTAATTAGATAAAATATTAAATTAGTTATATTTTTAGACGAAGTTTAGAAAAAAAATTTTCAAATATTTTTATAATATAATAAATATCGATATTTAAAAAAAAAAATATGAATCATCTATTATATTATTTTAAAATATATTTTATCGGGCACAGAGGCAGCCGCGGGCTCAGATCACGCACAGCGGGGCTCGGATCAGGCAGAGAGAGCCGCAAATCACACACAGGGGGGGCACGGATCACGGCCACAGGGCCACAACTCACGCACACAAGGCCACAAATCACGCACACAAGGGGCTCGGATCACGCACACCGGGCCACAAATCACGCACACAGGGCAACAAATCACGCACACAGGGAGCACGGCGCACGCACAGAGGGCCACAAATCAGGCAGAGAGGGGCACGGATCGAGGGGGTAGTAGATGGTGGAGGAGATCCGAGCGGCGCAGGAGATCCGAGGGGTGTCGGATCGAGGGGGGAGTTGATGGCGGAGGGGATCCGAGCTTAGGAGGAGATCCGAGCGGCGGAGTAGATCCGAGGGGCCTCGGATCGAGGGGGTAGTAGATGGTGGAGGAGATCCGAGCGGCGCAGGAGATCCGAGGGGTGTCGGATCGAGGGGGGAGTTGATGGCGGAGGGGATCCGAGCTTAGGAGGAGATCCGAGCGGCGGAGTAGATCCGAGGGGCCTCGGATCGAGGGGGTAGTAGATGTTGGAGGAGATCCGAGCGGCGCAGGAGATCCGAGGGGTGTCGGATCGAGGGGGGAGTTGATGGCGGAGGGGATCCGAGCTTTGGAGGAGATCCGACCGGGCTCGAGGGGGGAGTTGATCGAGGGGGGAGTTGATGGCGGAGGGGATCCTTGCGGCGGAGGAGATCCGAGCGGGCTCGGATCTAGGGGGGAGTTGATGCCGGAGGGGATCGGAGCGGCGGAGTAGATCCGAGCGGCCTCGGATAGTGGGGGTAGTTGATGGCGGAGGAGATCCGAGCGGCGGAGGAGATCCGAGCGTCGGAGGGGATCCGAGCGGCGGAGGACTTCCGAGCGGGCTCGGATCGAGAGGGGACTTGATGGCGGACTTGAACCGAGCGGCGGACGAGATCCGAGCGGCGTCGAGGGCGGCGTTGATCGAGGGGGGAGTTGATGGCGGACGAGATCCGAGCGGCGGAGGTTATCGGAGCAAGAAGAGAGAGTTGAGGGAGATGGAGAAATGGAGAAGAGGGGTGGGGAGTGTTTGCAATAATCGAAGAGAGAGAGAGGGGCAAGATGAGAGAGAAACTTTGGTTCACTTTGGTTCAGGGGGGGGTTGGGATGATTCCGGTTTGTACCAGAACAGTGGGAAAAAGGGGGGGATTGGTATTCCCCCCCCATTCTATTGTGTTTGGGTACAAGGGGGGGATATCCCCCCTTGTACCCCAAACAAACACAGCCTTGGGTACAAAGGGGGGATATCCCCCTTTGTACCCAAACCAAACGCCACCTAGCAATGAAAAACAGTTCAGTGAAGTTTTTAAATTATATTTGTTTGAATGTGGATTATATATTTAGTATAACTATACAAACATCGATCATAATGTAGAGTATTGTGAAATTATAAATTATATTCGATTGAATGTTGATCATATAATTATTACAACTATACAAGACATAGTAGAGTAGTGCTATGAAATTTATAAATTATATTCGTTTGAATATGGTACATGCATTGATTGCAACTATATAATCTTTGGGCTTAGTGTTTAGTGACATATATTAGTTGTTTAATTTATATTTGTTTGCAACGATACACTCTTAGGGTCCGTTTGGTTCGGGAATAAGGAAAATTTTGTTATACCGAGGATAGGTATAGATTGTGGTATTAGCAGGAATTAGTGTAAATTTGTGTTTGGTTAGGTTTAAGAGTTATACCGGGTTTAAAGAAAATTGTGTTTGGTAAATTATATAGGAATAAGGAGAATAAGATGAATAAGAAAAAATTGTGTTTGGTTGAGTATAGAGGAATAAGAAGAATTGAGAAGTGATAAATATGTGTATTGACTATTTTGCCCTTTATGATATAATTTATAAATAAAATAATTTATGATATTAATCAACCTAATAATAAATTTAAATTATTATTTAAAATTGTAAAAAATATTTAAAAATAAATAATAAATATTTAAAAGTACTTAAAAATGATAGAAAATTATATAATAAAATATTTAAAATTTTTGATTCTTTATCATTTTAAAACCATTAACCAATAGATAAGCAAATTTTAAATTTTTTCTTTTAAAATTTTCTATCATTCTTAAATACTTTTAAATATTTTTATACTTTTTTAATATTAATCTAAATTTATTAGAAGGTTGATTAATAGCATATTTTTTTAATTTTTAAAATTTATCATAAAGAGTCAAATAGTCAATAAAAAAAAGTTAATAAAAAGTTAAGTTAAAAAAGTTAATAAAAAAAGTTAATAAAAAAAGTTAAAAAAAGTTAATAACCTTTCTCGATTCCCGTGCTTAATTTGGAGGCGATCCAATTCCAGGTTGGGGTGGGAATCGGTATTCCCACCCCCATCCCTCTTATTCCGGGTTTGTAGGAATACCAATTCCTACAAACCCGGTTCTCGTTTGGGAATGGTATCGGGGATAAGGGGGTTATTCCCCCCTTATCCCCGTTACCAAACGGTACCTTAGGGTTTAGGGTATAATAAAACAATGCTATAAAGTTTTTAAACCTAATTTGTTTGAATATGGATCATATAATTATTGTAACTATACAAACTTTTAGGGTTTATGGCCCATTTGGGAAACCTTCAAAACAGAGTTTTAGGTTATTTTATATTGTTTTGTAAAAAGTCTTATTTTTTTATTAGTTGACCCATTTAGATGAACCAACAATGTAAAAAGATAATAATATAATTTTGGTGTTTCGGAGTATTTTTGGGGAAAAAAAGAAGAGCTCAGGCCGGCGGAAAAATATTCTACATTTCCGCGTACGACTTCTCACTCGCCCTCTTTCGCATTTCACCCATTTTTAAAAATTTGAAATTTAAAATTTAAAATTTAAAAATTTGAAATTTAAATTAAAAAATTAAAAATTAAAAATTAAAAATTAAAAATTTAAATTTGAAATTTAAAATTTGAAACTGAAAAATTTAAAAATAAAATCTAAATTTATATTTTAAATTTTGAAATTTAAAATTCTAAATTATAAAATTAAAATTTATTATATTAAATTAAAATTTATTATTTTAAATTAAAATTATTATTTTAAAATAATAAAATGTTATGTTTAAAACTTAAAATTAATATTATAAAATTTAAATTTTAAATTTTAAATTTTAAATTTTAAATTTTAATTTTATATTTTATATTTGAATTTTTTTATTTGAAATTTGAAATTTTAAATTTTAAATTTCAAATTCAAATTTTAAAATTTTAAAATTCAAATTAAATTTTGAAATTTTTAAATTTGAAATTTAAATCCTAATTTTAAAAATTTAAAATTTAAAATTTAAAATTTATATTTTTAAATTTAATTTTTTGTGTTGAAAGTTTAAATTTAAAATAGAATTTTTTTTAAAAGTTTACAATCGAAACAGTAAAAACAGAATAATATTTTTACAGAGTATTGAATTTTTCAAGATATTAAATACGTTGTAAAATAAAACTCTGCTTTATTTTTCAATGATCGCCAAACGGGCCCTTAGTGTTATGTGTTGTATTAGGTATCAAAATATTTATATTTGAATGTGAAATATGTAAACATTGCAACTATACACTCGTAGAATATAATAGTACAATATTATGCATTTTTTAAATTAGATTTTTTTTTTAAATATGAAATATGTATTAATTAGAACTCAACTAAACAATCTTAAAATATAGTTTTTTAGTGCTATGAGGTTTTTAAGTTGTAAATACAAATATGAAGTATGTATTCATGGTAAATATACGCTCGTAGAGTTTAGTACCACATGCTATGAGGTTTTTAAGTTGTAAATACAAATGTGAAATATGTATTCATGGTAAATATACACTCGTATAGTTTTGTACCACAGTGCTATGAGATTTATATAAGTAATCTTGCTACACTTTTAGGAAAATATTACTTGTATACTTCTATGACTTTTTCAGTAATCTTCTTACTGCACTATTATGGAATAAATTATTTTTGTACTTATATTGTTCTTAATTTATATTCATATTGTACACATAATCAATATAATTTGTAATAATTTTATGAATGAAAACTTATATATTGATTATAATGCAACTGAAAATATAGTTTCTACGAGAGCCATGTCGTCGAGTAGATCGGGTGAGGAGGCCACTACAGGTGGTCAAAGCAGAACTTTAAAGTCTGCTGAAGAAAGAACAGAGAGGGCAATTAAAGCTAATAGGACGACCATTGAATTAGTTTTTGACAGATGTTATCCTAGTCATTTATATAATATGATGTCTGTAGTAGAGTCTCCGAAAATCGTGTGCAGTTATCAGACAGCTAGGCCAGCACTACGCGAAGTTATGTCTGTAGAACAAATGACACTTTTGAGAACCACACCATTTGGTTCGGATCTCGACCTGCCTCCACTGAAGCAAGATCTTGTATTATTTGATGCTCTCCTCACTTTTTAGGATGAGGAGAAAAAAAGAGTTAGAATATGAGAGACATTCATCCCCCTAATTCCGGATGAAATAGTCGTGATGGTTGGGCTACTAGCATAGGGGGAGCCGATTGAATGGACGAGCAAGAGTATTAAATCAAATATTTTTTATAAATACTTTAATGTAGATTATCGGCACGCCGACAGTAGAAAACTCCGCCATATCCTATAGTTTTACTAGTCAGCAGGGAGAAGGTGGTATACGACTTTGTCTGTATTTTTGTCTTATATGTTTTTGCAACGGTTCTCTTTTCCACCAGCCACTACACTGTGTCGAAAGCATTGTACAGATAATAGATGATGTACATAGAATAGGCGAGTATGCATGTGGGCATGTGGTATATAATTATCTTGTAAGTACTATATCTAAAGCTTTTCAACGTGTGAAGCGTCGAAATAACGGGCGAGAATTATACGGCGGCTATATTGACAGGCGTGCAATAGCCTTCCTGGTGAGTACAATTATAAATTAGTGTGTTAATATATTTTAATTTGTAAATATTAATATGGTAAGATATTGTTGATAACTCATGATGATAATAAATATAGAGTTGGGCTTACGAGCATGTGAAGGGTTTTGGTGTTTACGATGGAAATAAGGTTCTACCTCGGAGGAGAAAATGGAATGGTTCAATAGCCTTTAGGAGTTATGAAAAGATTATGAAAAAGCTGCGAAACTATTTTCCTACAGAGATAATAATTTGTATAATGAATGTCATTTTATAAAGTTTCCTTATAATATATAAAAATTAGATATATATATGTATATCTAATGTTATATATATATTGCAGGTTATACCCACATTTACTTATCGTTTTGAAAATATGTACATATTGCATCGCACGTCACGTGTTTGCCAGCTACAGTAGGTATTGTATAAGTTAAGAAATAGCAAAATTATTTGATGTGGGTTACTTTTGTTATTTCGTTAGTGGTCGTCCTTTTGTGCTTCTTTATTGGTGCGGTTACAAGCAGCGACTCCCGTAGCAACTATTGTAGACTCTAACGTTGGTGAAAATAGCAAAAAATATTAATTTTTTTTGATAATTTGGAGCGAGCTCTAAGTGCCCTCGAAGAAAGGAATTTTTGGAATAAGAAAATGCGAAATTGAAGAATATAAATGCAAAGCTTCACGAAGAACTTTTGAGCGTCTCTACAGCCGCAGTAGCAAAAGACGCAGGGAATGATGATGTTGATTTTGATAATCTTTGCGTCGATGATGATAATGCCGCTGTGAAAAAAGAAAATATTGATAAATAGCCTAAAGATAGGCATGACACCGTAGTGGAAGAATCTAGTGAACACCTTGTTGATACTGATGATATTAATATATTGGTATCCACTGTCGAGATTACAACGGACATTCCTTCACAAATTGAAAGAATTAAAGACAATGAAAGAAGACGAAAGGAATTATCCGATGATTTCACGGGAAAACGACGTAAAAGGGGATATTACATACAAAGCGTCTGCGTGATTCAATCTTGAGAGGTCCAAAGAAACTCAAGAAGCTACAGATTATGCGCCCGAGACCATTGTGGTTGTCATTATAGTAAACTGCGTATTAAGTTTATTGAATTTAGTCTTAACAAATTTATAAAGTATTACTATTGTATAATATTAGGATCCTAACAGGAATTAAAAAAATAGTATAGTGATCCAGAAGTTGGAGTACCATCCGTCGATGTTCAGGATGCACCCACTCAGGATAGCTCGGCCGGTTTCATTGTTGAGCAACGTCGCGACTATCCGGGAAGAGATAAATTTCGGAAAGATGATTAGGATGCAATTAATTTTCTAATATCACGATCAATTACTAAGTGAGCCCACTATTTTATATAGTGATTAGTTAGTAATAAATATAGTTAGCAATATATATATATATATATATATATATATATATATAATATATATATATTATATTATATATATATATATATATATATATATCATTTGTATTATTTTTTATCTTTATATATTTAATTCTTTTGGATAGGGAAGCTATCTATACAATACATTAAAGGGGGAAGCTTCAACGATTTAGAACGCTCTCCGCAATTTCGCTTGAGTGGTTCCCTCCTCATGGAGTACTTTTTCCTTTTCTCCCGTACATCTCTCTCTCTCTGCTCTGAGACAATTTTTGCCCCTCATTTCTCAGTCTCACCAACTCCACCGCGTGGCTCTAAACCTTCTTTGACCTAGCTCCTATCGACTCCGCCGCGAAGCCCTGTCCTGTTGCGGAGTTGGTGTCCTGTTGCAGACGGTGGAGTTGCCGCGTTTATTACCGCCGCGGCATGGCGACTCCCATCTCTCTCACCAACTCCGCCGCGGAGCCCTGTCCTGTTGCCGAGTTTGTGCGCTGTGCCTACCCTGGCACGCCATACCGCTTCTTACCGACTCCGTGGTTTGGGGCTTCTTTCCCATCGCCGCTTTTCTGTCCCGCTCTTTCTTCTTCTCTACCTATTGCGATCGTCCTCCTCCTCCATGGTACTCTCTCTATCTCTCCTCCTTCTGCTGACGGGGAGCTCTGTACTGACGGATCTGCTGTATCTCCGGCATTAAATGGAGCCGATCGGCACGCCACACAACAAATTAAGCATGAAATAGATTCATTGGTGCGCTGTTGCGGACGGCGGAGTTGGTGCCCTGTTGCGGACCCATGGCAGCTGTATGGCCCTCTCCCTTTCTTCTTTCTCTCTCTCTCTCTCTCTCTCTCTCTCTCTCTCCGGCGCCGTCCGGTTGTCGCGTTGTCGATCCCATAATTATTCTTCCAGCATTTCGAAGCGCGGCTAATAATCAACAATCCAAATTTTGTTCACTTCCAGCAGTTCGAAGCTTACTAATACAAAATTTGGATCTGATGGGCATTTTTTTTTTCCCTCTTGAGACCGTGAGCTCCTTCAGGTATTTCTCTTTTACTCCTCTCTCTCTATCATGTATATGCAGTTAATCTTGAAAAAGTGAGAAATTACAGGATTCTTAAAGCACTTACACGGAAATTTCAGCTACACGAAGATATATCGCTACTCTTAGTAGCTAAGATGTGCCCTCCAAATTTCACTGGTTCGGATATGTATGCGCTCTGTGCAGATGCTTGGTTTCATGCGGCAAAACGCCAGTTATTACCTTAATCTACGCTTCAGAATTATTTTTCTTGTCCGTTCAGTAATTATCATCATTTGCGAAGTGTATTTGACCTACAATCTGGTAATTAGACCAGCGTTAATGGCTTGTGAAAAGCCATTAAAGTTGCAAGTGTTGCACTATGATCTTATTAAAGATGTGTAGAGCAAGCAGAGTTGGAGCAAGCAGAGCAAGATCCAGATCTTATTTTGCTATCTCGCCAATTCAAAGCTACTGCCATGGAGCTGATTTCTGTCCTTGAGCAGGTAAAATATTGATAGGATTTAAAGGAGCCTCATTCAGCATCGCTGTTGTTTATTCCAGACATTGTGATGCTAAATAGTCGATCCTGCAATAAAACAATTAGGAAGAATATGCAACAGGAAAGAATGTATTTCTATTGGAAATATTGTAGATGGTTTAGTTACTTAGTTGAAGTACTGGGTTTTCTACTGCTTGACAAAGATCTAGAAATTTCAAGCTTGCTTATATCTATACTGTCTTTTTTATGATCTCCATATGAATTATGAGTCAAGCTCCTTCTTTTGCTTCTATTTTTATATTGATACATTGCCTATCTGTTGTCAAATTCGATTATAGCTTGACTCCTGAGATGGATTAAATCCATTACCTAATGATAGCCTCCACTAACATATCTTCTTTTCCAAATTATAACTATACTATAATTTTATGCTACAATTAGGATCCCTCACAAACCGTACTTAATTAACTAAGGCAGGATTGACACTGTTTGAAGTAAAATGTTTGAAATACATTGGCAATTATATATCAAGCATATATATATATATATATATATATATATATATATATATATATATATATATATATATATATATATATGTACAAAGAAATATAGAAGACATCCCTTTAAATACTTTCCTCTTGGGTAGGAGGTATGTATATAATTCTCTTCTGTATTGATTACTTATATGTGCATGTATTCCTTTCATCTAGAACTGCTACATCAGATTATGAAACATTTCTTCTAACTGTAGTGAGTTTCAATTATTATATATTTTTGTTGTCCTTCTGCTGCTGCTCTCCTTTTTTTTTATCTCAACCAGTTATTGCTTCTATAGGTACAAACCCTTCGTGATACATTTCCAGCATCTGATAAATCACTTGGTAGATTGCTTTGTGAGGTGCCTTACCTACCTGAATGCATTTTGAAGCTTTTAGAGGGCTTGTGTTCTCCCAAGAGTAATGAGAGGCAAGACAAAGAATCGCAGAGTGGTGATTGAGTTACTCAAGGTCTTAGTGCTGTATGGAACTTGATCGTGCAAAGACCTTCAAATCGAGATAGATGCCTCCTGATTGCTTTGCAGGTTCTTAAGTTTGAATTATATTTGCAACTTACATACTAATTAATTTTCCTATCTTGGGTGGAACCTCTAATTTTGCCAATTCCTGTTATTTAACAGGGGTATCTTTGACCAACAGCTTCTTTATATCATTATTAGTTAACTTTAGGTTGCTTTGAACTGTTCTAGGAAGAATTGCTTCGTTATATTTTCTTTATGCCTGTATAGATCGTGTAGATGGTACTTTGTAATTTGTTATTTGGAGGTTTTCCTCTCCAATTAGGTGATGAAAATGGAGATGGAATTCATGACGAAAGGGAAGCAGCGAGTGACTGTTCATTATGTAAATGCCCCTGGCTCTGGTTGTCGAAGAAAATTTTGGCAGATATTTCCATGACCGTGATGATATTTCTCTTGCTGAGGTTCTTCAAGATCAGGAGGGAACTAACTGTTTTTTTTTTTGTATATTAATTTTAGTCTATTTCATGTCATAATCATCCTTTTGGTTTATGTTTTTTGAGCTTTCCCAAATTGTTTCAGATAAGAAACTTTGCAGTCACAAAAGCTATCTTATAACTATACTTTCAGAATGAGGGAAAGTACCATATGCGCGCTTCAAGTCAATGGTTGCTTAGTTTTACACTTACGCTGAGTTTATTTTTTTGTCCAGGAAATTGTCTACCAATCATTGCAAAGAAATGTTCAATGCAGTGGTTCTAAATCTTCTTCGAATCAAGATCGTGGGCAGAGCTCATCGAAACTTGTGAGTTTGGACTCACAGCTAGCTGCAGATAAAGCCTTTGCTAGAGAATTAGTAGAGTTGGAGAATCAACTATCTGCTACTTCTTTTGGTGATATTAGGACAAAGGCTGGTAAGGAGCTTGGCTAGGCTATGGTAGAGTGCCAATAAAATTTGTAGGGGTTGTAATTGTCAGAATTCTTGATAAATTAATTTTACGGTGCTCAGTAAAAACTGCACAGAATATCTGTTAGTTTCTAAATTCCAATGTAAATTTTTGGCAATTCAATAGATCTATTATTTTAATAGTTGGATTCTAAAGGAAGCACAATGATATACACGTCCTTTGTGTAAAATATTAGTTAGTTAGTAGTGTGTTTTTACTTGATAAATAACGTTAAAAATCTTATAATATATAAAATATTTCTATCTTTATAAATAATTTATTAATTATTAATTATTAATATTAATTTACTGTAAATTTATTCGTCCGCCGAGAAGCGCGGGTTTTTAACTAGTATGGCAAGATGATACAAAAGGTCCGGATTCGCCTTCTATTAGTAGCGAAATCTTCCGTAATTACTTATTCGGATGCCCAACCCACAATAAGATTAATGTCGTGAAAACTAAAGTAAAGTATTTAAAGCTTGAACTTATATATATATTATATATATATATATATATATATATATATATATATATATATATTATAGATATATATATATATAAACATATTTTTCTTTTTTCTTTTGCAATTTAGGTGATTAATGTATATTTTTATATACTTAATAAAATGGATAGCAAGGTGTACATAAATTTATCGAACCTGCTAGTTTCTGTCGAACTGAAGTTGCGGTAAGTTTGATATTGCTTTCAATATTAGATTACTTATTCAATGTTAGATTTATGGACATATCTCAATATTGAATATAATAAATATATATTTCTTTATATAAGAGTCATATTATGCTAAAATATAACACGGAAGATGCAAAAATAGGGTCGCCAAAATCAGGTCGGCATGTAATAGTATAATAGGGTTGCTATTCACTTGGATTTTCATTAGTTATGTTTCATTATCCACCAAAATAAGTCTAATTCAAATATCTTGTCGTGATAACCATTTAAAGAAGCCAAGGTTAGAAAAACTTGATTATGCGAGCAGTCAAAAGAGATGGTAATATACTATATGGATCTGAATTATGAAGAAAATTATTTAGAAAATGACAGTGTATAGACTTTGATAGTTGTTGAAGTTTCTTATAAATGAACTAGCAAATCATAATTAGAAATATATACACCTAAAACTATTTAATTAGTAAATCAAAGATGAATGAGCCAATCTAATATTCATCATAAATCAATAATGATCCCTTTCTTGTAAAAAATATTATTCAATTTAAAAATATAAAAAATTATTGGAGATATATTTTAGTCTTATAAAACAATATTAAAGTTATATTGTTTATTCGTTTGTTTAACTTACTGTTGTTGCATAATGAATCATTACATTGGTATACAACAACTTATTGATATTTGTAAATTGTGGGGATTTATATATAATATGTAAATAGGAACATCGAGCCACTTGATGATATACCTATTATCGAGCTTGATATTCGCCGTGGACGTGGACGCGGGTGTGGCCGAAGACGTCGAGGGAGAGGACGGGCTCAATATTGAGATTTGTATTATTTTAATCGAACACATTACTTTTTTTTACTTCATATTTTAAAAAAATTGTATTATTGAAATTATAGTGATGTTGAACTTTTTTTTTGCTACTTATCGATAATTTCTTATTGTGGTAAAAATTTCTTGTTAAAATTTTGATTGTTGTAAATATTATTGTATAAATTTTGAATTTTTTTACTTAGTAAAATCATGCTGGGTGAGTAAAAAGTTGAAGGCGGAGAATCATTCACTGCCTTCTACTTTTCTCTTAAAGTGATTCATCGTCTTTAAAAGAACAATAGTAGAAGACGGTGAATGATTCACCGCTTTTATAAAATTTTAATAGAGACGGTGATTCATGAAGATACATGATGAATGATTTATCGTGTTTTGAAGCTCTTGGCGTTGCATTGGCAAAAAAAAAAAAAATTTATTTATACAAATATATTTTTGAAAGGATTATTTGGTCAATTACAAAAATTTATAGGATTATTATAATTTTTTTTTTATAAATTTGAACTTTAAAACTATATTATATATATATATATATATATATATATATATTATATATATATATATATATATATATAATATATATATATATATTATATATAATATATATATATATATTATATATATATATATATATATATATATATATATATTTATATAATATATAACCTCTCGGCGAGTGGTGCTATTGGTACACCCCTGTTAGGGGTGTATATCATACACCCCTAACAGGAACGGCTGGAATTTAAAGTAAAAATCCCAGCCTATTATTCTCACTCCCTCTTCCTCAAACCCACCTCTCTCTCTCTCTCTCTCTCTCTCTCTCTCACTCTTTCTAAAACACCTCTCCCACCTCTCTCTCGACTCCCTCCGCCAAAAAACCGCGCCTCTCTCTCTCGCCCTTCCTCGCCAGGTGCTCTCTCGCGCTCTCTCTCTCGCTTGCTAGGGCTCTCGAACTCTCTCTCGCTCGCTAGGCCTCTCGAACAGCACCCGAGGACTTCTCAAGCAGGGCTTTCTCCCCTCCGTCGGGTGTAGGGTTTCCTCCATCGCAGATTCGCAGCACCGAGGACCGCTCTCTCTCTCTCGACCTTGAAAATAGGATTATTTACAGGTACATTCAATCCCATAAATCCCTGTTATGTCTGCTGCTATATAGCTCTCCATTCCAAATTCATATAGATGGGTTAATGCACAGTTATAGATGTTCCATCGACAGCTATCGATGGGTTTTGTACAAATTCAAGTTGCCACCCAATTAGACCATTTACTTTGTAGAGAAAAAAGTGTACCGGTACCAATCTATGGAGTTAGTACCCTGGATTTTGTACCGGTACAAATGGGGAACACAATCATTGTACCTGTACCCTGGATTTTGTACCGGTACAAATGGGGAACACAATTATTGTTCCGGTACCCTGGATTTAGTACCGGTACAAATGGGGAACACAATCCTTGTACCGGTACCCTCCAGTTAGTACCGGTACAAAGGCGGAACACAAGCATTGTACCGGTACCCATGGTTGTGTACCGGTACACACGGGGTACACAATTCCTGGGTACACTTGTAAAAACTAGTAGCAGTGTTGTTTTCATCCATTGATTTATACCACCCCTTCTACACTAATTCATGACCGTTCCCCTTATGAAAATTATATATGGTTACTTCCAAAACCACGCCCGGATTAACAATACTTTATATCAGGTGATCCTATATATAACCCCATTGAGTGATTGAACACACAGATTTTGTGCATTAAAAAAAAAACTTTTGTAGCATCTTTTGATCTAAATTTCCAGAATTGTTCGGAAGTTTCACAAGAGTGAAAAACAATTCTGAATTGTGGTTAGCTTATGATATGAAGATTATTTCATACTTCCATTTTTCATACCATACCTTGAACAATGGATTTAGCAATTATAACCTAAGTTTCATACAAAACTGATCCTCCAGCTTATTATAATGATTGTGCAATCCATCCAATGTTTCGCCATTTAGATTAGCATATGTTAGGTTACAAAAGTAAGAAAAGAGCCTAAAGTATCAACTTCTATATATAAATTGCCCATGTCTCTCAAAGCCTGAAAATATACAAGCACAGAAAAGCAACAATTTCCACCGAGAATATGTAAGCAACATGCTTAAAGACATACCTGCTTCACAATTGGAGAGAAATTTCCCATAGAATCATTAACTAGGCGACAAGACAAAGCCTTACCATCATTCAGTTGAAGAATCTGAACAATAAAATTAACATGTTACTATCTGGCATCCAAGTCTTGTTGCTTATAGAGTTTCATCACCATTACACAGAATAGACAAATGGACAAATTATGCAACCTATATCAGGAAAGTTACGACAAAACTAAAAGGAACCAAACATTCAGAATGCCATTGTTGTTCAGGTCATCGTCATTGTCCTGTAATGGAGCAGAAAGGAATTTAATATACCAGAATCAGTAATAAAGTTTTATGCAAGATAGTATGCTTTTGTTATAATGTTTGATGCAATATTTAAAAAAAAAAAATTGAAAACAAATTTCACATGGTAGTAGGCTTCTGTTACACTTCATAATGCAGCAATTACAGAAATGTAGAGATGTTTGACTAGTCCATATTGCTTTGAATAGTCCATAAATTCATGATGTACTAAGATATGATTTTATCAATACAAACTGATATGGTGATTATAATGCAGCTGAAGATATGGTTTCTACCAGAGCTATGTCATCGAGCAGAGTGGCCAAGGAGGCCAGCACTAGTAGTCATGGTAGGAGAAAGAGCCCAACGAAGACTCAATTGGTTTGTGGAAGATGTTTTCCAAAACATCTATACATTACGATGAATGTACAAGAGTCTCCCAAGACTGAGGCCAACTATACCACTGCTGGCCCAGCACTAAGGGAAGTTATCTCTACTGAACAAATGGCACTCTTGAGAACAACGCCATTTGCTTCATATATTGACCTTCCACCTCTAAAGCAAGACCTTGTATTAGTGGATACTCTCCTAAGTTTTTGGGATGAGGAGAACAGAGGTGTTAGAATCGGAGATACTTTCATTCCCCTGATTCCAGATGAAATAGCTGTCTTGGTTGGGTTACCCACGCAGGGGGAGCCGATAGAATGGTCAAAAAAGAGTATAAATTCTAATATATTTGATAAATACTTTAATGGCGAGTATAAGCACGCCGATAGAAGAAAACTTCGTCATATCTTATACACTCTTGCTGGACAGCAGGGTGGGGACGCCGTCACCGATTTTGTCTCTATTTTCGTATTATATGTTTTTGCGACGGTTCTCTTTCCACTAGCCACTACAATGGCCGAGGCTCTGTATAGATATATAGATGATATATATAGAATAGGCGAGTATGCGTGGGGGCATACTGTATATAATTTTCTTGTAAGTTCTATTTCGAAAGCATCCCATCATGTAAAGCATCGGAATAGAGGGGACGAAATAAAAGCCGGGTATATTGATGGGTGTACAGTAGCGTTCACGGTGAGTACAATTCTAAATTAGTGTTTGAATATATTTTATTTTTTAAATATTTATATGTTCATTCCATTACTGATAAGTCATGATGACTCTGCATGTAGAGCTGGGCGTATGAGTATATAAAGGGTTTGGGTACTTCTGATGGGGATAAGGCTGTCCCACGGATGAGAAAATGGAAAGGTTCAGTAGCATTTAGGAGCTATGATAAGCTTAGGAAAAAATTGTTGTCTTATTTTCCTTCAGAGGTAATAAATTCTTTACGGCATTTTAATTTTATAAATCTCCTTTAAAATATTAAATGTAAATATGTAATGTTATATATATATATATTTATATATTGCAGGTTATACCCAACTTTACCTATCGTCCGGAAGAAATGTATATATTAAATCGTATGGCACGTGTTGGGCAGCTGCCCCAGGTATTGTATAAGTTAAGGATTATATATGTTATGATGTGGTTACTTTACTAATTTCCCTACTTACCGTCTTTGCGTTCTTCTTTATTGATTCAGATTCAACCGGCTACTCCTGTCGCTACTACCTCTAGTGCTGGGGATGGTAGCAATATCAAAAAATTACTTAATAATTTGGAACAAGCTGTTTATGGCCTTGAAGAGCGGATTAAAATCTTGGAAGCAGAGAATATCAAGTTAAAGGATATAAATAAGAAGCTTCAGGATCAAATTGATAGCGGCTTTGCTGTTGCAGCAGGAGAAGGGGGCGCGACAGGCGATGTCGAAAAAGAAAATGTTGAAGATCAGGCTGAAGGTGGGCAGCACACATTAGGGAAAGAAACTTTCGAACATCCCGTTGATGGTGGTAAGATTAATATAGTGGTGCCCACTGCCGATATTAGAATCGAAGTCCCGTCAAGAATTGAAAGGATTAAAGCCCGTGAAAGGAAACGAAAGGAATTATCAGATGATTTCACGGCCGGGACAAGAGGACGTAAAGTATATTATACTAGAAAGCGCCGCCTTGATTCTAAAGAGCAGGGGTCGAAAGAAACTGAAGCATCAGATTCTGCTTCCGGGGCCATTGCCGACGTCCTTATGGTATTATTGTATTATGTTTATTGTATTGAAGCTTAACAAATTGATATAGTATGACAGTTGCATAAATTTTTGAATGATAACAGGCATTAAAAAAAGAGTATGATGATCCAGAAGGTGGAGTTTCATCCATCAATGTTCCGGATGAACCCTCTCTGGATAGCTCAGATAGCTCACCCGGATTCGTTATTGAGTCTCGTCGCGAATATCCGGGTCGAGATAAGATTCCTAAAGAGGATGATTTTGCAATCAACTTTTTTATAGCACAACCAATAACTAAGTTAGTCCACCATATCATATATTATTTTAATTGTTATATATGTCTATTTCCATTTTCGCATTACTTAGCATAA
The DNA here is from genome assembly GCA_029168755.2 of Tillandsia fasciculata. NCBI lineage: Eukaryota > Viridiplantae > Streptophyta > Magnoliopsida > Poales > Bromeliaceae > Tillandsia > Tillandsia fasciculata. The sequence goes on from CM054952.1 coordinate 3,793,645, forward strand.
TATTTCTATTTCTATTTGATAGGGGGGCTATATGGGAAGATAGCACCAAAGGATCGGATTCGCCTTCTATTAGTGGCGAAATCCTCCGACACTCTTTTTGGAGGGCCGACCCGCGATGAGGTTCGTGAAGTGAAAACGACAAAAATACAGTAAATCTTGTATATATATATATATATATATATATATATATATATATATATATATATATATATATATATATATATATATATATATATATATATATATGTGTGTGTGTGTGTGTGTGTGTGTGTGTGGTGTGTTGTGTGTGTGTGTTTTTAACATAATTTCTTGTTGTTTCTAATATAGGTGATAAATGTATATTTTTATATTCTTAATACGATGAATATGAAGGGTGTACAGAAATTTAGCCATCCTGCTCTTTTTTGTCGAACTGAAGTTTCGGTGAGTTTCATATTTGTTTCAGTATTATATTAAATTTATAAAGTTACATTTTAATATATATCATCTTAATGAAACCACGAATTATCCCAGAGTGTCTTTTTAAGATGAAATTTAGCTATTTTGTATATATATGACATCACATTTGACAATTTAGTATGTGCTCAATCTCACAATTTACATATCTTATATTGTGACATTAAAATCTGATTCCTGTTATATTGCACAATTAAAATGCTGAAACATAAAAGAATCGCAACTGTTAAAAACAGTAGTCATTCAATATTTATTATCTTTTGTTTATTTACTTATGTTGCATTATTCACCGTAATTTCATTCATTCAACCCTGTTGTCGTGATAAGCATTTAGCAAAACCAAGATTGGAAGGATTTGATTATTACATTGATGTTGTAATTATATTCCCTTTTATGTCCAGATGCACATACTTAACAAGATGGCAGGAATAGGGCCGGACCAGGCCATCACAGCTGACTTCATCCGGAATGTTGCCTATGATTCGGCTTCCGTACGGCACTTTTTGGAAATAATAACTCCGGAAAGTATTAGCTGTAATAGATTTATAATTATTCCTGTAAATAGTAATTGGCATTGGCATTTGCTTGTCATTGATTTGATGGAATCCCATTTTGAGAGTTGGAATTCCTTGTGGAGTCATCGTGTGGCAAAGGATGCGGCAAATGTATTGGTATGTATATTACTTTTATATTTATTGCATTGATATATGCATAGAAGATTGACTTCACTATTTCTCTTATGCAGGCGAGGTGGTTTGCAGCCTATTTTGAGTTTATCCTTGAACAACGCATCCGCCACCCAAATGTCATCTGGCAGCTTGATTGTCAGCAACAAGGTTCGACTGAGGTTGATTGTGGCATGTACACATGCCTATTTGCTGAAAGAATTGTAAGAGCCAGCTCCCCGATCTTTTGGTTTATGAAAAAGATCCCCCCTATTTCCGGGCGCACATGGTGAGCCAAATCTTACGAGATCCCTGTTGCGTGACTTCTAGTTCGATGCATACAAGTCTTCCGTAAAGATAATTATGTACAATAAATACTTTGGTTTAATTTATATGTTGAGTTGTATTAATATGTTGTATATCCGATGAATATTGTATTGAGTCATATATACGATTCATTGTATTCCAATTTTGATCAGTTTGATTTTAGTTTAATGTTGAGTTGTATTGATTCGTTGTAGAGCAGATGAATATTGTATGAATTCAGTGTATCCCTGTTTTGATCAGTTTCAGTTTGATATTGTATTGTATCAATCTGTTGTAATTTTTATGAATATTGTATTGATTCCTTTTATTGATTCATTGTATCTTAGTTATGATCGGTTTGTGTTTTATGGTGAGTTGTAGTCATTCGCTGCAAATGTGATTATTTTTATGCTGATTACCTCACTAATTTAATTTTTTCCTATATTTTACATTTTATAATATTTTTTTATATTAAATATAAATATTTTATTAATTTATAATTGTTTCAAAAGTATTAATTTTAAAATTTTAATCTATATACAATTCTTTTATATAATTGTAATTTACTCAGGTTGTCAATACTGAGTACCGTTAGTGAGGAATCCAAGTGTGTGGTGTTTCTGTTTTTGAGGACCAGAAATTTGTACCGGTACACATTGTTCAGCTTTTGGGTTTTGATGAACTTGAATTGGAAGCGGATGCGGCATTCAGTACCGGTCCTCATTAATTAGTACCGGTACATAATCTTCCTTTCCGGTACCTAACATTCAGTACCGGTACATAATCCTTAGTTCCGGTAGTAAAAAATGTACAAACCAAGTGGCTCACAAACAGATAGGCTTACCCTTCGGTTGCTCATAATGTACCGGTACTCAAGATTGCGTACCGGTACAAAGTGATCCGGTACACTTCTAAGTTCCTCAAAACCCGAAAGTATTATTCATGGATTTATCCCTCAGTACCGGTACGCAACCTATAGTACCGGTACTTGAGGGAGAAATCCATTAATACTACTTTCGAGTTTTGAGGAACATTGGGTAAGTACCGGAACCATATGTACCGGTACGCAATGATAAGTACCGGTACATATTGACGATTGCAAGTGTGATGCTTTCGGGTTATGAGGAACTTGGATGTGTACCGAAACCATGTGTACCGGTACGTAATTATAAGTACCGGTACAGAATTAGCAACCCAAGTGTTAGTCGATCTGTACCGGAACACAATTTTTATGTACCGGTACACTTGTTCTTCTCACTCAGTCGCGTTACATGAAACTTCATCATACAATTCCGGTACCGGAACTCATAAATTAGTACCAGTATTTCTTTGTTTAGTACCGGTACTAATTTATGAGAACTGGTACTTTGTGTTAAAATTTCAATAGACTTAAAAACTTGAATAACTTTTAAATTTTGGGATTTAACAAATAGAATATCTGTTAAGAATAGATGGAAAATTGTCTAGTAAGTTGCTTCTCTAAAACGGGTAATGACAAAAGGATACTCAGAACAAATCAATATAACTGTTACAGCACCAAATAAAAAATATTCTAGAATACTTAATTTTAAATGTTGGAGAACACATTGAGGCAATTGCAGAACATTCATATACAACAAATCAGCTTCTCAGAATTACATCTCCAATTCAAATCCCGGAAACACAGTGCAGTCATCTTTTCAGCTTTACAATTCC